>JAVJIX010000012.1:11482500-12082500 GCA_036785185.1 Paratrypauchen microcephalus
GAAGAAGAAGAAGAAGTGTAAATACTGGTCCCGTTCACTGCCTGTTGTATTGAGTGAGTGACAGCAGCAGATGGAGCTCATGTAAACTCCAGTACAGCTCCTCCTGGCTCCAGGCTTCGCTCTCACTGCGGGGGTTTGGGATTTCACATTGGGTTGTATTATTCCGCTAGAATCTCTCCCCAAATTTTACCACAACATAGAAAGATAATGTATTCCCCAGAACACACCACGCAGCAGTTATAAAAGCAGTTTGAGCTGTGTTTTCGCTCAGGCTCTATCACTGCTGGGACAGGGGAGAGATGGAGAGGAGTTGTATCACTATAATCACGTTTATTGACAGTAAAACTACTCGGGTTTAACGGACAATTTTAGAAGAAGCAAGAGTAGACGGTGTAAAATTACAAATGATACCAGTTCATAACACATTATGCATTAGCCAAAAACTGGTTACGATAAAAGCTTTGTATTTCCATTTTGGTTGTGTTTATTGCACAGAAAAAACTCTCTAAATCTAAAAATGTTGTTCCTTTGGCTATAATATTCCACAGTATGGCATTAAACATGTCTAGCTACCCGGTGAATGTTTTAAAGTATGGTTTTAACTGTGTTTCCAGGGAATCGTGAAGGTGACGTACCACCTCCAGAAACTTAAAAACTGTACCTTAAAGGGCCCATGTTCTGCTGTTTTCTGATCAAAAACACACCTGGAGTTGTGTTTTGTTTCATTCACATGTTTAACACACAAACCCTCCTTCATGTGGGGGATACAAGAAGTGCACCACTGTGTTTTTAAACTCCGTACACTTTCATTACAATAATTTGGATGATTTCAACCTAGGAATTGCCAGTCTCTATTGAACTGAAAGGTAAAAGGAGCTGCTAACTTGAAAACTACCCTGTCATGACATCACAAGGTGGGACAGAGCATTTTGAGTTTTGTAGATGTAGACAGATTCAATAAAGGGTTATTCAAACATGTGTGAATGAAATAAAACATAATTCCCTGTATGTTTTTGAAGAGGTAACACCATTCTAACATGGCTTAAAGTTCACAAGAATCTGTGTTGAGTAATATACAGCTCTGGGAAAAAATAAGAGACCACTGCTTTTTTTTTCTGAAATCAGCATCTCTACATGTATTACAGCCATTCCATTCCAGCGTCTGTTGAATTCCAACACAAACACAAAGCTGAGCTACTTCAGTTCTTGCACCAGGAGTGGAATAAAGTCACCCAAGAACAATGTGAAAGACTTGTGGAGCGCATGCCAAGACGAATGAAAGCTGTGATTAAAAATAAGGGTTATTACACCAAATATTGATTTCTGAACTCTTCTTAAGTGTAAACATTAGTATTATGTTGTTATTTTTAAATTAATTTGATCTTGTTTCTTTGTATTGTTTGAAGTCTGAAAACATGTATCTTTTTTGTTATTTTGACCATTTGTCATTTTCTGCAAATAAATACTCTAAATTAGGGGTGGGCGGTATAAACGGTATAAACGGTATGCGGTATAAATTTGGCCAACGGTAGAGATTTGGGTTATACCTTCCTATCGCGATAGTTCATTGCGTCACCACAACAAGGAAGGAGGAAAAATCGCTGCGAGCAGCGAGCACATGGAGGTGGAGGAGCAGCGCAGAGATGAAAGAGTTCCGCTTTTTTTTCAGCCGCGGGGTCATCTGAATACGGGGGAATCGTCCAGTATTCAGAAACAAAAGAACGTGTCTCGTATTAAACTTCTACCGGTGTAAGCCGCGAGCACGTGCAAGCCGCGATCACGCCGCGAGCCGCGGCCCATTTCAACAGTACATGTGTACTGCAAACATCGTATTTCCCTGATGATTGCCCAGGGACTCAGGGAAGCGCTCGAGTCATAGGAACTTGACGAAGAGTTGCAGGTATGAATCACCACTGACACCGGCGCCAATGTTAAAGCAGTTTCATTTTCGATTTACATTGCCTTGTTCAAATTTTATACTGCTTGAAAGTGAAGTTACTTGTTTTATGTTTTTTACAATTACAGTTTTGCACAATACATTTTCTTGTAATATTCTTGACGTTTATGTTATTTAATAGTTTAAAAAACAGCTTCCTGCTTGAATGCTTTTTCCATGTGCTCTGGTGACCATTAAGAAGCTGTTAATACTGTGAACAGTTAATACTGTTACATACCAAAGTATACCGTGATATATACCGTCTACCGTCTATGGTTCAAATTATACCGTGATATAAATTTTAGGCTATATCGCCCACCCCTACTCTAAATGATAATATTTTTATTTGGAATTTGGGGTAAATGTTGTCAGTAGTTTATAGACTCAAACAAAAATGTTCCTTTTGCCCAAACACATACCTATAAGAAGTAAAATCAGTGGTCTCTTATTTTTTTCCAGTGCTGTAGGTGTATAAGTGTCACTGAAATATTTGTTTTTGCAGAAAAAAATAATGAAATGATCAAGTAAAGTCACTGCAACTTATTGGAGAAGGTCCTGCAGTGTTTTGCTAAGTGACACAATGCAGCTCAGTCTCTGAAGTTTCTGTCAGGTATATGGGGAGCAGAGGATATCTCTGTCACTCCGGATGCTGTCAGTCTCTTGTCAGAAGTTTCATGGATTTTGGGCCAGTCTTTGGGGAAATTGCTTTTGAGAAAGACAGGATATTTTTCATTTGAGTGCTGTGAGTGGCACCTGGTCCAATGTGTGACAGAGACAGAGAATGGTGCAGTGTCTGGATCTCAAACAGGAAAATCATTACAATATAAGTTTAGAAACCTGAAAAGACTATGTGCCGTACTGTATCTCTATGGCAGGTCCTATCTGGCTCCTATAATGATGTTATATATCGCTTTCCTTTCTATACTGAATTTATTGTATGAGGAAAAAATGTATTCTGAAATCCCTCCAATCACTTCATATTGAAAGCTTTAAAATTAAACGTAAATTTTTAGTGCAGAGCTATATTGACACCCAAAGTTTAAGTACACAAGGACGAAATAAACAGATATACAAAAATATAAGAACATAGGCTACGTTTATATGGCGTCGATCAAAACAGAAGACGCAAAAGTGGCGTCTCATCTTCAATTTTTTATCCGCGTTTATACGAAGAAGCAAAAGTGGACGCAAAAGCCAGCGAAGGGAGGCGCTGGACTGAAAAAAAAACAACAACAAAAAAAACATCACAACAGCGTCAAGTTACATTTCTAACCATGACTGTACCGGAAAAGAGAAAGGTAAAACTTCAAAATAAAATGTTCTAGTTGCGTTTTAAATGAGTTGTTAAGTTCCGCTCCAAACATTTCAGTGACTTGTACTTTTGTTTACATGTTTTTGAATATTGTACTGAAAATAGTTACATTACAGGAGGATTACAGTGAATTAGAAAATATAAAATCACATTGGGTTTTACATTTGAAGTGCCTCATGCGGAAGTCGCTTGTCTTGGCGTCTGTGTGGCTGTGAGAGTGTGAGAAAGACTTGTATGCCGTAGACGTGTGTGGGTGCGATTTATACAATTGTTGAAATGACTCTTGTATGTTGACTAGAGCTGCTAGCGCAGCTTGAACATCCGTGGTATCAAGGTATGCCGCATCTATGTGACGTAAGCGCATACCGACGTGAGAAGATCTGACCAGTTTTGCGTCTTGGGCAGTTTACACGGAGACGCTACAGCGGAGCGTATTTAACTTTTCCACTCTGGAGGGTGGTTTCAGATTTTTGCGTTTTTAGGCCCCAAAAATGCTGTCACCGTGTAAACGAAAGGCACTTCCGATAAAATATTTTGTCGTTTTTACCCGTAAGCGTTCTCGTGTAAACGGGCCCATAGAGTCCGCGGATAATAAATAAACACATCCATACATCAAAAGTAAGCATTGTAAAAGGGATAAAAGATCTTCTAAAACCAGCTATTTCAAACATAAAAAATAAAAGTAGCCATGTTGTAGCCACTCTGTACTTGTTGTACCTTTGGGCAAAACACCTCACCCATCTTGTTGCTTATGAATGTGCAATTGTTGGCACAGATTAGCAACTTAGCTTCTATCAATGTAGCCCCGGGCAGCTGTGGTTTAAAGGTGTGGGTTTTCTGATCAATGGTCCGCTACTTACTTGTCCCCATGGAGATGTTACTGCTTTGGCTAGAATGTTCCATGGTTAAACAAATCCCCCTAGTATTATAGCGTGGTGTTGAAACCTGCTTGTTCCTCGATTCGAATTTTGATCAAGGGCTAGGGCCATGACCGTGGGCTACATACCCCTTGAAACGAAGTTTCTCTCGACCAGACTTGGAACAAAGGGGTACGACTACAAGCTCAGGCAGGTTTTGGGATCAGGATGGCAGCATCACATTGACCATCCAAGGAGTCTCATAAATGTATTTTCAGCTTTTGTAATTATCGATTGAGAGTTTAGCATGGTTTACAATTATGACGCTTATGTTCTGCGTTACTTTTAGTGAACCGTTGTTGCGGTTTTAACTGTAGCGATGTCTGTTTAGCCGACGTTATCGTTTTCATCAAACTTTCATGCATAAACAAGCTAGTTTTTTTGTCGAGCTGAGGTACCCGATAATCTTTGACATTTGTTTATGTTTGTTTGCGTCAATTGTTGTCGCCTCTGTAGACGTAGCAGCCAGGTAGAGGCAAGGGATGATGACGCAAATGCTAATCGAGCGGTGTCCCATTTCTTAGGGGAACATTCATACCCCGAGCCCTTTCAGCTCGGTATCGAGGGGCAAGACAAAGATGTAGATAAAGGGGTAGGGGGAAGGGGTAAGACAGAGTAATGGGACGCAGCCTTAATCGGGCGCCGAAAAAAAGATGACTGCTCACTGCTCCTGAAAAGGATGGGTCAAATGCAGAAGTCAAATTTCTCCCGTGTGTCACTGTGTGTCATTGTGTGTGAGACCAATAAAGGCTTAAGCCTAAGCTTAATTAATTAAAAATCTTTACTCAGTCTTAACATTTCCATGGAGACAAGCTGGTAGTGGACCTTTCACTAGAAATGTTACGCAGTGAATCTTTAATAATGTATGTAACTGTACAACTGTAACTGTAATCGAGATCACAATTTGAGTTGTAAAAAATGATCAAATCACAGTTATTTAAATAATAGAATTAAGAATGAAATAGACCAAAATATCTTGTCTTTGTATGGAAAAATCTTACAGGTCTCTGTAGTTTTGACCTGTACAAACATGTGCTTTGTGCCTGCTAGCACATAGTATCCTTTGACTCATTTGCAAATACTTTATGTCCAGAGATTTAAGATTTCAGCGTAGGTAAGTAAAACATACCCCCGTAAACAAGATTACAAGATTTAAAGTGTGAAATCGTTTCATCTAAAATATAAAGACTCTTAAGCCTCTGTCAGCCTCAAAACACACACACTTTCTGATGCTATAGCACGCTTCAGTGGGCCCGACCATTCACAGGGACAGCAGGTCAAAAAAGCACGCAAAAACAGGAAATAAGATTGGGAGGAGAGGAAGGAGGAGAGGAAGGGGGGATGCAGAGACGATCAGGAGCCTGGTTCACAAAATCACAACAGGTCAGAGCAAGAGCAGAGTGAAGAGAAGAAATAACTCAGTGGGTAAATACAAGGGTTTAAACAGCGCTACTGTGGTAGAGATAGAAAATGGATTTAAAATGAAAGAAACTAGTGAAAAGTGTATCGCAACATATTGTCAAGCAAGTTTCGTGAAAAGCAACGCATGTTCCTAAAACTAAAATCTATATTTAGCGTAAGATAAAAAATAAAAGTATAGTAACATATCAAGCAGCAGTTTTATGTGGTATAATTTTCTTTTTTATTTATTTTGCATAACAGACACCCTCCCTGATTAGTCATGTTAGGGCCAGACTCCTCCCTATATCAGTCTGGAGTCTCTTAGGCTACGTTCAGACTGCAGCATGAAGTGACCCAAATCCGATTTTTTCGCCCCTATACGACGTGTATCTGATCTTCTAATGACAGTCTGAACGACACAGATCCGATTTTTTCAAATGCGACCCAGGCCACTTGGATATGTGGTCCTAAAACCAATACATATCCAATCTTTTGGCATGCGACTTCAGTCTGAACGGTCAGGTCGCATTCATCCGGCCGACACGTCATCAACAAGTGAACAAACGTCAATATTCTGCTTTGAAGTAGACGTAAGCGGGAAGAAACAATGGCGGAGGATAACACCGACAGTACTCAGTGGAGGGAAAGTGAGGTTTCTACTTTAATTCATGTTTGGCACTCTTGACTGCGACTCTGCACCCACATGTTCCTCTGTATGGAGGTTGCTGCCACTGCCCCACAAAACGCCATGGCCAACAACCTCACTCTTCTCCTTTTTAAACCCCTCTTTAAAGATCCCATGACATGGTACTTCTTGATGCTTTTATATGGCTCCTTAATGGTTCCCTAATACTGTAAATGAATCCTTCATCAAAATTAACACACAAGCTGAGAAAGAGTAATTTTTCTCACTCAGAACACTCTATAATGGGCGTTGTTGCTTGAATGCAAATGAGGAGAAAAAAGCTGGCCAATAGTAGAAGGTGGGGGCGTGGATAAACACTCCGCTGTCTGCTCTGAGCGCTCTCTGATCCATTTACTTGTTTTTGCACGAGGGAGAGATTTGAAGCGTTCCATTGAAAAATAAACACATTTCCACATAAAATAAAATTAAACCACTGCTGTTCAAAGGTCCAGAGGCTCAGATAAAGGACTTCCGAGCCTAGAAACACTCGGACGTGCCTCCAGGCAAATAAAAAAACGCATTTCGCATTGCCTAGCGCATTCGCAGTCCAAACTCTCTGGGCGTGATTTACAGAGACGCTGAGCACAGACAGACGGGGGTGGAACTGCATTTGCATTTCTTTTTTCGATCTGACGTCAATAAGGTGCCTTGTTCAAACTCTCCCGTTTGAGCTCCTATTTTTTGTAATGCAGAAAAGGATCGCAAATGCTCAGTTTAGACATTTCGCAACTTTTAACCATGGGGGGGGCTAAACAGGGTAGGGGAGCTCACATTAACGTTCAAAAACCTCAGAAAGTGAAAATTTCATGCCATGGGACCTTTAAAACTAAATGTATTGTACATGTGCTGGCTCCAGTAGGACAGCAACTTTAATAAAGCCAGATGCTCACTCATAGCGTCCATGTTTACTTCCATACACACTGAGCACACTCGCTGCATGTGACGTCGTTGTGTCCTCCAAGGCACATGTGGGACACTTTTGGGAGATTTAAAATTCACACTGGAGATCACATACAAGTCGCATTTAATTGGAAATGTGAACGACCTCGCAAAAAAATCGGATTGCACAAAAAAATCAGAACTGAGCTTTAAGCCCTGCAGTCTGAACGTAGCCTTAATTTCAATCTGTACTTTTCCCTTTCTCATATGGGGGGAGGGAATGAGTAAACCATACTACAAAAATAAATGAATGAATATATACATAAATAAATAAATGAGGAAAGAAAAGAAAGAAAGGACAAAAGAAAGGAGAGAGAAAGAAATTGCCAAGGAGGACTTAATCACTCAACCCATTGTCTTCTTTCTGACCCAATTTGATTCTAATCTAGTATCCATGATTACAATTCAAATAAATGAAAAACTGTTTGCACTTGAAAGTGTTTTGTATTAATACTGCATATTCAAGAACAAAAATCAGTCAAAATAAATAAAAAATGCAACAAACAATGAAGCGCCAGAGCATAAAGACACTGCACGCATCTCGAACTGTTTTCTCATCTATCCATGGCTTTCAGAACGACGATGAACTACAGCAGGATCGGAACAATTCAAAACAAAAAGCTTACATTTCAGGTCTTTAAAATGTTGCATAACAGGAAGTGGAAGGTGTGAATAATGAGAATTGTTGGAAATCTGAGCTCCTCTAAATTAGCCAGAACTAAGAGGCTAATAAAGATGTGTAAAAATGGAGCGCGGAGCAGCGAGTGAGGAGGGAGAATGTGCTTTTAGCAGCAGATGGATATGCTGGTGGTTTGGTTTATAGCAGTGGGATATAGAGAAAAGGCATTAAATGTCTTTTAAAAGGACCAACATCCGGTTCCACCTTGTGACGTCATGCGGTACAGGAAGTGCGCCACTGTGTTTGTAAACTCTATACACCTTCACTAGATTGCCAATCCCTACTGAACTAAAGGCAAAAGGAGCTGTCAACTTGAAAACTACCACTACATGACATCACAAGGTGCAACAGCGTTTTGAGTATTGGAGATGTAGGCAGGCTAATAATGAAAGATTATTCAAACATGTGTGAATGAAACAAAACACAACTCCAGGTATATTTTTGATGAGGTAACAGCATTATAACATACAGCTTTGGAAAAAAATAAGAGACCACTGCATTTTTTTCTGAAATCATCATCTCTACATGTATTACAGGCATTCCATTCCAGCGTCTGTTGAATTCCAACACAAACACAAAGCTGAGCTACTTCAGTTCTTGCACCAGGAGTGGAATAAAGTCACCCAAGAACAATGTGAAAGACTTGTGGAGAGCATGCCAAGACGCATGAAAGCTGTGATTAAAAATAAGGATTATTGCACCAAAACATTAGTATTATGTTGTTTTAAAATGAATTTGTTCTTGTTTCTTTGCATTGTTTGAGGTCTGAAAACATGTATCTTTTTTGTTATTTTCATTTATCATATCATTTATCATATTCATTTATCAATTTCTGCAAATAAATGCTCTAAATTATAATATTTTTTATCTGGAATATGGGGGAAATGTTGTCAGTAGTTTATAGACTCAAACAAAAATGTTCCTTTTCCCCCAAACACATACCTATAAGTAGTAAAATCAGAAAAAAACTTGCAGTGGTCTCTTAATTTTTTTCCAGAGCTGTATCTTAAAGCTCATAAAAGTCAATTTTTGTCTTATAAAGTTGGGCTGCATAACTTTTCTAGTGGAGGGCAAACCACTTCCATCCATCCATCAATCCATTTTCTTCCACTTATCCGGGTTCGGGTCACGGAGGCAACAGCCTAAACAGATCTGCTGTTCAGATCTCACTCCAAACCAGCTGTTTTTCTGTAAAAGTTGAGGCTTTTCTTAGAATGTTCCACACTATCGCATTAAACCGATCTATGTCCATTGACCTGACAAAGACAAGCAAACAACGCCACCAGGCCAAGTTACAGGTAAGATCAGTAGAGCAGCAAGCCCTCTCACGATAAGAATGCATGTTATTTTTTGAGCAATTAAACCACCGGGAGTGAAATAAATGATAGATCTGTACCACTTGAGACCACAGTGAGACATTCAAATACCAAACATATAATATTGTCTCCTAGAAATAAAGGATCAATTGCGAGTGTACACAGTTTATAAATGAAATATGAAGTTCGCTGGATCTTCATTTAATCAAAAATATTGACAGTTACCATGGAAACCGGTCGATAAATCCTGTTTGACATTTGTCGAGGCTGTAGTCAAAGTCGATCTGTAGATGAAAACGTCATTAAGTCCTTGTCATTTTGGTAAACATATAAAATATTTGGGAACATACATGAAAGAGACTAGAGCAAATGTTCAGTATAAATAATCAGTATAGCTCGAACTTTCCTTATGAGCTAAAAAATCAACTCATTTCCACAAACTCTTACTATACAAGGATAGAAAGAGAGGAGGGAGACAAAGAGAGAAAGAGAGAAGGAGAGAGAGAGAGAGAGAAAGAGAGACAGACAGACACAGAGAGAAAGTGAGAGACAGAGAGAGATCCAGAGAGAGAGAGAGAGAAACAGAGAGAGAGACGGAAAAATAGAGAGCGACAGAGAGAGAGAAACACACACACACAGAGAAAGAGAGAGAAAGACAAAAAAGTCAGACAGACACAGAGCGAGTCAGACACAGGGAGAGAGAGAGAGAGAGACAGAAAGAGACAGTGTGAGGGAGACAGACAGAAAAAAAGAGAGAGACACAGAGACAGAAACACAGCGAGAAAGACAGAAACAGAGAAAGAGAGAGAACCACTCACACAGAGGGACAGAGAGAAACAGTCAGACACAAAGAGAGAACCAGAGAGAGAAACAGTCAGAGAAAGAGAGAAAGAAACAGACAGAGAGAGACGGAAACAGAGAGAGAGAAACAGTCAGACAGAGAGAGAGAGAGAGAAAGAAACAGAGAGAAACAGTCAGAGAGAGAGAGAGACAGAGAGATAGAAAGAGTCAGACAGAGAGAGAGAAACAGAGAGAGAGAAACAGAGAGAGAAAAACAGCCAGACAGAGAGAGAAAGAAACAGTCAGACTGAGAGAGAAACAGAGAGAGAGAAACAGTCAGACAGAGAGAGAGACAGAGAGAGAGAGAGAAAGAAACAGAGAGAGAGAAACAGTCAGACAGAGAGAGAGAGAGAGAGAGAAACAGTCAGAAAGAGAGAGAGAGAGCAACAGTCAGACAGAGAGAGAAACAGAGAGAAACATTCAGACAGAGAGAGAGAAACATTCAGACAGACAGAGAGAAACAGAGAGAGAGAAACATTCAGACAGAGAGAAACAGAGAGAGAGAAACATTCAGACAGAGAGAGAGAGAAACAGAGAGAAAGAAACAGTCAGACAGAGAGAGAGAGTAAGAAACAGAGAAAGAGACAGACAGTCTGGAGCAGTGGCTGTCGGTGCCTTAATCCTCTTGTCTCTTCTTTGTGAATATTTCCCCTGAGAATGATTTCGATTAATAATGCAGTCACACTCGTCTCCTCCGCCAGAACACGATTCAACCAAAACCAAACCAATAACACCACATTTTACACATCAAAATCACCTCTCCACACTGCTCTGAGATACAAGGCCAGACTGGTTAAGAGCTCACTGATGCTCTTTCCTTTTTTTCCACAAGTAAATAATAATGAAAAAATAATAATAAATAAATAAATAAATAATAATAATAATAATATAGTTATGCTATTTATTATTATTATTATTATCATTATTATTATTATTATTATTATTAATCACTAAGTTGTCTGGATATAATTATTCCTAGGACACCCAGTTTTGCCGAGAAAGGCACCTGGATGCCATTAATTTTAAACCACCAAACCACCAATTTCCAAAAAGCTTCTAATTTAGGACATTCCCATACACAGTGAATAAAGGTGCCCCTCTCAGTCAAATATTTAACACAGGTGTCTGGAATGCCAGGGGACCATTTATTAAGTTTTCCAGGGGTTATATATGTCCTCATTAACCATTTATATTGTAATAATTTGAATCTTGTATTGATAGTGTGTGTTTGAGCTTTTAAACAAGCAGCTGCCAACTCTTCCTCATCAATATCTTCCCTGATATGATGAGATCACCTGTTGTAGTTCCAGCTAAATCTGTTATTTCTGGTCAGATTGTGTCTAACTTGAAACAGATCCTTACCATAGGGAATATATATATGTATAAATATGATTCCTGTGTTGTGTTGTGTGGAGTGGTGTGTTTGCGTTTGCCTGGGTAAATGTCACAAGTCTTTGCCTGAAAATAGATCTGAATTTACATAAGATGCCAAGCACACACATGTCAAGCTAAAGGGCACCAGGTCAGAGGCTATTAGCAATGTTATACAGAAAAAAAATCACGTTTAGTTTGTGTGGATCTCGCTCCTTTATTGTGTAGCACTAGCGGTGGGTGATATGAACAGAGGTGAAGAGGTGAAAAGTGAACAGCTCAGTCTTATTATAAATATTATAATTGTAGCATTAATAATATTGAGACCAGTACATAAGAAATGTGCTAAAATGTGCGTTCCAAGTGTAGTAACATCACTGCATTTATACTTCCAAACGTTTCTAATGTCAAGGCTGCGTTCCCTTAAAAAACACTAGACGGGGCACAAAGTTAATTTGAGAATCGACCAAAACAGACAAAATAGAGCAACAAACAGTAGTTTTTAGATTGCGTCTGTGGGAAAAGAGAAAAGAAAATTTAGTTAATTTGTTTATTTATTAGGATTATTAGTATTAGCTGTACTCGAGGGCCTGCTAGTCTGACTGGGGTCCTTTATTTAAAAAATATTTAAAACTTAAATCATTTTCAGTTCATATAAAGACATTTTTTTAAAAATCTGTATAAATAGCATAGAACAAATCAATTTACAAATCTTTAATATGCAGCGGGAAACTCATAATTACACGATTACATAAACAATTTGTTCATAGTTTCATCTCAATTAAAAATGAACAGGCTTTTTATAATTGTAAACAAGACATGCAAGAGACAGAGGGAGGAAAGCACAGAGAATCACATTTGTACCAATTTAAATAAGCATTTACCAAATAGAATTTACCCAGAAGCATTTTGGCTTGTTTGTTAATCAGACCCTCCAGGAATTCGCGATGTTGCGATTTGCAACTTCAACGCAACTTCAGCCAATCCCCGCGAATTCAGGGCGGTGTTGCAATTTTGACCAATCACTGCAACTTTCCCGCAATTTTTACTAATTTTGACCAATCATCGGCGACGTATTGAACGCCGACCAACTTCCTTCAGTGTAGGAGACATAACTGAGATGAGGTGCACGGTGCGTTTGTGTGTGTGTGTGTGTGTGCGGCAGAGGAGGTGGGTCACGTGAGTGTGGGTGTGTGCACGTACGGAAGTGTGTGCGTGTAAAAGCGCGCGCTCACCTGTCACACAGAGGAGAGAGTCAGGGTTGGGGTATAGCCGTATTTTTTGTTGACCACAAACCATTCATTCATCTTTCACGTTAATCTGTTCATCCTGCTGGTTTTCATGAGTTCCATTTCATCCTGCTGCGCTGTCATAGCTGTGTGCGCTCTTTTTGTAATAAATGCATAAAACGCATATCTGGATCTCAGCGTATCTGTCACCATAGCCTCCTCTTTGCGCGTCACAAATCTGCGAGCCATAGGACCCAACCTCATATTCTCGGCGGCTAAAAGGTTTGGGTTTGGAAGCCGCAACATTCTGCCTTACTTCCGTGTGACAAAACAAAACTGCGGCCGTGTCCCAGTTCCCAGAGCGCACAGCTCGGAGCGCGGCCCGAAGGGGGCTCAGACTGCAGTCAAGGCGGTGCACACTTGCTCAGCCCCGACTGCAGTCCGCGGACCGCTTAACGACTGCGGTCTTCGGACCGCGTGTTAACTGCGCATGGGACAAAAAAGAAGTGGGACAGCAGTCGTCGCGCCGGTGTTCTGTCGAAATGTGTGACGCACATGCCCTTCAGGCCACGCTCCGAGCCGCGCGCTCTGGGAATTGGGACACGGATTCTAATGGCAAAGAAACATGTCTGCGGCGCCATTTGCCCACAAAAATAACAGCAGCTAGTAGTAATTTATTTTCAATGTTGGTAAGGTAGTTTTAGGACCTTATCTGTGATCTCTGTGTCTTTGTATTATTCTTTGTCAGTAATAACTCAGTATTCAAAATATTACTCAATTTTAATTACAAAAAGCGAAAATCGCAACTATTTATCGCAACTTTCACTTCCTCCCGCAACAAAATCGCAACAAAAACCTTAAAAGCACCGCAACTTTCATCGCAACTTTTTGGAAAAGCTCCCGCAAATTCAGGCATTTTAGCCCGCAACAATCACAAAAAATGCCCGCGAAATCCTGGGGGGTCTGGTTAATTACTATTTAAACAATTTCCCTAGTGATCAATAAAGTCTGTCTAAGTCGAATTCTCTTCTTTTTTTTTTTTTTTTATTCATTTATTTAACAGTTTTTATTTATTTTTATTATTTTATATATTTTTAGGGCCTGTTTACAGGAGAACGCTTACAGGTAAAAACGACAAAATATTTTATCGGAAGTGCCTTTCATTTAGACGGTGACGGCGTTTTGGGGGCTTAAAAACGCAAAAACCTAAAACCACCCTCCAAAGTGGGAAACTTGAATACGCTCCGCCATAGCGTTTCCGTCTACACTGCCCAAGACGCAAAACTCTGGTCAAATCTGCTGACGTCGCGTACGCGTTTACGTCACATCGGTCCATATATCAGTGTACTTTGTTTGGTAGGACTCCCAGTCCACACCTTGTTGTGCCTTCGTTGCTTTGTCGTCTAACGTGGTCTGAAGCAATAGTTGAACACATTTTTTTTTGCTACCAATAGCCATGTTTTGTTTTGCTTTTCGCAGTGCAGATGAGAAGAAGGAAGATTCTACTCATACGTGCGGACATAGTGATAATGTATCACAGCACCACCTACCCATCTGGCATGCATACCCAATCGAATTCCACACACTTTTGCGTCACCATATGCACGCAGGTTTCCTCCCAAAAACGCTTGTGTAAACGCAGAATAAAAAGTGAAGACCGGACTCCATTTTTGCGTCTTCTGTTCAGACTGTCATCATATAAACATAGCCTTAGTCTCTTCTTTAAAGGCAAATTAACGTTTTTTTTACAATCTGAGCCTTCTTTCGGCAATAAAACAAGTAGTTTTACTCACCCATAGCATTTTTCTGTCAATTGGAGCAGTATCGCAGAACTTATGTTGAGCCATTCTGTTCTACTAATGATCCCGTATCCATTAACATGGGGCTCGTATCATATGCTCGGGGCATTACTTTGCGGTGTCCAAATAACACAAACTTTAGCACTTTTCAAATCATAGAAGCCCGATGTCTTAATGTAAGATTTCGTTTGAAGCAAAAGTGGCCTGTAATCCGAGATTTAGCCATAGTTTCGAGTAGAGGAGGACGCCAGTGCGCATGCGCGGATTGTGCTATCAGCTCCCGGGACCCAAACATGAAACGCAAAGCTGAAAACTATGGATAAATCTCGGATTACAGGCCACTTTTGCTTCAAACGAAATCTTACATTAAGACATCGGGCTTCTATGATTTGAAAAGTGCTAAAGTTTGTGTTATTTGGAGACCGCAAAGTAATGCCCCGAATACTCATGCTAACGGATACGCTACAACATAACTTTCTTCAAACAGCTCCAAATGACACGAACGTGATATGGGTGAGTCAAACGACTTGTTTTATTACCGAAAGAAGGCTCAGATTGTAAAATAACGTTACTTTTCCTTTAAAAGTTACGCTTCAAACATCGAGCTGTGGTCACTACTGCCCCCAGTGGTTAGCTCATGTACTGTTCCACATATTCTGAAGAGACCAAATGATGGACAGAACAGATTATCGGACAAAAAGAGACCATGCGGAAATATTACCTTAGAGCCTTGTTTGGGAGAATATACTTTTGTCCAGTTGACAGAATTGAATTTCTTTTTTGTTATGGATCACACCTGGACGACAGAGGGATTACGCTGGTATCTCCATCTCAAAGCCAATAACCATTGAAGATAGTGAGGTGCAGATCTCAGCCAACGAAAAGAAAAGGTTTGAGAGGAGAAATAAAAAGGCGATTTTTATTATAGAACAAAAGACAATCCTTCTTTGAACAGGAACGAGGGGCTTAGACGTCATCTCTCTCCGATTTACAACTCCATCCTCAGACCTAAATCAAAACAGGCTCAGTTCACACTCTAGTGGAATAGACCAAACAAACTGAAATTGTAATGTAATTTTATCAGTGTAGTTAGTTCCTCCATTCAATCTGAGCAGCACTGAAGAAGCATCTTGGATGAATGGGCAAAATGTGTCCAGTTGACAGAATTAATTATCCTTTTGCGTTTTAATATAGTTTTATTTGAAGCCAACAATACACTCAAAATTTTATGTATCTCATGATAAATAGTGATACTACATATAATTATCATTCTCTATTAGAACAACCATTTTTGGGGTCAGTATTTAATTTGTGTATTTTTTTTCTTTGTACTAGTAGGACATTTTTGTAGAAGGTTGAATTATGAACTAAAACTATACAACCTAATTACTTAAAGGTGCATGATGTAACTTTTTGGTTGCGGGTATGTCACCTGCTTGTTTCTACGGATATGTCATTGCTCTGCCAGGAATGTATCAAAGAATTTGTGTCCCAGGCAAAAATAAGAAAAACAAAAACACGTTTGTCATTTTTTGTTCATGCTGCACTTACTAGACACAAAGACAAACTTACAAAAAAATGTATGATAGATAAATTACAATTTTTATTATATAAAATATGGTTTTATATTGAGTGTTTTTCCTATATGTCCTTTGTCTCTTGGCCAGGTTTTGGACTCTCAGTCCCTCATAAGACTGAAATTAAATTTGATTCAACAGTAACTTCATTGACAAATGGCACAGAAATTCCTTATTTTAATGAAAAATATCATGTGCTTGAAAGATATATTAGTATTTTATTTATTTTTCATAAAAAGAACAATTGTCCTTAGAGATCACTGTCATTTCCACCACAAAATGTAACTTAACTTTTTTTTAAACCTTTGTCTACTTCTACTACTACTATGTCAGTTGTGATGTGACAGGAGCTCATGGCAGGATAGCAGCGTTAGCTCCAAGGAAGGAAGGGAAACAAGAACAAAATCAAGGTCAAGTTTTGCAAAACCAAGAGTAGTTTATTGGTCGTCATTTCCAAACACCTCATATTTCCTTTGAATATCCAAATAATGAGGAAAAATAACATTTTATATTGTGTATTTGGAGTATATTTTATGCTAACTCTAAAACAGAGATTAGCATGCTAATATGTCATGAGATTTTAAAAGAAATGCTAAACATTGTCATTTCCATCACTTTATTTATTGTTATTGTTTATTATTATTTACTTCATATTTATTTAATTTCATTACAACCACTATCAGTTAATGTTTCTACACATTGTGATGAAGTAGAACAAATCAAAATACTTCTAAAAATATGTGTTGAATTTTCTGAAAAATATCATGACCAAATTTAACTGTAGTTGGAGAATCACACACAGTATAAGATTAAACAGTTCAGCTTTATATTTATTCAATTACAGGTGGTTTTACAGCTCAAAAATAAAAATATCTAGGTATTCGGACCTGTAACTTGGTCTGGTTTGGTTTCCATGATGACAGAAAGGTTTGATAATATACTGTGAAAGCAATAACATTTCCATGGAGAAAAGCACCAGAAAGGTTACACAATGCACCTTTAAGTGTTGCATTCTATTTTTTAATAATATTGTAGATTTAGAAGAATATTAATGTTATGTTATGGTTTATCATATATATTTACTTCAGAAATATTTTTTTCAAATTTCAAAATGTGTTATTGTGACAGGCTTAGAGCAATATTGTCATTTATTTACAGTACAGACACTCAAAGCGCTCAACAGATGAA
The DNA here is from genome assembly GCA_036785185.1 of Paratrypauchen microcephalus. Classification (NCBI taxonomy): domain Eukaryota; kingdom Metazoa; phylum Chordata; class Actinopteri; order Gobiiformes; family Gobiidae; genus Paratrypauchen; species Paratrypauchen microcephalus. The sequence continues at coordinate 11,499,690 of JAVJIX010000012.1, forward strand.
GAGAAGGAAGTGGCAGATTCATACACCAGTGTGTACACGACACTGGGGGCAAAACAAATGGCGTGTCTTGCCCAAGGACAGAGGCATTGTGCGGTGACGTGAGCCCGGATCAAACTCCATAACTTCAGGTCAGTGGGCGAGCGCTCGACACACTGAGCCACCTCTGCCCCTGACTTCCCCTTTAGATGTGGAAGAGATTTCAGTGGTTGTTACGGAGATGTGAGCTACTTGAATCAAATCTATCAATCTATTTTTACTTATTTGTAATAAATATAATTACGAAAGGAAGCAAAAAGAAGGAAGGAAGGAAATCTAGTAAATAAGTGTGATGGTTCGGTTCTTTTGTGGTGCTTTATACAGTTTTTTAATGATTTGTGAGATTTGTTCAACCTCAGTTTAGCACATTTCTGATTAACTGAATTTCACAGTTGTAAATTTCCAAAAATAAAGAAACTATTTTGTTCGATATCACCAAACCCTACAGCGTACACTGTTTTTGTTGAATCACATCACAAGGGCAAAAATTCATATTAAACATTACTAGATATACTATTGACTAGCGTTGTTAAAAGTATAAAAAAACCAGACACTAAAACTAGTATTGAAACTACTAATTTGAGCAAGTTTCGATACTGAAAAAGTCACATTCACAGGACAGAAATGAACCTTTCCTGAAGCTTTAGAAGGATCTTAAGCTGTATCTGAACAAGTATAAGAGCACATACAGGTAAGCTCATGGGAATATAAAGGAAAGTACTTGGAAGATAAAAGAAAGTACTGGGAATATAAAGAAATTACTATGATTTAATGCATTGTGTTGTGTAAATATAGAGTTGCGGTATCAGAATCGGTATTGCGTATCGAGTCTGTTCATTAGGGAAAGAGAGAGAGGGAGAAGAGAAAAAGGGGTTAGTTAGGGAGGGAGAAAGGGAGATACAGGATGTATGAGAGGGAGGTAGGTAGCCTGGGAATTCCCAGGCCGCTTCCGTTTGTTTCGAACTGGAAGGCGGCCTGGAAACTCGTCCAAGCGAGAGTCCCAGATTTAGGGCCCCAATCAGAGAGCGGGGGAGGTGTGGCAAGACGGTGACGCGTACCACATGACAAACGGAAGCTTGTAGTTTGAACTGACAACTGACATGATTGGCTATGGACTTACGTATACGCTCAATGATAGACATTCATAACGCCCAATAAACGGCCGTTGGCAATCGCTAACCACACCTCCGCTACGGGATTTTTCGAAGCGAGTTTCCAGACCCATATCTCACTTGTGATATGGTCAGGTGTTAACCAGACTATGAGGTAGGGGGACTGAGAGAGGAAGAAGAAGAGAACGAAGGTTCAGAGAGTAAGGGAGAGTTTTAAATATTAGTATCACCAAAATACTGCGGCACTATTGACTGAAGTGTGCTAGAAAACCTTTTGGAATGTGTTTTTTGAAGTTACCGGGACATATCTCCAAACTTAATCCAGCTCTGTTCAGATTTCTGCTCTCTCTGTCACAGCAGAGGGACCAAAAACAGCAGCTCGGTGGAGTGGTGTTGCAGGAAAAGACTCAAGACAGGTAATTATGGTCCACTCCAAAACCTGTGCAGCAGTTAAACACACTGGAAACTGTGCGTCTAAAATTAACTTTAGCTGGTGCATTATGGGTAAAGTATCACATTATATTGTCAATAACTTTTCATATACTTTGATGACATACTAAATATTTATTAAGTGTAGCTGCGTGTTAACACTATGGAAATAATATAACAACAGATATAAACATACAACTGATACTTCAACCTTCCCTGGGTATGTGATGCTAACTGGAGGCACTGCTCTGTCTGAAGCGCTGTTACTCAAGTTCATTGTGTAACGTTTCAGGTGGAGGGTCCGTCAAATGCTCCTCTCCATGGAGATCTTATTACTTTGCCTGTAATGTTTCACAGTATGGTGTTAAACCTTTCTATCTTCATGGAGACCAAACAAGACCAAGTTGCAGGTCAGATCTGTGGAGAGGCAACCCTGCTCACACCTGTATTTTTAGGTATTTTTGAGCTATAAAACCAACAGTAATTATAAATGTATAAATGTAAAGTTGAGCTGTTTAATGTCACACTGTGGAACATTCCGGTGCAATGACATATCCATAGAGACAAGCAGGTGACGGAAACCCAACCAATAAATGACATAGTTCACCTTTAACGCTCTATGCAAATAATATAACAGCTAACAAACACACAGCTGATGTTATCAACCTTCCCTGGGGGTGTGATGCTAACTGGAGCGTCACACCTCATTAAATCATTATCTTGTTTTTTATCGTTAAAGCATTGTTACTTGAGTTAGACTTTAAGCTGACCCTTTCTTTTATACAATCTGACCATAAATAACTGACTTAGATGGAACAACTGAGCGATTTGTGCCGTTAAACCAGTGCTTCTCAAATAGTGGGGCGGGCCCCCCTGATGGGGCGTGGCGTGATGCCAGGGGGGGCGCGTATGACCCTGGGAAACATGTTTTTTTGCTGTACTGTACTAGAACTAAGTGTAATTGCACATCAACAACGGTAGTTGGCAGTGGCGTGTGATTTACGCACAGTCTCACCATTAACAGAACATCCTCTGTCACAGAAAAAACACGTATATTCCACTGAGTCGTGTCCTTTAGTCCGACAGAAGCTGACGCATCAGTGGCACAAGGAGAGAGCGTTTTTTTTTCAGTGCTTTTAGCTTATGCAAATGAGGTGGTTTTAAGTTTCATTTCTGTAAAACGTAAACAAATGTGCGCAAAGCTGCATTAAAAACACATTAATATTTGAGTCCTCAGTGCAGTCTTTGTTGTAAGTTTCTTTCTTTTTTTTGTTTATAATGTTAATAAAAGGATACAATGGTGTTCTAATAATTTTCTAGACAAATAATACTATTTATAGTCGCGCGCAGGAAGGGGGTAGTGAAATTTTTTCTTCTTCCTAGGGGGGGCGTCACAGAAAAGAATTGAGAAGCACTGCGTTAAACAAACCTTTCATATAACATTACAGTTAGAAGCTAGCTAGCATTAGCCAACTGTTTTTATTTTACTGTTAGTCGGTCTCACTTTTTTGCTGAAAATTCACAATATATATACATATCTGTAACCTGAATTGCAGTAGCAGCGGTTGCATTTGGAGGGGGTTTTAGATCTGCAGATAATTGAGGCTGCTGTCAGTGTACACATGAACACAACAGCTCTACACAAAATCAATCTTTGAGAGTGCATCTGGGCTCTCACACTAAAGCAGGAAATACACAGAGTCACAGAATACATAAATGCTCAGGTATTCAGGTATTCATTTGTGCTGTATATAAGCACTGAGGATCAAAAGCTCCTCTGTAAAAACATGTGAATAGTAATACGTGGTTGCCAGTCTCGTTTGTTGTTGTTTAGCTTGAGAGAGAATGTTCAGAATGTTAGAAAAAATATACAGTATAATTATTTGAACAATGAAGACGTATAATACATTTAGAAGAGAGAGACGGGCAGAGAGAGTAAGAGAGAGAGAATAAGAGACAGAGAGAGAGGAAGAGAGACGGAAAGAAAAGAGAGACAGAGAGAGAGGCACAGAGAAAGAGTGACAGAGAGAGAAAAACAGATAGACATATAGAAAGACACAGAGAGAGAGAAAGACAGAGACACACAGAGAGACAAAGCAAGACAGAGAGAAAAACACACATAGAGAGAGACAGACAGAAACAGAGAGAGAGAGAGACAGACAGAAAGAGACAGAGAGAGAGGCACAGAGAAAGAGTGACAGAGAGAGAAAAAAAGAGACACATACAGAAAGACAGAGAAAGCGAGAAAGACACACACAGAGACAGAGTGAGACAGAGAGAGAGAAACGCACATAGAGAGAGACAGACAGAAAGAGACAGAGAGGGACAGAGAAAGTGACACAGAGAGAGAGACAAACAGAGAGATGCATACAGAAAGACAGAGAGAGAAAGACAGAGAGAGAGAGAGAAAGACAGAGAGAGACACATGTAAAGAAAGAGAGAGAGACACACAGACAGAGACAGAGCGAGACAGAGGGAGAAAAACACATATAGAGAGACAGGCAGAAACAGAGAGAGACACAGAGAAAGAGAGAGAGACAGAAAGAGAGAGACAGAGAGGCACAGAGAAAGAGTGACAGAGAGAGAGAGAGAAAGACAGAGAGAGACACACAAGTAGAGGGACACACACAGAGACAGAGAGAGAAAAATACACAAAGAGAGAGACAGATAGAAACAGAGAGAGAGAGAGAGAGAGAAAAACAGACAGAGAGAGAGAAACAGAGAGAGACCCACATGTAGTGTGTGAGAGACACAGAGAGAGAGACAGTGAGAGTCAGACAGAGAGAGAAAGAAACAGAGAGACACATACAGAAAGACAGAGAGAGAGAAAGACAGAGAGACAAACATGTAGAGAGAGACACACACACACACAGACAGAGGAAAAACACACACATAGAGAGAGAGACAGACAGAAACAGAGAGAGAGAGAAACAGAGAGACACAGACAGAAAGACAGAGACAAACATGTAGAGAGAGAGAGACACACACACACAGACAGAGAGAGAAAAACACACATAGAGACAGACAGAAACAGAGAGAGAGAGAAACAGAGAGACACATACAGAAAGACAGAGAGAGAGAGAGAGAGAGAGAGAGAGAGAGAGAGAGAGAGAGAGTCACACACAGAGAGGCAGAGAGACAGAAACAGAGAGATAAATGATCCCAGGTGACGTCCTTGTGAAATGAGTCAAATCAGTTTTTTTCCTGTGTTCCATGTTCCTGTATTTCGTGTTTTCTAAAAACAGAAGTACGTGACAAAAATCAGACGTGTAAACACTGTTTTCATCTAATTACAAAACTGTTTATTTGTTCCAAACTTGACCCCACTTTGTGATAAGTGCTGATCTCGCTGTCCAAGTGTGGTCCACCACGTTTCACTTGTGAGTCTGAAAAGCTGTTCTAAAGTGGTGCCAAATCATTCCTGCATGTGAATAAAGTGTGTGTTTAAGGGTTTGTTGGCGATAGAAACGTGTACGTATCTTTGAAAATCAGATAAAAATAAATAAAAACAAAGATGTAATATAGACACAGGTTTTAGTTTATGTTCTGTCTTACTATTATCAGTCTAATAATTAAAAATACATACTATAATAACAAACTAATGAATATTTTAACAGAGGTATTTAAGCCTCGTGAGGAGACTGCTGTTGTGAATTGAATTAAAAAAGACATAAATAAAAAGTTCTCAGAGACATAGATCAGAATACGCCTCGGAGGGAAAATGGACCTGACTGATGCACATAAAGAACACTGCATATTTATCACTTTTGTGGCATTTCTTTGTTGAAAATGCCACAGTTCCTCTTTTGTGACTGAAAGATCAGACCTGTGTGCACCTCCACCTCTCCACCTCCACCTCTCCACCTCTTCTCTCCTCCTCTCCACCTCAACATCTCTCCTCCTTTCCACCTCTCCTCCTCTGCCTCCCCTCTCCACCTCTCCTCTCCACCTCTCTTCCTCTCCTCCTCTCCACTTATCCTCCTCTCCACCTCAACATCTCCACCTCTCCTCCTCCCCTCCACCTCCCCACCTCTCCTCTCCACCTCTCCACTTCTCCTCCTCTCTACCTCTCCCCCTCAACACCTCCTCCTCTCCACCTCAACACCTCTCCTCCTCTCTACATTTCCACCTCTCCTCCTCTCCACCTCAACACCTCTCCTCCTCTCCACCTCTCTACCTCTCCTCCTCCTCTCTACCTCTCCTCCTTTCCACCTCTCCTCATCTCCTCTCCACCTCTCTACCTCTCCTCCTCCTCTCTACCTCTCCTCGTTTCCACCTCTCCTCCTCCTCTTTACCTCTCCTCCTTTCCACCTCTCCACCTCTCCTCCTCTCTACCTCTCCTCCTCTCCACCTCAACACCTCTCCTCCTCTCTACCTCTCCTCCTCTCCACCTCTCCTCTACTACCTCTTCTCATCTCCACCTCTCCTCCTCTCTACCTCTCCTCCTCTCCACCTCAACACCTCTCCACACACAGAACGGAGGAGGAAGAGAAAGCAGAAGAGGTGGAGAGGTGCAGAGGACGAGGACAGAGAACAGAGAACAGAGGACAGAGGGCAGAGGACGAGGGCAGAGAACAGAGAACAGAGGACAGAGGGCAGAGGACAGAGGGCAGAAGACAAAGGACAGAGGGCAGAGGACGAGGGCAGAGGACAAGGACAGAGGGCAGAGGACAGAGGGCAGAGAACAGAGGGCAGAGGACAGAGGGCAGAGGACAGAGGACAGAGGGCAGAAGACAAAGGACAGAGGGCAGAGGACAGAGGGCAGAGAACAGAGGGCAGAGGACAGAGGACAGAGGACAGAGGGCAGAAGACAAAGGACAGAGGGCAGAGGACGAGGGCAGAGGACAGAGGGCAGAGGGCAGAGGGCAGAGGGCAGAGGGCAGAGGGCAGAGGACGAGGAGTTTGGTGAAACTTGTGGAAGTGTGCAAACAGCTGCAGGCATCTAATATTTCACGGTTTCTGAACTTCCAGAGCTCAGATGGGTTCATTCATATAAGAGGAGTGATTATTTTGTCATTATTATGTCATTACGTTGTATATTGTCAAATCGAGCAAGATCTGGAGTTACAATCATGGAGTCAGACGTGTTTGTTTTACTTTGGTCACATATCATTTACAAACAAAATGACATCTCTCAGCTCATAACAGAGTTTAGTTGAAAAACATTGTATATTTCCTAAGAATCAGTCCGCTGTGATAAATAGTTTCTTTTCTCCTCATAAGCAGCCATATTCTTTTTGATACGGACAGACCATGTGTCTCTCTGATTGGCTAATCCACCTGTCAATCACCCCCATCTGAACTGTATCGTACTGTACTGTACTTGAACTGCTCAAGTCAGTCATCTTTTTGTGTTATATACTGTACATATGAGACGACAAGACGAGGAATGAGATTGGGTCCACGAGATTTTAACATAATTCATAATTTCATGAATCAATTTTCAGTTTTGGCCTCACATTTTTTCGTATTTCATAGTTTTGTTTTTGTCCATTCTAGTACTTGTTTGGGAACTGTAAAAGACTGTAAAAGTCACCAATACTTGACCTTTTTTGTCCAATCCAAATGTAAACCTTTGGAAAAAAAATCTCACAAGATTATTTTTCTCATTTGCACACAATCTTGCCGCAATTTTGTCTCAGGAGATCTCCCTAATATACATACATACATACAGTTCTGGAAAAAAATAAGAGACAACTGCTAAATTATCTGTTTTTCTAATTTTACTACTTATAGGTACGTGTTTGGGCAAAAGGAACATTTTTGTTTGAGTCTATAAACTACTGACAACATTTCCCCCAAATTCCAAATAAAAATATTATCGTTTAGAGCATTTATTTGCAGAATGACAAATGGTCCAAATAACAAAAAAAGATACGTTTTCAGAGCTCAAACAATGGAAAAAAAACAAAAAATCCTTTTAAAACAACATAATACTAAGGTTTACACAAGGAAAAGTAACGTTATTTTACAATCTGAGCCTTCTTTCGGTAATAAAACAAGTCGTTTGACTCACCCATAGCACGTTCGTGTCATTTGGAGCTGTTTGGTAAAAGTTATGTTGTAGCGTATCCGTTAACATGAGTATTCAGGGCATTACTTTGCGGTCTCCAAATAACACAAACTTTAGCACTTTTCAAATCATAGAAGCCCGATGTCTTAATCTACGATTTTGTTTGAAGCAAAAGTGGCCTGTAATCTGAGATTTATCCATAGTTTTCAGCTTTGCGTTTCATGTTTGGGTCCCGGGAGCTGAGAGCACAGTCCGCGCATGCGCACTGGCGTCCTCATCTACTCGAAACTATGGCTAAATCTCGGATTACAGGCCACTTTTGCTTCAAACGAAATCGTAGATTAAGACATCGGGCTTCTATGATTTGAAAAGTGCTAAAGTTTGTGTTATTTGGAGACCGCAAAGTAATGCCCCGAGCACTCAAGTTAACGGATACGCTACAACATAACTTTTACCAAACAGCTCCAAATGACACGAACGTGATATGGGTGAGTCAAACGACTTGTTTTATTACTGAAAGAAGGCTCAGATTGTAAAATAACGTTACTTTTCCTTTAAGAAGGGTTCAGAAACCAATATTTGGTGCAATAAGCCTTATTTTTAATCAGATCTTTCATGCGTCTTTGGCATGCTCTCCACAAGTCTTTCACATTTTTTATCTTTATGCTTCCGTTTTATATTTATCTTCTGTAGCCGGGAGTCCGTGAAAATTTCGTTATGCTTGCATAATGACAATAAAGAATCTTGAATCTTGACATTGTGCTTGGGTGACCTTATTCCACTCCTGGTGCAAGAACTGAAGTAGCTCAGCTTTGTGTTTGTGTTGGAATTCAACAGACGCTGGAATAGAATGGCTGTAATACATGTAGAGATGCTGATTTCAAATAAAAATGCAGTGGTCTCTTTTTTTTTTTTTTTTTCCCAGAGCTGTATTTATTTATACAGGTATATTTGAGCACATCCAGATGCACTGAAACATTATCTAAGTATTGCTATCATAGCTCTACCTTTAAGTTTCATATTCCCCGAGAATTTATTTAGCAAATCCTGTATACTTGATGCAGCACTCTTCCTTACATGGGTTTGGGCCTGGCACAAAGCGTACACCCCCTTCCTTAATAACCTCCTAGTAAGACAAGATGAAAACCAGAATAGGACTATGGTTTTCTTTCTCACTCTATATTTCAAAGGCCTGTCTCCGTCTCCCCTCTCCACCGCAGCAGGCTGGGTCACTCCTGTCTTTCCTGCAGTTCAGATACACTTTTCATCTGCCATTATATAATCTGTGATTCAATTACCCCTCCTCTGGTTATGATCAAGCCTTTTCCTCTGCCTCCCCTCTGCCTGGTGGCCATACTCTTCCTCCTCTTCTCTCGCCGAGTCTCCGAGCCGGGGCTTTCATCACTGTATCATTGATTTAACCTCACTTTGTATGAGCGGTCTGATCCCCGCTGAGGCACAAGGCTTCAGTCGCTCGCTGCGCGGTGACAGGACAGCCTCTAGTGGACACTCGAGGCACTGCGGCGTCGAGGTGCTGTCTCTGGAATAGTAATAATGTTCACAAGCAAGATCGAGTTCAAATTTAACTCTGTGTAGAGAGATTTGGACATTTTTTGGGTTTTTTGCAATAATTAAAAATAGCAAAAGACAGACTTGCACCTATAAAACGAATAACTGGCATAATAAACATGCTTGTATTAATTAAACTAAGATGGCGTGACAAATTTGACAAGATATGATTTGACTCAGAAAAAAAAAAAGTTTTATGGTGTATTTCATATACAGCTCTGGAAAAAAAAATAAGAGCCCACTGCAATTTTTTTTTACTGGCAACATTTCCCCCAAATTCCAAATAAAAATATTATCGCTTAGAGCATTTATTTGCAGAAAATGACAAAATAACAAAAATGATACATGTTTTCAGACCTCAAACAAGATCAAATTCATTTTAAAACAACATAATACTAATGTTTACACTTAAGAAGAGTTCAGAAATCAATATTTGGTGCAATAGCCCTTATTTTTAATCACAGCTTTCACGCGTCTTGGCATGCTCTCCACAAGTCTTTCACATTGTTCTTGGGTGACTTTATTCCACTCCAGGTGCAAGAACTGAAGTAGCTCAGCTTTGTGTTTGTGTTGAAATTCAACAGACGCTGGAATGGAATGGCTGTAATACATGTAGAGATGCTGATTTCAGAAAAAAATGCAGTGGTCTCTTATTTTTTTCCAGAGGTGTATAATAGGAAAGGTAGACGTTCTTCAAATTAAAAACAAAATATGAATAAACTGGTCTGAACATAGATTTTAAAGGTGCGTAACAATATTTTTACTGTATTAAAAACAGAACTACTTCATTTTAAGCCTCATTTTGGCCCAAAGTTATTTCTAACTTACTTCTGCATTCTGAGCATCTTAATTATTCAGTGCAATGAATTCATAAGCACTCAGAGCAGAGTTTTGTCGTGACAGTAAAGCTAACAACTAGAACTAGCATGCTAATGTGCACTTCTTGATAATCAAAAGACAAAATTAGGGAGCCCAGACTCCAGAGGGGGGGATATGTTGTCATTTGTTTAGCTAAAATATTTACCTGGCCAGCCAAATGATATCTCTCTGTATTTCCTATACACCGCGATACCATTTGGACACTCTCCATCCACTCTCGCTCCTCCGGTTCCAAACCGACTCCGCGATTCTGATTCGTTCAAAGATGGTGACGTCAGTGCACCCGCCTTTGCCCGCAAAGTCACTCTTAGGCAGCGGAAGTTCCGCCTCAGTTTTGAATCAAGATGGCGCAATCTCTGATTGGTTCACTTAGCTGTCTGTCTACGCGCAACCGCAGCGCATTCTGTGGATCAAGCGTTACCAGACTCACTCGCTGGTACAGCGATGAGTCATGGATTCTTCCAGGCAACTAAAATATAGGAAACCATACTTAAAAAATGGCCACAGGGCAAAAAAGCACAGGGAGACATACGGATGCATTTTACAGGTTTGACAAAGCCACCTTTAAAAAGTCCTGGAACACTAATTTTAGATCTGTATCATAATGTAGAATAGAAGAATAGAATATCTTTTATTGTCACTATTCATATGTACAATTTACATTATACACATTCACATATATACTATATTACATATACATATTCGGATTGGTGACATGAAGTTGAGGACTTTTGCAGTACCAGGTTTTGGCCGAATTGTCCGTCCACCTGAGTTCTAAAGTGTGTTTGATTATGTGCATCTTCCCCTTTAACTTCAACTCTCCCAGAAAATCTGCGATAACCAGGGCTGCTGTTTTGACTATTTTCTGCTGACTGTCTGCTGCATTTGGACACTCCCAAGGACACCATAATCAAAAGGACACGTTCATCAATTGGCTAACACGTATTCATAAAAACACTCTGCCCTTCATCTTACATACAGTAGCTGTCCGCCTCAGCTGTCACATATTTTCTGTATTTTCATTCTTGTACTCTCCCCCCTCCCATAATGTTTTCCAAACAAAAAGATACCTTATGCAAACTATTCCACATTATGTCTGTCTGTTGTTACTGATTATATTGCATTCCTATTATGTTTATGAAAAGAGAGGGTGGACGATATCGCTCCATGTCGGCTGCTTTAAAGGTCCCATGGCATGAAATTTTTCACTTTCTGAGGTTTTTGAACGTTAATGTGAGCTCCCCTACCCTGTTTAGCCCCCCCCCCCATGGCTAAAAGTTGCGAAATGTCTAAACTGTGCATTTGCGGTCCTTTTCTGCGTTACACAAAACCAGTGTTCAAACGGGCGAGTTCAGACAAGGCACCTGATTGACGTCAGATCGGCAAATGCAGCTCCAGCCCCTCCCTCTGTCTCCGCTCAGCGTCCCTGTATATCCCGCCCATAGAGTTTGGACTGTGAATGCGCTACGCAATGCGAAATGCATTTTTTTTTGCCTGGAGGCACGTCCCAGTGTTTCTAGGCTCGGAAGTCCTTTATCTGAGCCTCTGGACCTTTGAACAGCAGTGGTTTAATTTTATTTTATGTGGAAATGTGTTTATTTTTCAATGGAACGCTTGAAATCTCTCCCCCCGTGCAAAAACAAGGAAATGGATCAGCTGAGAGCTAGAGCCGAGAGCGGAGACTTTGGCCACGCCCCCACCCTCTATTATTGGCCAGCTTTTTTCTCCTCATTTGCATTCAAGCAACAACTCCCATTATGACCTGTTCTGAGGGAGAAAAATTACTCTTTCTCAGCTTATCTCTGTTTCTCATGCACTGAGTGTTGATTTTGAAGAAGGATTCATTTACAGTATTAGGGAACCATTAAGGAGCCATATAAAAGCATCAAGAAGTACCATGTCATGGGATCTTTAAGGTCCATGGACCCGTCCATTTCCAAGTCTTTTCGTTGTTTACAATGACAAATAAAGCTTCCATTACATTCACAATGAGGCTGAAAGCATCTCACTTCAGTGCAGACATTTAAGTAGGATATATACAGCACAGCAGGATATTTACGACACAGTATACAAAAAAATAATAATAATAATAATGCAGAAAGATGAATATAAAATAGTGCAAAAAATTAGTGCAAAAAAAGTCCTCTACTAGCTGGCACTACAGCTGTACTGTAATAAGACTGAGGTTGAAGAGATAGAACCACTTGAATTTGCAGTAAAAAAAGTACTGTGACTATTTGGGCTAATTCAGCAGGATCACAGGGGGCCAACAAAAAATGGTCTGAGGGCTACATTTGGCCCCTGAGTCATAGTTTGGACACTACTGCCCTAACTAAATAAAGTGCTTTCTAACTAGATGCAGACAACCCTCAGTAGACAAATTTTGACTTTTTATACCCTCGTACTGGGGCCGACAACTTTTGCTGAAATACATGAGGAAAAATGTACGTGTATATTGCTAGAGTATGTGCTCGAATCCCTGTTGACTTCAAACAGACTGAGAGAACTAAGAAGTCTAGAGCAGCTCTGTGTAGTGCGAGGCGCAGATCTGAGGCAGAGCTCAACCTGCAGCTGTGTCAGACTCAGGCTAAATATAGACACAGGAACAAACAAACTCAGACTTTTAGGAACGCTTTGAAAATACATCACGCACCAGAGGAGTTTAAGGTGAAAATGTAAACTAACACGGAGGAAAAATGTGCGCAAGTATTCACAGTTTTAATTATACTGTAAGATGCATTTGATTTGACTGCATAGTCCTGTTTTCTGATTTATGTTATAATGGTGTATCCTCATTAAAAACACACCTGGAGTTGTGTTTTGTTTCATTCACACATGTTTAAAACACAGCCCCTGCATATTTAGACTGAGTTCTTCTCTCAAATGTATAGAAAATGCGCCATACACCTTCACTAGAATCATGACAATCATTTCAGCCTGCAAATGACAATCTCTTCTCAACTGAAAGTAAAAGGCAGCTGTTAACTTGAAAACCTCCACATCACAAGGTGGAACAGAGGATTTGGAGCTTTGGAGATGTAGACAGACTAATAATAAACGGTTACTCATGTGTGAATAAAAACAAAACAACTCCAGGTACGTTTTCGGTGAGGTAACAGCATTAGAACATGGTTTAAAGCTCACGAGAGTCAGTTTTGCGTATCACACACAAGATTAGAGATACAGCTCTGGAAAATAAAAAAAAGAGACCACTGCATTTTTTTCTGAAATCAGCATCTCTACATGTATTACAGCCATTCCACTCCAGCTGAGCTACTTCAGTTCTTGCACCAGGAGTGGAATAAAAGTCACTCAAGAACAATGTGAAAGACTTGTGGAGAGCATGCCAAGACGCATGAAAGCTGTGATTCAAAATAAGGGTTATTGCACCAAAACATTAGTATTATGTTGTTTTAAAATGAATTTGATCTTGTTTCTTTGCATTGTTTGAGGTCTGAAAACATGTATCTTTTTTGCGTGAAAATTCCCTCAGTCGTCCAGGTAGAATCCATGATCAAAGGAGAAGTTCAATTTGTCAACTGGACAAAGTTTGTTTGGTTGAAAACGTTTCGCCGCTCATCCGAGAGGCTTCGTCAGCTCTGGTTATTGTACTGGTTAGACCCTGCTTATATCTAGCTGCCGGGAGGCGCGTCCTACAATGACAAAGCTCTGAAAACGATCCACCTTAATCTGTCTCTTTGTTTTTCAAATTACTCTGACGGCTAGTTTCGACCCCCTATTCAACGTCTAACGACCCTCTCCACCCCTCTGCCCTGGCTCTGTTTGACTGGTCTAAGAATCACATTATAAATGGGAGACAAGTTATGTCTAACTCGCCCATTTCTGTTTAATGGTTTGAGAGGGGAGTTAAAGAGGCTATTTTTGTCAAAAAAGAGAATCCGTCATTAAACAGAAATGGGGGAGTGAGACATAACTTGTCTCCCATTTATAATGCGATTCTTAGACCAGTCAAACAGAGCCAGGGCAGAGGGGTGGAGAGGGTCGTTAGACGTTGAATAGGGGGTCGAAACCAGCCGTCAGAGTAATTTGAAAAACAAAGAGACAGATTAGGGGGGATCGTTTTCAGAGCTTTGTCATTGTAGGACGCGCCTCCCGGCAGCTAGATATAAGCAGGGTCTAACCAGTACAATAACCAGAGCTGACGAAGCCTCTCGGATGAGCGGCGAAACGTTTTCAACCAAACAAACTTTGTCCAGTTGACAAATTGAACTTCTCCTTTGATCATGTATCTTTGTTGTTATTTTCATTTATCATATCATTTATCATATTCATGTATCAATTTCTGCAAATAAATGCTCTAAACGATAATATTTTTATTTGGAATTTGGGGGAAATGTTGTCAGTAGTTTATAGACTCAAACAAAAATGTTCCTTTTGCACAAATACCTATAAGTAGTAAAATCAGAACAACTGATAATTTTGCAGTGGTCTCTTATTTTTTTCCAGACCTGTATGTAGAACACCCCCAGCGTCATGTCACTGCAAAGTATCAATACCTCCAGCTAGTTTTCACATATCCATACTATACCGGATAGACAGATGGATGAGATGTTCAATATAAAGGGTCAATAAATGAAATGAAATAACTAAAAGAGGCAACGAGTCTCCATGTACTCTCAGTGTCGTTAACACTGGTCTACAAGCAAAATGCTTCCGGAACAAAAGTAGTGACATTTTTCTTGGTTTAAGTCACTAATAAAGAAAAAGTCAGTCACAAGTGCTGATTGGCTATAGTTTCAAGGATATAGTATTGGATCAAAATAGGATTTTTTTTTGCAAAATAAGGCAAAAACAGTAGTTTATCAGAAGGTACAGTGTGTCTACAAGCAACCAGTTCTATCTGAAAGCCTGTCTGCACATTCCAATACATTCATTTTAATATGTCTAGAGTTTTTTCATCAAATATTTTTTGATTTCACATAAGAGAGACGCCTCGAAATTGTGTGCACCTGATGTCTTAAGATATTTCTTGTTTATTTCTTGACAGATAAAGAAGTGCAAGTTAAATATTTTCAAAATATAAATATAATTTTTAAGCAAAAATGCCTAAATCTATTGTATAAACAGATGCGCTTTTGATGTAAAACGATATAATTAAATATCTTGAATACATTAGCTAACCAGCACAATTGATTTTCAGTTCATCTTATAAATATATATGAGATTTAGCCACTTTTATCTCGGAAGCAGATCGAGTCCAAAAATGTGTAGATCAGTGTAATCGTTCTGTTCTTTGTAAATGTCTGAACGTCTGTACTTTTTGTTCCCTCGTAATCTTAGAAAACCAAGTTCTCTCATAAATAATGCCTAAATCAGCACTCGAAGAATCTGACCTATAAAAGTGAAATAGTGTGTGTGTGTGTGTGTGTGTAGACTGCCTTAAAAAGATGATCCAGTGCTACCAGTCTGTTTCTTCTCTCTCCCCCTCTCTTCTTTCTCCCCACTTTTCCACTCCTCCCTGTCTCTCACCTCTTCCTTCTGTTTCTCTCATCTCTCTCTTGCTCATATTTTCTGTATCCTCCTCTCTCTGCTTCTCTCTCTACCTATATCTATCTTTCTTTTGCCCTTAATGTCTCTCTCTATATCTCTCTCCCTTCCCTATTTTCCCCCTCACACCATCTCTCTCCTCTCCTCCCTTCCTCTTCTCTCTCTTATGTATCACTATTGATGGGTGCTTTCACTACCACCCTCTCTCTCTCCGTCTCTTCCACTTCTGTTTCTCTCTACCTCCACCTCTCTCTCTTCCCTTTTAATCTCTCTCCTGCCCTTTCACCTCTCATTTCCTCGGTCTTGCTCTTCTCCCCCTTTCTTTGGTTTCTCTCTCCCCCCTTTTCACTCCCGCTTCCATCTCTCTTCCTTTGTCTTCCGTTTCTCTCAACCGACACAACACTCTCTCCCTTTAATCTCTCTCCTCGCCTTTTACCTGGTGTTTTTCCCTCTCTTCCTCCATCTCCTCTCTGCGTTTCTCTCTCTATCTTTATCTCTCTCTCTCTCCTCCCTCTCTCCCTCTTTCCTCCCCCTCTCTCTCTCCACAGTGAGGGCGTCCCGTGAAGGAGCCGGATATGAATTCATTTTACGCTGAGATGAAGTTATTAATGCCCACCATCTGTTATCGTCAGGGAGCTGCCAGACAAAAAAAGAGCAACAGGAAAAGAAAAGAGAGAGCAAGAGCGAGAGAGAAGGAGAGAGAGAGAAGAGAGAAACAGAGAGAGGGAGAAAAGAGAGACAGACAGACAGTAAATTTAAGCTTGAAAGACAAAAGAGAGAAATGGAGGAGGACTGAGGAGAAAAAAGGGGAAGAAGATAGAGCAGAGAGGGAGGGTGGAAAAAGAGAGTGAGAGAGATGAAATAGAAAGAATGCAAGGGAGAGAGGGAAGAGAAAGAAAGGGAGAGAGAGAGAGGAAAGGAGGAAAGAGACAGCGCAGGAGTGAGAGAGAGTGAGAGAGATTGGTAAAATAGGAAATAGTGAAGGGGGTGGTGAGTGCGAGAGGAACAAAAGAATAAAAAAACAGAGTCAGAGAAGAGATTTAAAGAGAGAGACACAGAGAAAGAGACAGGGAGAGAGAGCGAGACAGAGTATTTGTCTCCAGTGAAACAGCTGGGTTTTGATAAATGGCCTGTTTCACATATCTTTAGTCACTTCTCCTTTAACTGAACACTCACGGCTTATTTTTCCTTTAAAAGAGAATCGTTCAAGGAGAAAGTGGCCACCTGTGTGCTCCGATATAAGACGAGATGATACCAGTCTAAAGTGGGCTCTAAGCTTTTTAGGATTTTAAAGGAAACTGCAGCAAATTTTCAATAGACGACGGCAGAGAGGAGTTTGATTCTGAACTAAAATCTCTCTTATGCCAGATCATGATCAGCAGTTAGAATGAAATCATTGCCTGTATATTGTACCTAATGGTTAAAGGAATATTAACGTTTTTTACAATCTGAACCTTATTTCGGTAATAAAACAAGTTGTTTTACTCACCCATAGCAGTGGAGCAGTTTCGTAGATGTTGTGGTGTAGCGATATTCGTTAACCTGAGTGCTTGGGGCAGGCGATTCCAGTCACCAAATAACACAAACTTTATCACTTTTCAAATTACAGAAGCTCAATGTCTTAGTCTACACTTTCATTTGAGTCAAAAGTGGCCTCTAATCCGAGATTTAGCCATAGTTTCGAGTAGATGAGGAGGTCACAGCTGATTTCGCTCTCAGCTTGCGGGACCCAAACATGAAAGGCAAAGCTGTAAGACGTTTGGACCATCGTGTTTGTAGTACTCACTTCAGTCAGGATGATTTTTACCAGCAAAAGAAAAGAAAGAAGGCCAGCGGATTCAGCACGTGATTCTGAGAAGTAATGCGATACCGATGGCTGCTCTCTGGTGCATTGCTCCTAAAACAGTCTCCGCTTCATTCTTTCCGTATCCATTCTGTCTCCTCATCCGTATACTCCTCTTCAGTCCTCAGTCCTCCATAAGTCCTCTTCAGCCTCAAATCCGAATCTTCTGCCATGTGTCGCTCGCAACAGAAAAGTCTACCTGCAAAACAGCTGTGAATGAGCACATGCGCACTGGCCTCCTCATCTACTCGAAACTATGGCTAAATCTCGGATTAGAGGCCACTTTTGACTCAAATGAAAGTGTAGACTAAGACATTGAGTTTCTGTAATTTGAAAAGTGATAAAGTTTGTGTTATTTGGTGACTGCAATCGCCTTCCCCAAGCACTCGCGTTAACGGATATCGGTACACCACAGCATCTACGAAACTGCTCCAAATGGCACCAAAGTGCTATGGGTGAGTAAAACAACTTGTTTTATTACAGAAATAAGGTTCAGATTGGAAAAAAAACGTTAATATTCCTTTAAAGGTCCCATGGCATGAAATGTTCACTTTCTGAGGTTTTTGAACGTTAATGTGAGCTTCCCTACCCTGTTTAGCCCCCCCCAATGGCTAAAAGTTGCGTAATGTCTAAACTGAGCATTTGCGATCCTTTTCTGCGTTTGAAAAAATCAGAGCTCAAATGGGCGATTCTGGACAAGGCACCTTATTGACGTCAGATCGAAAAAAGAAATGCAAATGCAGTTCCACCATCGTCTGGATCTCCACCCCGTCTCTGGAAATCACACCCAGAGAGTTTGGACCGCAGAGGAGCTACGCAATGCGAAATGCGTTTTTTTATTTGCCTGGAGGCACGTGCGAGTGTTTCTTGGCTCGGAAGTCCTTTACCCGACCCTCTGGACCTCTGAAATACCAGTGGTTTAATTTTATTTTCTGTACAAATGTGTTTTTTTTTCATTGAAAAGGCTCTCCTCTCTTCCTGCGTTTACACACGCGGAAGTGGGGCCAGGCACAGCGCAGCGCTAACACAAGGAACCAGCGGCGCATTTGCCCGCCCCCCAACCCCCCCCCCCCCCTTCCTCTTACCAATCTGTGTTCTTCGCATTTGCATTCAAGCAACAAGGCTCAGAATGAGTCGTTCAGAGAGATTTTCTGACTCTGACTGTGTAGACTGTGTCTTTCTCATGCACTAAGTGTTGATTTTGAAGAAGGATTCATTTACAGTATTAGGCAACCATTAAGGAGCCATATAAAAGCATCAAGAAGTACCATGTCATGGGATCTTTAAGGTTTTATCAAGGTTTCAACCATAGGGAGGTCCTATATTACGCAAAATTTACTTAAACAATATTAGAATAAGTTGTTTATTAGAACAAGTGGTTTTACTCACCCATAGCACTTTGGTGCCATTTGGAGCAGTTTCGTAGATGCTGTGGTGTAGCGATATCCGTTAACGTGAGTGCTTGGGGAAGGCGATTGCAGTGTAGTGAGCGCCTCCTAGGGCTAATAGATATGCTAATACTAGACGCCAGAGGAATGCGTAGAAGAAAAGAGACAGATTAGTGGGGATAGTTTCAGAGTTTTTTCAGGGTAGGTAGCTCCTCCCGGCAGCTAGATTTAAACAGGGTCTAACCAGCATTAGAACCAGAGCTGACGAACCCTCTCGGATGAGCGGCGAAACGTTTTCAACCAAACAAACTTTGTCCAGTTGACAAATTGAACTTCTGCTTTTATCATGGATTCTACCTGGACGACTGAGGGACTTTTCACGCATCTTAAGAAGAATATTAGAATAGTGTTACCTCCTCAAAAACACACCTGGAGTTGTGTTGTGTTTCATCCACATGTTTGTGTACTCCTCAGATTGAGCTCACAATGCTCTGTTCCACCTTGTGATGTCATGAAGCGGTAGATTTCGAGTTAACATCTACCTTTTATCTTCAATAGCGATAGAAAATTCCATGGCTGTAATTATCCAAATGATTCTAGTGAAGGTGTATGGAGTTTAAAAATACAGTGAAGCACTTTCTGTATTTCCACGTGACATCACAAGGTGGAACAGAGTCTGAGAGAGGAACCTAATTAGAGCGTAAATATGCAGGGTTTGTGTGTTTAACATGTGTGAATGAAACAAAACACAACTCCAGGTGTGTTTGTGATGAGGAAACAATATAATAACATCAGAAAATAGAAAAATATGGGCCCTTTAAGTAATCATAGCCAATACAATGTAAAAGAATGTGGTTTAGACAAAAAAAATAGAGATTTTTTATTGTTACAGTGATTAAACCCCCTGTTGTTTGTTGTTACCCCCCGTAATTGATCGACATGAGAAAATACATTGTGTGTGTGTATTTAGAGAACACAAAGACCTACCATCCAATCAGTGCTTGGCTTGGTATAACAATAGTGGAAATTGATGCAGCTGTTTGGGGTTACTAGCCAACTTTGGAAATTGATTCAGATTTGTTTTTTACACAAGTACTTTTTACACAAGGAAAAAAAAAAAAAAGTAAAAGATCTATACACACATCCTCTCATTCAGTGTTTTTTTCTATATGTTTATCACTTTGTACATTTGATATAAATACAGAATACATCAAATATATTAATTAAGATGCATGGAATTATGTAGCAAAGGGGGAAAAAAGTTAAATCATTTTACTAAATATGTTTAAAATATTTTTTAACCAAATCCTCAAATTTCTCACCTTTTGCTTTATTGAAAAGTATTTAGTCTAGGGCTGTCAGTTTAACGCGTTACTTAGATTAATTAATTACACTGCAAATTACTGTGTTATAAAAAATTAACACAATTAATTATGAGCGGCAATTCAATGGGAGCGCTTTTTAAATTTGGCGTGCGGTGAGCGAATCACTGCCAGGGCCTTTGAACGGCAAGTTTATTTATAAAAAGAACAAAGACGGGACAATCAACTAGAACGCGGTGATTTGTAGCTTTTGTCAAAAAGAATTTTCTGATCACCGAAGCTGCTCCAGCCTGACGGATCATTTGAACGATAAACACGTCCGGACAAGTTCCATCGTTACCGGTGATAGAGCGAGCGTGAGCGCACTTCAACAAACCACCAAACCACGCTCACAGAATTTGGGAAATGAATGAGCAAAGTGACCACAGAAAAACTGACAAACTCAATCACAAAGTGGGTTGCTCAATCTGGGGTCTCTCAATCTCACGAGATTAAAATGTGATTAATTAGATTAATTAATTACAAATCCTTTAATTAATTATATATTGTTTTAATTTCCTGACGGCGCTAATCTAGTCGTTTTTTCTTTGTTGTTCTTTTTAACTAAATAAGTCTATATATCTTTCTTCATACATGACATCTTCTGTATGCATCTAAACTGTAGAAAATAGTAATAAAAAGAAAAAAAAAAAACCTTGGACTGATTCTGTATATTGCCACACACCAATGATTTAGTTTCCTGTTTAATATCTATGTTATTTTTAGCTTTTATATTAATATTTTAAATACAAATAGAGGTTCATTCTTAGTATTAAATTTGCTCAGATGCACTTATGAACCTATTCTTTCCAATACATTATACAGCACATATTCACACTTACATATTTAACACTACTTATCATGGATATTTCAGATCTCCTCTTAACTCTCCCTGCGTCACATGACCCTCTACGAGCCTTCTGATTGGCGTTGCCATATGGACGCCGACTTAACTGCACTGATTTCCGTGGCGATAATAAATAAAGCATATGCACATTTTCCATGCTAGCAGCTGCATCATTTATTGGTGAGCCAAATGGTGCATGTGTGGAGATGTCATGTTTGATCAGACTGAAGCTCGGGAGTATTAGCAACATGGAGAAATGTCTTATAGGGGTCAAAAGGGGCTTGTCATTGGAGATTAAACCGTAGTCTAGTATATGTGTATGATTATATCTGCACTTTATTGTCAAAGAATGAGCTATAAGGGCCTTAACCTTTTCAGAGTTGTTTTTTTCTCCATTAAATGTTTTATATTATGCAAAATTGACTCTTGTGAGCTTTAAGCCATGTTATAATGCAGCTTTACTCGTCACAATAAATATATATCTTGAATTGCGTTTTGTTATTAGGCTGTGCACATATCAAAGCTCAAAATCCATCCATCCGCAGGAGAAACAGTCTAAGCAGGGACTCCCAGACTTCCTTCACCTCAGACACTTCTTCCAGCTCCTCCGGGGGGACCCCAAAGCGTTCCCAGGCCAGCTGGGAGACATAGTCCTTCCAGCGTGTCTTGGGCCTTTCCTGGGGCCTCCTCCTTGTGGGATATGCCCGGAACACCTCCCGAGGGAGGCATCCAGGAGGCATCCGGAACAGATGCCCGAGCCACCTCAGCTGCTCCTCTCGACGTGAAAGAGCAGCAGCTCTACTCCGAGCTCCTCCCGTGTGACTGAGCTCCTCACCCCATCTCTAAGGGAGCACCCAGCCACTCTGTGAAGGAAACTCATTTCGGCCGCTTGTATCCACAGTCTTGTCCTTTCGGTCATTATACTCAAAATGCAATAAAGTATAATATGGGCCCTTTAAATAATAAATAAAACTGTGATTTAAAAAAAGACTAATTTGGGAGTTTTTAATTTTTAAGTAGTGATATTAATGAGAATCAGTATTTTTTAAACATTGTCAGTATCAGTCCAGGCATTACAAATGAGCAGAATGTGAAAAAATATGTGAAAACTAGAGTTAGAACTGCAAATAACTGTTTAAATTAAACTCTTTTTCTGTAACTGTTCCAGAGTGTTTACTTGGGCACAGAGCTTTCTGACTGGAGGTGTGGTGGGAGAAGTAAACTGGTTCAACTCCAGCTGTTTTGGAACAATGTTCAAATTCTTGCCTCCTAAAACAACAGCACAGGAGGAAAGCAGCAGGTGCCAAAGAGAAGCAAAGAGAGAAAATTGCCCCGTTCAATGGTGGTTATTGACAGGCACTTTAGATTTTACTAATCAGGATGCTAATGGAACCTAAACACACTCTAATCAGAGGTATCAGCCAAGCACACCTCATTATTTAACGCTAATTAAGAACTGTGCTGTGAAGAAGACAGTTATAGACCAATTTAAACACGAAATACACCATGTTTGTGTGTTGAGGGAAAAAAATAAATCTTACATTGTTAGAAGCATCGCCATGGTGATGTTATTTTTGCATGGAATGTTCCAAAGCATGGCATTAAAGGGATATGCCACCCCCAGGTCAAATTTGGGCATCTCCCCACAGTCCAGAGACTAAAATAAGTGGTGGAAAGCGTTTTCCTGCTCACCCTGCCATTGTCCGAGTCTGTCGCCACTGACCGCCGCGGTATCTGGTGCTCCTCCGCCTTAGACTGGAGTCTAACGTCGCCAGAGAAAGATTTCGGCCAAAAGGAATTAATTTGCTCGATGCGTTTCCCAATTACTTTGTGTGTAGTGCGCATTCATATCGAGTGCAAATAAATGTGCAAATCAACACGGAGAGCTTGCCTTGGTCATTTTGGGTGGGAACTATTTTCCAGTGCGTAAGAATACAGCCGTATCACGCAGTACGCTACCAGGGGAATCCCAGTTACGCACCGGGAAGGGAGTTCCCCTGTTGCACAACGTGGTGCGTGATACGACTGTATTCTTACGCACTGGAAAATAGTTCCCACTCAAAATGACCAAGGCAAGCTCTCCGTGTTGATTTGCACATTTATTTGCACTCGATATGAATGCGCACTACACACAAAGTAATTGGGAAATGCATCGAGCAAATTAATTCCTTTTGGCCGAAATCTTTCTCTGGCTACGTTAGACTCCAGTCTAAGGCGGAGGAGCACCAGTTACCGCGGCGGTCAGTGGCGACAGACTCGGACAATGGCTGGGTGAGCAGGAAAACGCTTTCCACCACTTATTTTAGTCTCTGGACTGTGGGGAGATGCCCAAATTTGACCTGGGGGTGGCATATCCCTTTAAAATGTAATATATTACACAAAACTGACTCGTGAGCTTTAAGTCATGTTAGAATGCTGTTACGTCCTCAAAAACATACGTGGAGTTGTTTTGTTTTGTTCACATATTCGAGTAATCCTTTATTATTAGTTTGTCTATATCCCCAAAGCTCAAAATGTAGCGGTGGTTTTTAAGTTAACAGCTACTTTTTACCTTTTGTTCAGTAAAGACTGGCAGTTCCAGGGCTGAAATCATCCAAATGATTCTAGTGTAAACTGTACAGTACAGTATGCAGTTTAAAAATACAGTGGAGCACTTCCTATATCACCAAATAAGAGGAAACTTTGCTTAGTAAGAATGCAAGTTTGTTTTCAAGTATTTTTTGGCAACACCTGTAATAGAAAAAATTAAACAACAAATATGTTTAATACCATATTTTGGAATATTACAGGCATTCCAAAGCACTTCATTTCCATGGAGACAAGCAGATGCCAGAGCCATCACCAAAAAAGTTACATCATGCAGATTTAATTGTCGCAGTAAAAAATATACACAACCTATGAGTTACATCTGTGGCTCGCAAGCTTGAACTTGTTTCTTTTATGAAGTCATTTTAGATTAATACAGTGGTCTCTCGTTATAACTCGGGACTCGGGACACATTTTTTTCTCCGAAGCTCGTGTACAGAGTGTGATTTGGCTCCGAAACACACAATATGCGTTTACATTTGGAGATACGCCGAAAACACTGGGGTGAGTCATAATTATGATCATATTTCTGCATCAAATGGACTTTATAGACTTTAGGACATGTTTAAATACTAATTCAGCTGTCGTGTGGTGATCACATTGCGCTGTGATCACTGCAGGACTCATGTAGTGAGCTTGTTGTGGCTCCGCTGATCTCCTTTCATAATGCGGCTAAGCTAATGCTAACACTAGCATTTAAACAATGCGATCAGTGCGAACAAGAAGAGTCTCTTTAGGTTAATTTCCACTCTATTTTTGTTTATATAAAAGCTGAATGTTTTGCCATAGGCTATAGCGGTAGAGAAATACTTTATATTGATTCAATTTGACCCGTTTCGGTACTTTTGTAACTTTTTTGACTTGGCGCTAATGTAGCCATGAGGGTTTGAATGGAAGTTCTTATGGAATGCATTTGGAACCTTAATGTTTTCTTTTTGTAACTTTTTTTGAATGAATTAGGCTGCAATGCCAATACTAATTGATTTATTTAATAGAACTTTGAAAGTGCACTTTACTTTGTTTTTGGAATTAAAGCTAGCTTGTTGAAATTATTGAATTGTTATTAAAGTTAATTTTGATGTGACCAAAAGTTTATTTATAGATATATGGCATGTATTTATTAATTGTTATTTATTTATTTAAAGCATAGTATATTATACTGTGCTATATTATGTCTACATTGTATAATACATTGTATAATACGTGCAGTACAATATCGATGTGCTCTCGCTTTCTCTCTCTATTATGTGCAATACGAAATTCATTTGAGCAGTATTACCTCCTGTGAAATACTCCTTAAATACCTGTACCTTGGGATTTCATTACATATTTTATTACTTTTATTTTTTTATTATATTGATTACTTTGCTATGCTATTAGTACTTCCTGAATATAAGTAAATTTTGTAGTAAACTTTGACTTAACATATCCTGTGTATTATTAAATTATTGAATGATTCTGACCTGGACAGAGCACATTGATAGTCATGATGGGGGAGGCCTTAGCTTAATGTCATGCAAATGAGGCAAGGAGGGCTGAAGAGACGAAAACTTCGAGAGGGATTATCTCGAAACTAGAAAATGTGGTATGGCTGCATTCAAATAGAAACAACGTTTTTAAATATGGTCCGATTTTCACATGTAAGACATCATTGGAAAGCTTAGAACCTATACTTTCAGAATCTGTGAATAACTCAAAACGCCTCCGTGACGACTTGGTATTGGTTTTCCTGCGGTTGGACACAAATGTTCGATCGCTAACGGTGTGACTCTGAAGTGCTGTATGTTTGCAAGTTTTCTCCCCGACAAAACCCACAATTTCGATGAAACGTTCTCAAGTATAATCGAAGATGGCATGTCTGTTTATAAGAATCTTCTCGCCCAAAAGAAAAAAGACCATCAACAACTCCCCATAACCATGTTTTTCACTCAGAAAAAGATGCCTGCACCAAGGTGGAGCGGCGCCAAGACGAAGAAGCTCGGTCAGAGGAACTGTGATATACATGTGTCACTATTAAGTGTTTAAACAAGAGAGAAATGTGACAAAATGTTAATGCCAGTCTGAAAAAAGTGTAGAATGTGTGTGGTGAGGCGTTTACAGCCTTAAAACATGTAGAATAATTGTAACATATAAAGCTGACTACTTTGCGGATTTCGCCTATCGCGGGTTATTTTTAGAACGTAACCACCTCGATAAATGAGGGACCACTGTATTGTGATTTAAAGCCCCAGTGTGTAGGATTCGTGGCGCATAGGTGGATGGTGCTATTGCACTTTCTGTTTTAGCTACGGCAGACCTCGCGGTCCTGTTTTTTTTTTTTTTCTTTTATCATGAAAACACACATTCCCGATCATGTACCATGACACTCTACACATCAAATGAAACCTTACAGTCTCCTCTTTTTGACTATGCAAGTCATTTCCCTGCACAATAATCACTCCCCGAGCACATGGGACTTTTATACGAAAAAGCACAAAACGAGGTTAGCTTACCTTAGAATGCTTTGCACAGGTCAAACTCTGTATTTCACCATAAACTTGCTCTCAATTTGTCCGTAAGGATCCAGCGAATAAAATCCAGTAAAACAATTTAGTCCAAAACACGTGTTGGATCCATTACGACGTCTGATCCCGCAGCATTCTTGTGTTGTTTACCCAAAACCACGAGCCTTGCCGAAGGCGAAGGCGGAGCCCAAATGTCCTTCTGCGGCTCTCGTATTCAAAATGTCTGCCTCTGCATGGGGAAGATCCCCCTTTTATGTGACTATATCTAAGTCCAACAGAATACTTTGATTTCATGATGGAAGTGAAAAGGCTTGGAAAACAATGTATTTTTGAATGGGTATCTTCAATTTCAATAATTAACAGGTAAAAATCTTACACACTGTCCCTTTAAAATGAACACTATATCTTCATTAAAGTTCTTGTCGGGTGAAGCAAAGCAAAGCAAAGGAAAGCCCATGGTCTTATTCACCAAAGCTCCAGAAACAGCCAAGTCACAGCAGGTCTCAGAGGAAACCATGGAAACGAAATTAAATCTAAAAAGAAGAATGGCTTCCCCTGGGCCAGAATCCCAGGCTCCAACTTGGTCCAATCTGACCACACACACTCCATTCATCTTTACAGCAAAGTCCACCATCACTCAGCAACCGCCACAGCAGAAGAAACACAACAAAAATAAGTCTAGACCAATCGAACTCTTTCATTTTGTCTTCAAAAAGTTTGCAGACGTTTCAGAAGAAAATGTGCAGCAGGTAAAGTTCACGTGAGATTATAATTATAAAACACAATGGGAAGTTGCTAAGAATTGTACGGACAGATTCAATGGTGGAAGAAGTACTCAGTTTTGTTACTACTAAGTATGAAAAAAATCCCATTTAAGTATTTCACAGTTTTTGAGATCCAATTTTTTAAATACAGATTTGTGCTGAATTTTGATCAACAGAAACATTTTTTTTCCTAGCTGTTTTTATTTGTATATTTTTGTTTGCTCAAATTATAAACATGCTAAAAAATAAAACCCTCAGCCTTTTCAGTAGGTCTAAAGTATTTGTTTTAATTATATTTTTTCAGTCTTGTTCAGAAATTTAGTGGTGTAGAAAGTTGACTTAAGTAAAGTACAGATACCTAAATTGTAAAGTATAGTAAAGTACCTTGTTATTTTTACGTTGTTATTTCCTACAAGTAATCAGATTTGCTGTTAATCAAATCTAGTGCAGAATATTTGGACCTGATACGGTTAAAAACTGAGCCTATGAAATAAACACAGTCAAAAAGTTCTTGAAAAAATTATCAGTTTTCAGCTTCAAAATCTTCTTCCATTACCAGTATACAGCTTTACAGCCCACTGCAAAATGATCAGTTTTTCTGATTTTACTACTTATAGGAATGGCTGTAATCCATGTAGAGATGCTGATTTCAGAAAAAAATGCAGTGGCCTCTTATTTTTTTTCCAGAGTTGTATAGACACATACATTTTCTCTCCCTCACAACAGCAATAACAGTGTCTAAATTAGCCTCCAGTAAGATTTATTACAAGTAGAAAGAAGATTACGTCCAGCCAAAAGCTCCTGTAACTTATTCAGAGGCTGTATATACGGCCAAATAACTCCCAACTGGATAAAATGCATTCACTGCCTTATTTTGTTGTCTCCATTTTTCAAAATTATTATTTGTGCCACAATAAAACCTGCATCAGATTTCAGTGGGCCTATTAAAAGGCGTATAGGTGTAAAACAGTCTCATAAGCTGTACTGGGGAAAATACTTCACAACAAGGGAATGCAAAGTGTAATTGGCTGTGAACAAAAGGTGAATTAAAGGTGCATTGTGTAACTTTTCCGTCAAATGCTTTTCTCCATAGGAATGTTATTATTATTATTCAACTTTTCTATCTTCATGGAGACCAAACCAAAGAAGTAAGAGGTCAGATCTGCAGAGAGGCAACCCTGCTCACGGTCAGAAGCCTGTTTTTCCAAGTATTTTTGAGTTATAAAAACACCTGTAATTGAATAAATGTAAATGACAGCTGTTTAAAGTCATACTGTGGAACATTCCAGGCAGAGCTATGACATATCCATAGAAACAAGCAGGTGACAGACCAGAAAAGTTACACAATGCACCTGTGAAAAGTGGTAAGCTGCTATAGAGCCACAGTTTTTTTTTACTTAGAGACCGGCCCACAATTTAGAGGAGGCTGCCCATTGGTCCATCTTCAATATAGACAGTGGACTAAACCAATCAGGATATAGAAGCTTACGAGAGCGGTCCCACCCCTTTCTCTGCACTGATCCCCGCCAGTTTCAGTGTTGAGCGTGGAAACATGGAGAAGCGGCAGAAAGGGGGTGTGGAGAAGTTACAGGCTAAATTTTAAGATTAAAAAATCTCACTATAGACGCTGCAAAATGTTCTAAAATAACAGACATATTCTCTGGAGGGGCTGCTGGAGCCTCCACGTCCTCTGCAGCCCACGTTGAAGGTGGACAGGGAGAGGAGCAGCCAGAGACTGTGGACAGGGAACCCGAGGGAAGCCGAGGGACAGAGTGACCAGGGAAGTGTAGCACAGGCACAGCATGTAAGCAGGTAGTAATGTTAGGATAATACCGGGACTTTTAGGTGACGGACAGGCATGAAAATCGCTCACCTTTCTGCAAAATTTGCCACTTTGAAGCCAAAACAGGTGACCTACATGAATCGTGTAGATTCGATTCAATGTAGATTGTGTGTGCAAGATGCATTTTAAATAAACCGTTGAATGTGTAGTTACTGCGAGTTTGCTGGTGGTTTTTGGGAGCTGGGATTTTTCCTTTAAATGTTGCACCCTGGTTTCCCCTCGGCCAAGATGCAAAAATAGTAAAATACTTTACTTCAGGGAACACATACATAAATTAGTCCGTTATGTCCGCTAATTATGAGGGGCCAGTCTAAGCCAAAAATGCCAGGGACGTTTTTTTGTCCCAGTCCAGCCTTGGCTTTCTATCTGTCTATAGGTAGGTTCCAGGGGTGTATAAAAGCCTGTGTGCTCTTATACTTGTTCTGATTCAGCTCAAGATCATTCTAAAGCTTCAGGAAAGGTAAATTTTTGTCTTGTAAATGTGACTTTTTTAGTATCAATACCTGCTCAAATGAGTATCTAGTTTTGATGCTAGTTTTAGTATTTACTTGTATCTAATTTGGACATCCCTACAATGCTTTAACATCGTCATCGAAACAAACGCGTAGCTGGCTGTCTCCCCACTCGAAAAGTTCTATAGTGCTTCTTTAATGGCATTATGTCTCACACAAAGTTCCAGTATTTGAGTTCTAAATCTAAAGAGTTGCAGACAGTGATCTCCAGAGCCTCGTTAGGACCGGGCTGATGGGACCAAACCAGAGACCAAGATGTTTTCTGTGGTAATGCATTCAGTGGAGGAAAACAAAATGGCTCCACAGGGACTGACAAAAAGCAAAAAGATGTCATTTTTGGAGCCTGCTTCCTGCGTCACTGAGAGAGGAGCTAATTAATGAGGCTGAAATGTGAGATGGTACTTTAAAAATGAATGTGGCATGATTCAGCTGGGAGTCACAAAGATGGAGATTGCACAGAGCATTTTGGGCTGGCTGTATGCTCGTGTGAACGCTAACAAAAGTCAAAACAGATAGTCGAATACTCAATTGCTGTCGCTGATACAACCTACATTACTGCATGTTATCACTGTGCATAGGTTAGGGCTGCCAGGAATGTTTCACAGTATGGCATTAAACATATCTATCAAATATTACATGTGTTTTTATTGCTCAAAACACATATTTAGGTTCGGCTTACTTCGCTACAGATCCGATCCATAACTTGACCTGGTGACATTACCTGGTTTTCCTCCAAGGACATAAAGTAGATGAATTAGGGAAGAAAAGAAGAAAAGTTGATGCCAGACTGTGGAACATTCGGGCAAAGCAATAATATTCATCATGGAGACACACCGTTGGCAGACCTTCCGCCAGAAAAGTTATGCGACGCACCTTTCAGTCGGATGTTTTTGGACTATTTATAGGCTGATTTTGGTCTAGAATATCTCACAATGTTTGAACTTTTATTCATATCAAGTGGTTCTGTAGTCATTTCAAGGATAAATAAGACTTACAAGTAATACGTTTTAAGGAACTATGTGGAATAAGGAATCTATGGAATATATGGAATTTTCTGTCCCTACTGGTTAATATCGAGTATTGGAAGTCAAAGTATAGATATTCATTCATTCATTTATTTATTCATTTTGAGCAGGTCAACACAAGGAAATAAATACAGGTAACCAATATACAGTCAAATACATATTGGTATCAGAACTGAAAAAGCTGGATCGATGCATCCGTAAATTTTAGATATGAGATTGGGGTAACCTTGGGTAGTTCGGCCTGGGAAAAGAACTGACATGAACCAAGGTTGAGCTGTTGTAAAAGTTATAAGCTTGTCAATAAACTGATACCTACATACTAATGTAAGATAAATAAACAAGATAAACATTTCAACTGCTTTCAAAAGTTGGACCTTTACTGAACAGTTTTAGAATGACCTTGGTCCATGTCAAAACAAGAATTTAAGAAATTACGGTTATTTTGGGCTAACATTACATTCTATTGTATAAAAAAGTGCATTTTCAATCATGATTGCTTTATCAGAATTGGTATCAAGCATTAGTATTTTAATTAGGGCTGTCAGTTGAACATGTTAATTAGATTAATTAATTACACTGCAAAAAATTAACACAATTAATTTTGAAGTATTCAATGCGCGTGCATTTTAAATTTGGTGTGCGGTGAGCAAATTGCTGCCAGGGCCTTTGAACGGCAAGTTTATTTATAAAAAGAATAAGGACAAGACAATCAACAAGAACACTGTGATTTGTAGCTTTTGTCAAAAAGAATTTTCTGATCACCGAAGCTGCTCCAGCCTGACGGATCATTTGAACGATAAACACATCCGGACAAGTTCCATTGTTACCGGAGATAGAGCGAGCGAGAGCGCACTTCACCAAATCACCAAATCACCAAACCACGTTCGCAGAATTTGGGAAATGAATGAGCAAAGTGACCACAGAAAAACTCACAAACCCAATCGCAAAGTGGGTTGCCTCTCTCTCAATCTCTCACTCACGAGATTAAAATGCGATTAATTAGATTAAGTAATTACAAATCCTGTAATTAATTTGATTAATTTTTTTAATCGCCTGACAGCCCTAATTTTAACATTGCGACAACACCTTGAATCTTCAGCACAGGTCGATATTTAGTTATATATGGTTAGTTTGCTTCTCGATAAATAC
This sequence comes from Paratrypauchen microcephalus, assembly GCA_036785185.1. Classification (NCBI taxonomy): domain Eukaryota; kingdom Metazoa; phylum Chordata; class Actinopteri; order Gobiiformes; family Gobiidae; genus Paratrypauchen; species Paratrypauchen microcephalus. The sequence goes on from JAVJIX010000012.1 coordinate 11,531,058, forward strand.
GCACAAAGCTCTATATCAACACTAACACAAAGCCATAGCTGCACAAAACATGACTACACAGCTCTCTCACAGGTTTGTGGTAAACAAGGGCTCTGGGTGAGTTTGTTTTAAATTTAAAATTACATAATTTGGGAAAAATAATCATGATCGGCCCTGCATATCGGCCCAAAATATTGACAGAGATTAACAATACTTTGCTCTGTATTCTAAATAATCAGTATCAGGAATGAAAAAGCCCATACACATTCAATCTTTAATTTCAACCTGCTACACGTAACACTCATTTGGTTTAGAAGTGGGTTTGTCCATTAAAACAAATGCATTTTTTCTATGTCTCTGTTGCATTCTTTTTTGTAAAGTCACTAGGCAAACTCTTTGTCTCATATTTCATTTTACTTTCTATAATAATGCAATTCAACAAAGGACATCCGTTTTTTGCAAGAGAGAACATTCATTCATGTTTTTTTGTGTGTGTGTGTGTGTTTATTGTGACATTATAATTCAATAATTCGCCAAACCTTTTTGTAATCACCACATCAACAATATCTCAACAGAACAACCCCATATCAGCTCTGCAAACGCACATCTTTGAATTAGATTAAAGTTTGATTAAATGGTAATGATTTGTTTTGGCAGCGGGAGATCCTCATCAGAGTGGATTTTCGGATGGAGATGGCTATCAGACCATTGATGGAGGATGTAGGCGGAGATGGAGAAATAAAAGCAGGCTCAGAGCTCGAATCAAAGAGATAATGAGCCTGTGTTTGTCTGTTGTCTTTGGCTAATTCTGCCGTTTGGGGACGGCTAATGTGGAACAAGCCTGGAATCACTGAGTTAGAATCAGCGTTAATAGTGTTAGCGCTAATGAAAATATCAGTTTCACAAATAGACAATAACAATTTTGTAAAAACACTAGGCCAGTCATGATTACAAATTTTAAAGTTTGATATCGTGCTGAAGTAAATATAGATAAACGATAATACTGAAGCTAATTTACGCTAACGAAATAAAAACCCAGGAGCACTCTGTAACTTTTTAGCTGAAGGTCCATCACCTGCTTGTTTCTATGGATATGTCATTGTGATATGTGTGCCTGGAATATTCCATCCATCCATCCATTTTCTTCCACTTATCCGGGGCTGGGTCACAGGGGCAACAGTGTAAGCAGGGACGCCCAGACCTCCTTCACCCTGGACACTTTCTCAAGCTCCTCCGGGGGACCCTAAGGTGTTCCCAGGCCAGCCAGGAGACATAGTCCCTCCAGCTCCAGTCCTGGGTCTTTCCCAGGGCCTCCTCCCGGTGAGAAATGCCCGGAACACTTCCCGAGGGAGGCATCCAGGAGGCATCCGGAACAGATGCCCGAGCCACCTCAGCTGGCTCCTCTCAATGTGAAGGAGCAACGGCTCTACTCCGAGCCCCTCACGTGTGACTGAGGTCCTCACTCTATCTCTAAGGGTGCGCACAGCCACTCTGCGGAGGAAACTAATTTCGGCTGCTTGTATCCATGATCTTGTCCTTTCAGTCATTACCCAGAGCTCATGACTATAGGAATATTCAATGGTATACCTTTAAATAGCTCTTCTTTACATTTATTCAATTACAGGTGGTTTTAGAGGTAAAAAATTAAGAAAAACAGGCATTTTGACTGTGAGCGGGTTTGTCTCTCCACAGACCTGACCTGTAGCTTGGCCTGATTTGGTCTCCATGATGATGAAAAGGTTTAAAACCATACTATGAAACATTTCAGACAAGTCAATAACATCTCCATGGAGAAATGCATTTAATGGACCCTCCACCAGAAAAGTTACGCAATGCACCTTTAAACCACAAAAAATATTCTAAATCTAAAATGTATTATTAAAAAATCATGAGCTGCAATAAATAAACAGCAAAATGAAACACGTGTTTTCAAGGTATTACAAAACCACTTAATGTCAAGAACAGAACAGGAGGACCCAACAATGCAGAGGCGAGAGGCAGGCGAGCAGTAGAAGAGGGTTTATTACAATACGTCAAAAATTCCAGGAAATCAGTCAGAGGGCAAGCAGAGGTATCCAAATCGGCAGGCAAAAAACAACAGTCCAAGGAATAAGGCAAGGAATCAAAACACGAAGGTCAAAACTGAGAAAAGAACGCTGGAACGCTTTCTGAAAACAGACAAGACGAACTGGCAACAGGAGGGGAAAAAGGTAAGGCTAATATAGGCTGGGGAGGAGGAGACAATGACAAACAGGTGAGGCACATTAGGGTAATGAGGAGAGGGAAAACTAGACAGGAAGTAAGGGAACAAAACAGAACCTTAACAAAATAAAACAGGAAGTAACAAGACAAACTCAACTAACGGACCCTGACAGTACCCCCCCCCTTACGGCCGGCACCCGACGGCCCAGGATCATCAGGGTGCTCCCGCTGGAAGTCCTTTATGAGTTTAGGGTCCATAATGTCCCTGGAAGGAACCCAGGAACGTTCCTCTGGTCCATAGCCCTCCCAATCCACCAGGTATTGCAGCCCTCTGCCCCGCCGCCTGACAGCCAACAGTCGTTTCACGGTGTAAGCAAGGCCGCCATCAATGAACCGCGGGGGTGGAGGGGGCTTGTCGGGAGGGACCAGAGGGCTCCTTTGGACCGGCTTCACCCGGCTGACGTGGAAGGTGGGGTGGATGCGGGTGGACCTAGGGAGCTTGAGTCTCACAGCAGATCTATTAATAACCCTTGACACAGGGAAAGGACCAATAAATCTGGGTGCCAACTTACGGGATTCTAATCGTAAGGGGAGGTCCTTGGAGGAGAGCCAGACTCGTTGACCCGGGCTATAGGCTGGCGCTGGTCTGCGACGTCCGTCTGCCGTCTTCTTGTATGCGGCCGATGAGCGGAGAAGGGCCTGTCTAGCCCGGGTCCACATCCGTCGGCATTGTCGGACCATGGCTGTAGCTGAGGGAACCATGACCTCCTGTTCGAGGTCAGGAAACAGAGGGGGCTGGTAGCCGAAGACACACTGGAAAGGGGTTAACCCAGTGGAAGCTGATGGGAGAGTGTTGTGAGCATACTCAACCCAGGTGAGCATCTTGGACCACGAAGAGGGATTCTGGGAGCAGAGGCAGCGGAGCCCGGTTTCCAACTCCTGATTTAGTCTCTCAGTTTGCCCGTTGGATTGTGGGTGGTAGCCCGATGTCAGGCTCACCGTGGCTCCTAGCAGCTGGCAGAAGGCTTTCCAAAAACGGGCCACGAACTGGGGCCCCCGGTCAGACAGAACGTCTCTAGGGAAACCATGGACTCGAAAAACATGAGTGAGAATCACCTCCGCCGTTTCCTTGGCGGAGGGCAGTTTAGGCAGGGCAATGAATTTAACCATCTTAGAAAATCTATCAACAACAGTGAGAATGGTAGTGTTACCTTTGGAGGGGGAAGGCCGGTCACAAAGTCCAGGGAGATGTCTGACCAGGGGCGCTGTGGCACAGGGAGGGGCTGGAGAAGACCCGCAGGAGGAGCATTGGAGGATTTGTTCTGAGAACAGGTGTCGCATGCTGCCACGTACTCCTTAACCTCCTTCCACATGGCTGGCCACCAGAATCTCTCCTTGATCCTGAAGATGGTTCTTCGGACCCCAGGATGACAGGATATTCTGGAGGTGTGAGCCCAGTGAATCACGGGGCCCCTCATCTCGGGGGGAACATACAGTCTGTTGGGGGGAACTCCCACCGGAACATTGGCAGAGGTGTTGGCCTCTTTAACCTTGGCCTCCACCTCCCATGAGACAGCACCAATGAAGCACTTATCTGGGAGTATGGGGGTGGTCTTAACCCCATCTAGCTCAGGGGTATGGATGCGGGACAGGATGTCAGGCTTGACGTTCTTAGAACCTGGTCGATAGGACAGAGTGAAATTAAAACGGGAAAAGAATAGGGCCCATCGGGCCTGGCGGGGGTTAAGTCTCTTAGCAGTTTTCAAATATTCTAAATTCTTATGGTCAGTCCATACCAGGAAGGGGTGTTCAGCCCCCTCCAGCCAATGCCTCCATTCCTCCAGGGCCGTCTTAACCGCTAACAGCTCCCGATCCCCCACAGCATAGTTGCGTTCAGCAGGAGACAGCTTCTTGGACAAAAAAGCACAGGGGTGAATCTTATTGTCCTTGCCTGATCGCTGAGAGAGGATAGCTCCAACCCCGGCGTCTGAGGCGTCGACCTCCACAATGAACTGAAGAGAGGGATCTGGGAGCATTAGGACAGGGGCTGAGGAGAATAGCCACTTGAGGCGTCGGAAGGCGGCATCAGCAAGAGGGGTCCATGAAAAGGAGACCTTAGAGGAGGTGAGAACATGGAGAGGGGCAGCGACAGAACTGAAATCTCTTACAAATTTCCTATAAAAATTAGCAAAACCTAGGAAGCGCTGCACATCCTTACGGGAGGAAGGGGTAGGCCATTCAGCGACTGCCTGGACCTTCCTGGGGTCCATCTGTATCTGTCCCTCTGAAATAATGTAACCCAGGAAGGAAACAGAGGAGCGGTGAAATTCACACTTGTTGGCATTAACATATAGTCTGTGTTCTAGGAGACGACGAAGTACATCTCTCACATTCTGTATGTGGGACTGCAAGTTGGGGGAAAAGATCAAAATATCATCAAGATAAACGTACACCGTTCGGTTCAACATGTCCCTCAAAACATCATTAATCATGGTTTGAAAAACGGCTGGTGCATTAGTCAGGCCAAAAGGCATTACCAGGTACTCATAATGGCCTATAGGAGAATTAAAGGCGGTCTTCCACTCGTCTCCTTCCCTTATCCTAACTAAGTGATAAGCATTTCTTAGGTCAAGCTTAGTGAATACCTTAGCCCCTTGCAATTGGTCAAAAGCGGTGGACATTAGGGGAAGGGGGTACCTGTTCTTAACAGTAATGTTATTTAAGCCTGTGTAGTCAATGCACGGCCGGAGAGATCCATCCTTTTTGTCTACAAAAAAGAATCCTGCACCTGCAGGAGAGGAGGAGGGTCTGATGATGCCCGCCTTGAGGGAGGAGGTGATGTAATCTTCCATGGCCTGCTGTTCAGGTCGGGAAAGGGAGTATAATCTCCCCTTAGGAATGGGGGCCCCTGGTAATAAATCTATAGAGCAGTCATAGTTTCTGTGGGGAGGTAACGAGGTAGCCTTAGCCTTGCTGAAGACCTCAGATAGGTCCCTGTAGCATTCAGGGACGTCCTTAAGCTCTAAAACGTCGGGGCTGCTGGCAGGGCTAGTGTCGGTCTTATCAGCCTGGGCCGTGGAAAAACAGTCTCTCCCACACTCTTTTCCCCAGCCCAGTATCTTCCCTGTGGCCCAGTTAATGTGAGGGTTATGTCGTCTCAGCCAAGGGAAGCCTAAAATGAGAGGGTGGTGAATAGAGTGATAAAGAAAAAATGTCACCTTCTCTGTGTGGCCATCTTTGAAAGTTACATTGACCGGGGTGGTTTGCTGGGTTACCAAGCACATGAGCCGGCCGTCTAGGGCTGTTGCAAACAGTGGCTGGGATACCGGCTCGTGACCTAGCTGAAGCCGTTCTGCTAATATGTAGCTCATCAGATTAGCATCTGCCCCGGAGTCCACTAGCACAGGGTGGATAAGAGTCAATTTATCAGTATTTAACGTTACGTGGGATAACTGTCTCTTGGTAACACGGGATGAATTGGATGGACTCACCCTTGGCTGAGCAGGATCGCTGGGGAGAGCTGATCTCAGGGGACAGGTGGCGATGAAATGACCCAACTGAGAGCAATAGAGGCACCTCCCCTCATTGCGTCGTCGCTGGCGCTCAGCTGGGGACAGGCAAGTGTGACCGATCTGCATGGGAATCGGTGCGTCCTGCGGCGGGGGCCCCTCCAATGCTGGGAACGGGAGACCGGGGGGTGGGGGAATCTGTGGCAGAGTGTAGCGCTGTCCTGGATAGCGTCGGGAGAAGGGGGGAACGGAACGCTGGTGCTCCGTCAGTCGTTTGTCGATCCTGGAAGCCAGCGCGACGAAGGTGTCCAAATCGGATGGCAGGTCCAGCGGCGCCAGGTGGTCCTTGATGCTCTCCGTCAACCCGTTGTGGAAAGCGTCTACCAACGCCGGCTGGTTCCACCCGCTGTCGGCGGCTAGCGTGCGGAACTCAATAGCATAGTCGATGACCGTTCTCCTGCCTTGTTTGAGAGCTACCAAGGCTTTGGCAGCCTCTCGACCAGGGATGGCGGACTGAAAAACAGTCTTAAATGTGTCTATAAACTGTGGCAGGGAGTCACAAACTGTGGAACGGCGACTCCATTCTGCTGTAGCCCAAGCCTTAGCCCGGCCGGACAGGTAGGAGATTATGTAGGCTACTTTGGCTCTGTCAGAAGGGAAGGCAGCCGCCTGGAATTCAAAATGTAGCTCACATTGGGTCAAAAAAGGGCGACAGTCACCTGACTCACCGGAAAAACGTTCAGGGCTGGATAAACGGAGCATCGTGGTCTCCGGAGCCGTAGGGAGAAGCGCCGTGGAAACGGAAGCCTCGGCCGGCGGAGCGGTAACGGAGTCGAGGGGCTGAGTGGACTGTTCGAGACCCTGGATACGGCTGGCAACGTGGTCCATCCGGGCCATCAAGGCGACGCAGGCAGCCTCGGTCTGTCGTGCCGCTGCGGTCATCTCCTGGCGCATGCTGATCAGCTGATCTTCCTGCTGCTGGAGCTTCTGTCCTTGTGCCATCAGGACCGCACATACCTGATCAGGCCCTGCGGGGTCCATGTTTTGGCCAGTTCGTACTGTCAAGAACAGAACAGGAGGACCCAACAATGCAGAGGCGAGAGGCAGGCGAGCAGTAGAAGAGGGTTTATTACAATACGTCAAAAATTCCAGGAAATCAGTCAGAGGTATCCAAATCGGCAGGCAAAAAACAACAGTCCAAGGAATAAGGCAAGGAATCAAAACACGAAGGTCAAAACTGAGAAAAGAACGCTGGAACGCTTTCTGAAAACAGACAAGACGAACTGGCAACAGGAGGGGAAAAAGGTAAGGCTAATATAGGCTGGGGAGGAGGAGACAATGACAAACAGGTGAGGCACATTAGGGTAATGAGGAGAGGGAAAACTAGACAGGAAGTAAGGGAACAAAACAGAACCTTAACAAAATAAAACAGGAAGTAACAAGACAAACTCAACTAACGGACCCTGACACTTAATGAAATAAATGCTAGAAACAGTAGCTGCCATTATTTTGTAGGCAACATCAATCTTTGGCTAATTCTGCTGTTTGTGAATGTGGAATCATTGAGTTAACATGAGTTGTTTCAGAGCTAATGAAGACATCAGTTTCACAAATAAACCAGAGGAAGGAGGCCGGGGTGTGCTGTGATGTGCATGAGGCGTCCTGCAGGTTTTGGAGAATTAATCAAGACTTTAATGGTTTCAGATTGTGACAATAATAGCATAATTTTGTGTGTCTTTCCATTTAAATTGTATGGGATTGAGAAAACCAAAAACCAAGGTTACAAAAACAAATCTCCTCCCTGTATTCTGCAGTTTAATTAGGAAACACGTTTGGATAGTAAATAGTAAATTAGCATATGTATATTGATACTTCGCAGTGACATCATGCTGGGGTGTGTAACATGGATCTCTGTTGGCTAAATGTTCAGCAGTTACCATGGAACATTTGCAAACACAGAAGAGTGTTAAGAGTCTGAAAGTCTGAAAACTCAAGAAAAAAATGCAAAATGGATTTAAAAAGCACATTTCAGAAGCCTGTGATCAATACAAGCGTTCACGGTCCTGTTCAGGAGTTTGATTTTCGACAATGTAATAATATAATGTTATTTTATAGAGATTTGTTTAACAGCACAAATCAGATCACCTGTTGTAGTTCCAGCTCAAGCAGTTCTTTCTGGCCCGATTATGTTAAAATGAAGCTCAGATTAAAGTCTAACAAGCCTCAGACAGCACATGCCTACAGTTAGCATCATATCCCCAGGGAACATTGACGACATCTGGAGCAAGACTTGTTAAAAAAAAATCATATCAAGGAAACACTCACTCTCAGGGCCTGTTTACACGAGAACACTTCCAGGTAAAAATGACGAAATATTTTATTGGAAGTACCTTTCGTTTTGACGGTGACGGCGTTTTGGGAGCTTAAAAACGCAAAAAACTGAAACTGCCCTCCGAAGTGGAAAACTTGAATATGCTCCACCGTAGCGTTTTCGTCTACACTGCCCAAGACGCAAAACTCTGGTCAAATCTGCTGACGTCGGGTGCGAGTTTACGTCACATCGGTCCATATATCAGTGTACTTTGTTTGGCAGGACTCCCAGTCCACACCTTGTTGCGCCGTCATTGCTTTGTAGTCTAAGGTGGTCTGAAGCAATAGTTGAACTTCTTCGTCTGACCACACGATTTTTTTTTTGCTACTGGTAGCCATGTTTTGTTTTGCTTTTTGCGGTGCAGATGAGAAGAAGGAAGATTTTACGCAGGCGCACAGACATAGTGATAATGTATCACAGCACCACCTAGCTGCCTGGCATGCATACCCAATCGAATTCCACACACTTTTGCATCACCGTATGCGTTTAGACGAGTGTTTTCAGAAGGAAATCTGCGTAGATTTCCTTCTGAAAGCACTCGTCTAAACGCCGAATAAAAAGTTTTGCGTCTTCTGTTCAGACCGTCATATAAATGTAGCCTCATTCACACTCCCATTTACACAGACAATGAAAATGAGTAAAGTGTCCTGCCCGAGGACACAAAGGTTCACCTGTGGGGCATGGACCTGGGACTGAAACGCCAGCCTGTGGGTCTCTGCATCTGACCACTGAACAAACTGAGCTACTGTCACCCTGCGATATCTCTATGGTGTTTTTCACATACACTGAAGGTAAGTTAAGTGTCTTGCCCAAAAACACAACGTAATATGCATTGGAGTGGGAATTGAACTGCCAGTCTTATGGCCACTGGGTGCTCTCTGTAGCATTCTCCTTAAAAGAAAAAGTAAAATGATGGACAGTCTGGGCTGTTTTGGTTTAATTGGCCACTAAGAGTCCTTCCATTATTCAAAGATGAGAACAAGAGTTTGGCTTCGAGCTATCAACACATTAAAGTCGAAACCACCTTGTGTGTGGAGAATAAGAAACTGACAAATGAATAATTTGCTAGTAGATGATGAAGAATGCTTTGAAACTCTGATTTTAAAAGCCAATCTACCATCTGATCTACAACTGTCTAATGCTAGAACAAAGAAAAAACAGCAATCAGTACCAGTTTTACAACAGGGAACGATCGATAATAATAACAAGAAATCAATGCATGAAGATAAAAGGGACTGGATTAGACCATGGACTACGTTTTCCAAATTATAAAGACAAAAGCAGTTGATGTAAACTTCAAGGAACTAATAACAAAAACGATAAAAAGACTGATGTTAGAATAGAGTTTTCAGTGTCCAGCAGTAATCGGTCTATTGATACAAACCTAACTGAAGGCTTTGCTCTGTCTGAAGCCGTTACTCAAGTTACACTTTAATCTGAGCTTTGTTTTAACACAATCTGACCAAAAAGAACTGACTTAGTCGTAACTACAACAAACACGTCCCTCTCAATTTACATTACAGTCACAAGATGCGTGAAGAATACCTCAGTCGCCCAGGTAGAATCCATGATAAAAGGAGAAATTCAATTTGTCAACTGGACAAAGTTTATTTGGTCGAAAACGTTTCGCAGCTCATCCGTGCTGCTTCGTTAGTTCTGGTTAGAGTGCTGATAGACACCGCTTATATCTAGCTGCATGGAGGAGCTAACTATACTGAAATTATTCTGAAACTATCTCAACGATTTGTTTTTGAGTTTCTGTCTTTTGTTATACCAATTTCTCTGGCGTCTAGTTTAGCATACCTATTCAACCCCCCCTTTTCACACCTCTGGCCCTGACCTGGCTAGCCCTATTGTTTCCATTGTTTGTTTTGATTTAGGTTTGAGAATGGAATTATAGTTGGGAGACAAGTTATGTCTGACTCCACCATTTCTGTTTAAAGAAGGATTCTCTTTTTTTGACAAAAATAGCCTCTTTAACTCACCTCTCAAACCAATTATTTTCCCTGGCCAAAATCTGAACCTCACTGTCCTCAAATTAATGGCCCGTGGCTTCTAGGTGAAGATGTAGGTCTGTGTTGGTACATTCTCTTGTGAAGTGGCTGTTTTGTTTCTCCAATGTAGCGCTCACTGCAGTCATAAGTTTTTCAGTTAGTGAGTCTTTTTTGTTGAAAATCAAACCCTTAAATAGGACCATGAACGCTCATATTGACCACAGGTCCCTGAAAATGTGTTGTTTAAATGCATTTTTGTATTTTTTCTTGCGTTTTGGCAGTGTTTCCTAATGTGTGCATTGTGTCACCATGGTAATGTTTGAACATTGCCCCATATACATGCACACAGACCCTCCTGGCATGATCTCACTGCCAAGTATTGGTTTGTGTGAGGGGAGCTCTTCACCCCGGTGGGCTGGAGATCTCATGGACTCAGCGTGAAGGAAATGTCACCTCCTTCGAGGGCGTTCATTAAAGGCAGAGCTGGGGCAGAGCCAACAGCACCAATGAACAGACAAATGTAAAGGTAAAGATCTGTACTGTCTATTGTCACTCACACTGTAATTTTATCAGCAGCAAATATAATCTTATAATGGGAGAATTAGAATTGTAAAAATAAATAAGTAAATAAATAAAAGACAATGCTGAATGTTGATATAAAGATCCCACAAATGTATTATTTTTACCATGAGAGACTTGATGAATGAATCAAATTTAATTCACTGGTATAAGAATATGTTATGAGCTGCACAGCTCTGGAAAAAATAAAAGACCACTGCAAAATTATCAGTATTTCTGATTTTACTACTTATAGGTATGTGTTTGGGCAAAAGGAACATTTGTGTTTGAGTCTATAAACTACTGGCAACATTTCCCCAAATTCCAAATAAAAATATTATTGTTTAGAGCATTTATTTGCAGAAAATGACAAATGATCAAAATAACAAAAAAGATACATGTTTTCAGACCTCAAACAATGCAAAGAAACAAGATCAAATTCACTTTAAAACAACATAATACTAATGTTTACACTTAAGAAGAGTTCAGAAATCAATATTTGGTGCAATAACCCTTATTTTTAATCACAGCTTTCATGCGTCTTGGCATGCTCTCCACAAGTCTTTCACATTGTTCTTGGGTGACTTTATTCCACTCCTGGTGCAAGAACTGAAGTAGCTCACCTTTGTGTTTGTGTTGGAATTCAACAGACGCTGGAATGGAATGGCTGTAATACAGGTAGAGATGCTGATTTCAGAAAAAAATGCAGTGGTCTCTTCTTTTTTTTTCCAGAGCTGTATGTGACTTGGCTATTCTTAATTTAGGACTTTTTTGAGAGCTTGAGGAAAAATAAAAGATATTGAAAGGTGCATTGCATAGCTTTTTCTTGTGTAACGTTTGCCTGCGCGTTTCTATGGAGATGTCACTGCTTCACTTAGGATTTCCCAAATAACATAACCGTTTTTACTACTCACAGTTGCACATAAAACCAATGTTGCACATTATCTGTAAATATGTACATAGCACCTAGCCTATATTTTTCATAGTGTATATTCGGGAAAGATTGTTTCTATTTGATTATATTTTTACATGCTTCTCTTTATCTTATTTATCTATTTTAAATTTTTGCATGCTCTTGGCATCCAGGGTGAGCAGCAAAGTATGAATTTCATTGTACAGGCAAACGTGTTTCTTTACTGTGCATATGACAATAAAAGCTTTGAATCTTGAATAATACGTATCTATCTATCTCCATGACATAAGCAGACTTAGCTACAGGTTAGATCTGTGGCGAGGCGATCCTGCTCACAATGGGAATGCATGCTTTTCAAGGTATTTAAATAAAACTAAAGAACTTAAAGAAATAATGCTAAATAGATACCATTATTTTGCATGTAACATAAACACCACCAAGCCAAAGTGTGGACATCAGGACAGATTGAGTAGCAGGTACAGCTTTATACAGGAGGATTTTATAAGACATCACTACAGGGGTCTCTGTCTGAAGAACAGGGGCCGTGCATCACCGCTGTTATCGATTTCAGATCATGTCAGCGCTCGGCAACGCACAAACAAAACACAAAGAGCCAGTCAATAAATCAGCCTCATGCTCTATTCATGCACCAGCTCCACTGTTCCACCTGCCACACCACAATGTACAGGCTGTGGGGTACACTACTGCAGGCCATGTCACACACCTGCATAAACATGAGATTAAAACATAATTACTGATCATGAGAATGCAAATGAGACCAAGGAGCATGTGTGTATGTAGACCGGCAGTGTACTAGCAATTAATAAAACATCATATATTCAGTACAGTGGTACCTCACCTTACGGAAGACCCAACAAACAAAAATTCCAAGTTACGAAACGCCTTCACGTTTAATTTTGGTCTCTAGATATGAAAGAAAATTCAAGTTACGAAATGCGAAATCTCAAAAATTCAAATAATGCGCGCTCAGCCACACACATTATACGCTTTTCTCAGACTGGATTTAAACTTTTCTCACATTTGTCTCTCGTTTAAACACTCAAACTTTCATAGATTTTCAACAAAATGTATTAATAGTGAAGTGTGGGGGGCAGAGGGAGGGCGGAGAAGTGTGCCCGCGGACATGTGTGGGATAGCGCAGCATGACCCGTCGCGGGGCTGCGAGCACGAGACCCGTGCTCAAACCGTGCCTCCTCTAGACCAGGTCTAAACCAGGTCTAAACCAGGATTAAACCACCGCGGCTCTTGCATGTGTTCGTTCATGTGCTCAGACTGCGTGCCGTCCCGAGGGGAGGCACATCCCCTCCTCGCTGCTCGCCTCAGCCGTGACTCGTGAGGTACACCGGCAGAGCTAGCACGAAACCAGGAAATAGACCCGCACGCAGCGCTTTAATCCTGGTCTAGACCTGGTCTAGAGGAGGCTCGGTTTGAGCACGGGTCTTGTGCTCGCAGCCCCGCGCCGGGTCATGCTGCGCTATCACACACGTGTCCGCGCGCACACTTCTCCGCCCTCCCCCTTCCCCCCACACACACGCAGTCGCTGCTCGCCTCAGCCGTGACTCGTGAGGTACACCGGTGCTGCTGCTAATAGCAAAGCTAGCACGAAACCACCTGGCGCTTTAATCCACCTGGTCTAGTCCTGGTTTAGTCCAGGTCTAGACCTGGTCCAGTCCTGGTTTAGTCCAGGTTTAGTCCAGGTTTAGTCCTGGTTCAGTCCTGGTCTAGACCTGGTTTAGTCCACGTTTAGTCCTGGGTCTACAGTCTCTTGGCCAATCAGGAAGCAGAACACAATGTTACACTATAAAAAAAAATGTTACACTATAAAAAAAAAACTTGGAACGGGGCCTTGGAACGAATCAGGCTTTTTCCATTGAAATAGCTACTCAACTTACGAAAGATTCATGTTACGAAACCACTTCTGGAACGAATTAATTTCGTAAGGTGAGGTACCACTGTACATGGGATACATTAAATGGCAAATGGTATTATGAAGTTATAGTTTACTGTCTACCACTATCAAAGAATAATTCAGCCATTCACACTTGTTAGATTTACCTTTTCTTATGGGGAATTACACAGATGCACATTAATTTCCTTTTACACCAACTATATTCACTATTAACCTTTACTGACCCATATCTGAACTTTAAATCTTGGGACTCAACGATCCAATACTGGTATCTGCTTTTTCATAATAATATCACCAAGGCACATGCAATAATGAATCTTCATCATGATGCCAAAAAATGCCGCACTTTTAAGCCTCTACAGTTTTAGCGTAGTCGGTTTTCTACACACATCTCAACAGTTTTGCCTATAGCTGCTCCACTGACTGAAACATGACCCTTATTGTACAAACATGAGTTACATTTACATAAGACACTGTATATGTAATTATGTAGATCTACACTCCTGACATGCCTCCACATCTGCATATGAGCCCACGTGTTCAGGTCTTGTAGTTTAATGCCATTTCCTGGGTCACCTTCAGCCCTCATGTTTTAATCCAGGCCAGACTCCGACCCGCTGTGAGAGAGAAAAACGGTGCCAGATATTCAGATGAGGGAGCGTGAGGCTTATGACGTAATCTGAGCATCCGTGGTTCTGTTTATGTTATTGAGGATTATCACACGCCTGGCGCTGTCCCTGGTCCTGAAACATACACTGCTGCGTCTGGCTGTTTTTCCTCTGTCCATGGTGCTGAAACGCTCTCTGTTGCCAGCTGCTGGTATGAGCGGTCATTTCTGCTGGTTTCCAATAAGAATGATTAGACTCTAAAAGTTTAAAAGCCATTTAAAGTCTCATAATGCTCCCCATATTATATTGTACAGAGCAAACAATGTGATAGTTTGACTACTCAAGAAGTAAATACGTAACGGTTAATACAATAGTGACTAAATCAAATGGGAACAGGAGCAGTAATGAAGCTCACAGCGCGTTTCTGCTCCTCCCTGTGTGTGTGTGTATGTGCATGTGCCCGTGTGTGTGTGTATGTGCCCGTGTGATGTGTGTGTGTGTGCGTGTGTGCATGTGTGTGTGTGCGTATGTGCGCGTGTGATGTGTTTGTGTGCGAGGTGTGTGTGTATGTGCGTGTGAGTGTGTGTGCGTGTGTGTGAGTGTGTGTCCGTGTGTGTGTGCGCGTGTGATGTGTGTGTGTGCGAGGTGTGTGTGTATGTGCGTGTGAGTGTGTGTCCGTGCGTGTGAGTGTGTGTCCGTGTGTGATGTGTGTGTGTGTGATGTGTTTGTGTGCGAGGTGTGTGTGTATGTGCGTGTGAGTGTGTGTCCGTGCGTGTGAGTGTGTGTCCGTGTGTGTGTGTGCGTAATGTGTGTGCATGTGTGATGTGATTAAGTGTAAAACAACAGTTTTATAAATTGTTCATACGTCAGACATGCGTCACGTATTGATAGACAAACTGTCCAATCAAAATGAAGACGCCCGTGTTAATAAGTTTATGAACAAAAACAAAGCTTTCGAGGCATGGCCGTATTAAATATGAGACAAACACGTGTGCTGTTGTTGGTGCGCGGTGGAGCGGGTCTTACGTCCTCATCGTCGCGTTGGCGGCGGTAGTGCTGTTGCACGCGGGCTCTGTGGCTCTCCGGTCCCCGCGGTCCCTCCGCGCTCTGCCCGAGCAGGTGACTCGCTTCCGGGGGATTGGGAAAGGATATGTTGGTCTCGATGGTCCCGCTGCTGAATCTCTGATAAAGAGACGCCATGTCCACTTCCCAAAACGAGGAAGGACAACTTCCTCCCAGTCAATAAAAGTGGAGTCCGCCGGTTTGTTTGTGGCGCTTTGGATTCAGTCCAACAGTGTTCACTTTCTGAGCACGTACACTTTCACTTTCACGTCCTATCGACGGAGCTGCGACGCACACTCCTAACTTTGCAAATCTCTGCCAGAGATAACGCGCGATTTTCGAGGAGGGAAAAAAAGAGGACAGGAAAAGGACTGAGAGAGAGACAGGGGACAGCGGCTAACCGCAGTCCCAGCCCGGAGCGCAGTGTCCGCTCCTCGAGGCAAAAACAAAAGTGACTGTTACACACTCCTGTCACGTGCGCCCCGGGCTTAATGAGCTCAGAGACAAACACGCCCTAAACTTGTTCCACTTTGAGATAAAGTGCGATCCCGAGCCAGACCTGCGCCTCCTGTTCTGTGTCTAAATTTGGGTCAGAGGCGCCACTCAGCAGAGAGCACTAGTGCCCCCATGTGGTCACAGCCGGAGCTGACCTGTTCACAGATGTGCACGTGCTTCGCATATTCACACGGTTTATTAGTCATGATCTCTCACCTTTTTTGTAACCGTTAGAAGTGACTAAAAACGACACAGAACCACCAGAGAGGGAACATTTTAATGCTCACAGCCTCAACCACAAAGTCTTAAAGGAAACACATGATCCCATGATACATTATCGTCTTAAGTTGTATTTTCCTTTCTCTTCCTACAGACTTAAATTCAGTCTCCATCTCCATTATGCACTGCCACTGCCACAGATGACATTCAACATTCTGCAGGCCAAAACTATTTAATACAGACGGGGGAAGCTAAAATTAAAGGGCCTACTGTATATTACGGTATTTTTAGTATACTTCTTCTCTCAAACAGAAAATACTGTTCCACCTTGTGATGTCAAGGCACAACAGAAAATTTTGATTTTTGGAGATGTACACAGACGAATAATAAAGTTAAAACACAACTCCAGGTATGTTTTTGATGAGGAAACAACATTATAACACAACTTAAAGCTCCCATGAGTCAATTTTGCATAATATAGGACCTTTAAATCGTAATACAAGAAGCTAATGAGCCTAGTAACTAATTGAAACGCCCAGGTTAAATTTTAAACATAACCTTTTGGATATTTCATCTTCAAAACAGGCCCTTTCCCCATGTGAGAGACAATCACACTGTAGAATCTGAAAACCTCCCATAGCGTACACAGGCTGCTCTGCTCGTACTTACATTTAAGGCAGGTTTCATGAGAACAACTACTCACCAATCCTCTCACAAACTGAAAACAAGCTCCTTCACAGCACATAACATTCATATACAGAACCTCAAATCCTCCACATCGGCTGGCTCTCACCTCTCCGCAAGATGGCTTCCTAAAAAGATTAAGAACACATCCTAGTGCTCTGTGACTTGATTACTCAGCTCAATACCTCTCTGCCAGCTAAATATTTTAATATTGATTTCCAGGTTTGTATAAAAAAGAAGAGAACAAAGGCTACCCGCGTGGTGCTGCACATAATCCATCTTGGCTGCGATCCTAGAAATGCAATTCAATTTTAGATGCTGTAGTGATTTCATTAAGAAGAGGAAAAAAAATGAACAAAAAGATACAAGATTTGTCACAGTCTGAGCTAAGCAAGGCATCGGGTTCTGATATTTTAAGATGTGATTCGATAGAAAATCATATATTAAAAGTGAGAATTCCACAGGTAAATAGTTATACTGTTAGATTTAAAGGTCCTATATTATACAAAATTGATTCTTGTGAGCTTTAAGATGTGTACATACCTGAAGTTGTGTTTTGTTTCATTCACACATGTTTGAGATCTGATTTTGTTATGGTGAAGCCACGTTTGATTGAACACAGTTTAGCATAGCCTCTTCCTATAGCAAAATGTGCTTATCCAGACTTACACTTATCCAGAAAAACTGACTGTACACCTGAGATAACAAATAATGAGTGTTTACTACAATGTACATAACACAAAATCAAAGTTGGTGTACAGATTTTGTTTCTATAGGCCTCATTGATTTGTTGTATTTGGGGTAATGCCATGAAGACGCTCCCCTGAAGCAGATCATCATGTCTTATAAAGTCTAAATTCAAATCAAACTTTTACTGCGTTTGGAGTAAAAAAAAAACAACTTACTCTATAAAGTTACATAACACTGGTCTACAAGCAAAATGCTTCCAGAATGATAGTAGCGAAATTTTCTTGGTTTAGGTCACTAAAAAAGAAAAAGTCAGTCAGAAGTGCTGATTGGCTATAGTTTCCAATACATAATATTGGGTCAAAATAGGAAACTTATGCAAAATAAGGCAAAAACAGTAGTTTATCAGAAGGTACAGTGTGTCTACAAGCAACCAGTTCTATCTGAAAGCCTGTCTGCACATTCCAATACATTCATTTTAATATGTCTAGAGTTTTAACATCAAATATTTTTTGATTTCACATAAGAGAGATGCCTCGAAATTGTGTGAACAACCCAGATAACTTCTATTACGTTTGTGGTGAAGTGATGTTTGCATCACACGTTTGCATCACAAAAGCGCAACATAACTGCAGTGATTAAAAAGGCGTAATACCAATACTTTGGTTGCAAAGTTGGAGATCAGGACAAAAGTTGGGCTCCACATTATTGTTGCACATGTAATACTTTAGCTTGTTTCAATCACCTGACGTCTTCAGTCATATTTCTTGTTTATTTCCTGACGGATAAAGAAGTGCAAGTGAAATATTTTCATTCATTCATTCATTCATTTTCTTCCGCTTTTCCATTTTCTGGGTCACGGGGGCAGCAGTCCAAGCAGTGTTCTGCCCAGAACACAATGCACCAGCCCCCATGAATCCTTCCGCGGGTGGTGGGTCCACAGGAGGACGGCTCACATCACAACTGGCCTTGATTTATCTTCTGCCATGGGGGCTACCAGTGTCCACAGACACTGGGGGCGAGGTGGGGTTAAGTGTCTTGCCCAAGGACACAACGGCAGCGCTCATCTGTGGGAGCTGGGATCACACACGGTCAACCCGTCAAGAGCGGGATTCGAACCACCAACCCCTGGACCACGAGGCACATGCTCTACCAACTAAGCTACTGCCGCCCCGAAATATTTTCAAAATTTTCAAAAAATAATATTTATATTTTGAAATATTTTCAAAATATAAATATTATTTTTCAGCAAAAATGCCTAAATCTATTGTATAAACAGATGCGATTTTGATGTAAAACAATATCATTAAATATCTTGAATACATTAGCAAACCAGCACAGTTATCAATTGATTTTCAGTTCATCTTATCAGTATAAATGAGATTTTGCCACTTTTATCTCGGAA
Organism: Paratrypauchen microcephalus; assembly: GCA_036785185.1. Lineage (NCBI taxonomy): Eukaryota > Metazoa > Chordata > Actinopteri > Gobiiformes > Gobiidae > Paratrypauchen > Paratrypauchen microcephalus. The sequence goes on from JAVJIX010000012.1 coordinate 11,549,674, forward strand.
GCAGATCAAGTCCAAAAATTTGTAGACCAGTGTAATTAAAATACCTGAACAAAAAGCAAATCTGCCAAAAGAAAACATAAGACAGCAATCAACTTTCTTCAACTTTTAGAGGAAAGGTGCTATATTACACAAATGTGACTCTGGTGAGCTTTAAGATATGTTATAATGCTGCGTTTTGTTTCATTCACACATGTTTGAGTAATCCAGCATTATCAGTCTGTCTACGTCTCCAGAGCTCAAAATGCTCTGTTCCACCTTGTGACGAAGTGACCTTTTTCAAGCTAACAGCTCTTTTTTACCTTTTCTTCAATAGAGATTGGAAGTTCCAGGTTTAAATGATTCTAGTGAAGGTCTATGAAGTTTAAAAACACAGTAGATCACTTCCTATCTTACCACCTGACATCACAAGGTGGAGTGTTTTCAGATTGAGAGAAGAAGTCAGCCTAAAAATGCAGGGCTTGTGTGTTAAACATGTGTGAATGAAACAAAACACAACTCCAGGTGTGTTTTAGATGAGGAAACATTAAATCAGAGAACAGTATAATATGGGCTCGTTAAATAAAAAGTTAAATCTGTAGGTTTCTTGGTGATACTGATGTGAAGTGAGTTTTCATATGGCAGACAGTGGATTTCGGGATGTTGACCAGATTAGGCCTGGAGGTGGAGCAGAAGGGGACAGAGATGAGACCCAGAAGAGGCCTCTGTCTGTGAGGAAGAACTGTCCCTCATCAGCCAGCTGGGGCACACTTCAATGAGGAAGAAAGAGGATATTACAGCTCTGGAAAAATATATTAAAAAAACACTGCAATTTTGTCTGAAATCAGCATCTCTACATGTATTACAGCCATTCCATTCCAGCGTCTGTTGAATTCCAACACAAACACAAAGCTGAGCTACTTCAGTTCTGGCACCAGGAGTGGAATAAAGTGGAGAGCATGCCAAGACGCATGAAAGCTGTGATTAAAAATAAGGGTTATTGCACCAAATATTGATTTCTGAACTCTTCTTAAGTGTAAACATTAGTATTATGTTGTTTTAAAATGAATTTGATCTTGTTTCTTTGCATTGTTTGAGGTCTGAAAACATGTATCTTTTTTGTTATTTTGACCATTTGTCATTTTCTGCAAATAAATGCTCTAAACGATCATATTTTTATTTGACATATGGGGGAAATGTTGTCAGTAGTTTATAAACTCAAACAAAAATGTTCCTTTTGCCCAAATACATACCTATAAGTAGTAAAATCAGAAAAACTGATCATTTTGCAGTGGTCTCTTATTTTTTTCCAGAGCTGCACAAGTACTATAGTAAGACTTCAGTTCATCTTGAATGGCTTTTAAAACTTATTTTATAACATCAAAATGACAGTTGGACTAGGTTACAGTTATTCCAAAATGCTGCTGCCAGACCGCTTACCGGGTCCAAAAAGAGAGACCATATTACACGCGTCCTAGCTAATGTTAACCAAACAAAAAGACGCCTCTTGTAAACCGTGCCTGTGTTATATATATATTCTGTTCATGTTCTGCAATCGCTGATGAGAGAGGTGGGATGTTAGCGCTGCACTTCGGCTGCTTTAAAGGAAAAGTAAAGTTTTTTTTTACAATTTGAGCCTTATTTCGGTAATAAAACAAGTTGTTTTACTCACCCATAGCACTTTGGTGTCATATGGAGCACTTCCAGAGATGTTTTAGATTTGCGGTTAGCCTAGTGCGACTTCTAGCCATAGCTCGGGGCATATAATATATCCCCTGAGCATGTAATATACCCCGTGCGGTCTCCAAATAACACAAACTTTAGCACTTTTCAAATCATAGAAGCTCGATGTCTTAGTCTAGAATTTCATTTGAGTCAAAAGTGGCCTGTAATCCGAGATTTAGCCATAGTTTACAGCTTTGCGTTTCATGTTTGGGTCCCGGGAGCTGAGAGCACACTCCGCACATGCGCACTGGCGTCCTCATCTACTCAAAACTATGGCTAAATCTCACATTACAGGCCACTTTTGACCACACGAAATCGTAGACTAAGACATCGAGCTTCTATGATTTGAAAAGTGCTAAAGTTTGTGTTATTTGGAGACCGCAAACATGTGCCCCGAGAACTCACATTATGGAGATCGCAAATCTAAAACATCTCTGGAAGTGCTCCATATGACACCAAAGTGCTATGGGTGAGCAAAACAACTTGTTTTATTACCGAAATAAGGCTCAGATTGTAAAAAACGTTACTTTTCCTTTAAGGTCCGTCTTTGTCCTGACAGGGGGAAGATGTTGACCCGTCCATTTCCAATCTCATCTTGTTGTAGAAATACAATGACAAATAAAGCTTTCACCCATTCCATCCATGTTTTTAAATCACTCATCTCACTCGTGCCACGGTACATCACTGATCTTTTAACCCCACACGCTGCCCCTCGGTCTCTCAGGTCAAACTCTCTCAACCTACTGTCCGTCCCACCATTCCGCCTCAAAACCAAGAGAGGTCGAGCTTTCTCTGTTGTGGCCCCTAACCTCTTCATCTGAGACCGTGCTCCTTCTACCTCACTTTAAAATGCTCCTAAAAACACATTTTTTCAACTTGGCATTCAACAGCCCATGAGCTCTACCCTGAAGCTGTCAACTTTAGACTTTTATCTTTGTGTATTAAGCCACTCTTTCATGTAATATTTTATACGTTATAAATTAGTTTTATTGTTTCACTATGTTGTGCTTCATGCTGGAAAGCACTTTGGTGCAACTTGTTATGGTTAAATGTGCTATATAAATAAAATGACTTGACAATTGATTATTTTTTCTATAATGATAAAATGCGCAAATACTACTACTACTGCAACTACAATTTCTACTACCACTACTTTGCTATATTTCCTTTTACTGTATAGCTACAACTATTATTACAGCAACAAATATTACTTTGCCACTGTTGCTATAATTACCACAACTTAAACTACTACTACTAGTAGTAGTAGTAGTACTACTACTGCTATAACTGTATAACTACAACAGCTACTACAACAACTACTACAACTACTATTACAACAACTACTAACTACTAACTAACTACTACTACTACTACTGCTATAACTGTATAACTATTACAGCTACTACAACAACTACTGCAGCTACTATTATAACTACTAACTACTAACTAACTACTACTACTACTATTATTGCTATAACTGTATAACTACTACAGCTACTACAACAACTACTACAACTATTACAACAACTACTAACTACTAACTAACTAACTACTACTACTACTACTACTGCTATAACTGTATAACTATTACAGCTACTACAACAACTACTACAACTACTATTATAACAAGTACTAACTACTAACTACTACTACTACTACTACTACTTCTACTATTACTGCTATAACTGTATAACTACTACAGTTACTACAGCAACTAGTACAGCTACTATTAGAACAACTACTAACTACTAACTAACTACTACTAATACTATTACTGCTATAACTGTATAACTATTACAGCTACTACAACAACTACTACAACTACTATTACAACAACTACTACTAACTACTAACTACTACTACTATTACTGCTATAACTTTATAACTATTACAGCTACTACAACAATTACTACAGCTACTATTATAACAAATACTAACTACTAACTAACTACTACTAATACTATTACTGCTATAACTGTATAATTACTACAGCTACTACAACAACTACTACAGCTACTATTACAGCAAGTACTAACTACTACTACTACTACTACTACTGTTACTGCTATAACTGTATAACTACTACAGCTACTACAACAAGTACTACGGCTACTATTATAACAACGACTAACTACATAACTACTGCTACTCCTTTTTCTCCTGGTCCTTATCATGTTGCCAATGTCACAACCACTTTCACGTTCACATTTTTAATTTCTCACCTCCAAGGAGAGAATGTTTATTTTTCATCATAGATTCTGTGCACTTAGACACTTAGAGGACGTCCACGGCAAAGACGGCAGTAATTGGCACTTGCAACATGTCTAGACTTTGTATATATTTGCATTTGAATCTGGGCCTCTCCTCCTTTGGGGAATCCTTTAAATTACACAGGTTAGCCGTACAAGCAAAAGTGAAAATCAGAGCTATTCAGATGTAAATGGTCTTGAAAACAGTAAACACGTACACAAATTACACTACTCTAGGAAGCGCCCCATAACATCTGTGTAAAATGCACTTTTCAGTTCATACATAAGACAATAATTTCTTTAGACAACAGAATGTAATTTCAACATTAAATAATAGTACTTTATTTTATATTACCATGTGGCCTGATGGAATAATTATATATATTATCAACTTTTGTGATTCTTTAATCTTTAGAAATGAAGTTTCAAATGTGTACGTGACTTGTGATCATATGTTTTGAGTTGCAGAAATGTCAGATATCTGAGGGGAGACGTGAGCAGACGGCTTGGCTCCTCCAATATCTAAGTCACAGTGACATTGTCACTGTGATAGATGTCATATCTGGAATTATCTTACAAGTGTTTTTGTTTTAAGGATTATGTTTTTATTTTAATGATTATGTTTTGTCGGCTGTCCTGCCACGTGTTTCCCCCACCCCTTTATGGGCAGGACAGCGGGTGTAACCAGGGTTGTGAAAAACTGAATAAATACACAACGGAGGGCACAGAGAACCAGGACGCTCAGAGCAGATTGTGCCAAGAGCATTTGTCATCTGGGCTTTCTCTCTGACCGTTCTCCCCTTGCAAGTGAAAAACCTAATCTGTCTTGTCTTCCTTTACTTGTGTACAGTATATGTTGGGTTACCAGCACCCATCAGGCCTTATGCTGTATATTAAACAATACTGGCCTATAGAAAGCTGTGATGTCATTTGAAACCAATTTATTATCCATCGCATCCATCCATCCATTTTCTTCTGCTTATCCGGGGCTGGGTCGCGGGGGCAACAGTCTAAGGAGGGATGCCCAGACCTCCTTCACCCCAGTCACTTCCTCCAGCTCCTCCGGAGGGACTCCAAGGTGTTCCCAGGCCAGCTGGGAGACATAGTCCCTCCAGCGTGTCCTGGGTCTTCCCCGGGGCCTCCTCCCGGTGGGACATGCCTAGAACACCTCCTGAGGGAGGCGTCCAGGAGGCATCTGAAACAGATGCCCAAGACACCTCAGCTGGCTCCTCTCGACGTGGAGAAGCAGCGGCTCTACTCCGAGCCCCTCCCTTGTGACTGAGCTCCTCACCCTATCTCTAAGGGAGCGCCCAGCCACTCTGTGGAGGAAACTCATTTCGGCCACTTGTATCCGTGATCTTGTCCTTTCGGTCATTACCCAGAGCTCATGACCATAGGTGAGGGTAGGAACGTAGATTGACCGGTAAATTGAGAGCTTCGCCTTTTGGCTCAGCTTCCTCTTCACCACAACGGTCCGGTACAACGACTGCATCACTGCAGACGCTGCACCGATCCGCCTGTCAATCTCACACTCCATCATCCCCTCACACTCATTTTTTTTTTTTGTTATTATAAAATTACAATTAGAAATAATATAATAAATTGGTCCCCTTCACGAGTGAGGGGACCAATTTATTATATTATTTCTAATTGTAATTTGATAATAACAATCTTATACCGATCTGCTGGGGAAGGAAGACAGGTATTACCAAGGTGTAGTGTTTTCCACAGTGATGGTGACCACACTGTAATAGAAGTTGTCCCCTGATTGACCAAGCTCGATCTGAGTCACATGATCACTGAGGTGAGTGATTTTAGGCTCTGGATTTGAAACACTGAACCTTTCCTCAATGTCAATGTTAATACAGCGTTTTTTCTTTTCTCGGCGCAGTTTCAACAGAAGCTGCTCCCTGGATTTCCACTCCTGAGCAGCTTTCTCAAACTCCTGTTGTTTCTGTTCATACAAGAGTTTCCAGGTATCTTCTGTCTCCTGGAAACTCGTCTTCTCCTCAGCCCACTCCCTCTCCAGCTGTTGGTGGACCATCTCTGTGGACAAACTCTCGCTTGCCTCACACAGAAATGCCTGGTTGAAAATGCACAGGTTTTGTTCCATTGTTCTTACTGTAACAAAGGTTTGTGCAAAGCAAATATTGCTGAATTTCAAACTCTTATCGTAATCTATGTCTTGTCAGTCGACCGGTCTGTTTTGATATGAAGTTGTGAACATGAGACGTAGCCTTACATACTGGCCGAATTCATTTACTCTATAGCGCCATCAACAGGTCAATAAATGTACTACACTAGAAACACTTCACCTGTGCCAAACACACACACACAAAATGGTTTATACTTTGTGAGCACTGAGCAGACATTGTGTAATTTTTAGGGCTGTCAAACGATTAATTTTCTTGATCGCAACTAATCTCAGAAATTTCATAGTTAATCGCGATTAATCGTGATTTATTTTGCATGTTTAAAATTTATAACTTGCAGTAAGACCGTTCGAATCTAAAGTTAAACTCACAATGCAAAGTATTTCTCACCATTTTTTTTATTTCAAAAAAGTGCAGAGAAAGGAAAAAGTAACAATGAACCAGTAATAGTGCTTACTTTGAGAAATTGTAAATAAATGATTGAAGCCCGCTCGAGCTGCCTAGGGATGCGTAGAAGGAACAAAATACTAATGAGTTTAATTAATACAACCAAATGAGCTGCATATGGATGGTAGAATTGCGGAAAATGCTGGCAAACTCTGATCGCGATTAAAAAAATTGTTCGCGATTAAAACTTACATTAATCTAATCGCGATTAACGCGTTAATATTCCCAGCCCTAGTAATTTTATAATTATTATATAAGCCTTATTGGGAGTAAGTCAAAGTACTCCCAAACAGAAGAAAACTTTCTTTTTTTCACCAGATCCATCTTTTAAACAAACACAAACCAAACACAAGATGTGCGGGTTAACGGTTCACATGCCAAACCAGCAAACCACTTCCTGAATCAGTTACGTAGTACGGTGCTTCAGGAAGGTTCGAACGTCATCGTTTACGTCATAAAATCACGCTCCGAAACACACTTCGCCTGGATTTTTGCTGATTACTCGACACACACTTTGAAGCCTCGACACAGACTGTAACATCACTAGTTCTCATGCTTACGAGCCCTGGCGACGATCGCTATGATGACAAATTCCATTTTATTAGAACTATTTTTATTGGTGGTTTTCAGATTCTAGAATGTGGTTATGTTATGCTCGCAGATGGGGGGCAAGAGCCAGTTAATTATATTGTACTTTACCTAGAAATATCGGAAACGTAAATTCCCAAATATGGAACCTGATCATTTCTATTATTGACTACATCCTGGCATTGTGGCTAAACATATAACGAAACTATAAACTATGAAAGGTATGTCTTTTTAAAAAAAACTGTACTATTAATTGAAGTAGTATGCAATTTGCATGTAACTGTAATTGTTTTTATGGATATGTCATTGCTCTGCTACCTTACATTTATCCAATTACAGTTGGTTTTATAGCTCAAAAATAAAAAAGTTTAATACCACACTGTGAAACATTCCAGACAAAGCAATAATATCTCCATGGAAAAAAGCATTTCACGGACCATCAACCAGAAAATTTACACAATGCACCTTTAAGTATTTCCCTCACCGATTTTACTCCCTTATGGCTTTAAGTCCTGTGTAATATCTTGTAATAGACCACCACAGTACAACAAAAGCTCGTGTCCCTTTAACAGAACTTCATTTGTCACGTTTCTTGATCGCGGAATAGAGCAGAGGATTAAAACCAATGGAGATTTCATGTTCTCCCCTGGGATCCTCTACAGCCAGTTACAAGAGATTATTTCAGTCTAATGCCCTCCATAGTGGCTTAACAAAAACTACAGAGTCATTTAAGGTTACACTGATACTACACGAAACACCAAAACCCACAAGCGAAGCAATACTGACATCTAGTGGACACAAATGGTACTTTTATGTCAATTTCCAGCTGCATAAATAAATGCGTTTTGTCTGTGGTGATATAAAAAACATATGTAAGCATTCCCCCGGCTCCTCGTCTGGTCTGTGGCTGTCAGGGTGCCATGTTGGAAGATGGATAGTTTCTCATTTCATGGTGCAGTGGCAGAGCTGTACTTATCAAAACTCTCTCCTCCCTGAACCCAGTGCTCCAGCTCCCTGCAGTCTTCAAATCTATTTCAGCAACACACCAAAACAAAGGTGGGGAATTGGAAAATACTAATACTTTGGTGCCATTAAGACTACCAGAATTGCTCCCAATATAGCTAATACTAAAAGTACTTTGATAATTACTGCTGCTGCGAGTAATTCAACGGTTAATGCTTAGACCTGGACCCGTTATAAACATAGTATTGTAGTGTTGCTGCTACTATACCTGCTACTACTAACTAACTACTACTACAGTTGTTACTACAACTACTATAATCCAGGGGTTTTGGAATTACATAAACTTATAACTGTTGCCATAACAATTAACTATTTAAAACAGTATATATATATTTTTGAATGGTGAAAAAAAAGTCACATATATAAATACAAATAAATAACAAATAAATACTGTTACTCCTACTCCTACTCCTACTACACAACAGAACAACATATAAACATAAAAAGCACTACTTAAAAACCAAAAACTAAGCTCTCTCCCCCCAATGACACTGCTGCTTAAATGACACTTAAATGACACTGATACTGCTGCTTAAATGACACTGACATGGCTGCTTAAATGACAATTAAATGACAATGATACTGCTGCTTAAATTACACTTAAATGACACTGACACTGCTGCTTAAATGACACTTAAATGACAATGACACTGCTGCTGAAATTACACTTAAATGACACTGATACTGCTGCTTAAATGACACTTAAATGACACCAACACTGCTGCTTAAATGACACTGACACTGCTGCTTAAATTACACCATTTGAGCTTTATTACGCCACACACTGTCTTTTACCTATTTGTATTATATACAGTTTATTGTACTTTTGCTACAGGTATATGTGATGTTTTAGTCATTGTGTTTATTCTCTTGTTTATCAGATGTTTTATGTTCACTGTGGGCCTAGGGGGCGCTGCAATTTCAAATCCCGTGTGTGCAACCTGTACATATGGTTTTTGACAATACAGCTGACTTTGAACTTTGAAATATATTTAGGGCTTAGCTCGTACCATTATAACTACTACTACTAACTGGACCTCCTCAACAACTACTACCACTGCAACTAAAATTAGTGCTTCAACTACTGCTGCTACTACTACTAATACAAGTACTTCAACAATCTACTGCCACCACCACTACTGCCACTACTACTACTACTACTACCACTACTACCACTACTACCACTACCACTACCACTACCACTACTACTACTACTACTACTACTACTACTACCACTACTACTACCATTACTACAACCACTACTACTACTACTACTACTACCACTACTACTACTACTACCACCACCACTACTACTACTAGTACTACCACTACTACCACTACCACTACTACCACTACTACCACTACTACTATTACCACTACTACTACCACCACCACTACTACCACTACTACCACTGCTACTACTACTACTACTACTACTACTACTACTACTACTACCACCACCACGACTACTACCACTACTACTATCACTACTACTACTACTACTACTGATCTCTGCCCTTCAAAGTACTGTTTATTTAAAGGGACAGTGTGTAAGATTTTTACCTGTTAATTACTGAAATTGAAGATACCCATTCAAAAATACATTGTTTTCCAAGCCTTTTCACTTCCATCATGAAATCAAAATATTCTTTTGGACTTAGATATAGTCACATAAAAGGGGGATCTTCCCCATATAGAGGCAGCCATTTTGAATATGAGAGCCACAGAAGGACATTTGGGCTCATCCTTCGCCTAGGCTCCTGCTAGCGCCTGCTCAGCCGCGCTGCCTGAGGGAGCGGAGGAGCGAAGGAGAGAGGGGGAGGGGGGGGGGGGGGGGGGGGCAGCATGCTGCTGTATCACACGTCGTAATGGATCTAACACGTATTTTGGACTAAATTGTTTTACTGGATTTTATTCGCTGGATCCTTATGGACAGATTGAGGCCAAGTTTATGGTGAAATACAGAGTTTGACCTGTCCAGAGCCTTCAAAGGTAAGCTAAGTGACAAACCTCGTTTTGTGCTTTTCCGTATAAAAGCCCCATGTGCTCGGGGAGTGATTGTTTTGCAGGGAAATGAATTGCATAGTCAAAAAGAGGAGACTGTAAGGTTTCATTTGATGTGTAGATTGTCATGAATCATGATCGGGATTGTGTGTTTTCATGCGAAAAAAAAAAAAAAAAAGTGAACGGGGGACCGCGTTTTATGTATACAGCGGCGCGCGGTTCGTGCTCGGGTACGCGAGCTGTCAGCGCTACGGCGCGCCCGGGTGACCCTCGAGGTCTGCCATAGCCAAAAGAGGAAGTGGAATAGCTACTAACCACCTATGCGCCACTAATCCTACACACTGTACCTTTAAAGAGGCAGTTGCTTTATAATGTAGTTTACACTGAATTCTTGTAACTGTATAGAGTATTTTACAAAGAAGCAGTACTAATGAAGTATGGAGGAGAGAAGCAGCCAATTACAGTCAGTGTAAAGACGGGCTCCATGCATCAGTAATATTTAATAGTGGCCTGTAATGTACTAATGGATTTAAATGGTGTTCATTACTGGTCCAAATACTGCATATATCATTCATGTTATAATGATCCAGGACTGTCTCTGTAATCTCTATGGGACCAATAGAAGTTCATTTATTCTCTGTGTTTCGTGTATCACAGAACAGTCTCATTTATTCATCTTAATCCACCTAAATCCCATTTGGTGTTGTTGGAGTTATGTTGGAGTTCTATATACATTCCAATGTTATTTAACAGTCCTATATTACGCAAAATTGACTCTTGGAGCTGTGTTTTGTTTCATTCACACTTGTTTGAGTGATCCTGTTTTATTAGTCCATTTCCAAAGTTCAAAATGCAACGTGCATGCATAAAAAGATAATATTCAAGTTAACAGTTTCATTTTACCTTCTTTTAGTAAAGATTGCCAATTCCAGGGCCTAAGGCTACGTTTATATGATGAGAGTCTGAACAGAAGACACAAAAGTGGTGCTGCGTCTTCACTTTTTATTCCGCGTTTATTCCGCGTTTAGAGAGTGTTTTCAGGAGGATATCTGCGTGCATACGGTGACGCAAAAGTGTGTGGAATTCGATTGGGTACGCATGCCAGGCGGCTAGGTGGCGCTGTGATACATTATCACTATGTCCGCGCACATGTGTAGAATCTTCCTTCTCAGTTCAGGTTTAGTCCAGGTTTAGTTTAGGTTTAGTCTAGGTTTAGTCCAGATTTATTCCAATTTTAGTCCAGGTTTAGTCTGGATGTATTCCAATTTTAGTCCAGGTTTAGTTCAGGTTTAGTCTAGGTTTAGTCCAGGTTTAGTTCAGGTTTAGTTGAGGTTTAGTCCTGGTTTAGTCCAAGTTTAGGCCAGGTTTAGTCCAGATTTATTCCAATTTTAGTCCAGGTTTAGTCTGGATTTATTCCAATTTTAGTCCAGGTTTAGTTCAGGTTTAGTCTAGGTTTAGTCCAGGTTTAGTTCAGGTTTAGTTGAGGTTTAGTCCTGGTTTAGTCCAAGTTTAGGCCACGTTTAGTCCGGATTTATTCCAAGTTTAGTCAAGGTTTAGTCCTAGTCTAGTCTTGGTTTAGTTCCAGGTTTAATTCAAGGTTTAGTTCTAGGTTTGGTCCATGTTTAGTTCAGGTTTAGTCCAGGTTTAGTCCAAGTTTAGGCCAGGTTTAGTCCAGATTTATTCCATGTTTAATCCAGGTTTAGTCTAGGTTTAGTCCAGGTTTAGTTCAGGTTTAGTCTGGATTTATTCCAAGTTTAGTCCAGGTTTTGTCCTAGTCTAGTCTTGGTTTAGTTCCAGGTTTAATTTTAGGTTTAGTTCTAGGTTTAGTCCACGTTTAGTGTAAATTTAATCCAGGTTTAGTCCAAGTTTAGTTCCAGTTTTAATGTGGTGACAATATTTTACATAATAAACAGAGTTAGCCACACAAACACCCCCACACACGTTTGATCTATACATTGTCATTACTGATTCAAATATGCAACTATTATGCAAATATATTCATTATATTTTATTAAAGGTGCCACACAACACAAGGTTTGCATAATTAATGTGTCTGTCTAAATACTAAACTAAATTACAGTGTGCTGTATCAGGCAGGGCATCTGGTCGCTGCTACGACATTATAACCAATATTTTTTTTTACCATCTCTGGAAAAAAATAAGAGACCACTGCATTTTTTTCTGAAATCAGCATCTCTACATGTATTACAGCCATTCCATTCCAGTGTCTGTTGAATTCCAACACAAACACAAAGCTGAGCTACTTCAGTTCTTGCACCAGGAGTGGAATAAAGTCACCCAAGAACAATGTGAAAGACTTGTGGAGAGCATGCCAAGACGCATGAAAGCTGTGATTAAAAATAAGGGTTATTGCACCAAATATTGATTTCTGAACTCTTCTTAAGTGTAAACATTAGTATTATGTTGTTTTAAAATGAATTTGATCTTGTTTCTTTGCATTGTTTGAGGTCTTTTTTGTTATTTTGACCATTTGTTATTGTTTTTTTTGACCATGTTCTGCAAATAAATGCTCTAAACGATCATATTTTATTTGGGGGAAATGTTGTCAGTAGTTATTAATAATAATTAATAGCATTTATATAGCGCCTTTCATGACACCCAAAGCGCTTTACAGTTCATTGTTCATTCACTCCACACTTGGTGGTGGTGGTAAGCTACTTTCTGTAGCCACAGCTGCCCTGGGGTAGACCACCTCCAACACTCACACACTCCACTTTCATACTAGGCAATGTGGGTGAAGTGTCTTACCTAAGGACACAATGACAACTGGACACGACAGTTTTTTGTGACTGGCGCCCCACTGTGGCACCTGGAATTCCCAGTGGTCTCCCATCCAAGTACTAACCAGGCCCTGCCCTGCTGATCTTCTGAGATCTGACGTGATCAGGCTTTGGCAAACAGGTATGGCCACAAAGTTTATAGGCTCAAATAAAAATGTTGCCCAAACACATACCTATAAGTAGTAAGTTCAATACAAAAATCCTGCATATTTAGTTCTTCTCTGAAACTGAAAAAAGTGCTCCACTGTCTTTTTAAACTCCATACACCTTCACTAGAATCATTAGGATGATTTCAGTCCCAGAACTGACCATTTTTACTGAGCACAAGGTAAGAGGTAGCTGTTAACTTGAAAACTTCATGACATCATAAGGTATCTGGAGCTTTGGAGATGTAGACAGACTAATAATGCAGGATTACTCAAACATATGTGAATGAAACAAAACACTGAGTATGTTTTTGAAAGTTAAGTTAAAGTTACTAAGAGTCCATTTGTGTAATATAGGACCTTTATCTTTTCCTTCACTAAGATGGCATTTCTCATTGACTATTCAGCATATTAAACAGTCCCATTAAAAATAACTCACTTTTAGAGTTATAGCATTAGATCTGGCAGAGTTTGAGAAATTAAGTGTTGGAAATGTGAAAGTAATTTGAACAAATGTCTTTTTTAGTCACTCAAAAATACGCGGATCTCTCCATCTGGTTAAGTCATGGTGCAGATTTACTGATTATAGTGTGACATATGGTACTATAATAATTAATCCACCGAAAGACAAATACAAATACTTAGCAGAGAAGTTTCCTCAGAAGAAATAGAAAGAAAGTACTGTACGACCTTGTCAAAAGTAGAAGAGAATTCCCAGAATTCACAGCGGGAGCAAAAGTTCAGGGCAAGAAGTCATGGGTTTAAATCGTGAGTGACAAGTCTGTGCTAAAACGACTGTCACAAGTGAAGCTTCAGTCTTCTCTTCGCTTTCCAATTTGACCATTACACCTCATATATTCAGAGCCGCTGCTGTCGAACACTGTCAAAAACTTTGTAGACACTGAGATTTTTTACTTAAAATTACTTGATGTGAAAAGGTAGAGACGTGAAACAGCCGATTCAAAGTTAAAGGATTTGTTAAGATTAAATTCTACTGCAGTCTATAAAGGCACACTGTGTAACTTTTTCTGATTCTGATTCATACCACCTACTCGGAAAGTTGAATGTACAAGTTACAGGAGCTTCAACTATACGATTGAATAAAATAAAAGGTTAACGATAAGAAATAAGGGCATACATTAAAAATAAGTAAAAAAACACTTTCAGAGACATTATTGCTGTGCCTGGAATGTTCCTCAGTACGGCATTAAACAATCTACTTTACATTTATGTCATTGAAGGTGTTTTTATTGCCCAAATACACACATTTTTTACTGTGAGCAGGATTTAGTCCTGGCTTAGTCCAAGTTTAGTCCAAGTTTAGGCCAGGTTTAGTCCAGGTTTAGTCCAGGTTTAGTCCAAGTTTAGGCCAGGTTTAGTCCAAGTTTAATCCAAGTTTAGTCCAGGTTTAGTCCAAGTTTAGGCCAGGTTTAGTCCAGGTTTAGTCCTGGTTTAGTCCAAGTTTAGTCCAAGTTAAAGCCAGGTTTAGTCCAAGTTTAATCCAAGTTTAGACCAGGTTTAGTCCAGGTTTAGTTCAGGTTTAGTCCAGGTTTAGTTCAGGTTTAGTCCAAATTTAGACCAGGTTTAGTTCAGGCTTAGTCCAGGTTTAGTCCAAGTTTAGACCAGGTTTAGTCCAGGTTTAGTTCAGGTTTAGTCCTGGTTTAGTCCAAATTTAGACCAAATCTACTTTACATTTATGTCATTGCAGGTGTTTTTATTGCCCAAATACACAATTTTTTTTACTGTGAGCAGGATTTAGTCCTGGTTTAGTCCAAGTTTAGTCCAAGTTTAGTCCAGGTTTAGTCCAGGTTTAGTTCAGGTTTAGTCCTGGTTTAGTCCAAATTTAATCCAAGATTAGGCCAGGTTTAGTCCGGATTTATTCCAATTTTAGTCCAGGTTTAGTCCTAGTCTAGTCTTGGTTTAGTTCCAGGTTTAATTCTAGGTTTAGGTCTAGGTTTAGTCCACATTTAGTCTAAATTTAATCCAGGTTTAGTCATACCACCTACTGAGCAGGGTTGCCTCTCCACAGATCCAACAAGTACAAAGCAATAACATCTCCATGGGGACAAGCAGGTATCAGACCGCCAGAAAAGTTACACATTGGACCTTTAATACTAACTTTATCTTAGGTTAAGGTTAGGTTAAGTGGTAAGCATTGCTACATAGAGGAGGAAAACTGGATCATATTACTACATAATTTGAAATATAAGTTTATATTCAATTTGGTATTTTAATCCTACATGTTGCTGAATGCATGGAGCAACAAGTAAACAAACAACTGAACATAAATGCTTTTGTTTGTTAAAAAAAAAAAACAGGATAGCAATAGGCAATACAAATACATCTATATTCTCAGACATTTTATTTTTTTTCTTTGACAGTATTTCTCTTGGGATTAAATCGTCTTTGGTTTGCGTAAATGTATAAAGAAATGAAAATGTTACTTATGATTTGAACTCCTCTTGGTTTACTTGTCTCTCTGTGGTCTGGCTGAATATCCCGTGATGTAATGTAAAGTTATGTATTCATTCTTCATTGATATTACTAGCAGCATGTAGCCATAGCAACTGATAGGACTGCTGATTATGATAGATTGCCTCTATATGAAAGTTAATGAACATTAGCATACAAGTATAAAGGTAATACTGTAGAAGTGCATGCTTATAAAATACATTACACTGTAAATAAGGACATGCAGAGTGAGGTTTAGTGATTTTCTGGATAATCATTTGTAATAACAAAGTAAAAATACTATGTGAACTAATTCAAATAACACAACTTTTCATACTGCAGTAGAAACAGGTGTATTGTGTAACTTTTCAGGTAGGTTATTCATTTTATACGCTCATTTCCATTGAGATGTTATTGCTTTGTCTGGAATGTTCTGTAGTATGGCATGATCTCGCATTTATTTAATTATTATTTTTTGTGGCTCAAAGATATGTTGAAAATACCTTGATGTACAGATGCCATCACCTTTTTGTCTATTTTGAGATAGATGAGTTTATTGACAAATAATATTTAAGTCAATCGGGATGGGGCAAGGTCTCATGAGATAAAATTGCCCCAAGATTGGGCACATGCTTAGACAAAGAAAATTTATGTTGAGTTACATTTCCTAAGAAGTCGTAATTCCAAAAAGAAGTGCTACAATGACAGCACAAATATTAAATGAAGTAAATTTTTTAAAAAGTAATGCCAAAATTGTGAACTGAAGCCATAGACTGTGTATATAAATCAGGGGTGTCAAACTCATTTTGGTCCGGGGGGCCGTATCCAACCGACTTTGATCCCTGATATATATACTCCAAAAATAGCAATAAGTCCAAATATTTGTGCAGAGAAACGCAAATCTATTACAGAAGTCTTTTTTATTTGATGAACTTTTTCTTTTACAAAACATTATAATATTATGAACAACCTGAAACTTTAAGAAAAATGGGATTTCAGCACAAGCATACAGGTTTCCCATTCACCTCCATGAATAAATGATTAGGAATTAGTTCATTTTTCTTGGAAAATCCTGCACTCAGTGTCCACTTTTTTCATTTTTGACATTTTGCTGATGAGGGTGTCACAGTCAACAATCAAAACGACGGTCCTTTAAGAGCGTTTGGAAAGAAGCGAGTCTTCATTTTTGCTGCTCTGGTGGGAGGGGCCACGCACACAGGCGCAGAAAATTACCAATATTTTAATAGAAAATTAAAATACAATGAAAATATTTTAAAATATTCAGCCGAGGGCCACATTAAAGGTCTTGGAGGGCCACATCTGGCCCCTGGGCCGCATGTTTGACACCCCTGATATAAATGGACATTGCTAATCCGCTAGCTGCTGCATTCCAAATAGGAAGCGTTTATGGGGGCACTCCCGGCTTCATCGATTCTGGCTCCAATTGATTTTACATTGGAAACTTGTCAGCCCTCGTTCTGTAACTGCTGCAGTGAGCCTCGCCATTCTGGTCTTAAAATGTTCGTAGTACAGTGAACCCTCGTTTATCGCGGGGGTTAGGTTCCAGAAATAGCCCGCAATAAGTGAAATCCGCGAAGTAGGACAATTTTATATTTTACAATTATTCTACATGTTTTAAGGCTGAAAACGCTTCACCAGACACATTATACACCTTTCTGAGACTGGTATTAACATTTTCTCACATTTTTCTCTTGTTTAAACACTCAAACTTTTGTAGATTTTCATTAAAATATATTAATAGTGGGGGCGGGGGCACGTGACACGCGGGCACGTGCGCGCGGGCACGTGCGCGCGGACACGTGCGTTTGTTTTGGTACCACATATCCATGCCATGTGCGAAAGTCGAGTGGAAAGCGACCTGGATATCATTTTGGGCAAGACTCAAGCCACTGCTAACAGTGCCGAACCGCTAACAGACGCCTCTGAGCACCACAAGACCAGGTAAGACCAACCTGCGCTCACAAGAGTTGGTTGCATTTCACCCCGGCTCCAAAATCAGACCGCTATCAATGCGTCGCCAATACTCCACAGCTCTCTAGGACGGGGTCGGGGTTCGTCCTCTCGTCCTCTCACGGGGAAGAGCCACTGTCTCCACAGTGCGCGCGAGTGTCCTCTCCCCGCTGCGGCTCCCCCGGACGCCGCAGCGGGCCCGTCCATGTTGATTCTTGGAAGAGTCCATGTTGATTCTTGGCTCTTCCATGGTCCGGCTCGCACTCTCTTCCATGGCTCGTGCAAGTAAACAAAGGCCACACCCCCTGTCACCCAGGCGCTCTCGTGAAGGAAATCTGAGACTCTGTCCCTACCATCCCTGGTCTAGACCTGGTTTAGTCCTGGTTTAGACCTGGTTTAGTCCTGGTTTAGACCTGCTTTAGACCTGGTTTAGTCCTGGTCTAGTCTCTTAGCTAATCAGGGCGCAGGACAGAATGTTACACTGTAAAAAAAAGTTACACTATAAAAAAAAATTGAAAAAAAAAAAAAAAAATTGGAAAAAAAAATCCGCGAAACAGCGAGGCCGCGAAGAGTGAACCGCGATACAGCGAGGGTTCACTGTAACCCGTTCTACATGATCCTCGTGTTTTTACTTTTTGTCTGACAATAAATTCCTATTCCTAAAATGGAACCTGGCACCATCATTTGGAAATTGTCTCTACACGCCAAATAATAATCATAACTCTAAAACTTATAGTGACATTACAGAAGGATTGGAGATTCTTTAGAGCGAAGTATGAGTTTGTGATTAAACGTCTTCGTTTTCATTGAGTGTCTGTGGTCTGAGCTCCTCCAGTGACAGATCCAGACTGTCGGAGCCACAGCCTGACACAGCCTGATGTGCTCACTCTCTAAATTAAACCCACTAATTAATAGGTGCTGTCATTTAACTCCCATCTCCTCCACAACCGCTCACATTCTCTGTAGACATTTTCATATTTTCACTGCCTGACAGCAAATCTACACGTTCAAATGGGAAGGTGGGCCCCTGACAGGAATAACATGAAGCAGCGAGGACAACTTTTGGTCTCATTTATCCTTTTCATCTCTATGTTATAATGTTTCCTCATCCAAAACATAACTGGAGCTTTGTTTTGTTTCATTCACACGTTTAAAACATAATGCATATGTAGGCAGAATTCTACTCTCAAACTGAAAACACTCTGTTCCACCTTGTGATGTGATCATGGAGTAATACAGGAAGCGCTCCACTGTGTTTTAAAACTCCATACGCCTCCACTAGAATCATCTGGATCATTTCAGACCTGGAATTGCCTTCTGCTCAACTTAAGGTAAAAGGAGCTATTAACTTGAAAACTGCCGCTCCGCACATATTTGCTGTAGATATTTTCATATTTCCGCTCCCTGACAGCGAATTAAAATGGGAAGGTGGGCCCCTGACAGGAATGACATGAGGTAGGGACAACTTTCGGACAATTCGCACATTTAGCATTTTTATGATGTGTCAGGATCAAGGGGAAAATTGGCCGCGAAAGTGACACGGGGCATGGAAAATGGAGTCCCAATCCTGTTTGAAATGGAGGAGATAAAGTCAATGCGAAATACACGCTGGCAGTATAAGCAGGACGTTTAGCAAGAGGGAAAGAGAGAGAGAGAGGGAGGGATAAGGAAAGAGAGGGGGTACACAGACAAAGAGAAAGAGGGAATGATACAAGGAGAGAGAGAGGAGAGGGGACTGCAGATGGGAGCTGTTGAAAACATGATACTAGAAAAACATACAAAGCAGGGACTAGTTTTGGGCAGGTGTGCAAAATTGTGACACATTATGTCCATACACTACGACAAATGTTCATAAATAAACTTAAAAACACCTAGAAACCTACATATTACTCCCTTTTTATACAGTTTTTATCATAAAGATGTAGAATAAACTCATGCTCCTCATTTGAATGGAGAAATTTTCCAGGACAACATATAGATTTTCCAGGATTCAAGGAGTATCTAATTCAATTCTTGCTTGAGCACATACTTCTGTTGTGTTCTCAGGCAAGACGCTCCGCTCCCACTCCTGTTCCAGTAACAGTAACAGTAACGTGGCTGGCTGTGACCGGTAGAGCATCAATCTTAAAAATCAGATTTGTTATGACAGTCTCTGAAAGAAGCGGCATTGTGAATAAATGAGAAAAAGCATTTACAATCAGTGCATTCAAATATACAGCTCTGGAAAAAAGTAAGAGACCACTGCATTTTTTTCTGAAATCAGCATCTCTACATGTCCAGCGTCTGTTGAATTCCAATACAAACACAAAGCTGAGATAATAATAATAATCATAATAATAATTCATAGCATTTATATAGCGCCTTTCATGACACCCAAAGCGCTTTACAGTTCATTGTTCATTCACTCCACACTTGGTGGTGGTGGTAAGCTACTTTTGTAGCCACAGCTGCCCTGGGGCAGACTGACTGAAGCAAGGCTGCCAATCTGCGCCATCGGCCTCTCTGACCACCTCCAACACTCACACGCTCTCCACTTTCATACTAGGCAATGTGGGTGAAGTGTCTTGCCTAAGGACACAATGGCACCCCACTGTGGCACCTGGGATTCCCACTAGTCTCCCATCCAAGTACTAACCAGGCCCTGCATTGCTTAGCTTCTGAGATCTGAGGAGATCAGGCTTTGACAAGTAGGTATGGATACTTCAGTTCTTGCACCAGGGGTGGAATAAAGTCACCCAAGAACAATATGAAAGACTTGTGGAGAGCATGCCAAGACGCATGAAAGCTGTGATTAAAAATAAGGGTTATTGCACCAAATATTGATTTCTGAACTCTTCTTAAAGGGATATGCCACCCCCAGGTCAAATTTGGGCATCTCCCCACAGTCCAGAGACTAAAATAAGTGGTGGAAAGCGTTTTCCTGGTCACCCAGCCATTGTCCGAGTCTGTCGCCACTGACCGCCGCGGTACCTGCAGCTCCTCCGCGTTAGACTGGAGTCTAACGTCGCCAGAGAAAGATTTCAGCCAAAAGGAATTAATTTGCTCGATGCGTTTCCCAATTACTTTGTGTGTAGTGCGCATTCATATCGAGTGCAAATAAATGTACAAATCAACACGGAGAGCTTACCTTGGTCATTTTGGGTGGGAACTATTTTTCAGTGCGGAAAAAGAAAGCCGAAGCACGCAGTACGCTGCCAGGGGAATCCCTGTTACGCACCAGGAAGGGAGTTCCCCTGTTGCGCAGCGTGCTGCGTGCTTCGGCTTTCTTTTTCCGCACTGAAAAATAGTTCCCACCCAAAATGACCAAGGCAAGCTCTCCGTGTTGATTTGTACATTTATTTGCACTCGATATGAATGCACACTACACAGAAAGTAATTGGGAAACGCATCGAGCAAATTAATTCCTTTTGGCTGAAATCTTTCTCTGGCGACGTTAGACTCCAGTCTAACGCGGAGGAGCTGCAGATACCGCGGCGGTCAGTGGCGACAGACTCGGACAATGGCTGGGTGACCAGGAAAACGCTTTCCACCACTTATTTTAGTCTCTGGACTGTGGGGAGATGCCCAAATTTGACCTGGGGGTGGCATATCCCTTTAAGTGTAAACATTAGTATTATGTTGTTTTAAAATGAATTTAATCTTCTTTCTTTGCATTGTTTGAGGTCTGAAAACATGTATCTTTTTGTTGTTTTGACCAAAAGTGATGGCATCTGCAAATTAATGCTCTAAACGATAATATTTTTATTTGGAATTTGGGGGAAATGTTGTCAGTAGTTTATACACTTAAACAAAAATGTTCCTTTTGCCCAAACACATACATATAAGTAGTAAAATCAGAAAAACTGATAATTTTGCAGTGGTCTCTTATTTTTTCCAGACCTGTAGACACACACATTTACTACTGCAAGACAGGACCAGTACTTTCTTTCAAAATACACGTGTTTTGTCTCAGGTAGGGCATCCAACTTAAAAGTATGATTTGTTACACCAACTCCTGAAGGAAGCAGCGTTGTGAATAAATGTTAAAAAGCATTTACAATCCGAGGATTCAAATCTGGACTAAACACATTTACTATAGCAAGATTTGAGCAGTACTTTCTTTCAAAAATACACATATTCTTCGTCTCAGGTAGGGCATCCAGTGCAAAAATCTGATTTGCTATGGCAACCCCAAAAGAAGCGCCACTGTCAGCGAATGTGAAAAAGTATTTACAATCAGCGGATTCAAACGCAGACACAAACATTTACTACTGCGAGATAGGGCCGGCACTTTCTTTCAAAAACAGACATAAATTCTTTGTCTGCTCTTCTCCTTGTACTCATTCACCCATATCACTGTTGAACAATACTGCAAGTTATCAATGCGAGAAGTTCGAAGTTGTGAGAAAAAAGTTGAGCAAAAGTTCAGTGGAGTTATCTGAAGCATTTGTGAATTCAGTTTGCGAGACAGAGGTGGTAGACTCATTTCACGTATGGTGGAGATTGTGGTGGAGTTCAACAGTGACTTTGCTCGGGGCTGATTTGTCATTCTGTTCAGCAATAACAAGCTCAGCGACGAAAGAGAAACAGCAGACCACATCAGAGCTATACAAAGAAGAACTTGAAGCCTGTGAAACCTAAAGCTGCATTGTGGAACTTTTCTGGTGGGTCAGATCTGTGGAGAGGCAACCCCGCTCACAGTCAGAATGGCTGTTTTTCTAGGTATTTCTGAGCTATAAAACCAGCTGTAATTGAATAAATGTAAAGTAGAGCTGTTTAATGTCATACTGTGGAACATTCCAGGCAGAGCAATGACATATCCATAGAAACAAGCAGGTGATGGACCCCCAACAGAACCGTAAGAGTGCACCTTTAATTCATAATGAACAAATTGTATAGTTATTATGAAATAATACAGTAACAAACAGACAGACTGACAATCAACTTAATATTCAGACCCTCCAGGATTTCGCGGGCATTTTTTGTGATTGTTGCGGGCTAAAATGCCTGAATTTGCAGGAACTTTTCCAAAAAGTTGCAATGAAACTGCAGTCTGATCCCCCTTCGGGCCGCGCTCCGAGCAGTGCGCTCTGGGAACTGGGACACGGTCGCAGTTTTGTTTCGTCACACGGAAGTAAGGCAGAATGTTGCGGTTTCCAAACTCAAACCTTTTAGCCGCCGAGAATATGAGGTTGGGTCCTATGGCTCGCAGATTTGTGACACGCAAAGAGGAGGCTATGGTGACAGATACGCTGAGATCCAGATATGCATTTTGTGCATTAATTACAAAAAGAGCACACACAGTTATGACAGCGCAGCAGGATGAAATGGAACTCATGAAAACCAGCAGGATGAACAGATTAACGTGAAAGATGAATGAATGGTTTGTGGTCAACAAAAAATACGGCTACACCCCAACCCTGACTCTCTCCTCTGTGACAGGTGAGCGCGCGCTTTTACACGCACACACTTCCGTACGTGCACACACCCACGTGTGACCCACCACGTGACCCACCGCCTCTGCCGCACACACACAAACGCACCGTGCACCTCATCTCAGTTATGTCTCCTACACAGAAGGAAGTTGGTCGGCGTTCAATACGTCGCCGATGATTGGTCAAAATTAGTAAAAATTGCGGAAAAGTTGCGGTGATTGGTCAAAATTGCAACACCGCCCTGAATTCGCGGGGATTGGCTGAAGTTGCGTTGAAGTTGCAAATCGCAACATCGCAAATTCCTGGAGGGTCTGAATATTAAACATACTCCTTATTCAAAGGCCCATATTACTCTATTTTCTGATGTTATAATGTTGTTTCCTCATCAAAAACTGACCTGGAGTTGTGTTTTGTTTCATTTACACATGTTTAACACACCCTATTTAGGCTGAGTTCCTCTCTTAAACAGAAAACACTGTTCCACCTTGTGATGTCATCATGGAGGTACAGGAAGTGCTCCAACACACCTTCACTTGAATCATTTGGATAATTTCAGCCAATCTCTACTGAACTAAATCCAAAAGGTAGCTGTTAACATGAAAATTACCACTTGATGACATAACAAGTTGGAACAGAGCATTTTGAGCTTTGGAGATGTAGACAGAATAATAATTCAGGATTACTCAAACATGTGTAAATGATACAAAACAAATCCAGGTTTGCTTTTGACATTAAAGCAGAAATTCAATTTGTCATCTGGACAAAAGTTTATTTGGTTGAATATGTTTCGCAGCTCATCCAAGCTGCTTCTTCAGTTCTGGTCAGATGTTGGTGGACACTGCTTATATCTGCCCGAAGGGAGGAGCTAACTACAATGGAATTACTTTGAAACTACCACACCTACTTGTTTTCAGTTTCTGTTAGTTAATAAGCCTATCCAGTATGCAGTGGGAGTGTGAGGTCTTGTTAGCAGAAACATTCAGGACCATAAGGAATGTTTTCACACCTTTTGACCTGACCTGCTGCCCTATTGTTTTCTTTGCTTTGATTTAGGTTTGAGGATAGAGTTACATACACATATTCGACCAAATAAACTTTTGTCCAGTTGACAAATTATATTTCTCCTTTTGCCATGGATTCTACCTGGACGACTGAGGGATTCTACATGACTTAAAGATCCCATGACATGGTACTTCTTGATGCTTTTATATGGCTCCTTAATGGTTCCCTAATACTGTAAATGAATCCTTCTTCAAAATCAACACTCAGTGCATGAGAAACAGAGATAAGATGAGAAAGAGTCATTTTTCTCACTCAGAACACTCTATAATGGGCGTTGTTGCTTGAATGCAAATGAGGAGGAAAAAGCTGGCCAATAGTAGAAGGTGGGGGCGTGGCTAAACGCTCCGCTGTCTCTCTGTGCGCTTTCTGATCCATTTCCTTGTTTTCGCACGGGGGGAGAGAGTTGAAGTGTTCCGTTGAAAAATAAACACATTTCCACATAAAATAAAAATAAACCACTGCTGTTCAAAGGTCCAGAGGCTCAGATAAAGGACTTCCGAGCCTAGAAACACTCGGACGTGCCTCCAGGCAAATAAAAAAACGCATTTCGCATTGCGTATCGCATTCACAGTCCAAACTCTATGGGCGGGATATACAGGGACGCTGAGCGGAGACAGAGGGGGGGGGCTGGAGCTGCATTTGCCGATCTGACGTCAAAAAGGTGCCTTGTCTGAACTCGCCGGTTTGAACACTGGTTTTGTGTAACGCAGAAAAGGACCGCAAATGCTCAGTTTAGACATGTCGCAACTTTTAGCCATGGGGAGGGGGGGCCTAAACAGGGTAGGGGAGCTCACATTAACGTTCAAAAACCTCAGAAAGTGAAAATTTCATGCCATGGGACCTTTAAAGCTCACAAAAGTCCATTTGGCATAATATTCGACCTTTAACATAACCAAAACAGTTAAAATGATAGCATCTTCTGAGGGCTTTTTGACTTATTACTGGACATTTCTCTTGTGTCCGGAGCTAAACTGCACAATGGATCAGAAAGGTGATTTGTTCCTCTGGCTGTCCTCAAATTATGCTGGACTGTCTACGTGAGCCAAGGCCAGTGATAAAATGAATGAACAACAGTGGAGAGGAGATAATAAATAAAACAACTCCAATAGATCGTCTGCAGAGTGAATTTAGCCACCTAAAGGCCACCATAGTTTGCGGGAAAACTTATTGTTATTACAGTGACAAGCTGCAACCTTTAGCAAATGGCATTTTAATTTGTGTGCATAGCAAATTTCAGTCACAACTTTGACCCTGTTCCAAGTGATCTGACCTCCGCAGCGGTTGCCACGGTTTCAATTAACAACAAAAATCAATATGTTCAATCTGTCATCTCACCTTGGTGTTTTTAAGTTGGGAATTCTGCTTTGGAAAGGTTGTGAGAGTGACTTAAAAATAGAAAACTTTTAAGTAATTATTGATTTGTTTGAGGAGAAATATGACTTAAATGCCATGGCAACCTGCTCTGATCATTAATGTCGGTGGAGAAATGGCCTATTCATGGTCTGGGGTTGGGCGCGTGTTGCGTTCAATCAGCCGTCAGCTCAGAAGGAATCAATATCAAATCTAGACTTTTCTTAAATATATATATATATAACATGTTTTAGATCGGAGACAAGAGAAAATAGGGTTTGCAAAAGTGGAAAATTACAGGTAAAGTTGATATCACGGCAAATGCATTCATATTTGACCATCCTTTTTTTTTTTTTTTCTTTGGAACTTTATTTTTAGCAGAAACAAACATTATAATGCTATTTAAAGGTGCACTATTTAATTGTCCACCTGTGTCCTTGGAGATGTTTTTCCTTTGCCTGGAATGTTCCACAATGGCATTAAACTGATATATCTTTCATTCATTCAATTACAGGCGTTTCCATTGCTTAAAATTAGAGTGAGAATCAAGAAATTCTGGAAATTCTGGAGATTTGACATGTAACTTTACCTGTTGGTGTCACCTGTTCAATGCCATACTGTGGAACATTCCAGGCAAAGTAATAACATCTCCATGGACACAACCAGGCTGCAAAACATGCACCAGAACATTTGACCAGAACTGAAGAAGCTGCAAAACATTTTCACTCAAAGAAACTTTTAACCAGTTGAGAGACTTGAATTTTTTTATTGCTTTGGATCCTACTGGGAAGGATTACACAGACATGTACCAGAAAAGTTACATAGTGCCTGTTTAAAGTGCATAATTGCTTTGTTTTGTGTTGTTTTTTGTAATGTTATAACTTCAGCTGTTATTTATTCGTACAGTAAATGGTAAAATAAATGGACTAAACTACAAATGCAGCAAAAGTCATGCATTCTCACAATACACAAGCTTGCCTCTCCATAGACCATAGATAGGGAACGTGAGCTGGGATTAGACCAGTGCTTCTCAAATAGTGGGGCGGGCCCCCGTGGGGGGGCGTGGTGTGATGCCAGGGGGGGCGCGTATGACCCTGGGAAACATGTTTTTTTGCTGTACTGTACTAGAACTAAGTGTAATTGTACATCAACAACAGTAGTTGGCAGTGGCGTTCTCACATGCGATTTACGCACAGTCTCACCATTAACAGAACATCCTCTGTCACAGAAAAAACACGTATATTCCACTGAGTCGTGTCCTTTAGTCCGACAGAAGCTGACGCATCAGTGGCACAAAGAGAGAGCGTTTTTTTTCAGTGCTTTTAGCTTATGCAAATGAGGTGGTTTTAAGTTTCATTTCTGTAAAACGTAAACAAATGTGCGCAAAGCTGCATTAAAAACACATTAATATTTGAGTCCTCAGTGCAGTCTTTGTTGTAAGTTTTTTTCTTTTTTTTGTTTATAATGTTAATAAAAGGATACAGTGGTGTTCTAATAACAATTTTCTAGACAAATAATACTATTTATAGTCGCGCGCAGGAAGGGGGGCGTGAAATTTTTTCTTCTTCCTAGGGGGGGCGTCACAGAAAATAATTGAGAAGCACTGGATTAGACCGTCGTGAGACAGGTTAGTTTTACCCTACTGATGATGTGTTGTTGCGATAGTAATCCTGTAACTTGGCACCTGTTTGTTTTTTGTTTTTTTTTTTGTAATGTTATAACTTCAGTTGTTATTTATTCGTACAGTAAATGGTAAAAGTAAATGGACTAAACTACAAATGCAGCAAAAGTCATGCATTCTCATAATATGCAAAAATACTTGCCTCTCCACGGACCTAACTTGTAACTTGACACCTGCTTTTCTCCATGGATATTGCTTAAGTTTAATGCTATTCTGTGTCACTTTCCAGGCTAAATAAGGTAAAGTAAAAACACCTCCATGGCAACAAGCAAGTGGAGAACCATTTCCCAGAACCATTACACAGTACACCTTTAAATTGCATAATAAAATATATCATTTCAGCAGAATCCATCCAAATTTAACCCTTATTTTCTCGATTTCTTGCCAAATCTGAACAGACCAGGCACTCACAGTGATTCCCCGTCCTTTGTTCTTGAAGCCTGGCTGCTGTTAAACTGAGGGCCCTTTCCATCAGGGATAATAGTTCATGAGGTGGAAACCATTTTAATGCAAGGCAGCCTTCAGAATTAGCCACATTAGTGAGCGAATGAGACAGCTTAACTGCCATGTCTGCGGGGAGGGTACACAGAAAAAAGGCCTGTTTTAAATCTGCTACTCCCAAAAAGACTATATTTTTACAGCGACGGTGGCTGTTCAAGTGTACTGGCTGAGATGGGCTGCTGAGATGCTGATAAGTTACACGGGGGTATATAGGGACAGGTGGGAGTGACCTGTCAGCTTGAGAGGGAGCATTATACACGATTATACAGAGTGAATGAAAAGACTGGTTTAAAATACAGTTCTGTAGGGGAAAAAAAAAACATGTTAAAATTCCACACTCAGCACTTGCACACACAAACCTAGACTTGTTTTGGTTTATTCACACATGTTTTTGTAATATGCTGAGGTGGCATCTCCCATCTCTGACATGGTTTAGCTGGTTATGTGTGTTTAAATAGACAGCAGCTTAAAAATGGTATGCTATAGTCCTACTAAACGCAAATGTAAAACAATAAATTCATATTACAGGGAAATGTAAAGGTCCTATATTACTGGTCTACAAATTATTGGACTCGACCTGCTTCAGAGATAAAAGTGGCTAGATCTCATTTATATTGATAAGATGAACAGAAAATCAAATGATAACTATGCTGGTTAGCTAATGTATTCAAGATATTTAATGATATTGTTTTACATCAAAATCACA
Source organism: Paratrypauchen microcephalus (assembly GCA_036785185.1). Lineage (NCBI taxonomy): Eukaryota > Metazoa > Chordata > Actinopteri > Gobiiformes > Gobiidae > Paratrypauchen > Paratrypauchen microcephalus. The sequence continues at coordinate 11,577,922 of JAVJIX010000012.1, forward strand.
TCTTTTGATGTAAAACAGTAGGCAGAAGACAGGAGGCAGAGCTGGAGATAGCAGAGTTAAAGATGCTCAGATTCTCTTTAGGAGTGACAAGGATGGACAGGATCAGGAATGAGGTCATCAGAGGGACAACACAGACAGGAAGGTTTGGAGAAAAAGCTAGAGAAGCCAGATTGAGATGGTTTGGACATGTTCAGAGGAGGGACAGTGGATATATTGGTAGAAGAATGTTAGAGATGGAGCTACCAGGTAGGAGACAACGAGGAAGACCAAAGAGGAGATTTATGGATGCAGTGAGGGAGGACATGGAGGTAGTTGGAGCCAGAGTAGAAGATACAGAAAACAGGGCGAGATGGAAAAAGTTGATTCGCTGTGGCAACCCCTGAAAAAGGGACAAGCCGAAAGGAGAAGAAGTTTTACATCAAAATCACATCTATTTATACAATAGATTTAGGCATTTTTGCTTAAAAATAATATTTTTATTTAGAAAATATTTAACTTGCATTTCTTTATCCGTCAAGAAATAAACAAGAAATATCTTAAGACATCAGGTGATTGAAACAAGCTAAAGTATCACATGTGTATCACATGTACAACAATAATGTGGAGCCCAACTTTTGTCCTGATCTCCGACTTTGCAACCAAAGTAATGGTGCTACGCCTTTTTAACCACTGCAGTTATGTTGCGCTTTTGTGATGCGAACATCACTTCACCACAAACATAACAGAAGTTATCTGGGTTGCTCACACAATTTCGAGGCATCTCTCTTATGTGAAATCAGAGAATATTTGATGTTAAAACTCTAGACATATTAAAATGAATGTATGTGAATGTGCAGACAGGCTTTCAGATAGAACTGGTTGCTTGTAGACACACTGTGCCTTCTGATAAACTACTGTTTTTGCCTTATTTTGCATAAATTTCCTATTTTGACCCAATACTATATCTTGGAAACTATAGCCAATCAGCACTTCTGACTTACTTTTTCTTTATTAGTGACCTAAACCAAGAAAAATGTCACTACTTTTGCTCCGGAAGCATTTTGCTTGTAGACCAGTGTATTACGCAAAACTGACTTGTCATGTTAAAATGTTGTTACCTCATCAAAAACATGCCTGAAGTTGTGTTTTGTTTCAGTCACACGTTTGAGTAATCCTGGTTTATCTATCTCCAAAGCTCAAACTGCTCTGTTCCACCTTGTGATGTAACTAAGTGGTGGTTTTCATGTCATTATTTTACCTTCACTTCAGTAGAGATTCAAATGATTCTAGTGAAGCTGTATGGAGTTTGAAAACAAAGTGGAGTTTTACGTTTGAAACAAGAACTCAGTCTAAATATGCAGGATTTATGTGTTAAACATGTGTGAATGAAACAAAACACAACTGCAGGTGTGTTTGTGATGAGGAAACAACATTATACCATGGATCCGAAAACGGCGTAATATGAGCCCTTAAGCTGTTCACTGAGATTTTCCCGTGTTTATTTATGTCCGCTCTGATGTCCAATATTACCTGTCACATAACTCGCTCTGTGCTGCCATTGTTACAACCTTGACATGTCATAAAACATATTCTCCACATTTCCTTGAACCCTGTTGTGGTCTGACCGCTGTGATGTTGACGACGGCTCCCTGGTGCACTGTGAGGTTTATACAAGGAGACAGTCAAATAACATGCAAGTTTATACACACTATATTCTTGATGGTGCTGGATTATAGTTTGGTTTATAGCTTTTTTTTTACATCATCTCCTCCCTTTCGCAAATAATTACACCTCAATTTTGATGACTTAAATGACTTAGTTTGATTCGCTGCATCATTATTTCTTGACAGGCAAAAGTATTTTCAAGATGCACTGTGGAACTTTTCTGGGTCTACCCCTTGCTTGTATCCATGGAGACGTTTTTGTTGTGCCTGGAATTTTCTGTAGTTTGGTATTAAATATCAGGATGCACCGATCCTGGTGTTTCTGTTCTGATACAGATATCAATACAATGGCTTTAAAGGTCCCATGGCATGACATTTTCACTTTCTGAGGTTTTTGAACGTTAATGTGAGCTCCCCTACCCTGTTTAGGCCCCCCCATCCCATGGCTAAAAGTTGCGAAATGTCTAAACTGAGCATTTGCGGTCCTTTTCTGCGTTACACAAAACCAGTGTTGAAACGGGCGAGTTCGGACAAGGCACCTTTTTGACGTCAGATCGGCAAATGCAGCTCCAGCCCCTCCCTCTGTCTCCGCTCAGCGTCCCTGTATATCCCGCCCAGAGAGTTTGGACTGCGAATGCGCTACGCAATGCGAAATGCGTTTTTTTATTTGCCTGGAGGCACGTCCGAGTGTTTCTAGGCTCGGAAGTCCTTTATCTGAGCCTCTGGATCTTTGAACAGCAGTGGTTTAATTTTATTTTATGTGGAAATGTGTTTATTTTTAAATGGAACACTTCAAATCTCTCCCCCCGTGCAAAAACAAGGAAATGGATCAGCTGAGAGCTAGAGCCGAGAGCGGAGACTTTGGCCGCGCCCCCACCCTCTATTATTGGCCAGCTTTTTTCTCCTCATTTGCATTCAAGCAACAACTCCCATTATGACCTGTTCTGAGGGAGAAAAATTACTCTTTCTCATCTTATCTCTGTTTCTCATGCACTGAGTGTTGATTTTGAAGAAGGATTCATTTACAGTATTAGGGAACCATTAAGGAGCCATATAAAAGCATCAAGAAGTACCATGTCATGGGATCTTTAAGTATCTGCCAGTCTCCGATATCAACCGATATTATCAACTGATATTATAGCAGAGACTGAAAATATAATGTATTTCCTTTAAACACATTGTGCAAAAGAAGAAAGAGATCTGCATTGCAGTTCTTTGAAGCTCCCAATTTTTTATTTTAATGACACTACAATGTGACATTTCAGGTAATTTTTTGTCTTTGGACCCAGCATGCAGTCGCAATTTTTACTGGATGTGCATGTCTTTATTTACCAGTATTGTTTTCTTTAAACACAAACAGCACAAGGTAAAAATGATCAAAATATGTTTTGTAATTACAGCACAGCTTTGTAAAAATACAACTTTAAAATTATGAGGTGTTTTGTTTTTAGATAGTAAATCGTCTTATTACATCAGTTTATAGACCAAAATGGGATATCGACTGGACTGATATTTTGGGCGGTATGACCAAAAATTGATACCATCAGTGCCATGGTATTTGACTGTATTTTTTTTTTCATGTACTAAGTGGTACCATGTAAGTGGATAGTAACAGCGTTGGAAATATCGTTCCACCATTTGCTTTTCTTGTCATAGGCAGTCCCCTTATCAAACGCGTCTTTGAGTGACGTCTGAGCGGCGTTTTGTGTTTCAACGTTCCCTGCAGACGTGGAAGAGGATGCAGATCTTAGTTTCGTGCATTCTTCTTATTCCAGGACATGTTTGTGACGGAGGTGGTGAAGCAGATCGCTCGTGTCGCCTCCTGTGGCTACAACTTTAGCCCGACAACATTTACAGAATACGGTTGTTTGATCAGCGCCAGATTTTTTAAAGCTGAAGTACTTCCACACAACTGACACGGCTCCTCTTTTCGGTATAAGTTCCTCTGTGTCTGTAAGATTTTCTCCGTCCATGTTGTTCACCGCTCAACACACACTGAGCTTTCACCGCTCTCATGCATGCAATGTCCTGCACCGCGACGTTCCGCCACTCTGTGTTCCCGATATTTTGTATGCTCACCGGTATTGGAATATATGAAAAATTCATATAATAAAAAACAAAACACACACTGGTATTCAGTATGAAGCGGAATATCGCCCACCCCTACTTGGAAGCATGGATATCTGAAGGATAAAGGATATCTGATCCATCAAAATGTTCAATATTGGCACCAGTATCCATTACCAGTATCATATCAGTGCATCCCTAATTAAATTAATGTATATCAAGTTACAAGCCTGCTTTGTGGAGGGGCGATCCTACTCATAGTTTTTTTTTTTTTTTTAGCTATTTTCATGCAATACAAATATTAAATAAATGTGAGATAGATAAGTTTAATGCCATACTGTGGAACTTTTGAGGCAAAGCAATAAAACAAGCACCTTAATCCAGTCGAGCAGATGGTGGATCCCCCCCACTAGAAAAGTTACACAGTGTACTTTAAAGCTGGTCGTCACAGCGTGTACAGTCATTATAAAACTACATTAAATGCATATTTCACAAATGATTTCCCTTATCTCACAACGGGGAGGCCATTTGTGCTAAGAAGCTGTTTATAAATGTTACTCAGGAGGGCTTTAGTTCACACAGAAAATGACTTGAGATTTAAGCCATGTTAGAATGTTGTTACCTCGACAAAAATATACCTGAAGTTATGTTTTGGTGAAGATAGATAAAGTTTAAAAACACACTGCAATTCCTGTATTACCACATGACATCACAAGGTGGAATAAAGTATTTTCCGTTTGAGAGGAGAATATGCAGGATGTATGTGTTAAACTACATTATAACATACAGTAGATCAGAAAATAGTGTCATATGGGCCTTTTAAATTGCATGAGCCAAGAAAGATATTTTGGCTTAAGGGACAAAATCTGTTGAAAAGATCTTTTAATTATAATTTGCCACACTAGACAGCTGAATAGTGCAATAATCATGATAATTGGGAGTGCAAAACTCTATGACACTTGAACAAAAATGAATGTAATAAGTCAAATATTATCTATAAATATTGGGTAAAAAGGCTCAATTAAAATCGTATATTTATTTCTTCGTTACAACGTATGTCAAAATCAAAGTTTGATGTTGAGTCCCATCCCTAATTGTGGGTTTTAGAACGATGAGGAATTAGGATAAATCAGGTTGCCAACAATTCAAAACAAAATATTGGTAAAAAGTCCTGCATATAACAGTAAGCTAAAGCCAACAAATACAAAACTATAATGAATCAAAATCTACACTCAATGGGTAAATAGCATTTCATTAACCATGGAGTTGAATGGTGAGAAATTACAACTGTTACCATAGCAATTAACAATTTAAAACAAAATATTACAGCTTTTGAATGGAAAAATCCTCAAAATGTTGCATATAACAGTAAACTGAAAACTGCAAATTAAGCAAAAATAATGTGAATGTGAATCTAGATCAATCCACACAATTCACAGGTACAGCTCTGGAAAAAAACAACAACTTGTTTCTTTGTTTGAGGTCTTGTCATTTTCTGCAAATAAATGCTCTAAACAATAATATTTTTATTTGTAATTTGGGGGAAATGTTGTCAGTAGTTTATAGACTCAAACAAAAATGTTCTTTTTGCCCAAATACATGCCTATAAGTAGTAAAATCAGAAAAACTGATCATTTTGCAGTGGTCTCTTTATTTTCCAGAGCTGTATATAGCACTCCATTAACGTAAGTGTCTCTATTAATAAGTAGAATGATGAGAAATTAGGACAATCGCCATAGCAATGAACAATTTCAACAAAATATTACATCTTTTGAATGGAAAAAAGTCCTCAAAATGTTGCATATAGCACAAAAAATAATTAATTGTAATGTACACCAATACCCACATTGCCTTGTCTACAGCAGTATATTAACCAAAGGGTCTCTATTCATGAGTTAAATGATGAGAAATTAGGACTGTCACCATAGCAATTAACAATTTATTAGATCTTTGAATGGAATAAAAAAAGTCTTCAAAATGTTGCATATACTAGTAACAGTAAAATAATGAATCGAAATATACACCAGTACACACAATCACTGGGAAAAGCAATCCGTTAACTGAAGTCAAACGGTTGAATCGGAATGGCCATAACTCAGGAAGCTGACCCATTCCCGCGCCCATATAAGTCCCACTTGTCTGCGCTTCCTGTCAAGTGCGTTGCCGTGGCGCATTTCATCGTCAAACCGGCAACACGAGCGTAAAAAGTCACTATTACCATGGAAACGCTGATATGACAAAAACAGCCAACTTACCCTCCAATGATAAGTTCACACCAGGACGAAAATGCAAAAATTATAAATAAAAGATTTGAATGAAAGATGAGGTAAAAGGGTATAATATAATAGATATTTTAACACGTGCTTACTGTACATTTCTGCTTTCAGTAGACTCGCTTGGAAAACAATCGTCGTCATGGAAATGTACACTGTACTGAAATGAACTTAAATCTGTTCTACAAAACTGGGTAAAACCTAAAATATAATGGATAAAAGATGAATTTATAATGATTAAATAATGTATTAAAGGTGCACTGTGTAACTTTTTGTTTGGGTGGTCCCTCACTCATCTGTTTGTTTCTATGGATATGTCATTGCGCTGCCTAGAATGTTCCACGGTATGACATTAATAAACCTCTACTTCTACCTTACATCTATTCAAATACAGGTGGTTTTATAGCTCAAAATGACCTAGAAAAACAGGCATTCTGACTGTGAGCGGGATCGTCTCTCCTCTCCACAGATCTGAACTGTAACTTAGTCTGGTTTGGTCTCCGTGAAGATAGAAATGTTTAATACCGTATTGTGAAACACTCAAGACAAAGCAATAACATCTCCGTTGAGAAAAGCATTTGACAGACCCTTAACCAGACCAGAAAAGTTACACAATGCTTCGTAACTTCTTAATTAATAGCCTAAATTTAACTCCTAACCCAACCCCACTTCCCTTAATTAAGTCGTTACTAAAACTAATATTTCATAGCGAGCAAAAAAAAGTGCTTGATGAAGGCGAATTATAGTGTAATTATTATACAGAGTCGTACCCATTATTGAATATAAGTGACAACATTAACATGCATTGGTAAAGGAGAAAAAACAGATTTAAGCACGACTAACTGGACTAAACCAGGGTGAAACCAGTTCAAAACCAGATCGTAACTAGTCCAAGAATCTTTAAAAGACCATCCTGATCAACAATGGGTCCAGTTATGCACACTCCAAATCAGATCATTTTCTGATTTTGTGGTTTACGTGTCATTTAAATAATCTTAAATGTCCAGAAATCTCATTATAATCCGATTTTGTGAGTTATAAGACAAAATCGCATGTAAAAAGCAACATTATCACATTTCTATATAGATACAGATCCCTCCTACTGGTCCCTCTTGCATCAGATTTTGTAGTTACGTGCCATTTAAATCTTAAATGTCCAGAAATCAGATTAAAATAACATTTTTGGAGTTGTAAGACTATCAAAATCATATGTAAAGGCAAAATCATCACATTTCTTTCTGCTATAGGTCCTTCTCTTTCCTCTAAAGATCCAGAATTCTTATTATAATAACATTTTTTTGAGTTATGAGACTAAATATAACAGCAAAATCATCAAATTTCTTTCTAAGCACGGTCCTTCTGATTACCTACATCTGATTCTGTGGTTTACATGTCATTCAAATCATCTAAAATGTCCAGAAATCAGATTATAATGAGATTTCGATGCACATGAGACCGCAGCCACTTAACTGACGAATAACTGAAGCAAATAACTGAAGAACACACATTTTGACAACCAGACAACTTGACAGATCGGAGTGCAATTTCTCAGAATGACTAAACCCTGTCCAGTAAAGTGAGTTTTAGTAGAACGAGCAGATTTCAATTAAAAGCAAAGTAGCATTTTGGCAGCGCATGCATCTATTAAATCAACCAGAGATGGGCAAATCGCATTGTACAAGCCAAAAAAATATTACCAACAACACTTTATTAGTATGCGCGCTACATTACAAGAGTACAAGCGTAGATTCTTACCACTTTGGATGTGGTGGTGTCTATATGCTGGGTGGCTATCAGCATGGACATTTTCGAAGTAAAATCCGCGCTCTCTCTGCTGGCGAAAAAAATATTTGAAAAACTCTGAAATATAAGTGGTTGATAGCCTGTCCTCTGCGCTGTTTGCTAAATTCACTGCTCCCTACTACTTCTACCTCTCTGTTTTCCCCCTCTTTCTTTCGTTCTTCTCCTCCGTGGATATCAGCTGACCCTAGCCAATCAATCACATGGCAGTGCAGATCTGGCGGGATGCGCTCTGATCCATTCACAAAGATGGAACTGTGGAGAAATGTGCAGGCTCCCCTCCACATCGGCACCCGCCTGATCCGTCTCGCCTCTCTCTTTCTCTCTCTCTCTCTCTCCCTCGCTCTCTCTCCTTTCCTCCTCCCCTCTCTTTCTCACCTCCACCAATTTTTGTCTGACTTTTCGACACGATCTTCTTCATTGACGGCTTTATAGGTTGTGTTCCAAATGAGTCTCACTCGCAGACGTCGCGGGGCTCTCCCGCTCTCCCCGTGTATTCATTACCTCTCTCGTTCTTTCTCTTTCTCAACGCTACGAGCTCTTCTCTGCAACTATTTCAATTTCTTTTCCATCTCTTTTTCCAAATGTGTCAGGATCAGCACCTGAACTAAAAGAGAGGCTTTTAGGGGTAATCTTTGTCCACGCTGACTGGCAATGCTTTTGACCACAGTTGGGTCTTTAAACATCTCCATCAAAGCGTTTTTCAAACTGTGGCGTACGCTCTGTGCTCTGTGACCGGAAATTCACGTTAATGTGCCTGTAAAAAGTTTTAAAAATTGCAGCAATATGTATAGTTACTAATGGATAATGTGTGTTTTTCCCATAGCTGGTTTTGCATGCATTATTTAAAGCTTCACTATGTAATATTTCTGGTGTGGATTTGCAAATATTAATGTTTAGCCTAGAACAGAGGTCTTCAACAGGGGGAGGTACTGCAGGGGGGTCGCGAAATCTTTTGATTTCACTTTAAAATAATATAATTTTATATTTTAATATTTTTAAAAACAATATATTTTTTCATTTTTCCCCAATCAATTTCTCCCTTGTCCCTCCACCCTCTTTGATGTCTTAAAATGCACATTAATGCGTACATGGCGAATGGAGAAATAAAGGCAAACGCATCATGCTATGCCGTATATATAGTAAGGGGTCCCTGGCCCAGTTCGCCATCTGTTTGGGGGTCCCTGGCCTGAAAAACGTTGAAGACCCCTGGCCTAGAATGATCCAGAGTATGACATTATGACAATCTCACATTTATTTAATTGCAGATGCTTTTCTTTCTAAATAATAATAATAATAATAATAATAATAATAATAATAATAATAATAATAATAATAATAATAATAATAATAATAATAAACAAACATGTGTTCTTACATTTCAGATTTAAAAAAAAAAATCTATATTGAGATCAAAATACAATTCCATGATATTCCACAACTACTTCATTAAACTGCATTAAGTACAACTACTACATCACCTACTACATCAGCTACTAATCAGTGATGTGCGGTCATTAGAGGCATCACAGAGAAAAAAAAAAGTTAAATGAAAAAATAAATTGTTATATTTATCCAATGATTTGTACTATAAAGTTATTTTCTATTTAACTTCGCGATTTTAATTCTTTTTTTATTCAAAATTGCTGAATTTTCACTTTTACCGTTGAATTACTGGTGGAGAGGCACCAGCCGTTCATGCCTCACATGGACTGACTGTGCTGTAGCTCAGCAGTGACAGATTCTGCGCTAAAGCGGCTGTGAAAAGGCGCTGGGTGAGGCTCGTAGTTACCTGGCCTCATGGTAGAGGCACTCGTGAGCCCAGGGATTCTTCTGCAACTCCTGGGGCAGCAGATTAGAATATGTGACAGCAAGCTAGAATTTGGAGTTAGCAAGTCAAATTTAATAATCCGTTCAACTTCCCTTTTTTCTTCTTGTCTGACCCTACTTTTTAAATGGAGGAAGATTTCATATTAAAGGTCCCATGGCATGAAATTTTCAGTTTCTGAGGTTTTTGAACGTTAATGTGAGCTCCCCTACCCTGTTTAGCCCCCCCCCCATGGTTAAAAGTTGTGAAATGTCTAAACTGAGCATTTGCGATCCTTTTCTGCGATACAAAAAATCGGAACTCAAACGGGCGAGTTTGAACAAGGCACCTTATTGACGTCAGATCGAAAAAAGAAATGCAAATGCAGTTCCACCCCCGTCTGTGTCTGTACTCAGCGTCTCTGTAAATCACGCCCAGAGAGTTTGGACTGCGAATGCGCTAGGCAATGCGAAATGCGTTTTTTTATTTGCCTGGAGGCACGTCCGAGTGTTTCTAGGTTCGGAAGTCCTTTATCTGAGCCTCTGGACCTTTGAACAGCAGTGGTTTAATGTTATTTTATGTAGAAATGTGTTTATTTTTCAATGGAACGCTTCAAATCTCTCCCCCGTGCAAAAACAAGGAAATGGATCAGCTGTGGGCTCTGAGCTCTGAGCGGAGAGTTTGGCCACGCCCCCACCCTCTACTATTGGCCATCTCTTTTCTCCTCATTTGCATTCAAGCAACAACGCCCAGAATAAAGAGTTTGAGAGAGATATTTATGACTCTTTCTCATCTTATCTCTGTTTCTCATGCACTGAGTGTTGATTTTGAAGAAGGATTCATTTACAGTATTAGGGAACCATTAAGGAGCCATATAAAGCATCAAGAAGTACCATGTCATGGGATCTTTAAAGATCAAGCAGTTTTCTAAACTGGAGTTTCGGTCGAAGCAGGAGGTTATAATTAAAGGAAAACCAACACCGGAGCTAAAGGGTTTGCTCCAGACTACGGGACGAAAGACTTGCTCTTTTCAAACAGTGGGGTACACACAAAAAGGCTGGCTGTGTGCCTCCAGCCTTCCTGCCTTCTTTTCTCAACCTGCTGTGACAATGTCTGGACTCAGATGGATAGTGTGAACTGAAAAATTTGCAAAGAAGCCTTGTTAAACATGAGCGGTCCACCGCTCACATTCAGAGCCAGATCGCGCTAAATAAGTCGCTATATTAATTTATGATGCTACTTGGTGCGCTCTGGAAAACGCCCTGAACAATTTTCAGCTTCACATCAAAAATATTACAAGCTCCAGTCACTTACAGAGAGAGAGAGAGAATTGGCTCGGGGCCAAATTTACTTGCCGACACCTGGTGACGTCACTGATGACGTCAGTGCTTCACCAGCCATGACCTTCACCGCACGTCAATGCTACTAATACAACTTTGCACCAACTTGTATCCATACAATCACTGACTACTTCTAGTATTCATAATGTTGCTATAATTAACACCATCATTCATTAAAAATAAAACAGATGTTGTACAACCAAACTCATTACATCTCTGAAGTAAGAATTTATTCAAAAATTTTATGAATTTAAAAAAAAATATTCTTTGTAATTCTCAATGTATTCAGTTATTGAATTACTACATTAAAAAAAACTGTACATTTTCTGTGTCCTAAAGTATATACGCAAAGGAATAGAAAGGGACAACATCAGGACAGTCAAAACGTGTATGACTTTAGTAACATTTTTATTCTTAAAATGATGGATGTTACCAACAGTAATTTCAAATTTAATCCTTGTTTTGTTTCTTTTGACTGAATGGGAAAATGTCCGCTGCTGTCCACCAATCTGCACACGACTTTAATCAAGCGCGCACTCTGGTTGTGATAAAGCGTCTGGAGTTATTCGTGCCACGTCTCCACCTCGTAAATTCCCACAAGCCCCTGCTCCTCCGCCAGATTGGTCCAAGCATCATCCTCCTCGGCCTGGCCAAATTTATGTAGCATTTACGGCAAAGGGGAGGACGCCAAAGAGCCAAAAACAGAGGAGATAAAGCAGATAAAACAGAAGATAAAGGAGCCAAAGAGCCAAAATACAGAGGAGATATAGGAGCCAAAGAAATAAAGTATAGAGGAGATAAAGGAGCTGACGAAACAAAGTACAGAGGAGATAAAGGAGCTGAAGAGCCAAAATAAAGAGGAGGTAAGAAAGCCAAAGAACCAAAATACAGACAAGATAAAGGAGCCAAAGAACCAAAATACAGAGGAGATAAAGGAGCCGAAGAGACAAAATACAGAGGAGATAATAGAGCCAAACAGCCAAAATAGAGGAGATAAAGGAGCCAAAGCACCAAAAATACAGAGGAAATAAAAGATACTACGTACAGAGGAGATTAAGGAGCCAAAATACAGAGGAGATAATGGAGACAAAGAACCAAAATACAGAGGAGATAAAGGAGTCAAAATACAAAAGAGATAAAGGAGCCAAAGAGCCAAAATACAGTGAAGATAAAGGAGCCGAAGAGCCAAAATACAGATGAGATAAAGGAGCCAAAGAACCAAAATACAGAGGAGATAAAGGAGCCGAAGAGACAAAATACAGAGGAGATAATAGAGCCAAACAGCCAAAATAGAGGAGATAAAGGAGCCAAATGTAACCCAGGTCTATATTTTAATATTACAAAATAGTTGTGCATTAATATATATAATAAATAAATTAATAAATAAGTAATCTATAGGTTCTCCCTCTCTACCTTTGAGCTGCCGCTGTAATTTTAATATCCTTCGAAGTCTCGCGGGATTTGAGTTAGGTCCCGAGATTTTCTGCCTCCTCCGTTCGCAATATAGACTAGACACTCACTCGGCTGTCAGGTGCGTGGCTAGTAGGACGGTGAGCAAGCTGCAGGTAACCCATTTTACTCATTAAATCGCTTATTCAACTAAATGATCCGATTTTTAAGCGTTGTGCTCCCTAACCTTGTAGATGCCTCTGCTGCAAGTGAGACACTGACTGATCCATGTGTGAAAGAAACTTAGGAATCGGTGAGTGTTGTGTTGTGTTGATGCTAATGCTAACCGGCGCTAGCGCTAGCCGGTGCTAGCATTGGTTTAGCATCTACTATGTTTAGAAGTGATTATAAGCACTGATTTATTTAATGAGTCACTCAACTGAATTGTATTTGAAGGTGCATAATGCTAAAGTTCTGCTGTGTGGTTTAAGCAGTAACTTTACACTTTATTGACATGTCTTTTGTGCTAATGTGACCTTTTAATCATGATTATTTGCCTCTAATGATAATGATATGCAATTGTGATTAAGTACTATGCACTTTATTGTTAGAGAAATGGTGCTGCAGAATTATTTTTCTATTAATAATGTACATTCAATTTGCTTACAATTTATATTACTCATTGCTATTTATTTATTTATTAGGCATCTATTGTGTACACAGATTATTTATACATGCATGTTCTTGCACAGGCCAGGTTTTTGGACTACTGTTGGGTTGTCCTGCTGCTACTAATCAAAGGGCCAGCAGCCCAACTTAAGACCTGTTTGACCTGGATCAGCCTACACTTCAGTGTGCGGTAGGAGGCTCTGTAGCCTTTTTGTAACTCGTTTCGCTCACTCCACCACCCCCAACGCGCTCTGGCTCGGTCTCTTTATTAGACAATGGACAATGGACACTTATCATTTCCGGATATCGCTTATACAGACTAACAAAATGGACATTTAAATCTCAACTATCTACAAACCAAACAACTCTAGCGCTCAGTGGAAACGAGCTTCACGAACTCTTACTGTGCCTGGGATTTATCAAACTTCTACTAATGAACTTCTACTGTGGTTTCATCAAAAATTGCTATTACTTACAAGTGCACTTGTCTCTGTAAATATTGTATATATTCATTCAATAACACTTGGTACATGGGTAGCACCACATCTCCTTGTTTTGAGTTTCATTTAACATGCATTCACCTTCCTCCTAGAGTCTGAACCATTCTTTTGATTTTTCCTCCATTCCTTAACAGTAACCAATTGTGAATCTCATACAGTATCCAAGCAGGTGTTACATAAAGTGGCGAGCTTAGCCAGGAGGGAGAGTTGAATGGTATTTAATTGAAACTTATTTTGTGTGTGCTTGCTTTAAAAAAAAAAAATAAAAAAAAATAATGGATGTTTTTGATGAACTGTCAATCAAGATTTCAAATGCTGTATTGGTTGAGGGCACAACGTTATCGAGTCATGATGAAGAGGTCATTGAATTCCTCTCGCGCTACGGGAAAATAAGCAGAACTGAAACAATAAATGCCCCAGATTCTGAGTTTGATCAGACACTAGTTATTGAGTTTGATTCCGGTGCTAGTGTTGCCGCTCTTAAGCCAACTCTACCATACAACTATGTCTCACGTAAAAGTGCAGGAACCTATTGTATTACAGAATTATCAACCATTTATTCCAAGCATGTAGGGAAAATTAAAACAGACACTTATTTGGCAGATTTAGAAAAGCTAGCAAAAATATCAGGCATAGATTATGCTCAAGTCCTATCATCCATGATGAATCAGATTGGCTTTTCACTAATTAAACTGACTCCTACTGAGCCATCTGAGACTTCTGTAGCACAACAGCCACTGCCTGCTGCCACATCTTCTGCCACATCATCTACCAATGCAGTACCACCTGTAACCAGTGTCCAACATCCTAAACTTGATCCACAACAGCCACAAGCCAGAGGAAGACAATCATTCACTCACCTACCTGCTCAAGAATTAAATCCACCTGAAATTCAAAAACTGGTCATAGAGCACATAGTTAAAAGTGAGGATGCTCCAATTCACCATCTGTCTGCACAGAGACTCAGGGCCTTCTCTGGACGAGCCCCCAGACCTTCACACGAGGCTGACTATGACACCTGGCGAGCGGGGGTGGATCTTTTATTAACTGATCCAGCAATCTCAGATCTGCATCGTTCGAGGCGAATTGTCGACAGCCTACTTCCACCAGCTGCAGATATGATCCGGCATATCAGTCCTGACTCTTTACCATCTGCGTATCTACAAATCTTGGACTCTGCGTATGGAGCAGTGCAGGATGGTGAAGAGCTATTTGCCAAGTTCATGGACACTTTTCAAAATCCAGGAGAACGTCCCTCTGCTTACCTTCAACGCCTACAATGCGCACTTCATTTGGCTGTAAAGAGAGGAGGAGTTCCGGAAAAGGACATGAATAAACATTTGCTTAGTCAGTTTTGTCGCGGCTGCTGGGACAACACTCTCATCTCAGAGCTGCAGTTGAAGCAAAAGAAAGTTAATCCACCCTCTTTTGCTGATTTTCTGCTGTTGTTGCGAACCGAAGAAGACGGCGAGGCAACTAAAAGTCTCCGCATGAAGCAGCATTTGGGTTCAAAGCAAAAAGTTGCCACCCATGCTCAATTTGCTAACCCTGACAGTGAAGGAAAAGGGGCTATAGCAGCACTTACCTCGGTCACGCAGCAGTTGGCGCAACAGCTTGCTGATGTGCAAAAGCAACTGGCTCTTTTAACTGCAAATCAGTCCAGCCAAAGATCCTCTACTTTCTCCTCCGAGCCACAGTCTACTTCCAAACACAAGCAGTTTCCACGCAAACCCATCTCATTACATCCAAGAGCCGGGTTTTGTTTCCGTTGTGGTGAAGACGGCCATATTCGTCCAGAGTGCACCAATGCTCCAAACTCTGCTCTTGTAGCACATAAGAAAAAGCAATACAATAAGACATTCCGATCTAACTTATCTGACAACAAAAAGTTAAACTAAAACCAGTTCCTGTTAAGGGGCGGACAGGGACTGGAGTGGACCAGAAATGTCCCTCAAAGAAACTTGTGAAATGTGCTGAAGTATCACAGTCGCACTTACCTGCATCTCGACTACCGCAAGGACTTGTAGGTTCAAAATGTACTGCACTGGTGAAGATCGCCGGACAAGATTGTTCATGTTTATTAGATACTGGCTCTCAGGTCACAACAATCCCAATTTCATTTTACAACACAATGCTGTCAGACCAACCTGTCAAGCCGCTTGATGATCTTCTCCACGTCGAGGGAGCTGCAGGGCAGACAGTACCCTATTTGGGATACGTTGAAGTGCCCGTAACGTTCTCCAAAGATTTTTTGGGTGCAGAAATCACGGTACCTACGCTTGCTTTAGTCGTGCCAAATGAGAATCCAGCACATCTTCTGATCGGAATGAATACGTTGGAGCCATTATATGCTCAGTACATCCACAGTGATTGCTCCACCTCTCCACCAGCTTCACAGGGCTATTGTGCAGTGCTAAAACTCCTTGCACTACGCCACCGCTACAGCCAAGGGGGGAGCGTTGGAGTGATTAGAATGAACAGCAAAACACCACAACCTGTTCCTGCTGGTCGCACCGTTGTTTTGGAAGGTTCAGCTGATGTCAAAATCCAGTCTGCAGCACAGTGGGCACTGATCGAGCACCCAACCACTCCGTTGCCCGGCGGATTGTGTGTTCAGAACTGTTTGACTTCCATTCCTAAACGAGCACCTTATAAAATTCCGGTTGTAATCACCAACGAGTCAGAGCAGGATATGCTGATACCACCCTTTACAGTCATTGCCAACATCGGAGAAGCAGCAAGCATACTGACTCAACAGACAACGGCCACTGCAAATTCCAGCCACACTCCACTACATTTCAACTTTGGCAATTCACTGATACCAGCAGAATGGAAAGATCGTATCATACACCAACTCAACCAAATGCCAGAAGTCTTTTCGCAGAACGACCTTGATTTTGGCTGCACAGATAAGGTCCGTCATCACATCAAGCTTCATGATGAGACTCCTTTTAAACATCGTGCACGGCCCATCCATCCTCACGACATCGAGGCAGTCAGGAAGCATCTCCGAGATCTTCTGGAAGCAGGTGTTATCAGGGAATCTGAATCGCCTTTCTCCTCTCCCATAGTGGTTGTCCGGAAGAGGAATGGTGATGTTCGGCTTTGTATAGACTTCCGGAAATTAAATCTTCAAACTGTGAAGGATGCGTATGCACTGCCAAATCCTGAAGAATCCTTTTCGGCTCTCACAGGATCCAAATGGTTCAATGTACTGGATCTAAAGTCCGGTTACTATCAGATTGCTATGAACGAGGAAGATAAGCTGAAAACTGCCTTCGTGACTCCCATAGGATTCTGGGAATTTAACCGGATGCCACAGGGCGTAACAAACGCACCTAGCACATTCCAAAGATTAATGGAGCGCTGTATGGGAGATCTGCATTTAAAAGAGGTGCTGGTGTTCCTCGATGACATCATAATTTTCTCAGACACGCTTGAGGAGCACGAGAAACGTCTGTTACGTGTACTCACCAGGTTGAAAGACTACGGACTCAAACTGTCGCCGGAAAAGTGTCTCTTTTTCCAGTCATCAGTGAAGTACCTTGGGCACATCGTTTCTGAGAAGGGGGTAGAGACAGACCCAGGGAAAACTGAAGCCCTCAAATCCTGGCCGGTTCCTACAAATCTTAAAGAGTTGCGGTCGTTCCTAGGGTTCGCCGGTTATTATCGTAGATTTATAAGAGACTATGCTTCCTTCGCAAAACCATTGAATGACCTCACAAAGGGTTATGCCCCAGCACGCAAGTCAGCGAAGAAGAAAGAGAAATCCCCAGCATCTTACCTCTCTGTGAAGGAGCCTTTCGGAGACCGATGGACAGGAGACTGTCAGAAGGCTTTTGAAGTTCTCATCGACAAGTTAACGTCGGCACCTGTCCTTGGTTTTGCCAATCCGAAGCTATCATATATTCTCCACACAGACGCGAGCACGACTGGGCTGGGAGCCGCTCTATATCAAGAACAAGATGGACATCTCAGAGTCATTGCATATGCGAGCCGGGGACTGTCACACAGTGAGTCACGCTATCCTGCTCACAAGTTGGAATTTCTGGCGCTGAAGTGGAGCGTAGTTGAAAAATTCCATGACTACCTCTACGGAGCTAACTTTATAGTTATCACAGACAGCAACCCGTTGACCTATGTTCTTACCTCTGCTCGATTGGATGCAACTAGTCATCGCTGGCTAGCTGCTCTTTCGGCTTACTCTTTCAAGCTACAGTACCGGGCGGGCCGACACAATCATGACGCTGACGGACTGTCAAGGCGGCCACACTCGCCACATCCGGATGACGATCAGTCGCTGAAAGAGCAGGACCGCATCCAGCAGTTTCTTGAGCAGCGTGCTGCCAAGACTGAGGATGAGGAAGAATTATCATCTGAGATCGTGAACACCATCTGTGGAACATCCCTCCAGCGAAGACCACCTGTTGATACCGATCATCTTCAAGTTACTCTGGCAGAATCTCTTTCAGTGCATGTCCAAGCTATTCCTGACTGTTTCTCCTTTGAAGATCTGCACGGCCTTCCGGAGCTTTCAGAGTTGTCTCCGAGTGATCTAAAAGACCGTCAGCAAGCTGATCCGGCTCTCTGTGAAGTGGTCCGGCAGCTGGAGACAGGAGAGTCTCCGTTACCCATCTTGCGGAAAGAGCTTCCAGAGTTGCAGCTGTTGCTCCGTGAACTGCCCAAGCTGGAGGTAAGGGATGGTGTCCTCTTCAGGAGAAGGATGGAAGATGGTCATGCCAACCTACAACTTGTGTTGCCTCCTGATCTTCGACCTCCTGTTCTCACAAGCCTCCATGATCATATGGGGCATATGGGTGTGGAAAGAACATTGGACCTGACCCGCCAAAGGTTCTTCTGGCCTAAGATGGCTGCGGATGTGGAGAAGAAGATTCATACTTGTGGTCGATGTGTACGGCGGAAGACTGCACCAGAAAAGGCAGCTCCCCTTGTGAGCATCAAGACCACAAGACCTCTCGAATTGCTGTGTATGGACTTCCTGTCAATTGAACCTGACAAGAGCAATACGAAGGATGTTTTAGTGCTTACTGATCACTTCACTAAGTTTGCGATGGCGGTCCCTACTCCAAATCAGAAAGCACGGACCGTTGCTAAATGTCTGTGGAATGATTTCATTGTGAACTTCGGAGTCCCAGAACGCCTCCATACTGATCAGGGTCCCGACTTTGAGTCGAAACTAATTCGAGAACTCTGTGAACTGACCGGAATAAAGAAGACCCACACTACTCCTTACCATCCTCGGGGAAACCCGGTTGAACGGTTTAATCGGACGCTATTAAACATGCTTGGCACCCTGGACCAAAAGCAGAAGACCCAGTGGCGGGATTACGTGAAGCCCCTGGTGCACGCCTACAACTGCACACGCAATGAGGTAACTGGGTTCACGCCGTATGAGCTCATGTTTGGCAGAACACCCCGACTCCCTGTCGATCTAGCTTTTGGTCTGCCCGTCCGTGATAAGCCATCAACATCACACACGGAGTATGTGAAGAATTTGAGAACGCGTCTTGAGGAGAGTTATCAATTGGCTTCTCGCAATGCACTCAGGTCCTCCGAACGTAACAAAGCTCGATTTGACCGACGAGTAACACCTTGTAAACTGGATGTTGGAGATCGAGTGCTTGTTCGTAACGTTCGGATCAGAGGAAAACACAAATTAGAGGACAAGTGGGAGCCTGAAGTGTATGTGGTGATCAAATGTGCTGGAGATCTTCCCGTGTACACAGTGAAGCCAGAGTCTAAAGAAGGTCCTACACGTACCCTCCACCGAGATCTGCTCCTTCCCTGTGGGTTCCTCCCAGCTGTCACTCGCCGAGGAAGTTCACCACCTGCTCCTGCTCAAAGGCCTCGAACCCGAAGTCAGCCCTTACCTGATCCAGGTGATGACTACTTTTCTGAAGATGAGGAAATTCCAATGTTCATGCCCGCTGTTCCAGCCAAGTCTTCGAGATCAAGTACAGAGGCCATAAACAACCTTGTCCCTGAGCAAGATACTCATACGTCACTTCCTCCTGAACCAACCGTGACGGACATTGACAAAGATGATCCTGTTGAATCTACTCCGGTGACCAGCCAAGCCCCTAACACAGTGCTACCGTTGGACAATGCTCAAAATGTCGATCCTGGTGAAAATGCTGTTGAAATTGAAAACTTAGCTGAGACCATCCATGATCCTGAAGAACAAAGTGAGTACCGAAGTGATGTACCTGTGGCTGAAGAAATGTTACCTGTTGAAGAAATATTGCCCATTCCTGAATATCAAGCTGAGTTGCCCTTAGATCCTTTACCCACGAACACTGTTCCAGATCTATCTAGGGTACCTGTGGAAACCGCTAATCCCAACAACGTGGCTTTACCTCCTGAGATAGCTGATAATATTACATTACGCCGTTCAGGCCGTCAGCGGGCTCCGCCTAGCCGCCTACAGTATTCGAAGTTAGGTAACCCCTTAATCTCAGTCGTCCAAACCTTATTCCAGAGTCTTTCTGATGTTTATACTGACGCTCTAAATCGAGCCGCATTACCCCAAAAATAATTAACCTGCTTTTGTCGTCTCAACATGCCACGAGACGGGCATGGACTAAAGGGGGGAGGGTGTAACCCAGGTCTATATTTTAATATTACAAAATAGTTGTGCATTAATATATATAATAAATAAATTAATAAATAAGTAATCTATAGGTTCTCCCTCTCTACCTTTGAGCTGCCGCTGTAATTTTAATATCCTTCGAAGTCTCGCGGGATTTGAGTTAGGTCCCGAGATTTTCTGCCTCCTCCGTTCGCAATATAGACTAGACACTCACTCGGCTGTCAGGTGCGTGGCTAGTAGGACGGTGAGCAAGCTGCAGGTAACCCATTTTACTCATTAAATCGCTTATTCAACTAAATGATCCGATTTTTAAGCGTTGTGCTCCCTAACCTTGTAGATGCCTCCGCTGCAAGTGAGACACTGACTGATCCATGTGTGAAAGAAACTTAGGAATCGGTGAGTGTTGTGTTGTGTTGATGCTAATGCTAACCGGCGCTAGCGCTAGCCGGTGCTAGCATTGGTTTAGCATCTACTATGTTTAGAAGTGATTATAAGCACCGATTTATTTAATGAGTCACTCAACTGAATTGTATTTGAAGGTGCATAATGCTAAAGTTCTGCTGTGTGGTTTAAGCAGTAACTTTACACTTTATTGACATGTCTTTTGTGCTAATGTGACCTTTTAATCATGATTATTTGCCTCTAATGATAATGATATGCAATTGTGATTAAGTACTATGCACTTTATTGTTAGAGAAATGGTGCTGCAGAATTATTTTTCTATTAATAATGTACATTCAATTTGCTTACAATTTATATTACTCATTGCTATTTATTTATTTATTAGGCATCTATTGTGTACACAGATTATTTATACATGCATGTTCTTGCACAGGCCAGGTTTTTGGACTACTGTTGGGTTGTCCTGCTGCTACTAATCAAAGGGCCAGCAGCCCAACTTAAGACCTGTTTGACCTGGATCAGCCTACACTTCAGTGTGCGGTAGGAGGCTCTGTAGCCTTTTTGTAACTCGTTTCGCTCACTCCACCACCCCCAACGCGCTCTGGCTCGGTCTCTTTATGAGACAATGGACAATGGACACTTATCATTTCCGGATATCGCTTATACAGACTAACAAAATGGACATTTAAATCTCAACTATCTACAAACCAAACAACTCTAGCGCTCAGTGGAAACGAGCTTCACGAACTCTTACTGTGCCTGGGATTTATCAAACTTCTACTAATGAACTTCTACTGTGGTTTCATCAAAAATTGCTATTACTTACAAGTGCACTTGTCTCTGTAAATATTGTATATATTCATTCAATAACACTTGGTACATGGGTAGCACCACATCTCCTTGTTTTGAGTTTCATTTAACATGCATTCACCTTCCTCCTAGAGTCTGAACCATTCTTTTGATTTTTCCTCCATTCCTTAACAGTAACCAATTGTGAATCTCATACAGTATCCAAGCAGGTGTTACACAAAGCACCAAAAATACAGAGGAAATAAAAGATACTAAGTACAGAGGAGATTAAGGAGCCAAAATACAGAGGAGATAATGGAGACAAAGAACCAAAATACAGAGGAGATAAAGGAGTCAAAATACAAAAGAGATAAAGGAGCCAAAGAGCCAAAATACAGTGAAGATAAAGGAGCCGAAGAGCCAAAATACAGATGAGATAAAGGAGCCAAATCACCAAAAATACAGAGGAAATAAAAGAGACTAAGTACAGAGGAGATTAAGGAGCCAAAATATAGAGGAGATAACAGAGACAAAGAACCAAAATACAGACGAGATAAAGGAGCCAAAGAGCCAAAATACAGAGGAGATTTAGGAGCTGAAGAGCCAAAATAAACAGTAGATAAGGGAGCCAAAGAACCAAAATACAGACGAGATAAAGGAACCAAAGAGCCAAAGTACAGAGGAAATAAAAGTCGAAGTACAGATGAGATAAAGAAGCCAAAATACAGAGGAGAGTCAAAATACAAAAGACATAAAGGAGCCAAAGAGCCAAAATACAGAGAAGATAAAGGAGCCAGAGATAAAGGAGCCAAAGAGCCAAAATACAGAGGAGACAATAGAGACAAAGAACCAAAAATACAGAGGAGATAAAGGAGCTGAAGAGCCAAAATAAAGAGTAGATAAGGGAGCCAAAGAGCCAAAATACAGATGAGATAAAGGAGCCAAAATACAGAGGAGATAAAGGAGCCAAAATACAGAGGAGAGTCAAAAGAGCCATAATACAGAGGAAATAAAGGAGCTGAATACAGAGGAAATAAAGGAGCTGAAGAGCCAAAATACAGACAAGATAAAGGAGCCAAAGAACCAAAATACAGAGGAGATAAAGGAGCCAAATCACCAAAATACAGAGGAAATAAAAGAGACTAAGTACAGAGGAGATTAAGGAGCCAAAATATGGAGGAGATAACAGAGACAAAGAACCAAAATACAGACGAGATAAAGGAACCAAAGAGCCAAAGTACAGAGGAAATAAAAGTCGAAGTACAGATGAGATAAAGAATCCAAAATACAGAGGAGTGTCAAAATACAGAGGAGAGAAAGGAGCTGAAGAGCCAAAATAAAGAGTACAAAAGGGAGCCAAAGAACCAAAATATAGACGAGATAAAGGAGCCAAAATACAGAGGAGAGTCAAAAGAGCCATAATACAGAGGAAATAAAGGAGCTGAAGAGCCAAAATAAAGAGTAGATAAGGGAGCCAAAGAGCCAAAATAGAGCCAAAAAGAGCAACTACTATTTCAATAATTACTACATACTATGAATGCTGCCACTGCTGCCACTACTACTATTACAAATGCTGCATTAGATAATTTTTTTTCAACAGAATGTATTTAGTAACCTACTTGTAACCTACTACTACTTTAATAATTACTACATACTAATACCACCTCTATTGCTACTGCTATTACTACTAATACTACTACTATACACATGAGATTAAAGTAAAAGTTTCTAAATACATTTTTCATTTAGTAACCTCTGAACTGTAAAAACTTTTAACTATAACTTTTAAATAAAGTTTCTTCAAGTTTTAAGTCTTTGGGTATTGGACTCACAAACTTTCAAGGCCGGGTTTATTTGGGTTGAAAAAGTCCAGTGAGTTCAGCTATTGATGAACAACACAGAAGTTTTGACAGAAATAATTCACCTTCTTTTGTTGTGGTGACGGCGAGTGCACTTAGAGCCACCATGCTGGAGGAGGGCTAAAAGGATTGCAAAAACTCATACTCCAGAACTATTTTTCTTAAATCAAATCTGTCTGGTGTCACAGAGAAAGAGGTCTGAACTGAAGTGAAAGTACAAAATAAACACAAAGGGGAGAAGACAACAAAACAACAGAGTGGGTTTAGCCTATTCCAATAATGACAGGCAACATTAAAGGCGTTTCAGATGATTCTCGTCTCTTGGGATAACAAAGTAGCACCTCCTTAAAGCTTTTACGACTGTCAAAGTTAGCCAGAAATGTCCAAGTTTAAAGATTAAAGAAGATTAAAACTTTTATAGGTGATATAGTGCTGGTCATTATAGTGATCCTAGCGGCCATGTGCAGACAAAAGGATGTGTGACAGAAAGTGGACGGAAACCCATTCTCCTCTGTATGAATGGAGATTGTATCAAGTTTAAATATGAGTTTCATTCTTCTTGATCATTTTTCAGTGTGTCTGGCCATTTTGTGTCCAAGAAGGAAACTGGAAGATTTAAGTTTGTAATAACTTTATAAAGAATGCTGATACCTTGCAGTGACATCATGCCTGGGGTGTTGTATGTATCTCTGTTGGCAGAATGTCCAGAATGTGACACAATGCACACTTTAGCAAAAACTGACAAAAATGTGTTAATATAGTCTGAAAACCCCCCCAAAAAAACCCCAAAACTCATTTACAGGAGCCTGTGATCGAGACGAGCGTCCGTGGGCCTGTTTAGGTGTTTGATTTTCAACAAAAATGTGAGAAAACAAGCTAGTTTGTGACTTTAATTTTATGTGTGAGAGACTTATTTAAGTGCACAACTCAGCTCATCTGTTGTAGTTCTAACCAGAACAGCTTTTTCTGGTCAGATTGTGTTAAAATAAAGGTCAGATTAAGGCTGTGTCCCATTAGTCTGTCTTAAACCTTACCCTACCCCTTTATCTACGCCTTTGTCTTGCCCCTCGATACCGAGCTGAGAGGGCTCAGGGTACGAATGTTCCCCTAAGAAATGGGGCGCCAATCGATTACCGCTTGTGTCATCATCCCTTTCCTCTACCTGGCTGCTACGTCTACAGAGGCGACAACAATTGACGCAAACAAACGTAAACAAATGTCAAGGATTATCGGGTACCTCAGCTCGACAATAAAAACTAGCTTGTTTATGCATGAAAGTTAAATGAAAACGATAACGTCGGCTAAACAGACATCACTACAATTAAAACAACAGTTCACTAAAAGTAACGTAGAACATAAGCGTCATAATTGTAAACCTGCTAAACTGTTAATCGATTATTACAACTGCTGAAAATACATTTATGAGACTCCTTGGCTGGTCGATGTGACGCTGCCATCCTGATCCCAAAACCTGCCTGAGCTTGTAGTCGTACCCCTTCGTTCCAATCTGGTCGAGAGCTTACTTCGTTTCAAGGGGTATATAGCCCTCGGTTGTGGCTCTAGCCCAGTGCTTCTCAAATAGTGGGGCGGGCCCCCCTGGGGGGGTGTGGCATGATGCCAGGGGGGGCGCGTATGACCCTGGGAAACATGTTTTTTTGCTGTACTGTACTAGAACTAAGTGTAATTGCACATCAACAACAGTAGTTGGCAGTGGCGTTCTCACATGCGATTTACGCACAGTCTCACCATTAACAGAACATCCTCTGTCACAGAAAAAACACGTATATTCCACTGAGTCGTGTCCTTTAGTCCGACAGAAGCTGACGCATCAGTGGCACAAGGAGAGAGCGTATTTTTTCAATGCTTTTAGCTTATGCAAATGAGGTGGTTTTAAGTTTCATTTCTGTAAAACGTAAACAAATGTGCGCAAAGCTGCATTAAAAACACATTAATATTTGAGTCCTCAGTGCAGTCTTTGTTGTAAGTTTCTTTCTTTTTTTTTTGTTTATAATGTTAATAAAAGTACAATGGTGTTCTAATAACAATTTTCTAGACAAATAATACTATTTATAGTCGCGCGCAGGAAGGGGGGCGTGAAATATTTTCTTCTTCCTAGGGGGGGGCGTCACAGAAAATAATTGAGAAGCACTGCTCTAGCCCTTGATCAAAATTAGAATCAAGACACCCCTTGCCCTCACATGAACGCTCAAACCCAAGGGGTAGGGGTAAGATGAACGGGTAAGACAGAGAAATGGGACGCAGCCTTAATCTAACTTGATAAATGTGTCCAACCGCAGGAAAACCAATACCAAGTCGTCGTGGAGGTGTTTTGAGTTATTCACAGATTCTGAAAGTACAGGTTCTAAGCTTTCCAATGATGTCTTACATGTGAAAATCTGACAATATTTTAAAAAGTTATCTCTATTTGAAAGCAGCCATAGCAAATCCCAGAAATTCCAGAAAGAGCCTCTCAAAGTTTGGTCTCTTCAGCCTTCCTTGCCTAACAAGCATTTTTGGAATTAAAAATGTATGTTTTTAATGTCACTAATGCTGTTATCTGAAACATGGAGAGGCTTCATCATGATTTCAACTAGCACATTATGCAAAAAACGAAAATCACAAATTTTGAAAAAAACAAACAAAACGCATTTCCTGAGAATCTGTAATGCCGACATGTGCCCTCAGCTTCCGTGGTGGGACACAAATACATTTATCAGGATCTATTATTTAAACAGCTGTTAAGCCAAAGTCCCGTCTATCCAGTGTGTGATGTAAATGTAACTGACTTTATCTAATTACTGATATGTTTTTTATTGCTTAGAAAACCATTTATTCTCTTAAATCTCCACAGTGTTGCTTTATTCGTGGTAATGGCCCTGTTATTGTCTACCATCACAAAACAATACATTTCACTTAGCCTCATTTGCCAAACCACAACATTGCTTTATGAGGCTTCATTTAGATACACGCTTTTGTTGTTTTAGCAGCAGAGACACTTCCTGAACAAAACAGAATAAAAAGGGAATTAGAAATAAAAAGTCCATACATGTGTTTTAGTTGGAATCTATCCTTTAAAGGTCCTAGAAAATGGACTCTTGTGTACTTTGTGTCATGTTATAATGCCGTTACCTCCTCAAAAACATACCTGGAGCTACGTTTTGTTTCATTCACACATGTTTGAGTAATCCTTTATTATTATAGTCTGTCTACATGTCCAATAAAATCTCAGAATGTTCTGCTCCACCTTGTGACATCATGAAGCAGTAGTAGTTTTCAAGTTAACAGCTACCTTTTACCTTTTGTCCAGCCGAGATTGGTAATTCCAGGTCTAAAATAATCCAAACTGTAATTCTCTCTCGTTTTAGCTTTTTGATTTTATTTTTTCTTTCCACACCATGATTATTATTGCCTTTTAATTGTTGACTTTTATTTAATTTTTGATAGTCTCTGGATTTGACACTTATTATTAAGATTTTTTTTTTTAAATAAGAAAAAAGGAAAAGGAAAAAAATGATGTGATTTGTAAATATTGTATGAGTAAACTGTGGTTCCTTAATTAAAAATAAATAAATAAATAAAATCATCCAAATTATGCTAGTGAAGGTGTATGGAGTTTAAAAACACAGATTCAAGATTCAATATTTGTCATATGCAGGATCAACACAAGATCAACAATGCAATGAAATGCTTAGGATCAGAAGAACCGCTGACTCGCTAAGATAGTGAAGAAGTAGGCCACTAATAGCATGAACTACTGTAATAGTACATGGTAACAAAGTGTTGCAAAAAGTGCAGGGGAAAAGGTACACAATATAATGAAAAAATATGTACAGGGGGTCCTCGGGTTACGACGGTCTCGGGTTACGACGTTTCGTGGTTACGAACGCGCCCCCATTAAAAAAAATATGTATATATTACGCGTCATTCCGTCTTACGCGGTTTAGCGTGGTAAGAGATGTAAACAAACGTGAACGGCGCGCGGCGCACGGCGGAAGAATACGCTCTGTTGTGGTTGTAGGGAGAAGAAGACAGCCTCGTGTGTGTGCCCAATGTGGGCGGAAGTACCTGATGTGGGCTCTGATCTGCTCCTATGAAAGCGGCAGTGATAACCAAGCAGCGTAGTGGTCTAATTATTGAGATGGAAAGGTTATTGGTGCTTTGGTTGGAAGATCAAAGGCAAAATCCGGCTTACGACGAAATTCGGGTTACGACGCGTCTTAAGAACGGATCAACGTCGTAACCCGAGGACCCCCTGTAATAAAATATAATAAAATACAAAGGTACAGGTAGGATTAAATAATGCGTAAGTAGAGTGTTTCACAGATTGCACATAGGTATTGCACAGGTTATTGCACAGGTAACAGTAGCATTTACAGTGAGGTAGTGACATATACTGCCTGACAAAAGTATTAGGACCATTGTGTATTTCTGAACTTTGGACGAAACTTCTGGCTCCAACAAGATAATGACCCAAAGCACTCGTCCGAACTTTGTAAGGGTCATTTGGAGACGTGTGAACAGCGTCATCGACTGCAGGTTATGACATGGCCGCCCCAGTCTCCTGACCTGTCACCCATCGAAAAAGTGTGGGATTATTATGGATATTAAAGTGCGCTCCAGGAATCCGACTAACGTTAAACACCTGTGGAAATGTCTTCAGGATGAGTGGAAAACTATAGAGGATGGATATCTTGAAAAATTGTTGGACAGAATGCCTCGAATTTGTAAAGCTGTGATTAAGGCCAAAGGTGGTTATTTTGATGAAAAAGCTATTTAACTTGATATTGTTACATTTTTGCAATAATATGCCTTTACACATGATGAAATTTGCTTTAATATATCAATAAATTGATTTGTTGTCATTACCAATATGTCTTGTTATCATTATGAAAGTTCAGAAATACACAATCGTCCTAATACTTTTGTACATTCATATAAAGCAGCAGCAGTAAACATGTTATGCATAACGAAAAGTAGTTTAGTGCAGTATTATTGAGAGTTCAGTATTATTGAGAGTATTATCCAGAGTTCAGTAGTCTGACAGCTTGGGGGTAATAGCTGTCTTTGAGTCTTTTTAATAACCGTCTCTGAGTCTTTTGTGGAGCGCTTCGTGTATTACCACATGACATCACAAGGTGGAACAAAGAGAAGTTCTTCAAACCTAAAAGGAAAGTGTGAAGAACTTACCTTTTAAAATGCCTTGACAGTCCTTTGCTTCTGTCATAATCCAAAGAATTAAGATTTAAAAGGGCTTATAACACTTATTTCATCACATCAATCAACAACAAGATGGAGCAAAGGATCATGGTCTATGTAGTTCGCTATTGCTGCATCATAACTATTAATTTCATCAAAGAGACCTGTAATTTGGATATTATTGTGAGACTTTTGACAATATTGTTACATCCCTACTAAATATGCAGAGTTTGTGTGTTAAATGTGTTTGTAAATGTGAGAATGAAACAAAACACAACTCCAGGTTTGTTTGTGCTGAGGAAACAACATTATAACAGATGAAAAAACAGCGTAATATGGGCCCGTTTAAAGATGCAATATAAATTTCATTGTAGAAGTTTGATAAAGCGCAGTAGTAGCATACCAGCAGGTCCATCTGGTCCATCTCTGGAGCTGGCTCACTGCAGACAAACCATTTTTCACATTGACGTCAGCTGTTCCCCCTTGCAGTAGTATCGTTAGAAACCCCATTTACTCAGAATTTGGCTCTCTCGAATTCCAATGGCGTATATGTTATGCTTTTTAAAGGCAATAGACCATGTGATTACTTCTATTTCAATAAGCGAAAGGCAAATTAACTAAATGAACTTGGCCCATTGATTTCCTTGTTGGATTGCGTATTTGTGGATGAAATCAAAATGACTAAACAGAAGCTGAGAGAAGGAGCTGAAGGGGGGGGAGCCGCTAAATGATTTTGAATGTAGAAAAATATGAGGTCAATAGACAATAGTGAAAGTGTGACATAGCATTAGCAGATGTTTTAGAAGATACACGGCGGACTGGCATTTGGCACATCGCAACTAATAGTTAATGAAGTTTTGGTTGCGCTCAATTTGTATTTAAAGTTGTAGGATATAAAAGCTGATTAAAAGGCCCATATGAAGCAAAAATGACTATTGTGAGCTTTTAGTCATGTTGGGATGTTGTTATCGCATCAGAAACGTCCCTGGAGTTGTGTTTTGTTTCATTCACACATAAATATAATAATAGAAATAATAAATATTCTGCATTAGTCTGTATCTGTATCTCAGCGTCTTCAAGTTAACAGCTTTGTTCAGAAGAGATTGGCAATTCCGGGGCTGAAATCATCCAAATGATTCAAGAGAAGGTGTATGGAGTTTAAAAACACAATGGAGCACTTGTATTGCCACATGAAATCACAGAGTTTAAAGTCTGAGAGAAGAACTCAGCCTAAATATGCAGGTTTGTGCGTTAAACATGCGAAGCAAAACACAAATCCAGGTATGTTTGTGATGAGGAAACAACATTATAACATAGATCAGAAAATAGCGTAATATGGGCCCTTTAAGCTGGGGATTTTATTACAAAATTAAGTGTGCACTGCGTAACTTTTATAGTAAAGAGAGCGCCACCTACATGAAGATAATTGTATTATTTAGAATGTTTCAGAGTTTCAGAAGAATTAAAGTACAGTGGTACCTCACCTTACGAACGACCCAACAAACGAAAATTCCAAGTTACGAAACGCCTTCACGGTAAATTTTGGTCTCTAGATACGAAAGAAAATTCAAGTTACGAAAGGCGAAATCTCAAAAATTCAAATAATCCGCGCTCAGTCACACACATTATACGCTTTTCTCAGACTGGATTTAAACTTTTCTCACATTTGTCTGTTTAAACACTCAAACTTTCATAGATTTTCAACAAAATGTATTAATAGTGAAGCGTGGGGGGGAAGGGGGAGGGGGGAGAAGTGTGCGCGGCGGGGACACATGTGATAGCGCAGCATGACCCGGCGCGGGGCTGAGAGGACGAGACCCGTGCTCAAACCGTGCCTCCTCTAAAACAGGATTAAACCAGGTCTGAAACAGGTCTAAACCAGGTCTAAACCAGGATTAAACCACCTTACCTGCGTTCGTTCATGCGCTCGGACTGCGTGCGGTCCCCTCCTCCCTGCGGTCCCCTCCTCGCTGCTCGCCTCAGCTGTGACTCGTGAGAAACCAGGAAATAGACCCGCACGCGGCGCTTTAATCCACCTGGTCTAGTCCAGGTTTAGTCCTGGTCCAGTCCAGGTATAGACCTTGTTTAGACCTGGTTTAGTCCACGTTTAGTCCTGGTCTAGTCTCTTAGCCAATCAGGACCCAGAACACAGTGTTACACTATAAAAAAAAGTTACACTATAAAAAAAAAATTGGAACAGGGCCTTGGAACGAATCAGGCTTTTTCCATTGAAATAGCTCCTCAACTTACGAAAAATTCACGTTACGAAACCACTTCTGGAACGAATTAATTTCGTAAGGTGAGGTACCACTGTATCTGTGTCCACAAGACTACACAAGACATTTCTCTGTCTTACCCCTTCGTCTTACCCCTACCTCTTGGTTTTGCGCGTTCATGTGAGGGTAAGGGGTGTCCCGATTCAAATTTTGATCAAGGGCTACATACCCCTTGAAACGAAGTAAGCTCTCGACCAGAATTGTAATGGAGTACGCCTACAAGCTCAGGCAGGTTTTGGGATCAGGATGGCAGCGTCACATCGACCAGCCAAGGAGTCTCATAAATGTATTTTCGGCAGTTGTAATTATCGATTAACAGTTTAGCATGGTTTACAATTATGACGCTTCTGTTCTACGTTACTTTTAGTGAACTGTTGTTGCGGTTTTAATTGTAGTGATAAACAGCTGAGGTACCCGATAATCCTTGACATTTGTTTACGTTTGTTTACGTCAATTGTTGTCGCCTCTGTAGACGTAGCAGCCAGGTAGAGGCAAGGGATGATGACGTAAACGGTAATCGAGTGGCGTCTCATTTCTTAGGGGAACATTCGTACCCCGAGCCCTCTCAGCTCGGTATCGAGGGGCAAGACAAAGACGTAGATCAAGGGGTAGGGGAAGGGCAAGGGGTAAGACAGAGTAATGGGACGCAGCCTAAGTAATGCAACTAGACCAGTGCTTCTCAATTATTTTCTGTGACGCCCCCCCTAGGAAGAAGAAAAAATTTCACGCCCCCCTTCCTGCGCGCGACTATAAATAGTATTATTTGTCTAGAAAATTATTAGAACACCATTGTATCCTTTTATTAACATTATAAACAAAAAAAAAGAAACTTACAACAAAGACTGCACTGAGGACTCAAATATTAATGTGTTTTTAATGCAGCTTTGCGCACATTTGTTTACGTTTTACAGAAATGAAACTTAAAACCACCTCATTTGCATAAGCTAAAAGCACTGAAAAAAACGCTCTCTCCTTGTGCCACTGATGCGTCAGCTTCTGTCGGACTAAAGGACACGACTCAGTGGAATATATGTGTTTTTTCTGTGACAGAGGATGTTCTGTTAATGGTGAGACTGTGCGTAAATCGCATGTGAGAACGCCACTGCCAACTACTGTTGTTGATGTGCAATTACACTTAGTTCTAGTACAGTACAGCAAAAAAACATGTTTCCCAGGGTCATACGCGCCCCCCCTGGCATCACGCCACGCCCCCCCAGGGGGGCCCGCCCCACTATTTGAGAAGCACTGAACTAGACCAAGTTATGAGTAAGATCTATGGAGAAGTGATCCTGCTCACAGTAAGAATCCACCTTTAAAAAATGCATGAATATGTGCTTTAGTGCTTTGAGATACAAGTGCGTGCATAGCTAACTCATTTATATGCTTCACTGTATTATTGCTTGGACCATAAAATGATAGACATACAGTAGAAATAGGGCTACAAAACATACAGTAACTCATAATATCCAATAAAACTGCAATACTGTTATGATCTTCCACTTGACGTAAATGTATAAAAGAGGTGTCTGGGGCCTTCAACCATATTACATGATCCAAATGTGTCCAATCACAGTGTCACCGGAGTGTTAAGCCATCACGGCACATCACTTGTATTTCTCATATACTACAGTGGACCTGCTCATGTGTCCCCTATGGCTTTCTACACTGTTCTTCTGCTCGTATAAAAGCAAAGGGAGAAGCAAAAAGAAAGTGGAGAAGGACTGAAAAAAAGGTTTAGTAAAATATATAATTACGTTTACTAATCTGCTTTAATCTGTTATCTATGCTGAGGACCTTTTCCTTCATTCAAAAGATATAATATTTTGTTTTAAGTTGCTAATCGCTACGGCAACGGTCCTAATTTCCCATCATTGAAACGCACGGGCATTACTAAAAGGATAAGATTGGATGGAATACAAAACTGAAGTAACTTGGAGTGGAAAAGTTCTATTTAAGATTAGAGATAGCTCATTTTAGCGCTTTTTGGTGTGGCTATCAGCCTTACTGTGCACTATGTAACTTTTTGGATTATGGGGGGGTTCATCACCTACTTGTTTCTATGGATATGTCATTACTCTCCCTGGAATATTCCGCAGTATGACATTGAACAGCTCTATTTGAACACTGAAAAGAGGGTACTGCACAAAATCCAGTTTGTAGTAAAAAAAGAAAAATGTTGGATGGATGAGTTTGTACTAAATTCAATTTTAACATAATTTAGAGGACATCAGCCAAGAAAAAGCCCATATTGGTCCATCTCCAATCAAGTCTGAAGTATTTTTTATTTTATTTTTTTTACTGAAAATAATCTTTATTTAAACCCAAACAGCATAAGATGAAAAAAAAAAATCAAATTTTTTGTAAAAATTAATGTTTTGTAACTGCTATTTATCGCTTAAAGATCCCATGACATGGTACTTCTTGATGCTTTTATATGGCTCCTTAATGGTTCCCTAATACTGTAAATGAATCCTTCTTCAAAATCAACACTCACTGCATGAGATATGACTCTGACAGTCTTCATGAGGCTAGATATGTGTCTAAAATGCTTTATTGTGGGTGTTGCTGCTTCAGTGCAAATGAGAAGGACAGAGAGATTGGCTAAGGAGCGGGGGGGGGTTTCCCCCGCAGCTCGGCGCAGCTCTGCACCGCTGTCTGCTCGCTTCCGTGTTTAAACAGTTTAGACAGATGAGAGACTTTGCAATGAAAAAAAGCATATTTACACAGAAAATAAAATTAAACCACTGGTATTTCAGAGGTCCAGAGGGTCGGGTAAGGGACTTGCGAGCCTAGAAACACTCGGCCGTGCCTCCAGGCAAATAAAAAAACGCATTTCGCATTGTAGCGCATTCACAGTCCAAACTCTATGGGCGGGATATACAGGGACGCTGAGCGGAGACAGAGGGAGGGGCTGGAGCTGCATTTGCCGATCTGACGTCAAAAAGGTGCCTTGTCCGAACTCGCCCGTTTGAACACTGGTTTTGTGTAACGCAGATAAGGACCGCAAATGCTCAGTTTAGACATTTCGCAACTTTTAGCCATGGGGGGCGGGGGGGGGGCTCACATTAACGTTCAAAAACCTCAGAAAGTGAAAATTTCATGCCATGGGACCTTTAATGTAATTACAGAACAGCTTTAAAAAATACAAGTTTAATATTATGAGACATTTTAGGCCAACATCAGCCAGTAAATCGTCTTATTACACAAATTTATAGACCAAAAAGAGATATCAACTGAACCAATATCTTGGAAGCCAGTTTCCAGTGCAACAAAATATTCAATACTGGCCCCGATATAAGTCTGAAGTATTATTATTATTACTTCTACCCAATACAAAATTGTAAGTAAGATTTGGTGTACATTTGACCTGGCATACCTAATGTGAGTGTACTGTGCTTTGATAGCTGCTGTTAACCAGTACCCACCTCCAGTCTCACCTCTCCAGCCCCAACTTCAAAGCCATTTTATTCCATTATTGAGCACTGACTTTTCAATTGGCCCAGTCCAGCGAACGGAGTGAGCAGACAAAATGAAAAAAGTCCCTCTGGCTTAAAGCACCGAAGGCAATTCCACCATATTGTCTAGCAGGATGAGCCCGGGTAGAGCTGGAGGTGGCCAAAGGTAGTACTGCTAAAGCCCATCTCTACAAATACAATTAAACTGGAGCTAGCTTGTGTTTTCACAGAGGATGGGAGACTCCTGTGTAGGTGTTGGCTGTGGTCTGATAGTTTGTTGTAATAGGAGGCTATCGGTGGAGATTACAATTTATGATCCCTTGAGGTGCACTGTGTAACTTTTCTGTTTTTCTTCTCATTTCCATTACTTTTCCTGTAATGATTCGCAGTGTTTATTCAATTACAGCAGTTTATAAAGTGAAATCACAACCACAGCTACTAATTTGTGGACATTTCTTCCCCAAAATTCTCGTAACATTCAGAATAAAATATAGATAAGTAATAGCTTGGTGCTTCGATTGTCGATTCTGGAAAAACACACAGTTTCTCACTCCTTTATGTTTCTTCTCTTATTTTACTATAAACCGCCATGTTTGTTTTTGACCCAAATGGAGCATGCCTCTCTCTGATTGGTTAATCCGCCTGTCAATCACTCCCTCTTAAAACAGGGAGACAGAATACAGCTCCTCATCCACTAGTCTTTGTGAAGTTTTGTCAAAGTGGGCAGTTCTGGCTGGTCAGGTATGGTTTGACCAATGTGGCATTGAAGAATGGGTCATTGTAGACAAATTTCCCATGGGGATAAACAAGTAAATAAATAAATAAATACATAAATAAATAAATACGTAAATAAAGTTATTGCAAATACTTTTACCATTTTAAGTACTCATACATGTGACCGGCCATGGAAAAACAGTCACAAGTCGTCCCAGAGGTGTTTTGAGTCCGATCAGAACCGCATTCTGTACATAAGCTCTGGAGAAAGTTCGAACATGAACAGGTCCCCAGGAACGGGG
Organism: Paratrypauchen microcephalus; assembly: GCA_036785185.1. Taxonomy (NCBI): domain Eukaryota; kingdom Metazoa; phylum Chordata; class Actinopteri; order Gobiiformes; family Gobiidae; genus Paratrypauchen; species Paratrypauchen microcephalus. Next base: position 11,613,013 of record JAVJIX010000012.1, read on the forward strand.
CCTTCTTCCTTCTTCCTCTTCTTCTTTCTTCCTCCAGTTCATCCGTGAAAGATTACATTTTACATACAACTCTGCAGCGTAAATATTCACGAGCTGCTCACAGAAAAAAAAAAAGAAGAAGAAGAAGAAGTGAACTTTATGATCTCACACTGGAGAAATTCTTCTCTGCATTTTAACCCATCCTATATATATATATATATATACATATATTAGGAGCAGTGGGCAGCACACATTAGGGCGCCCGGGGACCATCTCCATGATCTTCTTGCTTCGGTTTGGTCAGGACCTCAGCTGGAGGATTTACCTATGGTGCATGTTTTGGGTTGATGGGGGAAACCAGAGTGCCCGGAGGAAACCCACCCAGACACGGGGAGAACATGCAAACTCCACACAGAAAGGCTCGGGCGACCTGGGGATCGAACCCAGACCATGCATCCAAACTCCACACAGAACACACACAGAAAGGTCTGGGCGACCCGGGGATCGAACCCGGAACCTTCTTGCTGTGAAGCAAGAGCGCTAACCACTCAGCTACCATGCTGAGTGGAGCGCTAATCGTCACGTGAATGGTCAGTAGCTCTAGCGTAGGTAATTATGGTAATTTACACACGCCCTTTCCGAAAAACTAGAAAATTTCAAAGACAACATGTATGGTTTTAAAACAACTAATGCTGTTATCTGAAACATGGAGTGGCTTCTTCATGATTTCAACTAGCACATTCTGCAAAAAAAACAAAAATCACAAATTTTGAAAAAAGAAAAAAAGCTTCTAGCACGATTTTCTCATGTTTAACAATCCCGAGTTGTGCCAGGATTAGTCGTGGCGGGTCACATATACAAATTGGAAGATGGGAAGTCCTTTGTTATCAACCTAAGCTCTTTAGAATACAGTAATAGACAAAACACCATTAAACTTACAAAAAAAATGTTCCTAAGTGTTAAATTGTATCTCTATTCCATTGGTGAAAGCCAGAAGCCTGAAGAACCACTGTGACACTGAACAACTGAAGCTCTCTCCACAATCCGGCCTGCATTAAATTTGTATTACAAGCGCTCTTAATAAGTCAACATTGAGCATATAGCCGTGTGCGCTGTGATAAGTGATGGTCTGAGTACACCGCCGCCAAACGCTCCCATAGCTCACAATAAACCTGAGTGTACGGGGCTGAGCGCCGTTTAGAGCGACTGTTATTAATACAAAGATCACAGTGGAAAGTGTAGGGAGAACAAAGACTGAACGAGTATTTTGTGTGTTATAGGGTAAATTAGACAAGATAGTAGTAGTAAGTAGTAGTAGTAGGTACAGTAGTAGTAGTATTAGTAGTAGTAGTAGTAGTATCATTAGTTATTATTATTATTATTATTATTATTATTATTATTATTATTATTATTATTATTATTATTATTATTATTATTATTATTATCAGGGCTCTCAAGTCTCACACATTGAGAGTGTGACACACGCAATTCGACGTGTTCACACGCTCACACGCCACACATGGCATTTCTCACGCTGATTTCTTTCTTTCTTTCTTTTTTTTTTTTTTTGTGCCCACAAAATCGGTCTGTGTTGCTTAGTTTATGCAGGGTCCGCGCGTTTTCTGCGCCGCCCCCTCCCCCTGCCCCCGGGAACGTCCTGAGCCCCCGGTGCCACGTCTCCTCTGAGACGCCCCGACTCCGGTCCCGGTCCCTGTCCCTGTCTCCGTCTGTGCGTAACGTGTCCCCCCCGACGGCTTGCGCGCGGAATACGCACGGCCCAGAGCCGAACTGCCCATGGTGAGACGCGGTGAGACGTGGTGAGACGCGGTGAGACGCGGTGAGATGCGGGCCCGGTGCATTAACCAGATTCTTACATGAATCCGTTAAAAATGTCCCGCTCCCCCCGCCCCGGTCCCTCCTCCCCGCCCCTCTCAGCGCTCACTGACAAAGTGCGGTGATGATAAAACAAACTGAGAACCATCAGGTAATAACTTCATTTATATAACTCTCATTAGTTGCTTTGTAGTTTAAGTTTGCTCTTTAGACAAAAAGGTCTCTCAACACGCAATTCGACGTATTCACACGCTCACACGGCATTTCTCACGCAATTCAAGCACACCCCCACCCCACCCCCCGCTCCTCGGAAATTACAGTCTCACGCACGACCCCGCTCAAAACTTGAGAGCCCTGTTATTATTATTATTATTATTATTATTATTAGTAGTAGTAGTAGAAGTAATAGTAGTAGTAATAGTAATTAGTAGTACGTAGTAGTATTAGTAGTAGTAAGTAGTAGCAGTTAGTAATAGTAAAAGTAGTAGTAGTTAGTAGTAGTAAAAGTAGTAGCGGTAGCGACAGTAGCAGTGGTGGTAGTAGTAAAGTAGTAGCAGTAGCAGTTGTAAGCAGTAGTAATAAGTAGTAGTAGTAAGTTGTAGCAGTAGTAGCAGTTAGTCCTAGCAGCAGTAGTAGTAGTAGTAGTAGTAAGTTGTAGCAGAAGTAGTAGCAGTTAGTCCTAGCTGTAGTAGTAGTAGTAGTAGTAAGTTGTAGCAGTAGTAGCAGTTAGTCCTAGCAGCAGTAGTAGTAGTAGTAGTAAGTAGTAGCAGTTAGTAGTAGTCAGTAGTAGTAATAGTTGTAAAAGTAATAGTGGTACGACAGTAGCAGTGGTGGTAGTAGTAGTAAAGTAGTAGCAGTAACAGTTGTAGTAGTAGTAAGTCGTAGGCAGTATTAATAAGTAACAGTTGTAGTGGCAGCAGCAGCATTAGCAGTGGCCGTTGTAGTATTAGTTTTAGTAAACAAAATAGCAACTAGTGATGAGCAGTAGTGTTAGAAAACACTACTAAAAGTAGTAATGCAAATAGTAGATGGAGTAAAATACGACACAGGACACAGGAGTATTAGTTGTGGAGGTAGAAACAGAACAGAATGTTTTATTGCTTGTAGATTGTGCATTATTAAAGAGTCTGATTTCTTTCCATGGATTTTACGAAAATGTTGTACTGTATATTGTATAAGGTCTGTCTGCATCTAATTCCAAAGCATTTCCAAAGCATCTGATAAGCAGGAATTGCACGGTTAATATGATAGTTGTTAGGTTAACCATGACAGCAAAAGTCCGCTCTGGGCCCTAAAACATTTGAAAAGCACTTAAAAAATGAGGATGTTCTGAATTCAAAAGGGAAGTGAGGAAAAACTTTGGACCGCTGTAAACCATTTAAAATAAATTACTTGTGTTTTTTCCATTTTTAATCAGGTACAGCCCCTTTAAATCCAATTTCATTCCCAGCGGAGTGATTGCAATAGAATAGTTACCAACTGACAGTGTTTTTAGAAGTAATAGTTTAATAATTGCAGTTTTTATCTCTCATTCTCTCTGCATAATGGATTCTTTTCCTTTTAAGCAACAGTTAATTTAATCTTGTTTTGAGTCCTCTTATCCACTTGTGGCGAGAAGCAAGCGGCCTTCTGGGAGGAGTATAAAGGATTGGCAGAGTCTAAAATGCCATCAGCGTTAGTGTGTGTGAATAAAATATGAAAGTTTTGACTGTGATCCAAGTGCCTGGTCCCAGCGGTGGTTTATCCCATTTACTACAGAGGAGAGTACAAAGCTTAAGTACACTCTGGAGGATGTGGTGAGGAGCTTTTTAGGAAATCTCTCATTTTTAAAACATGGTGGACACGACTGACAGCTAACCGACACATATACCCTAAATGCAGTATAATATCTCAGTATACAGAGGCACGGCCTATATGTCTTGCTGTCAAAAAGTGCCTTCGCTACATAAGGGGCATTCATCAATCACGGAGGCTGTTGCTACAGTTTTGTCAGAAATAAAATGACTTTACACCGGTGTTTCATTCATGGATAACAAGACGCTATCAATCTGTTTACAACAATTTGAGGCTTGTTGCTATGGATTTACAATTTACAATAAAAAGGCACTCAGAACACCAGGGATATAAGCAAAGGAAAATAGCAAAAGAATCACATTCGGTTTTCACTGTGACAATGTGGTAGTGACCTAGGATCATGAGGAAAGGAAAGCCTTTAAAGACCCTATAATGAATGGACTCTTGTGAGCTCCAAGACATTAGCCGCTTTCAGACTGTCGGGCCAGGCTGGGCCGGGCCACTAGGGGGCCACCTCAGTGCTAATAGCCCCGGCCCACTAGCCCCATGCCCTGAGACCGGTTGTGTTCACACTGATGGGCTACTAGCCTTTCCATGTTACACCCCCATTTGTGGAAATATCACTGATACAGCCCAATTTGACGATGACAGAAGATGATTTGTATATGACCAAGTATCAGACCAACAACTACTGCTGATACCTCTGACTACGAACACTACAACAATCATAATGAACGCGATGGAAGTATGCCGCAATATGCTTCATGGTGTCCTCGTTTCTGCAAACCCCGTAGATTTTCTGCTGCACAGAATCTTCTGCCCACACAGTGAGGAAAGCACGGACATCTTCAGCTGACGAGAACTGGCGATCCATCTTCTTACTTTTTTTGTGACGGTAATGAAGGTACTGGTAATACATCTTCGCTTTATTTTGCTTCCAAATGTTGGCCCCGCCCCAATCTCCGCCCCAAACTTGACACCGCCTCTGGCCCCTCTTGGCCCATCGTTTTGCTCGGGCCAGAAATCGTGGGCCATAAGCCCCAAGATCCTGGCCCCCTGTTAGCACCTGGCCCTGGACGTGTCTGAAAGCGGCTACTGTAATGCTGTTCCTGTTCTCAAAAACATACCTGTTTTCTCTCATTCACACATTTGAGTAACACTTTGTTATTAGTCTGCCATCTCCAAAGCTCAAAATGCTAATGTAATGTCATGAAGCTGTAGTTTTCAAATTAAGCTCTACCTTTTACCTTTTGTTCAGTGCATATTAGCTATTCCAGGGCTTAAATTATCCAAATTATTCAAGTGAAGTTATATAGAGTTTAAAAACACAATGGAGCACTTCCTGTATTGCCACATGGCATCACAAGGTGGAATAGAGTGTTTCCATTTGAGAGAAGAACTATCCTAAAGCCTAAATATGCAAGTTTGTGTGTTAAACATGTGTGAATGAAACAAACCATAACTCCAGGTATGTTTGTGATGAGGAAACAATATTATAAAAGAGATCAGAAAACAGCAGGCCCTTTAAAAAGAGTTATATAAGAATGTTAAAAGTACTTCAGACTGGTGGCACTTGAAACTCATTAATCCACATTACGTTCACATAATGCTGATTTAGTAGCCCACCTCTGGTTTATACTTAGCTTCTCTGAACATTACATATTTGTACAGAAAGAACATATTATTAAACACTTGGTATTTTCCAAAGTTTACATCGAAATCCAAACTTACTTTATATCACCTAGACTTGAGGACATTACAATGAATTCAGACTTGGTTTATACATTCAGCTACTCCTTTACTAATGAATATTCCATGTGTATTATGAATATACATGTATATTGGTTTTATTTAGGTGCCACTGTAATGCATATGCAGAAAAAAGTGTGATTTCAAAACAGACGCTGATTGCAAATTTTGTGGAGTGGTCCCAGACAAACCATTTGCTCCTGAACGTGGACAAGACCAGGGAACTGGTGACTGACTTGAGGAGAAAGAGGACACCAGTGGAGCCCATTACCATCCAGGATCATGAGGTGGAGATCGTGGACTGCTACAAGTACCTTGGTGTCCATGTGAACAACAGGCTGGACTGGAGGGACAACTGTAATGGTCACATGATCGGCTATGATGGAGACATTTGTCACAGTGAGGGACAGGAGGACACTGGGCAAACTGCTCTCCATCATGGATACTCCTGCTCCCCCACTGCACCAGACCATAGAGGGACAGAGGAGATAATACTCCAACAGGCTCCTACAGCTCCACTCAAACAGTGAGAGATACAGGACTACATTCATCCCATACTCCATACAACTGTACAACAACTCACCCTTGTGCAATAGATAATACTCCCTACAACTGTATATATCTGTGATTGGACATCTTATTTGATACTGTATTTTATACTTTGTTACGTTTCTATTTAAAGGCAAATTAACGTTTTTTTACAATCTGAGCCTTCTTTCGGCAATAAAACAAGTAGTTTTACTCACCCATAGCATTTTTCAATTGGAGCAGTATCGCAGAACTTATGTTGAGCCGTTCTGTTCTAGTAATGATCCCGTATCCGTTAACATGGTGCTGTATCATTTGCTCGGGGCATTACTTTGCGGTGTCCAAATAACACAAACTTTAGCACTTTTCAAATCATAGAAGCCCGATGTCTTAATGTAAGAAATCGTTTGAAGCAAAAGTGGCCTGTAATCCGAGATTTAGCCATAGTTTCGAGTAGATGAGGACGCCAGTGCGCATGCGCGGACTGCTCCCGGGACCCAAACATGAAACGCAAAGCTGAAAACTATGGATAAATCTCGGATTACAGGCCACTTTTGCTTCAAACGATTTCTTACTTTAAGACATCGGGCTTCTATGATTTGAAAAGTGCTAAAGTTTGTGTTATTTGGAGACCGCAAAGTAATGCCCCGAATACAAATGCTAATGGTTACGCTACAACATAACTTTCTTCAAACAGCTCCAAATGACACGAACGTGATATGGGTGAGTCAAACGACTTGTTTTATTACCGAAAGAAGGCTCAGATTGTAAAATAACGTTACTTTGCCTTTAATTCTGATTTGTACATATACATTATCATCATTATTTTTATAATTATGTCTCATTTCACACTGGTCTATTGCTCTTTGGTTGCTATTCCATCTATTTTTTGTTACTCTCTGTTATATATTATATTTGATGAGTGAGCTACTGTACCCAAAACAATTTCCCTTGTGGATCAATAGTTTGTCTAAGTCTAAGATAAATTGACCTGCAAGACATATGTACACTGACTGTGTATATAAATGGACATAGATAACCTGCTAGCAGCAACATTCCGAACAGGAAGTGAGCATGGCCACACTTCCAGCTCCACTGGCTCCAATTCACTTTCTATTGAAAAATGTGCATGAGACTGTGTAATTTCCGACAAGCGGGGGGGAAATTTCTGTGCCCAGAAAATCTGTGCCCGATTTTCTGGGCACAGAAGCATCATGTCAAATTGCGTGTGTCACACTCTCAATGAGACTTGAGAGCCCTGCCCTACATTATCCTGGTGTTTTTATTTCAGCATTTTCTCAGTAAATCAAAATATGTACAAATTAAGGAAGCAATCACCTAGGCAGATCGTGTCAAATTTTGTGGTTGAGAAGATTAAATCACATTGACCAACCAGCTAAAACATACAGCGCAATGGACTTGTTCAGTACTACAAAATCTATTACTTCCCTGGAATGTTCCTCCCTATGACATTAAAGTTGTCTTATCTTCATGGAGACAAGTAGGTGAGGCAACCAGGCAAAGTTACAGGTCAGATCTGTGGAGGGACGTCCCTGCTCGCATTAAGAATACATGTTTTTCAGTGTATAGAAAATACTACAGCTCTGGAAAAAATAAGAGACCAAATGCAAAATGATCAGTTTTTCTGATTTTACTACTTATAGGTATGTGTTTGGGAATAAGGAACATTTTTGTTTGAGTCTATAAACTACTGACAACATTTCCCCCAAATTCCAAATAAAAATATTATCGTTTAGAGCATTTATTTGCAGAAAATGACAAATGGTCAAAATAACAAAAAAAGATACATGTTTTCAGAGCTCAAACAATGCAAAGAAACAAGATGAAATTCATTTTAAAACAACATAATACTAATGTTTACACTTAAGAAGAGTTCAGAAATCAATATTTGGTGCAATAACCTTTATTTTTAATCACAGCTTTGATGCGTCTTGGCATGCTCTCCACAAGTCTTTCACATTGTTCTTGGGTGACTTTATTCCACTCCTGGTGCAAGAACTGAAGTAGCTCAGCTTTGTGTTTGTGTTGGAATTCAATAGACGCTGGAATGGAATGGCTGTAATATATGTAGAGATGCTGATTTCAGAAAAAAAAATGCAGTTTTTCCAGAGCTGTACTTGATAGGTAGCTTCCAATGCCATACCGTGTAACATTCCCAACAAAACTAGCTATAAAATCTCCATGGAGACAGTCAGAGCCCTCAGGATAAAAGTTACATAGTGCCCCTTTTAAACAGACAAAAACAAAGTAACTTCCTTCAAATTTGATGTGAAAGTGAAAATAACAGTGACAGAAATCTCTCCCTCAAGGGTATTTGGACCGAAACACATGACACTAATCCAAGGCCAGGTGTCTATTAGCCCCCACAGCCTGTCACGAAGACCCCTTCACTGACCGTAGTTAATTTCATGCACGAGAAGGAGAGACAGGAGCAGGTCGAGGACTTTTACAACGCTCATAAATACTCAGAGATTCAAATGACGTGCGTCCTCTGAGAAGTGTCACCAGTTACACCAGAGCAAGGGCAAAATAACATGTAGCCGGATCAGAAGGCATCGCAATTAATGTTTAATGATCAGTGAGGTAATAAATAATTCAACTGAACTTTGACTGTGTTACGAATGTGTTACTAGAACTTCTGCTACTACTACTACTGTGAACACTGTGATTACTACTACTACTAGTACTACTGTGAATACTGCAATAACTTCTGCTATTATCAGGGCTCTCAAGTCTCACGCATTGAGAGTGTGACACACGCAATTCGACGTGTTCACACGCTCACACGCCACACATGGCTTTTTTTTTTTGTGCCCAGAAAATCGGTCTGTGTGGCTCAGTTTATGCAGGCACCGCGCGTTTTCAGCGAAAAAAACTCTCCCCCTCCTCCCCGCCCCGCTCCCCAGAAAAAAATCAGCCAATCAGAAAATAGATTGTTGTGTTGTTGGGCAGACTGTAGAGTGTAGATTCAGCTGCTAAGCGCACACTGCGGTGATGATAAAACAAACTGAGAACCATCAGGTAATAACTTCATTTATATAACTCTCATTAGTTGCTTTGTAGTTTAAGTTTGCTCTTTAGACAAACATTTACAGCAGGGCTCTCAAGTCTCACGCATTGAGAGAGACAATTCGACGCGTTCACACGCTCACACGGCATTTCTCACGCAACCCCTCCCCCTCGGAAATTACGCAGTCTCACGCACGTCCCCGCTCAAAACTTGAGAGCCCTGTATTACAACTGTGAATACTGCGATAACGTTGACTACTACAACTGTGAATACTGCAATTACTACTACTACTACTACTACTACTACTACTACTCTACTACTACTATGAATACTGTGATAACTTCTGCTACTACTACTGTGAATACTGCGATAACTTCTGCTACAACTGTGAATACTGCGATAACTTCTTCTACTACTACTGTGAATACTGCGATAACTTCTGCTACAACTGTGAATACTGCGATAACTTCTGCTACTACAACTGTGAATACTGCGATAACTTCTGCTACAACTGTGAATACTGCGATAACTTCTGCTACTACAACTGTGAATACTGCGATAACTTCTGCTACTACAACTGTGAATACTGCAATTACTACTACTACTACTACTACTACTACTACTACTACTGTGAATACTGTGATAACTTTTGCTACTACAGCTGTGAATAATGCAATTACTACTACTACTACTACTACTGTGAATACTGCGATAACTTCTGCTACTACAACTGTGAATACTGCGATAACTTTGACTACTACAACTGTGAATACTGCAATAACTTCGACTACTACAACTGCAAATACTGCGATAACTTCTGCTACTACTACTGTGAATACTGTGACAACTTCGACTACTACAGCTGTGAATACTGCGATAACTTCTGCAACTACAACTGTGAGTACTGCAATAACTTAGACTATTACAACTGTGAGTACTGTAATAACTACTACTATTACAACTGTGAATACGGCAATAACTTAGACAACTAGCTGTGAGTACCGTGATAACTACTACTCCTATTACCAGAGGCGGTTCTTGGGGATGGCGAGTGGGGCAATTGCCCAGGGCGCAACTTCGTGAGGGGCGCCGTGCCGAGTGCTTGAAAAAAAAAAAAATTATCTATCATATCACTGAAATGAAAAGGAAATTGGCAAATTGGCGCCCCCTCTGGCTGCAAGCGCCCGCGCAATACATTCCCTTCCACGCGGGCCAATGCACAGTGCAGAGACCTGCTGGAGCCTACACTGGCGCGAGAGGAAAAGGAAGAGAGGAAGAAAGAGAAGATAGAGAGAGGATTCACCCCCTCCCTCTCTGCGGCCAGCTGCGAGTCGAGCTCACACTACCACGATTTGACCAATGTCACGGCACTAGTTGCTACCAGGAATTGACCAATGATAGCTCCTACCAAGAATGCACATGCTCGCATCGGGAACACGGAAACTACAGAAGACAATAGTAAACAAAGTTAGTATAACGCAACATTTAATCACTTTTAAATCGATCGTTCACCCTCCGTGGTATTTACTATGAATACAACGTACAAAGACACACTTTACATGGGACTTTGTAGAGATACGCGATCGGCATTTTCAATAGAGGCGACGTGAATTACTTAACCCGGACAACACTTCATCTGGGAGCTCTTTCGGATTTGCTGGACAGTATCTTATCTTTGCTTTTGGTAAGTCATGTCATGAAATGTTTGTTTGTCATATCACTATTCTATTTTAGCGCTATTATATTATATTATATTATATTATATTGTATTAATTATATTAATTATATATGTTATATTATGTTATATTATTATATTATATTATATTATATTATATTTTATTATATTATACTGAGGAGAAATCTGTGTGAGGAAAGTGAGGAATAGCTGTGTAGCTATAGCTCGGAGGGGGTCTCGCCCAAGGAGTAATTCAATGTAGAACCGCCACTGCCTACTACTACTACTACTACTACTACTACTACTGCTGCGATAAATACTACTACAACTGTTACTGCTACTGCTACTACTGAAGGCAGAGGTGGGAATTAAGGAATTAAGTTTTCTTCTTTAAACTCCTTTTTATCTTATATAAGAATGTAAGATGAATTAAGTGTACTACTACTACTATTACTGCTAGTAGTAGTAGTTAAATAAGTACTAGCAAAGTATTCATCTTCTACTTAAACCTTTACAAAATAATTTGAATACTTTTACTGCTCTTGCTACAATATGCAATTAATATAGGCCCATAACGAAATCGTCAATTACTACTTACAACTACTTAGATTGAAATGCGTTACTTGAGTGGGAGTGTCTAGTTTCTTCCTGTTTATGATTGATAGGTGTGAGAGCCAATCAAAGAGCAGTAGAGGTCAGTGCGGTGGCGGTTTTGTGGATAGGTTTAATAAAGCATTTTGCAGGTTGTTGAGCAGAGTCAAGGTAAACAGCAGCTGGACTGGTAAATCTAAAGCACACCCTGTATCACGGTGCCGTCCTCATCTATAACGTCAGGTCAGGAGGGCACAGAGTGTTCATGTTCAAGCATAAACTACAAGGCAACTGTATAAAGGTGTGTGAGAACCTGGAAGAAAAACATGGAGCTAGACAAAGATTTAGTTAATTACACATCCTAATAGTAGAATTAGAATCAGTTTTAACCACTATAGCAGGCGTGTCAAACATGTGGCCCGGGGGCCAGATCCGGCCCTCCAAGACCTTCAATTTGTTCCTTGGCTGATTTTCTATTAAAATACACTTGCTGGATATTAGTGGGAGCTGGTACACGCTGTCGTATACGCCGGTCAAGCACATCCCAAACATGCTCAATGGGTGACATGTCCGGTGAGTATGCTGGCCATGCAAGAACTGGGACATTTTCAGCTTCCAAGAATTGTGTACAGATCCTTGCAACATGGGGCCGTGCATTATCTTGCTGAAACATGAGGTGATGTTCATGGATGTATGGCACAACAATGGGCCTCAGGATCTCATCACGGTATCTCTGTGCATTCAAAATGCCATCAATAAAATGCACCTGTGTTCTTCGTCCATAACAGATGCCTGTCCATACCATAACCCCACCACCACCATAGGCCACTCGATCCACAACACTGACATCAGCAAAGCGCTCACCCACACGACGCCACACACGCTGTCTGCCATCTGCCCTGAGCAATGTAAACCGAGATTCATCCGTGAAGAGAACACCTCTCCAACGTGCCAGACGCCATCGAATGTGAGCATTTGCCCACTCAAGTCTGTTACGGCGACGATCTGGAGTCAGGTTTAGACCCCGATGAGGATGACGAGCATGCAGTAGAGCTTCCCTGAGACGGTTTCTGACAGTTTGTGCAGAAATTGTTTGGTTATGCAAACCAATTGTTTCAGCAGCTGTCTGAGTGGCTGGTCTCAGATGATCTTGGAGGTGAACCTGCTGGATGTGGAGGTCCTGGGCTGGTGTGGTTACACGTGGTCTGCGGTTGTGAGGCCGTATTCTCTGAAACGCCTTTGGAGACGGCTTATGGTGGAGAAATGAACATTCAGTTCACAAGCAACAGATCTGGTTGACATTCCTGCTGTCAGCATGCCAATTGCACGCTGCCTCAATGCTTGTGACATCTGTGGCATTTTGCTGTGAGACAAAACTGCACATTTCAGAGTGGCCTTTTATTGTGGACAGTCTAAGGCACACCTGTGCACTAATCATGATGTCAGATCAGCATCTTGATGTGGCACACCTGTGAGGTGGGATGGATTATCTCAGCAAAGCAGAAGTGCTCACTATCACACATTTAGACAGATTTGTGAACAATGTTTGAGAGAAATGGTAATATTGTGTATCTGGAATGAATTTTAGATCTTTAAGTCCATCTCATGAAAAATGGGAGCAAAAACAAAAGTGTTGCGTTTATATTTTTGTTGAGTGTACTTTAATTATATTTTAATTTTCTATAAAAAATATTGGTAATTTTCTGCACAGCTTAGCATAGCAGCGTCTCCAGCGCCTCTGTGCGTGGCAGCACAAATGAAGACTTGCCTCTTTCCAAATGCTCTTAAAGACGATTGTTTTGGCTGTTGACCGTGACACCCTCATCAGCAAAGTGTTAAAAATGAGAAAAATGGACGCCGAATGCAGGATTTTCCAAGAAAAGAATTTGTTCACAGAAGTGAATGGGAAACCTGTTTGCTTGTGTTGAAATTGCATTTTTCCTAAAGTTTCAGGTTGTTCATAATATTATAATATTTTGTAAAAGAAAGAGTTCATCAAATAAAAAAGACTTCTGTAATAGATTTGTGTTTCTCTGCACAAATATTTGGACTTATTGCTATTTTTGGGGTATATATGCCATGAGTTTTCTGATCCGGCCCCTCTGATCCGGGATCAAAGTAGGTTGGATACGGTCCCCAGACCAAAATGAGTTTGACACCCCTGCACTATAGCCTGAGAAATCATTTAGTATAACAGGTTTTAAGATACTATAAGGTCCCATATTACTCAAAATTGACTCTTGTGAGGTTTAAGTCATGTTATAATGTTGTTGCCTCATCGAAAATTTACCTGGAGTTGTGTTTTCTTTCATTCACATGTTTGAGTAATCCTTTATTATTCATCTGTCTACATCTCTAAAGCTCAAAATGCTCTGTGCCACCTTCTGATGACCTGCATGAAATGGTAGTTTCCAGGTTAACAGCTCCCTTTACCTTTTGTTGTTAGTAGAGATTGGCTATTCCAGGGCTGAAATCATCCAAATGATTCTAGTGAAGGCCTCTGGAGCACTTACTGTATTACCACATGACATCACGAAGTGTTCTCCATTTGAAAGAAGAAATCTAAATATGCAGGATTTGAGTGTTAAACATGTGTGAATGAAACAAAACACAACTCAAGCTATGTTCACAGCGAAGAAACAACATTATAAGATAGATGCAGCACGATCTTAGGTTAGCTATACTTTCCTTTTATGTAACTGAATAGAGCTTATAGGTCAGCCCAGGACTGTTTGTTTCTCATTGCTGACAGCTCCACATATCTGTCACAGGTAATCTTTGAGTATGAGAAATGTAATCCTGTCAAAATGTGATGTACTAAAGGGATTTGGCAGAGTGGGATAAAGACAAAACATCATATTTGTGGATCAGCAAAGAGACATATAATGCTGGCTAAAGGTTGAATGCAAAGTAATACACACCTAAACATGAGTAAACCACAGCTTAAACGTGTGCACTATGTGACTAAGGGTCTGCAACCAGCTTGTGTTATTGCTTTAGCTTGAATGTTCCACTATGGCATTAAACTCACTGATTTTGCATTTTTTTTATTGCACAAAGAAAATACATTCCTACTGAGTCATACTTCCTATATGTCGTACATTATGCAAAATTGACTTGTTAGAATGTTGGTACCTCAGTGTTTCCTGCAGTGCTTTACAGTTAGAGCGGCCGCCTTGATAACTGCCCCCACCTTGACTATGTCCCTCCGAAAAAAAAAGAAAAAAAAAACAGACATGCATACACAGTGAGGTAGCATTGCGATGAGGCTGAATAGCAGCATCTGTTGTTTAAAATAACTGTTAGTCACCACCTTGACTAACCAATTTTCTGCAGGAAACACTGTACCTCATAAAAAAACATACCTGGAGCTGTGTTTTGTTTCATTTGCACATGTTTGCGTAAAACTATATTATTAGTCCGTCTACATCTCCAAAGCTCAAATTGCTATTTTGACACCTTACGATGTCAGTCACAAAGAAAGAAAGAAGAAAGAAAGCTATGCCTTTATTAGTCCCACAGTGGGGAAATTCCAGGCGTAGTTAAGTCAAGTTACCAGCTACTTTTTACATTGGGGAAACAAAACAGCCACTTCACAAGAGGATGTACCAACACAGGCGGGCGTGCCAGAGTGGACCGGCTTCTGCGGTACATCTTCACCTAGAAGCCACGGGCCATTCTTTTGAGGACAGTGAGGTTCAGATCTTAGCCAGGGAAAAGAACTGGTTTGAGAGGGGAGTTAAAGAGGCTATTTTTGTCAAAAAAGAGAATCCGTCATTAAACAGAAATGGGGGAGTGAGGCATAACTTGTCTCCCATTTATAATGCGATTCTTAGACCAGTCAAACAGAGCCAGGGCAGAGGGGTGGAGAGGGTCGTTAGACGTTGAATAGGGGGTCGAAACCAGCCGTCAGAGTAATTTGAAAAACAAAGAGACAGATTAGGGGGGATCGTTTTCAGAGCTTTTGTCATTGGAGGACGCGCCTCCCGGCAGCTAGATATAAGCAGGGTCTAACCAGTACAATAACCAGAGCTGACGAAGCCTCTCGGATGAGCGGCGAAACGTTTTCAACCAAACAAACTTTGTCCAGTTGACAAATTGAACTTCTCCTTTGATCACAGCTACTTTTTACTTTTTGTTCAGAAGAGGTTGGCAATTTCAGGGCTGAAATTATCCAAATGATTCTAGGGGAGGTGTATGGACTTAAAAAAATACTGGTGGAGCTCTTCCTGTATTACCACATGACATCACAAGGTGGAACAAAGTTTTCTGTTTTAGACAAGAACACAGCCTAAATATGCAGAACATGTGTGACTGAAACAAAATGCAACTCAGGGCATGTTTTTTTTTAAATGAGAAAACAGCATTATAACATAGATAAAATGAGTGGCAAAAAGATAAATCCCTCAGTTGTCCAGGTAGAACCCATGGCAAAGGAGAAATTCAATTTGTCAACTGGACAAAAGCTTATTTAGTCGAATATGTTTCACAACTCATCCAAGCTGCTTTGTCAGTTCTGGAAGTTCAGTTAAGTTCCAGACAAACTGAATTTCTCCTTTTGCCATGGATTCTCCCTGGACGACTGAGGGATTCTACACACATCTTAAAGGTCCCATGGCATGAAATTTTCACTTTCTGAGGTTTTTGAACGTTAATGTGAGCTCCCCTACCCTGGGCATCCCCATGGTTAAAAGTTGCGAAATGTCTGAACTGAGCATTTGCGATCCTTTTCTGCGTTACAAAAATTCGGAGCTCAAACGGGCGAGTTTGAACAAGGCACCTGATTGACGTCAGATCGAAAAAAGAAATGCAAATGCAGTTCCACCCCCGTCTCTCTGAACTCAGCGTCTCTGTAAATCACGCCCAGAGAGTTTGGACTGCGAATGCGCTAGGCAATGCGAAATGCGTTTTTTTATTTGCCTGGAGGCACGTCCGAGTGTTTCTAGGCTCGGAAGTCCTTTATCTGAGCCTCTGGACCTTTGAACAGCAGAGGTTTAATTTTATTTTATGTGAAAATGTGTTTATTTTTCAATGGAACGCTTCAAATCTCTCCCCCGTGCAAAAACAAGGAAATGGATCAGAGGGCACAGCTGACAGCTCTGAGCAGAGAGTTTGGCCACGCCCCCACCCTCTACTATTGGCCAGCTCTTTTCTCCTCATTTGCATTCAAGTAACAACGCCCATTATGACCTGTTCTGAGGGAGAAAAAATACTCTTTTTCATCTTATCTCTGTTTCTCATGCACTGAGTGTTGATTTTGAAGAAGGATTCATTTACAGTATTAGGGAACCATTAAGGAGCCATATAAAAGCATCAAGAAGTACCATGTCATTTACCTGGTCAGCCAAATGATATCTCTCTGTATTTCCTATACAGCGCGATACCATTTGGACACCCTCGCTCCACCCTCGCTCCTCCGGTTAAAAACGGACTCCGCGATTCTGATTCGTTCAAAGATGGTGACGTCAGTGCACCCGCCTTTGCCCGCAAAGTCACTCTTAGGCAGCGGAAGTTCCTCCTCAGTTTTGAATCAAGATGGCGCAAAATCTCTGATTGGTTCACTTAGCTGTCTGTCTACGCGCAACTGCAGCGCATTTTGGACCAAGCGTTACCAGACTCACTCGCTGGTACAGCGATGAGTCATGGATTCTTCCAGGCAACCATGTCATGGGATCTTTAAGAACAACTACGAGCCAACCATTGCTGCACTGGTAAGAAAGCAGGAAAAGGACACAAAAAGGTTAGCAAAGAGGAATCATTTACGCTTTAACCTTAGATGTCGACAGAAGCAACTTATTCCCAAGGCTTTACAGAAGAAAGCACCGGAACCAGGGCATAGGGCAGCCAGGTTAACCCAGCGTTACCTGAGAGGGATACTCATCCTTAGAATCAGTCATCTCAATTATGACACTTCAAACTTTTACAGAACTGAAGAAGCAGCTTGGATGAGCTGCGAAATGTATTCAACCAGATAAACTTTTGTCCAGTTGACAAATTGAATTTCTCCTTTTGCCATGGATTCTACCTGGACAACTGAGGGATTTTACACACACAGATAAAATGACATAATATGGACTCTTTAATGGCATATTGTGGAACATTCTTTGTAAAGTAGACAAACAGGTGGTGGACTCCCCAGTGGAAAAGTTACATAGTACACCTTTAACTATGGGACCCATGATGTACAACTGTCCACAGACCAATAAGCATTGTTATTTTCCCCATAGCAAATCAAGGCTACGACTAACATGACTCGTAAGGCACAAAACTGCCTTATAATGACAGATGTTATTTCAATTCCTGAATATTGCAGATAGTTAAAATCATCTCATAAAGTAAATGTAATAAAATCTCACTCCACAGTTTTCCCCAATCTTTATTTAACCTAAAATCTCTGTCCCTAAAAAGCAGTATGTTAAATTATTCATCTTTATCTCAAAAGTGTATTATATAAGCGATCATATCCGGACCAGCCCTGCAGTCTGAGAGTAATTGTGACTCATATAAAAACTGCATTGTTCCACCCACAGCGCTTTTGTCATATTGCTGCTTGGAGCTATAATTTAATTTGGCTGTTGGGTATCTAGTGACCGTGACCTCGGCATCAGAAACTCTCGAATCCTTTCAAAGCCATCTCCGTTCTCTACTCAGCATGAAAAGCAAAAACAACACGCTAATAAAGGATCAGAAGGGAGCATTACGGAGTTTCTTCTCTCGTTTTCCTTCTTAGAGAATGAGCTTTGGAGTTGGGGAAATTAGGAGTCTAGACAGAGGCTTTGCTAAAGGCACAGAACCCACAGCACCATTTGATTTGTCCTGGCTAACAAATATGGATTCAGGATTTGAGATGATCGCTTTTATGGCAAACACTGGGTAGCGGCTAAAAGGGTGGAACAGAACATTTTGAACTTTGGAAATGAAGACAGGCTAATAAACCAAGATTACTGAAACATGTGTGAATGAACAAAACACAACTTCATACGTTTTTGGGGAGATAACAACATTCTAACATGGCTTAAAGCTCACAAGAGTCAATTTTGCATTAAAATAACACAAGAATTGTTAACCCATATTGGTAAGAATGGATTAAAGTAATATTCATGGAGCTGATTTTGATAGGTAGGACATCAAGTCTTAATTATCACTGTGTACTCTCTTTGTGAACCCTGTGGACCACTGAACGTGACTGAATGTGATATTTCTTACTTAATAATGGTGAATAAATTGGTAAAATGGTGCCATCATTTAGGGCTAGGCGGTATACCGCTTCATAATGAATAATACACAGAGCGGCGGAACGTCGTGCCGTGGGACATTGTTTGAGAGGGGGACTGTTTTGCAGTGGCATGAGAGCGGTGGAAGCTCAGTGTGTGTTGAGCGGCAAACAACATGGATGGAGAAAATGTTACAGACACAGAGGAACTTATACCGAAAAGAGGAGCCGTGTCAGTTGTGCGGAAGTACTTCGGCTTTAAAAAATCTGACACTGATCAAACAACCGTATTCTGTAAATGTTGTCAGGCTAAAGTTGTAGAGGAGGCGACACGAGCGATCTGCTTCACCACCTCCGTCACAAACATGTCCTGGAATATGAAGAATCATGAAACTATGGCTAAGTTCAGACTGCAGGGCTTAAAGCTCAATTCAGATTTTTTTGTGAAATCCGATTTTTTTTGGGAGGTTGTTCACATTTCCAATTAAATGCGACTTGTATGTGATCTCCAGTGTGAACTTTAAACGCCACAAAAGTGTCCCTCATGCGCCTTGGAGGACACGATGAGGTCACATTCAGCCATCATGCTCAATGTTTACGGAAGTAACCTAAAGTTGCTGTTGTACCGGAGCCAGAACATGTACAGCTTATTTGTTTTAAGGAGGAGACGGAGAAGGACAAGGTTTTTGGCCACAGCGTTTTGTGGGGCAGTGGCAGCAACGTCTGTAGAAATTACTGTGTTGGTACAGAGTTGCAGCCAAGAGTGGTGGGATTGGTATGTGCTTCGCCGCTTCACTGACACAGAGTTCATACTCTATCTTCGCATGATGAGAAGAATGTTTGTGTACATTTGTGAGCGCCTACTTGTACCACTCTCCAGACCCCCCAGGATTTCGCGGACATTTTTGGTGATTGTTGCGGGCTAAAATGCCTGAATTTGCGTGAATTTTTCCAAAAAGTTGCGATGAAAGTTGCGGTGCTTTTAAGGTTTTTGTTTGGATTTTGTTGCAGGAGGAAGTGTTGTGATTTTCCCTTTTTGTAATTAAACTTGAGTAATATTTTGAGTTATTACTGACAAAGAATAATACAAGGACACAGAGATCACAGATATGGTCCTAAAACAACCTTACCAACATCGAAAATAAATTACTACTAGGAGGGGAACTGTTTCGCCCGGTCTTTTGCTGCTATTTTTGGGGGCAAATGGCGCCGCAAACATGCTTCTTTGCCATTAGAAGCCATGTCCCAATTCCCAGAGTGCACAGTTCGGAGCGTGGTTTGAAGGGCATGTGCGTCATTTCTTTTTTGTCCCATGCAGAGTTAACACGCGGTCTGAAGACCGCGTGTTAACTCTGCATGGGACGCAGTTGTTTCCATTGAAATCGGGGCGTGGACCAAGCGCGTGAAAAAGCCGCTTCACGCAGCATGCACCGCGCGCTAATTTTTCTACGGGAGAAAATGAAGTCCGTGGCTGCTTCCCGTAGTTGCGAGATCTGTCGCATTTCGCAGACGGCCATGCGGTCCGTGGAGTGCACTCAGGGCTGAGCAAGTGTGCACCGCCTTGACTGCAGTCTGAGCCCCCTTCAAACCACGAACTGGGGACACGGCCGCAGTTTCGTTTCGTCAGAAGGAAGTTGGTCGACGTGAGTTCAATACGTCGCCGATGATTGGTCAAAATTGGTAAAAATTGCTGGAAAGTTGCGGTGATTGGTCAAAATTGCAACACCGCCCTGAATTCACAGGGATTGGCTGAAGTTGCGTTGAAGTTGCAAATCGCAACATCGCAAATTCCTGGAGGGTCTGACTCTCTGAAGGAATCACGCCCAGGTCGGATGAATGCAATCTGGCCGTTCAGACTGAAGTCGCATGTCAATAGATCGGATATGTATCGGTTTTAGGACCACATATCCAAGTGGCCTGGGTCGCATTTGAAAAAATCAGATCTGTGTCGTTCAGACTGTCATTAAAAGATCAGATACAGGTCGTATAGAGGCAAAAAAAATCAGATTTGGGTCACTTCAGGCTGCAGTCTGAACGTAGCCTAAGATCTGCATCCTCTTCCACGTCCACTGATATAATTTCGAAAAATACCGTGATATCAATTTTTGTTCATACCACCCAGCTCTACCTACATTTACTACAGCTACTTGAAATGGGATCTAGATGTAATTCCTGTGTGACTTTATTGCAAGTTGTAAACAAAGATAGACGTATTCGGGAAGAAACAGCTACAATCACAGGAGGCAGTCTTATAAAACATAAAATTATATCTTTACAATGGAGAAAACAACATTCATCAAAACATTTTTCATAACAAGAAGCTGAAACTCATGAACAGAATGCAGTTTTACACAACTCAGAGCGCAGTGATGTTACGACTCTGGTTGTAATTTTCAAAGTTACTCCAAACTTTGGCCTTTGGGAATACATGCAGCGGGAGTAGTTATCAAAGCGGATCGGACACTGTTGGTCTGATGTTGTGAGTCAGTGGGGCAGAGAGGTAAAGACATACTGTAGGAGAGAGAAAGAAAGAGAGGGAAGAGAGAGAGAGAGGAGGAAGGAGAGAGAAAGAAAGAGGAGGAAGGAGAGAGGAGAGTTTAACCTTAGAAAGCTACACCATTACTGTGCTGACAGGTACAACACCGGGGGGTAAAACAGAGTGTGAGTGTGTGTGTGTGTGTGATGGAGAGAAAGAAAAAGAGAGGACTAGAAATATAAGAAAGAGAGGGAGAGGCAGAGGTGTGGGAGAAAACGAAAGATAGTTAAAGGTCCCATGGCATGAAATTTTCACTTTCTGAGGTTTTTGAACGTTAATGTGAGCTCCCCTACCCTGTTTAGCCCCCCCCATGGCTAAAAGTTGCAAAATGTCTAAACTGAGCATTTGCTGTCCTTTTCTGCGTTACACAAAACCAGTGTTCAAACGGGCGAGTTCGGACAAGGCACCTTTTTGACGTCAGATTGGCAAATGCAGCTCCAGCCCCTCCCTCTGTCTCCGCTCAGCGTCCCTGTATATCCCGCCCATAGAGTTTGGACTGTGAATGCGCTACAATGCGAAATGCGTTTTTTTATTTGCCTGGAGGCACGTCCGAGTGTTTCTAGGCTCGCAAGTCCCTTACCCGACCCTCTGGACCTCTGAAATACCAGTGGTTTAATTTTATTTTCTGTGTAAATATGCTTTTTTTCATTGCAAAGTCTCCCATCTGTCTTCCTGTGTTAAACACGGAAGAGAGGAGACGAGCTGCGCCGAGCTGCGCTTCGAGTGGGGGAAACCCGCCCCCTCGCTCCCTAGCCAATCTCTCTGTCCTTCTCATTTGCACTGAAGCAGCAACACCCACAATAAAGCATTTTAGACACATATCTAGCCTCATGAAGACTGTCAGAGTCATATCTCATGCAGTGAGTGTTGATTTTGAAGAAGGATTCATTTACAGTATTAGGGAACCATTAAGGAGCCATATAAAAGCATCAAGAAGTACCATGTCATGGGACCTTTAAAGAGATAGAAAGGGAGAGAAAGAGAGGGATAGACAGAAAGAAAGAAAGCAAAGAGAGGGAGTGTAAACAAAGAGAGGAAGAGAGTAAGGGTGCACCAATCCAGGTTTACTTTAAGTATTTGCAGATACCGAATGTCAACTGAAAATGACATTTTCTTTGAACTGAATAACAATAAGAGCAGGGGGGACAGATCTGGCCCTCGATGATCGTTTTGACTGTTGACCGTGACACCCTCATCAGCAAAATGTCACACATGAGAAAAGTGGACAACAAGCGCAGGATTTTCGAAGAAAAATTGACTAATTCCTGTTTGTTCCAGAGGTGAATGGGAAACCTGTATGCTTGTGTTGAAACTGCATTTTTCTTAAAGTTTCAGGTTGTTCATAAAAGAAAGAGTTCATCAAATAAAAAAGACTCCTGTAATAGATTTGTGTTTCTCTGCACAAATATTTGGACTTATTGCTATTTTGAGTTTTCTGATCCGGCCCCTTTGGGATCAAAGTAGGTTGGATAAGGCCCCCAGACCAAAATGAGTTTGACACCCCTGAATAAGACAAAAGTGATCCAAGTGTGTGATGGAACTCTTATTTAGCTCTCAAATAACTTTGTATTATGACAAATTCAAATGTTCTGGGCAGACGATGACCAGTACAGTCTTATTATATCAATTTCCTGGCCCAACCAGAATGTCGACTGAAGCGATAATTGGAAGCCGAAAAATGATACAGTAAATTTTGTCAGTATCGGCACTGATCTCCGATAGCAAAGAGATACATAGAGAGATGGATAGAAACTAGAAATAACAAAACAGAGAGACAGAAAGGGGGTGGTAGAGAGACAAAGAAAGAGAAGGAGAGATAGAAAGACAGAAAAAGAAAGAGAGGAAGTGGGGTAACAGACTTTGGGAGAGGAGGAGAGAGGAGAGGAGAGAAGGGGTAGTGAAGTGATGTTCCAACTCAGACAGGTGCAGATGTCCTCTTACAGACTTGTCCTTTCTCCAAACTTTACCCCTGAAAATCCACTTTTATACAGTTTTACATTGCCATTATCTATTAGTTATCATATTAGTTATTGAACGCTTATTTAATCCTCTTTGTGCCATGTGTTCATGTTTCCAACTGAAAAGAACTATGATGTGTATAGTTTTGTCACAATACTAAAATTTCAAACTTAATTTTGATACTAAATAGATTCCATACTCAATACCAATACAGATACCACAATGATAATAAAAAAAAAAACACACACACACTTTATTTAGACAACTGAATGTTATTTTCAACATTAAAAAGTACTTTCTTTTATATTACCATGTAGTTTTATATCTGTGTAATCCCTCAGTGGTCCATGAGCGTATACTAGTCTAGTCTTCAGGAAAGGTTCATTTCTGTCCTGTGAATGTGACTTTTTTGTATTGACACCTGTTCAAATGAATATCTAGTTTCAATACTACTTTTACTATCAATTAGTATCTGATACTGACACCGATCTGATACTTTTGCTCATTTGTGTACCTATATGTATTTTTTTTATCTAAGTTTTTGGTTATAGTACTTAAGAAAGGTTAAATACGCTTGTTACATAAAAACATGAGCAGTACGGACTAGGCATGGGACGATATAGAAATTTGGTGTCGCGATTATCATGGATATGAACAGGAAGGAAGGGTGAGGGTACTGTCCTCTCACCCTTCCTCTTCACCATCTACACCTCGGACTTCACATACAACACGGACAGCTGCCATCTCCAGAAGTTCTCCGACGACTCGGCCTTTGTGGGCTGTGTGTCTGAGGGGAACGAGCTGGAGTACCGCTCGGTCATCAGTGACTTTGTGGACTGGTGTGGGCGCAACCACCTGAGCCTTAACACCAGTAAGACAAAGGAGCTGGTGATCGACTTCAGGAGGAGACCACTACCTCACTCACCGGTGAACATCCAGGGGCAGGACATAGAGACTGTGGACAGTTTCAAGTACCTGGGTGTTCACGTCAACAATAAACTGGACTGGTCCCACAACACCGACGCCCTGTACAAGAAGGGCCAAAGTCGCCTCCACCTCCTGAGGAGACTGAGGTCCTTTGGAGTGAGCAGGCCTCTGCTCAAGACTTTTTATGACTCTGTGGTGGCCTCTGCTCTCCTCTACGCTGTCGTCTGCTGGGCCCCGAGCAGCACAGAACGGGACAGAAAAAGACTGAATAAACTGGTTAAGAGGGCCAGCTCTGTCCTGGGCTGTCCTCTGGACTTTGTAGAGGAGGTGGCTGAGAGGAGGGTACTGGCCAAATTCATGTCCATTAAGGACGACACCTCTCACCCTCTGCACCGGACTGTAGAGGAGCTGAGCAGCTCCTTTAGCAGCCGACTGAGGCACCCCCAGTGCAAGAAGGAGCGCTACCGCAGATCCTTCATCCCCACCGCCATCAAACTGTATAATTCTAACATATAGGCCAGACGTGCAATATCCTCCTTTTCATGTTGATGCTTATTGTTACTATTATCATTATTACTATTTTCCATTATTATTATTATTACGTATTACTATTTGTACTATTTATTACTTACTTTATCCCCTCCCTGCCTGCATGCACTTTTCCCTCTTGTCCAAATGTCCTGGAGCTACTGTGGCGAGTAAATTTCTCCTGTGTGAGATCAATAAAGGCTTATCTTATCTTATCTTATCTTATCTTATAATTGTAAAATCATGAATAGGTTCCATATTTTAACAACTGTTATAGTGCTGTACCTGTTATAAGTGAAAACAACAATGATCTAGAAGAAAACGTCATGGAGAAGTCATTTTTTTCAGCATATCCTGTTGATAAAATGGCGATTATCTTCTCACGATTATAAAAAATGTTCCACAAACGATTATTGTATATAGTATATAGTACAATATATTGTATATATTGTATACCCTTTTCATCACAATACACAGTACATAGTACGTAGTTCTGCCCTTGATTTCAGTGTTGGGTGTTGGAAAGGGTCCTACGGGTGCTGCTCCTGACAGGCTGTCCCCTCTGGTGTTACAAACCGAGGATCAGGCACAGGGCAAAGGCTGACGTCTGTGTGATGGTTTCTGCACTAAGACAAGGTAACCTCAAGTCAACCCACACCTACAAGAACACTGCAATAGACTGCAATTACATGAGAGCGCACGAAAGAAATGAAAGTGCATGAGACACAAAGTTTTCAAAGTCGAACATCTATGGTATTTTTTTTGACAAAACCAAAACTAGTCAAATCATAACTAATTATAAACCAATCATCAAGCATGCATTCGACTTTGTCTTATTAAAACAAATAACAATTGCTTTCTTCTTCCCTTCTTTAAACATCCTCTTGATTTGACTGATTTGATTGATTAATTAATTTCCTTTGGGATAAATTAAGTATTTATCTATCTATCTATCTATCTATCATCTATCTATCTATCTATCTATCATCTATCCATCTATCTATCTATCTATCTATCTATCTATGTCAATCACATGAATGTTATGAGTAAGTGACTGGTGGATTTGACCAATAGCTAATAAAAATAATAGCCAATAATCAATTTTCAGATGAAGCACTTGCATTATTAAATATTCACCTCTTAAAGGCAATATACATGTACCAGTACTACTAAGACTACTAATTTGTTGTTTGTACACCCCCTCTCATGTATTTTTCTTTATATTTACTACTTTAAACATGTTATACACATACAGAAGACATACGGTGAAAGATAAACAAATAATAATTAAAGTAATAATAAATGCATAATTACATAGCAAAGAAAGTAAAATAAGTCAACATTTATTTTTTTTTACATTTTATATTCAAGCCTTCAAAGTATACACCCTTTGCTTTGTGGACAGCGTTGCAAGACCTTGGCATTCTCTCAGTGAGCTTCACGATGATCTCCTGAAATGGTTTTCACTTCACAGCTGTGCCTTGTCTGGGTGAAGATATGTCAAAAGTACAAACCAGATGTTCAAAGCAAAAGGGTGGTTATTTAAAAAAAAAAGAAAAAAAATTAACACAGGTGTTGCAAGAATCTACAATGTAAATAATCTTGGAAATATAGACGAAAAATACATGAAAAATGAGTACAAACTTTTGACTGTTCATGTACCAAGTTCACACTGACCATCAGAAAATTGTGATACATACAGCTCTGGAAAAACATGAGACCACTGAAAAATGTTCAGTATTTCTGATTGTACTACTTATAGGTATGTGTTTGGGCAAAAGAAACATTTTTGTTTGAGTCTATAAACTACTGACAACATTTCCCCCAAATTACAAATAAAAATATTATCGTTTAGAGTATTTATTTGCAGAAAATGACAAATGGTCAAAATAACAAAAAAGATCCATGTTTTCAGAGCAAAACAATGCAAAGAAACAAGATCAAATTCATTTTAAAACAACATAATACTAATGTTTACACTTAAGAAGAGTTCAGAAATCAATATTTGGTGCAATAACCCTTATTTCTAATTAGGGCTGTCAGTTTAACATTAATTAGATTAATTAATTACACTGCCAGGGCCTTTGAACGGCAAGTTTATTTATAAAAAGAACAAAGATCAACAAGAACGTGGTGATTTGTAGCTTTTGTCAAAAAGAATTTTCTGATCACCGAAGCTGCTCCAGCCTGACGGATCATTTGAATGTTAAACACGTCCGGACAAGTTCCATCGTTACCAGTGATAGAGCGAGCGTGAGCGCACTTCAACAAACCAACAAACCAACAAACCACGCTCGCAGAATTTGGGAAACGAATGAGCAACGCGACCACAGAAAAACTGACAAACTCAATCGCAAAGCGGGTTAGTTCGCTTGCTCGTCCACAATCTCTCATTCACTCTCTCTCTCTCTCTCTTAAAATGCAATTCATTAGATTAATTAATTACAAATCCTGTAATTAATTAGATTTTCTTTTTAAATCACCTGACAGCACTAGTTTTAATCGCAGCTTTCATGAGTCTTGGCATGCTCTCCACAAGTCTTTCACATTGTTCTTGGGTGACTTTATTCCACTCCTGGTGCAAGAACTGAAGTAGCTCAGCTTTGTGTTTGTGTTGGAATTCAACAGACGCTGGAATGGGATGGCTATAATACATGTAGAGATGCTGATTTCAGAAAAAATGCAGTGGTCTCTTATTTTTTTCCAGAGCTATATATATATTAATATTTTGTTTTAGCATATCGCCCCCTACCTTTACAAAGAAGAAAGTCAGGTACCCCAGTGCATAACTACGGGCCCGCTCCGTCTCCCTCGCCCCCTGCTGCCTTCTGTGGGCACGTGGGCATAGCCCGGTGGGTACACTGAGACTGACATGTCCCTGTGAGATGAAAGGGGCCATTGCAGTCACCAGGGCCCCAGAGGTAAACGTGGTCGGAGTTAGCAAACAGCTTTTTTCATTTATTGCCACAGCGACAGACTCAGAGGCACCATAACAAAACAAGACCGCAATAAAAGGCCAAACGCTCCACTGGCACGACTCACAATCTATCTGTGGTCTATAGCAGCTCATAAAGACCATTTTTAATGTTTGTATAAGACAAACCTGGTCCCTCTAGATGCATTGTGTTCACATTGTAGTAGAATTTGATGTAATAATTTCAGATGGGGGACAGGGATCAATATAACTTTATGGACAATTAGCTGTTTTTGGTACCTCTAACATTTTTGTTAGCCTTAGTAAAGCAAGAAAAAACACTTAGTTACGAGGTTAGTATGGCTAAAAGTGGTCATATTACTCTATTTTCTGATCTATGTTGTAGTGTTTCATCATCAAAAACATACCTGGAGTTGTGTTTTGTTTTATTTACACGTGTTTACACTTCTCTCACACAAAAACGCTCTATTCCACCTTGTTCGGCCATGTGGTAATACAGGAAGTGCTCCACCATGTTTTTTTAAACTTCGTACACCTTCACTAGAATCTTTTGGATAATTTCAGCCCTTGAATTGTCAATCTCTACTGAATAGAGGCTAACTTGAAAACTACCGCTTCACGACATTACAAGGGAGAACAGAGCATTTTGAGCTTAGATGTAAACAGACTAATAAGAAAGAATTACTCAAACATGGGTGAATGAACCAAAACAACTCCAGGTATGTTTTTGATGAGGTAACAACATTCTAACATGACTTAAAACTTACAGCAATCTATTTTGTGTAATACGGGACATTTAAAAGACAATTGTGTGTAATACAGGACCTTTAAAGGTCCCATGGCATGAAATTTTCACTTTCTGAGGTTTTTGAACGTTAATGTGAGCTCCCCTACCCTGTTTAGCCCCCCCCCCAATGGTTAAAAGTTGTGAAATGTCTAAACTGAGCATTTGCGATCCTTTTCTGCGTTACAAAAAATCTGAGCTCAAATGGGCGAGTTTGAACAAGGCACCTTATTGACGTCAGATCGAAAAAAGAAATGCAAATGCAATTCCACCCCCGTCTCTGAGAGTTTGGACTGCGGAGGAGCTACGCAATGCGAAATGCGTTTTTTTATTTGCCTGGAGGCACGTCCGAGTGTTTCTAGGCTCGGAAGTCCTTTATCTGAGCCTCTGGACCTTTGAACAGCAGTGGTTTAATTTTATTTTATGTGGAAATGTGTTTATTTTTCAATGGAACTCTTGAAATCTCTCCCCCCCTGCAAAAACAAGGAAATGGATCAGCTGTGAGCTACAGCGAAGACCGGACCGTTTGGCCACGCCCCCACCCTCTACTATTGGCCATCTTTTTTCTCCTCATTTGCATTCAAGCAACAACTCCCATTATGACCTGTTCTGAGGGAGAAAAAATACTCTTTCTCATCTTATCTCTGTTTCTCATGCACTGAGTGTTGATTTTGAAGAAGGATTCATTTACAGTATTAGGGAACCATTAAGGAGCCATATAAAAGCATCAAGAAGTACCATGTCATGGGATCTTTAAAAGAAAATTCAACCATAAAATTCACCTGCTCTCCTCTTCAGTATGGTTTAAAATGTGTTCATGTGAGCCCTGCCTCTATTACCCCATTCCTCGAGTCTGCATCTCTACATTATTTGCAGATAGAAGCCGCTGTAGCTTGATCGTTTTTATTATTTGTACAAGCGATTATGCGCGAGATAGAGCTGACAGATGCAAATCTGGCCCCTGCTCCCCTGAGAATCGTCTGACATGTTTTGCATAGATCACATCACCACAGACTGTTGAACATGTCACTTTACCAGATAGGACAAACAGATGTTAGAGGCAAATACAATATGGCAGATAAGGCTGAGTTTACAGATGGAAATAAGTGAACCACTCACATTTGATATACAGCTCTGGAAAAAAAAAACAAGAGACCACTGCAAAATGATCAGTTTTTCTGATTTTACTACTTATAGGTATGTGTTTGGGCAAAAGGAACATTTTTGTTTGAATCTATAAACTACTGACAACATTTCGCCCAAATTCCAAATAAAATTATTATAATTTAGAGCATTTATTTGCAGAAAATGATAAATGGTCAAAAAGATACATGTTTTCAGACCTCAAACAATGCAAAGAAACAAGATCAAATTCATTTTAAAACAATATAATACTAATGTTTACACTTAAGAAGAGTTCAGAAATCAATATTTGGTGCAATAACCCTTATTTTTAATCACAGCTTTCATACGTCTTGGCATGCTCTCCACAAGTCTTTCACATTGTTCTTGGGTGACTTTATTCCACTCCTGGAGCAAGAACTGAAGTAGCTCAGCTTTGTGTTTGTGTTGGAATTCAACAGACGCTGGAATGGAATGGCTGTAATACATGTAGAGATGATGATTTCAGAAAAAAATGCAGTGGTCTCTTATTTTTGTCCAGA
This sequence comes from Paratrypauchen microcephalus, assembly GCA_036785185.1. NCBI lineage: Eukaryota > Metazoa > Chordata > Actinopteri > Gobiiformes > Gobiidae > Paratrypauchen > Paratrypauchen microcephalus. Next base: position 11,642,739 of record JAVJIX010000012.1, read on the forward strand.
GCTGTATCGGTGTCTATAGTTCTCAAAGGTCCTACTGCATATTACGCAAAACTGACTCTGGTGCATTTTAAGCCCTGTTAGAATGTTGTTACCGCCTCAAAAACACACCTGCAGTTGTGTTTTCTTTCATTTACACATGTTTGAGTAATCCTGCATTTTTAGCCTGTCTACTTCAAAGCTCAAAACGCTTCGAGAAGAACTCAGCCAAAATATGCAGGGTTTGTGTGTTAAACGTGTGAATGAAACAAAACACAACTCCAGGTATGTTTGTGATGAGAAAACTACATTATAACACAAATCAGAAAATAACGTTATATGTTTAATGGTCTTGTCCCCTTGATGCTTTACCTTGAATGTCCCACAGTATGGAATTAAAGAGGTCTATGTCTATGGAAATGAGCAGATAACGTGACAGGTCGGATCTCTGGAGAGGAGAGGAGAGGAGAGGAGGAGACAGAACTTACAGTCAGAACTTTTTTTGGGTTTGTTTTTTGAGCAATAAAAACTGTGTAATTTAATGAAATAAATATGAGACAGAAAAAGGATGCTGGCATACAGTGGACTATTCCAGACAACGCAATAACAGCGCCATGGAGACAAGCAAGATAAATGTCCACTTGCTAATGGACTTTCAATTGACTCTGAAGGTCACCTCAGATTTACACACTTATATAAATACAGCAAGATGTTCAGTACACATTTAATCAACACTGAATGATCAAAGTGCATGTGATTTACTGATTGAGTTTGCTCGCCCATTGAAATTTTGCAGCTGATGTCATCAACATTCTCTGGGGGTGTGATGCTAACTGTAGGCACTGCTCTGTCTGAACCTGATACTCAAACTACACTTTAATCTGAGCTTTGTTTTAACACACTGACCGGAAAGAGAAAATTTAGTCGAAAATGCAACAGGTGTCTCTCACACATAAAATTAATCTCTTACTTCTCTTAAAACTTTTTTGGTGGTGTAATGCATTGTGTCACCATGGTAACTTCTGAATGTTCCGTCATAAACATACAGGTAGAAGACCCCCAGCTTGATGTGAGATGTAAGGGCAACACCAAATGTACTCTACAAAATCTTTATTTAGTTAGCTTTGTTAACAGAAACACATTTAAAAAGGTGCATTTTTTTTACTTTTCTGGAGAGGGTCCGCAATTTGTCTGTCTCCATGGAGATGTATTAATGCTTTGGTTTAAATTGTCCACAGTATGGCATCAAACAAATCTGTGTTACATTTATTCAACTACAGGTATTTAAGTGCTCAAAAATATCTTAAAAACAAAACAAAAAAACAAACAAACAAAAAAAAAACATGAATTCTTACTGATAGTGGGGTCACCTCTCCACAAATCTAACCTGTAATTTAGTCTGCAAGTCTCCATGGAGATTCATACGTTTATGGTCATACTGTGGAACATTCTAGGCCAGGGGTGTTAAACTCATTTTGGTCCGGGGGCCATATCCAACCTACTTTGATCCCAAAGAGACCGGATCAGAAAACTCAGGGCAAATATACCCCAAAAATAGCAATAAGTCCAAATATTTGTCCAGAGAAACACAAATCTATTACAGACTGCAGTTTCTTCAGTCCCAACAATAATTAGTTTATCTTCTGTCTTCTCAATTCTCCGTTCAAGTTATTGTATTGTTCGAAATGCTGTGTATCGTAGTGGCGTTTAAGATTATATTCCTTGAGCGTGACCACTTGTTGCTAACACACCAAGCATACAGGTTTCCCATTGACTTCTGTGAACAAATAGGAATTAGTCAATTTTTCTTGGAAAATCCTGCACTCGGCGTCCACTTTTCTCATTTTTGACATTTTGCCGATGAGGGTGTCACGTCAACAGTCAAAACGATGGTCCCTTAAGATGCGTGAAAAGTCCCTCAGTCGTCCAGGTAGAATCCATGATAAAAGGAGAAGTTCAATTTGTCAACTGGACAAAGTTTGTTTGGTTGAAAACGTTTCGCCGCTCATCCGAGAGGCTTCTTCAGTACCTGCTTTTTGATTCACACCACCCACTGCAGCACAAACTGGGTGTTATTCGGACATTACAACACAGGGCCCAAGTGGTTCCCACAAGCACAGAGGGTAAGGAGAAAGAAGAACAACATGTGCAGGAAGCCCTCTCTGTTTGTGGATATCCTAAATGGGCTGTTAACAAAACCAAGAGAGACAAGGGCAAGAAACAAGACAACAGAGAATCCGAACCCAGGAGGAAAGGGGTAGCGATTCCGTACCTGGCCGGCGTTTCGGAAAAACTACGGAGGATTTTCAGACAATATGAAATCCCAGTTTATTTCAAACCCACTAACACTTTAAGACAAAAACTCGTCCACCCAAAGGACAAAACACCGAGCCACAAACAAAGCAATGTGGTCTACTCCATTCAGTGTAGTGAAGACTGCAGTGAGCGCTACATTGGAGAAACAAAACAGCCACTTCACAAGAGGATGTACCAACACAGACGGGCGTGCCAAAGTGGACCATCATCTGCCGTACATCTTTACCTAGAAGCCACGGGACATTCGTTTGAGGACAGTGAGGTTCAGATCTTAGCCAGGGAAAAGAACTGGTTTGAGAGGGGAGTTAAAGAGGCAATTTTTGTCAAAAAAGAGAATCCGTCGTTAAACAGAAATGGGGGAGTTAGACATAACTTGTCTCCCATTTATAATTCGATTCTTAAAGGGATATGCCACCCCCAGGTCAAATTTGGGCATCTCCCCACAGTCCAGAGACTAAAATAAGTGGTGGAAAGCGTTTTCCTGCTCACCCAGCCATTGTCCGAGTCTGTCGCCACTGACCGCCGCGGTAACTGGTGCTCCTCCGCCTTAGACTGGAGTCTAACGTAGCCAGAGAAAGATTTCGGCCAAAAGGAATTAATTTGCTCGATGCGTTTCCCAATTACTTTATGTGTAGTGCGCATTCATATCGAGTGCAAATAAATGTGCAAATCAACACGGAGAGCTTGCCTTGGTCATTTTGGGTGGGAACTATTTTCCAGTGCGTAAGAATACAGTCGTATCACGCACCACGTTGTGCAACAGGGGAACTCCCTTCCCGGTGCGTAACTGGGATTCCCCTGGTAGCGTACTGCGTGATACGGCTGTATTCTTACGCACTGGAAAATAGTTCCCACCCAAAATGACCAAGGCAAGCTCTCCGTGTTGATTTGCACATTTATTTGCACTCGATATGAATGCGCACTACACACAAAGTAATTGGGAAACGCATCGAGCAAATTAATTCCTTTTGGCCGAAATCTTTCTCTGGCGACGTTAGACTCCAGTCTAAGGCGGAGGAGCACCAGATACCGCGGCGGTCAGTGGCGACAGACTCGGACAATGGCTGGGTGAGCAGGAAAACGCTTTCCACCACTTATTTTAGTCTCTGGACTGTGGGGAGATGCCCAAATTTGACCTGGGGGTGGCATATCCCTTTAAACCAAGTCAGAACAGACAAAAGAAACATTAGGGCAGACAAGTCAGGGACAGAGGGGTGGAGACGGTCGTTAGTCTGAATAGAGATGCTAAACTATACGCCAGAGAAATTCGAAAAACAAAAGGAACAAATGAGTTGAGATAGTTTCAGAGCTATTTCAGTGCAGTGAGCTCCTCCTAGGGCTGAATAGAGATGCTAAATGAGACGCCAGAGAAATTCGAAGAACAAAAGATACAGATTAGTTGAGATAGTTTCAGAACGATTTGAGTGTAGTGAGCTCCTCCCTGCAGCTAGATATAAACAGGGTCTAACCAGCACTAGAACCAGAACTGAAGAAGCCTCTCGGATGAGCGGCGAAACGTTTTCAACCAAACAAACTTTGTCCAGTTGACAAATTGAATTTCTCCTTTTATGATGGTCCCTTAAGAGCGGTTGGAAAGAGGTAAGTCTTCATTTGTGCTGCTCTGGAGACGCTGTTATGCTAAGCTGAGCAGAAAATAGGCGCAGAAAATTGCCAATATTTTAATAGAAAATTAAAATGTAATTAAAATATTTTAAAAGAAAATCAGCCGAGGGCCAGATTAAAGGTTTTGGAGGGCCGGATCAAGCCCCCGGGCTCCATGTTTGACACCCCTGTTCTAGGCGCATCTCCATGGAGACAGGCAGGTGACGGACCCTCCACCAGACAAGTTACACACTGCACCTTTAAATGCAGTTCAAAAAACACTCCACTCGATGCCACTAATCAATTCCACCTGTTCTTGTCACATTATAGTACTTTGTGTATTTGTTGTGTAATCTCTCATTAAACACACCGTAAGACGCTGTTAACAAGACAAAACACCTTGAAATCCTCGGAGATCCCACACTCGATTTGAATTTACGTCTGTGATTTGTACCACTTGAACAACAAGAGTTATTAACAATTCCTTCCCCTTTTAACCTGCACTTTTTCTCCTTCACTTTTGAGAAGGCCTTGAAAAGCAGAGCGCAAATGATCTCCCTGGAGTTTGTGTGCGATCCCTCATCACAGGTACGGCCCCGTCTCCAAAACACGAACCACAAAAACTCCACAGCTTTTTCTTAATGACATCTCGAGGCTGCCATGGTTCGGCAAACTCCTCCAGCATCGGATTCATTTGTATTCCTTTGCCTTCTGAGAGAGGAAGGGAGAGAGGGGGAGAGGGGGAGTGAAAGAGAGAGAGAGGAAGGGAAAGAGAGGGAGAAAGGAAGTGGAAGAAAGAGAGAGGAAGGGAGCGGGGGGGAGAAAGGGAGAGAGGAAGGTAAAAGAAAGAGAGAGAGCGAGTGAAAGAAAGAGACGAAGAGAGAGAGAATGAAGAAAGAGAGAGAGAGAGAGGAGAGTAAAAGAAAGAGAGAGTGAAAGAAAGAGAGGGGGGTGAAAGAAAGAGACAGAGAGAGTGAAAGTAAGAGAGCGAGAGAGTGGAAGAAAAGAGAAGAGATGGAGCGAGAGAGAGAATGAAGAAAGAGAGAGAGAGAGTAGGGTAAAAGAGAGAGAAACCATGAAAGAAAGAGAGGGGTGAAAGCAAGAGAGAGAGAGAGAGTGAAGAAAGAGAGAGAGAGAGGAGGGTAAAAGAAAGAGAGAGAATGTGAAAGTAAGAGAGAGAGGGAGGGGGAGTGAAGGAGAGAGACAGAGGGAGTGAAAGAAAGAGAGAAGGAGGGCAGGTGAAAGAGAGAGACAGAGAGAGAGAAAGGGAGTGAGAGAAAGAGAGAGGAATGGGAAGAGAAAGAAAGAGAGAGAGGGAGGGGGGTGAAGGACAGAGTGAGAGAGAGAGAGTGAAAGAAAGAGACAGAGAGAAAATAAAAGTAAGAGAGAGGGAGGGGGGGTGAAGGACAGAGTGAGAGAGAGAGTGTGAAAGAAAGAGACAGAGAGAAAATAAAAGTAAGAGAGAGGGAGGGGGGTGAAGGACAGAGTGAGAGAGAGGGAGTCAAAGAAAGAGATATAGAGGGGGGTGAGAGGGGGGAGAGAGAGCGAGGGAGAACGAGGGAATGACAGAGACAGGGGGAGTGAAAGAGGGAAAGTGAAAAAGAGAGGAAATGAAAGAGAGAGGGAGAAAGAGACAGAAGAGAGAGGGAGTGAAAAAGAATGGAAGAAAGACGAGCAAAATGTCAATGAAAAATTTGTCTAGACACTATTATGGGGTGGGATTGTGTTACATCGGGAGCCCATAGCTGCAGTTCAGAAAGAAAAACAAAGCCTGATAAGGTTCCATTTGGTCAGAGAGAGGCAAATCTCCATATCCACAGCAAAACTATTTGGATTTTCAATTACAGCTGCAGTAGATCGACACTGGGTCTAAAGCAGGGCTGAAGGATGCAATAAATGAATTAAACCAGGATTTAAAGACGCTGTAACCAGATTTTTCCGTGTATTTGAGCAAATTTGTCTTCATTAAAAAGATCTATCGTATAAGCAGTTCTTGAGGTCAAAATAAAACTGTTGTGTATTGTCTGAATCTTATTATAAAGTTTCATTGTCCGAGAATCAGAAAGTATGTCATTAGTATCTGTGAAAATTGCTTATATACTCAAATATACAAAAATCTCATCTAAACTTTTACTTTTTATTATTTTAAAAGAGTAAAAAGCAGGAATACCGCCTTTGATCTATACAAAAATTCCAGAATTCCTTTGTTGGGAAGTTGACGAGGCATACTCCATCTACACTGAGATGAGCAGGTGATGCCAGCAGGCCAAATTACATGTCAGATCTGTGGAGAGGCGAGTAGGGCCATAACGATATCCATTTTTCACAGTACGGTATAATCATGATACATATTCCAATGCGAAATATGGATATTGTTACGGCCCTGCTTGCCTCTCCACAGATCTGACGCATAATTTGGAGTGCTGGCATCACCTGCTCGTCTCAGTGTAGATGATGCCAGCAGGCCAAATTACGTGTCAGATCTGACGAGAGGCAAGCAGGGCCGGAACAATATCCATATATATATTTTTTTTTAATAATTTGTTTATTAGTATTTCCAACTTTCACAATATAAAATCATCCATATACATATTCAGTAGCATAGAAGGAAAATACTTTTTTTATATATAAACAGGAACAGAACAACCTGAAAAAAGAGACAGAGGAATGAGAGAAAAAATAAAGAAAAAATAAATAAATAAATAAATAATAGAGAGAGAGAAAGAGAGAGAAAAAAAGAAACCCAAAAAAAACAAAAAAAACCTCTTACAATATAATCACACACTGTACACACACAAAAAAAACAGCCTATGCATCCTGTTCATCCTGCTGGCTTTTTAAGTAGTCTGTGAATCGTCCCCATACTTTGTAGAAACTCTGAAGCTTCCCCTTTTTAGCATACGTCAGCTTTTCCAAGGCTAAAGTGTTGGAAAGGCTCTTGAACCAGACATTAACAGAAGGTGCTTCCATGGCTTTCCATGAGATGGCTATACAGTGTTTAGCTTGTAGTGAGCACATATAGATCATCTTTTTATCTGCACTAGACAATGTTGAATCTGTTGGGACAAGTCCAAGAATGAACAATTTAGGACAGACAGGCAATCTGGTTGAGCTAATGTCAGATACTCGTTTTATTACCTCTTCCCAAAATTCCCTAATTTTAGGGCAGTTCCATAGGCAGTGATAGAGTGTGCCCTCCTCTAGACCACACTTAATGCAGATGTCGGGGTTATTGTTGTTGAAGCGATGCAAAAGGGAAGGAGTTATATATGTACGCATAATCCATTTAATATCCATATTTTTAGTAAAAAATTTAAATGAACCCTTATTGTTATTTAGTTATCTCAAAAATGTCAAACAAACTTGAAAAAAATACATTTAAAGCTGCAGTATGTAACTTTTGTCACCAAAAATATACTAAAATAAAAGCAAGTTTGTTTGTTTTTTAGTTCATTTTGGTTAATTCCTCTAAAAAAAAGCATATTCATTCTGGATGGGTTTGCATCTCCACAAACCTGACTCTTATTTGGCCTAGAGCAGGAAAGGAAAAGTTGTCCCTTTGGCTATAATGTTCTTACCTGGCCAGCCAAATGATATCTCTCTGTATTTCCTATACAGCGCGATACCATCTGGACACCCTCCATCCACCCTCGCTCCTCCGGTTACAAACGGACTCCGCGATTCTGATTCGTTCAAAGATGGTGACGTCAGTGCCCCCGCCTTTGCCCGCAAAGTCACTCTTAGGCAGCGGAAGTTCCGCCTCAGTTTTGAATCAAGATGGCGCAATCTCTGATTGGTTCACTTAGCTGTCTGTCTAAGCGCAACAGCAGCGCATTCTGGATCAAGCGTTACCAGACTCATCCGCTGGTACAGCGATGAGTCATGGATTCTTCCAGGCAAATAATGTTCCACAGTATGGGACAAAATCTCCGTGGAGAATGTTCCAACGTAAAAGTTACATACTGTATCTTTAAATAGGAATCATATAATATAAAGACAGGTCATTTTTACTACCTGGTTTAAGGAAGTGGCAAAAACAATAATAGTATTTAAATGTTTTCAGCTCATAGATAAACATATGCAGGCTTTACATTAATCATACATGAATGAATTAACCAAAAGATATGTTTAAGTATATTTTGGATTCAGAGACAACTATAATTTTAAAACATGCTTGAAGAAAGTTTCACAGTACAATATTATCATGATATACATTCCACTGTACATTATCTCTATTGCAGTTTATCTTAGAAAAGCTAAAACAAGTGTAGATGGATTTTGGTGCCAATCATAACCATCAGAATCCAAAGAAGTAAGATAATGCTTGAAAACAGTTATTTCTTGTTTTGTCCGCACTGAAATTAAGCAAAGAATCATGGTCAATGTAGTCACCTCTGTTCTGTTTTAACTGTTGCTGCAATAAAATCAGACACATACAGCTCTGGAAAAAAATAAGAGACCACTGCAAAATTATCAGTTTTTCTGATTTTTCTGCTTATAGGTCTGTGTTTGGGCAAAAGGAACATTTTTGTTTGAGTCTATAAACTACTGACAACATTTCCTTCAAATTTCAAATAAACAATATGATAATTTAGAGCATTTATTTGCAGAAAATGACAAATGGTGAAAATAACAAAAAAGATACATGTTTTCAGACCTCAAACAATGCAACAAAACAAGATCAAATTCATTTTAAAACAAAATAACATTAATGTTTACACTTAAGAAGAGTTCAGAAATCAATATTTGGTGCAGTAACCCTTATTTTTAATCACAGCTTTCATGCGTCTTGGCATGCTCTCCACAAGTCTTTCACATTGTTCTTGGGTGACTTTATTCCACTCCTGGTGCAAGAACTGAAGTAGCTCAGCTTTGTGTTTGTGTTGGAATTCAACAGACGCTGGAATGGAATGGCTGTAATACATGTGGAGATGCTGATTTCAGAAAAAAATGCGGTGGTCCCCCCCCCAGAGCTGTATTTAATGCCATTATGAAAAATTCCAGACAAAGCAATAACACTGTCATGGAGACAAGCAGGTAACACCAGAAAAGTTAAATATGGTCTATGCATTTCCCTGTTTTGTTGCTGTAATAAAACAAGACACAATTTTAATGCCATACTAAGGAACATTCCAGGCAAAGTTTGGTTTGGTTTGGTTTATTTATTTGCACAGGGACAGTGCACAACATTTCATTGACCTTTGAAATAAACAAAAGAAAGATGCATGGTGCCAGGTTATAGCAAAAATGCTAATTTCCACCTGTAGTCCCGGGACAGGTTGATGTTAAAGATCCCATGACATGGTACTTCTTGATGCTTTTATATGGCTCCTTAATGGTTCCCTAATACTGTAAATGAATCCTTCTTCAAAATCAACACTCAGTGCATGAGAAACAGAGATAAGATGAGAAAGAGTCATAAATATCTCTCTCAAAGTCTTTATTCTGGGCGTTGTTGCTTGAATGCAAATGAGGAGAAAAGAGATGGCCAATAGTAGAGGGTGGGGGCGTGGCCAAACTCTCCGCTCAGAGCTCAGAGCCCACAGCTGATCCATTTCCTTGTTTTTGCACGGGGGGAGAGATTTGAAGCGTTCCATTGAAAAATAAACACATTTCCACATAAAACAAAATTAAACCACTGCTGTTCAAAGGTCCAGAGGCTCAGATAAAGGACTTCCGAGCCTAGAAACACTCGGACGTGCCTCCAGGCAAATAAAAAAACGCATTTCGCATTGCCTAGCGCATTCGCAGTCCAAACTCTCTGGGCGTGATTTACAGAGACGCTGAGTACAGACAGACGGGGGTGGAACTGCATTTGCATTTCTTTTTTCGATCTGACGTCAATAAGGTGCCTTGTTCAAACTCGCCCGTTTGAGCTCCGATTTTTTGTAATGCAGAAAAGGATCGCAAATGCTCAGTTTAGACATTTCGCAACTTTTAACCATGGGGGGGGGGCTAAACAGGGTAGGGGAGCTCACATTAACGTTCAAAAACCTCAGAAAGTGAAAATTTCATGCCGTGGGACCTTTGGTGAAATATACTATGACAGAGATTGTAAATGGGTGATAGACCAGTGCATAAGAATAATCACATATGTGCATACATATCAGATAAAATTACAACCATCACTATGCCATTTCTAAAACATTCAAAAAAAACAAAAACAAAAATCCATCATTACACATCCATACACACACTCAACAGTCCTAAACTCTCACACACAGATTGATTACTAATGAGTGCAAAGTGATGATATTGTTATTGAGACAAGCAGATCCCTCCAGCAGAAACGTTACAAATGGCATCTTTAACAGTCTGGAACGATGCTATAAAACATGAATTGCTCCAAAAACACATATTGTCCAATTTAACTCCTATAAACCTAATTTGAATTTCTAAACAGATCTTAACTCGGCAGTTTCACTTACACTGAAACTGTCTCCAGATTACTGCGAGACCATAAAAGCGTCACTTACAGTACTGACAGATGCTTCTCTGTCTAAAAATACCCAGAGTTATTTGCTCCATAAAAGTTTGTAATTAAAACTTTGTCACCGCTTTTTAATTACGACATCTACTTATTAGTCCAAAAGCATTATGAATCTAACTTTTTCAATTCTGCGCTAATTACTACAAGGCAAAGTAAATTAACGCAAAGGGAAACTCAATGTGATATCTGTAAAACCTTTAAAGCGTTATTTTCTGAGCGAAACAAGCCAGACAGAACGCAGCATTTGCATTTCCTAATTAAAACGTAGGTCCACCACATGTTCATTACGAGAGAGTGGTTCTGTTGAGCTCGCAGCAGGATTCTCGCCTCTCAGCTTTTCTCTGATATGTCAGCAGGTTTGTGGTCTGTTACAACACTCCTACCTTCAGGCTGGAGGTACAGGAGTGTGAAAAGCAGGACTACTAGACTTAAGAACTCATCCTTCCCAACCCCCCCCCCCCGGACTTTGATTGACCTATACTTTGCACTATTATTGACCAACTGTTAAAATAATCTGTCAGATTACAGCTGCACATATAACTGCTCAAAAGTTTACACTTCCTGTTTGCACTATATCAACCATGTTTGCATACCGTTTTACTACTGACAGTTGCACATAAAACTAATGTTGCACATTATCTGTAAATACCTAGCCCAGGCATGGGCAAACTACGGACTGGGGGCCATATGCGGCCCGTTAAGATTCTTAATCCGGCCCGCCAAACTTGAAGAAATTATATTAATAATCCTTGTTAATGTTTTAAAGTTTTAATTTCCCTGCAATTCTGGCGTTTTCAAATAGCTGGCGCACTACATACATTGACCTCTGTTGAGGTGCGGCGTTTTGCTCCACGTTTGTGCTTTACTCTTTGACCCCTCAGCCCTCCTGTAAAGATGAGCGGAGCTAAGAAAAGAAAAGTGGACAGAGAATGTCCAGTGTTTAATAAGGAGTGGACAAGTTAATATTTTTCACCAAATATTTATCAGCTGCTGTATGCCTGATATGCCAAGAGACTAGCGTTTTTTAAATAATATAATGTCAGCCGTCACTTTGCCACAAAACATGCTAACTATGCAAGCAGTCAACGAAAGAACCTGAAGGACAACAGAACTTTCAGTGCTTTAAAATCGTAACTGTTAGTAATTTTAAAAAAAGCTGTACAGCGGTACCTCACCTTACGAAATTAATTCGTTCCAAAAGTGGTTTCGTAATGTGAAAAATTCGTAAGTTGAGTAGCTATTTCAATGGAAAAAGCCTGATTCGTTCCAAGGCCCCGATCCAAGTTTTTTTTTTTATAGTGTAACTTTTTTTATAGTGTAACATTGTGTTCTGCGTCCTGATTGGTTTCTCAGACTGGATTTAAACTTTTCTCACATTTGTCTCTCGTTTAAACACTCAAACTTTCATAGATTTTCAACAAAATTATTAATAGTGAAGTGTGGGGGGAAGTGGGAGGGGGGAGAAAACTGCGCGGACACGTGTGATAGCGCAGCATGACCCGGCGCGGGGCTGCCAGCAGGTCTAGACCTGGACTAAACCAGGACTAAACCTGGACTAAACCTGGACTAAACCTGGACTAAACCTGGACTAAACCAGGACTAAACCAGGACTAAACCTGGACTAGACCAGGACTAGACCAGGACTAGACCAGGTGGATTAAAGCGCAGCGCCGGGTCTATTTCCTGGTTTCGTTTCGAGTCACAGCTGAGGGGAGCAGCGAGGAGGACCGCACGCAGTCTGAGCGCATGAACGAGAACCGTGCTCAAACCGTGCCTCCTCTAGACCTCCTCTAGACCTGCAGGTCTAGACCACCGTGGCTCTTGCATGCGTTCGTGGGTCTCGTTCATGCGTTCATGCGCTCAGACTAGGTGCGGTCCTCCTCGCTGCTCCCCTCAGCTGTGACTCGAAACGAAACCAGGAAATAGACCCGCGCGCGGCGCTTTAATCCACCTGGTCTAGTCCTGGTCTAGTCCTGGTTTAGTCCAGGTTTAGTCCAGGTTTAGTCCTGGTCCAGTCCTGGTTTAGTCCAGGTCTAGACCTGCTGGCAGCCCCGCGCCAGGTCATGCTGCGCTATCACACGTGTCCGCGCGCAGTTTTCTCCCCCCTCCCCCTTCCCCCCACACTTCACTATTAATAATTTTGTTGAAAATCTATGAAAGTTTGAGTGTTTAAACGAGAGACAAATGTGAGAAAAGTTTAAATCTAGTCTGAGAAAAGCGTATAATGTGTGTGGCTGAGCGCGCATTATTTGAATTTTTGAGATTTCGCGTTTCGTAACTTGAATTTTTTCAACTTTCTTTTTCAACTTTTTTTAAACTTTCGTATCTAGAGACCAAAATTTACCGTGAAGGCGTTTCGTAACTTGAAATTTTCGTTTGTTGGGTCATTCGTAAGGTGAGGTACCACTGTATTTTATTAATTACATTTTCTGTGTTTTAAGAGACATTTCAATAAATATCTAAATACTGTGGAACTTGAATGATGGACATTTAGTTTTAATGCTTTTGTTCATTTTTAATTGAAATAAAGCACATGTTTTCTACATATCCCATGTTATTTTTAGTGTTTTTACCAAAAAACTAAATCCAGCTGCTTCTGGTCCGGCCCTTCTGTCAAATTTTAGAATCCTTTGTGGCCCACGAGTCAAAAAGTTTGCCCTCCCCTGACCTAGCCTATATTTTTCATAGTGTATATTCTGTAAAGATTGTTCCTTTCTGATTATATATTTTTACATGCTTCTCTTTATCTTATTTATCTATTTTAAATTTTTTTTTGTATACTCTTGGCATCCAGTGTGGGCAGCAAAGTAAGAGTTTCATTGTACAGGGAAAAGTGTTTATTTACTGTGCATATGATAATTAAAGCTTTGAATCTTGAATAAAAGACAGCCACAAAATTGTTTCCAGGCAAAGACCGTCAAGCAAATGTTTAATTACATATTTGACTAAATTTTTGCCAGTTATTTCTGCGGGGGAATTGTCGAAATTTTGAACAGTGCATGTTTTGGAGCTTAGTCCTTTATAGACTCATATTGCTAATTACCGAACGAGCTAATCCTAATATTTGGGGAGATACATTGGGGCGGTAATGAAAAAGCATTGTTAGTTGTTCTTAACTTGGGCTTATCTTAGCCGACACAGCCGCTCACGAAGCAGAGCAAGAAGAAGTTTTAGAAACGCTTCAGAAACTATTGTGTTGAACTGGGAAAGTTACACGGTCTTTGGTTCTGCTATTTTTGTAACTGTCCATCAAATGTGCAAGGAGGAGAAATAAGAAAATGAACAGTGGAAGTGAAGACTGCGACAAAACTGACTAGAGCTGGTTTGGGATTTAAAGCTATACATGTTCCCATTACTGACCCCTTGTGGCTGTCTCTTTAGAACTTGTTGTACATTGTTGTTAAAATATCTGTGAATACATTAGCTTATTATTGTTATTTTGTTATATCAGATCTGTGGAGAGGCAAGGAGGGATGTAACACTAATCAAATCTCATGGTGCAATATTATCACAATATGTATCGCATGGTACAATGTTGACAACAGCTCTGGAAAAAAATAAGAAACCACTGCATTTTTTCTAAAATCAGCATCTCTACATGTATCACAGCCATTCCATTCCAGCGTCTGTTGAATTCCAACACAAACACAAAGCTGAGCTACTTCAGTTCTTGCACCAGGAGTGGAATAAAGTCACCCAAGAACAATGTGAAAGACTTGTGGAGAGACACATGAAAGCTGTGATTAAAAATAAGGGTTATTGCACCAAATATTGATTTCTGAACTCTTCTTAAGTGTAAACATTAGTATTATGTTGTTTTAAAATGAATTTGATCTTGTTTCTTTGCATTGTTTGAGGTCTGAAAACATGTATCTTTTTTGTTAATTTGTCATTTTCTCCAAATAAATGCTCTAAAAGATAATATTTTTATTTGGAATTTGGGGGAAATGTTGTCAGTAGTTTATAGACTCAAACTAAAATGTTCCTTTTGCCCAAGCACATACCTATAAGTAGTAAAATCAGAAAAACTGATAATTGCAATGATCTCTTATTTTTTTTCCAGACCTGTATATATACGTGGAGATAAATTATAACTTTTTAAAATGGTTTGACAAGACTTGCAAATGATAATTTTAAAAAATGTATTATTTTTTCATGTCATCTGCACTGGAATGGAGTAAAAAAAAGCATGAAGGATTATTGTTATTTAGTTATATCAGAAATGTCAAACAAACTTGAAAAAATACATACATATAATATGGCTATAAATACATTTAAAGTTGCAGTATGTAACTTTTGTCGCCAAAAATACACTAAAATAAAAGCTTGTTTGTTTGTTTTTTAGTTCATTTCGGTTAACTGCACTGAAAAAAAAATGCATATTCATTCTGGGTGGGCTTGCATCTCCACAAACCTGACTCTTATTTGGCCTAGAGCAGGGCCCTCTTCTGCTGTATCCAAGGAAAAGTTGTCCCTTTGGCTATAATGTTCCGCAGTATGGGACAAACTCTTTGTGAAGAAGTTATATTTATCTTTAAATAGGAATCATATAATATAAAGACAGGTCATTTTTACTACCTGGTTTAAGGAAGTAAAACAAACAAACAACAAACAAACAATAGTAAAACAATAGTAAGTATTTCAGCTCATAGATAACAAATGCAGACTTTACATTAGTCAAACATGAATGAATGAACCAAAAGATACGTTTAAGTAGAATTTGTATTCAGAGACAACTATAACTTTAAAACATGCATGAGGAAAGTTTTAAAACGTTCATTTTCATTCATTTAAACAACGCAATCACTAAAACGTCTGTGGCTGGTCTGAAAATCGCCCAGTTCCTTTTGGATAATTAATGAAGGTAGAAAGATGTGCAGCCAGAATCAAGCACTTAAATGAATGATGTAGAAACTGACGCTATTTTGTATTCAAACAGTTCAAACACTGGCCACATGCATTACAATATGGACTGAGAAAGACAGAGAGAAGCACTTTGTCGTTTACATTTTAGGTGCCAGTTTATAATAAGTAGATCTTAATTAATAAAAACATGAGCAAAGACTTAAATCATAGTGAACAAATTGTTGATCCATGCTCTTCTTATTTCTATGGATATGTCATTGTTCTGCCAAGAATGTTCCACAGTATGACATTAAACAGCTCTATCTTACAGTTATTAAATTACAGGTGGTTTTGTTGCTCAAAAATACCAAGAAAAAACACATTCTGAGCTTTGGAGATGACAGACTAATAAAGGGTTACTCAAACATGTGAATGAAACAAAACACAACTCCAGGTATGTTTCAGAGGAGGTAACTGCATTATAACATGGCTTAAAGCTCACAAGAGCCAATTTTGCTCAAACATGCATGAATTCCTTCAAATACAACTTGGAGAGTAAGAGGGAAGGAGAAACAATTAAAACATGGTTAAAAGCTCTAAAAAAATGAAGTAACTCTTGCATAAAAGGTCCATTCTGACCAACTATGCTGTTCATATTACGCTTTTCATTTTCTGGTTCATTTATAATTACTTTTTCCAGTAAACTTTCTGAAAGACAATTATCTTTTCGTCCCACTCAAATCACTTTAACTCCTCAGGCTAGCTTTGATCACCAGTACATTAACTGTACATTAACAGCCATCATTAGCCCAGTGACCATTTTGCCTTCAGAAAACAGAGGAGCTGTGGTCCAAAGAAGGCCAATGAGCTGTGCTAAAACTTGATTCTGCCCCAAAACAATGTGTCATAGTCTGGGTTACACTTTGAAGATGTGAGGCGAGGATTTTGATTAGAGAGCTAACGGCTATAAAAGCTATTTTGAAGAAGAAATTGCCCTGGTTATGTGAAGACGTATTAAATATAAGGATTAAGGCAATACTTTATCCATAAAAACATCCATAATAGAATAAATACAAGATGATAACTTTAAGGCCATACTGTGAAACATCCAGGGCAACGCAATAAAATCTCCATGCAGACAAACAGACAAACAGTGTAATGCCTACCAGAAAAGTTACGCAGTGTGCTTTAAAGTTCATCCTACAGACAACAAACCACCATGGACAACTTTTACTGCAGCATGCAAACAGTGAGCCATGTACGACTACGGAAATCACTATCCATGGGTTTCAGAAAGATAGTAAGAGCAACTCATAATTTAAAGAATAAAAAATAACTTCTATATTTGTTTCTCTGTTTCCAGTGAGGTATTTAGGCGTTAGAGCTCCTTTTGTCATCAGCAACGGGAATGCCCATTTAGAAAAGAAACAAATGGAGATCTTAGTCCAAGACTGCAGCCTGAAGTGACTCAAATCTGATTTTTTTTTTGCGCCTATGCGACCTGTATCTGATCTTTTAATGACAGTCTGAACAACACAGATCCGATTTTTTCAAATGCGACCCAGGCCACTTGGATATGTGGTCCTAAAGCTGACACATATCCGATCTTTTGGAATGCGACTTCAGTCTGAACGGCCAGGTCGCATTCATCTGACCATCAATAAGCGAGAGTGGTACAATTAGGCGCTCACAAATGTACACAAACGTTCATCTCGTCATACAAAAATTGTGTATGAAGTCCATGTCAGTGAAGCAGCAAAGCACATAGCAATCCCACCACTCTCAGCACCAACACGTTCCTTTCTACAGACGTTGCTGCCACTGCCCCACAAAACGCCAAGGCCAAAAACCTTGTCCTTCTCAATCTCATCCTTAAAACAAATAAGTTGTACATGTCCTGGCTCTGGTACGACAGCAACTTTAAAATCGCCATGTGCTCAATGCTAGTGTCCATGTTTAGGCTACTTCCGTAAACACTGAGCACGCTCGCTGCATGTGACCTCGTCGTGTCCTCCAAGGCGCATGCAGGAGTTTTGGGGAGTTTAAAGTTCACGCTAGAGATCACATACAAGTCGCATTTAATTGGAAATGTGAACGACCTCGCAAAAAAATCGGATTTCACAAAAAATCCGAATTGAGCTTTAAGCCCTGCAGTCTGAACGTAGCTTAAGACCGCCGAAAGAGTCCGCTGAAGGTTTAGAAACATAAAAACTGTGCAAGAGAAGTCAGTTTTTTTTTTGTTTTTTTTTTACCAATGATGCAACAATCCAGGCAAAATGCAAACAGAGAAGACAATTTTGGATTAATGGATCATTTAAACAATCATGAATGAAGCAAAAATACAATTTCAGGTATGTTCGTAATGACAACAATATAACATGATTAACAAGCTGGTTACACACCTAAGTCCTTAAAAAGCAAACTTTATGTCTTTTGACTGGGGAAAAGTTCTCAAAAAGTTGCATATAACAAAGTTGAAACTCAAGAATACTTTTTATGCTCCTCACATACATTTTCCCCTTATTGAAGATGCATTCAGACCAATTTCAGACATATAAATCAACTCCACATCAAAGCTCTTTGTCTCCTTATCCATCTTCAGCGCACAATGACAACTCCACACTAAACCTGGCCTTACCGAAGTCCATAAAAGAGAAGAACCTTGACACGCACTATCCCATGTAACTTACGCAGTCTCATTTCAACACTTTCACCCTTTTCATCACCAGCTCCCTTCATAAAAGACCATCCAAATCCACCCTGGACACTTTTATGAGCACATAACCACCTCCATTTTCAATCCCGGGGTAAGTTTGATGCTCTTGAACTTTAAACTCAGCGGGGAGGCTAACAGGGGGGCCGGCCTTCCTGATGTTTGATTAAGAGGCAGGTTGACCTTTAGGAGACTCCAGGGGGCGCTAGCACACACTCCGACACCCTGACAGCATGCGTTTACCCGGGCACGGACCGCTCATTACGCTGTGGATCTATCAATCTGCTCCAGAGCCCTCTCCCAGTTCACAGGGAGGGGGCAGAGGAGAAAGGGAGGGAGGAAGGGAGAAGGATGACAGGGGAGAGAGGATGTCATTGAAGTGTCAGAAAATAGAGTGTGAAAGCTACATTAGTATGCTGTAGTATGTTTCCTCAAAATACTTTATGAAATAGTTCGTCTATGAGTTCCAGGTAAACAAAAATATTTGTATATTTGTGGGGCGACAGTGGTTCAGTGGTTAGAACAGTGGTCCCCAAACACACAACTCTGTTCTGTTGTTGTTGTTTCCTTAGGCAAGACACTTCACTTGCATTGCCTAGTATGAAAGTGGGGTGTGAATGAATGATTGGTGGTGGTCAGAGGGGCCGGCAGCACAGCCCCAGGGCAGCTGTGGCCACAATTGTACCACCCAGTATGGTGTGACTGAATAATGTACTGACTGAACAGTGTAGGGCTTTGAGGGGCTACGACGTGCCTGTAAAGGTGATTATAAGTCTAATGCATTAGAACTATTAACATTAAAGTCATAAGCTAGCCTGCATCAACCAACATTTTTTCATTTAGGCCATGTCCTATTACTCTGTCTTTTACCCCTTGCCCTTCCCCTTTATCTGTGTCTTTGTCTTGCCCCTCGATACCGAGCTGAGAGGGCTCGGGGTACGAATGTTCCCCTAAGAAATGGGACACCACTCAATTACCGTTTGCGTCATCATCCACTGCCTCTACCTGGCTGCTACATCTACAGAGGCAACAACAATTGACGCAAACAAACGTAAACAAATGTCAAGGATTATCCGGTACCTCAGCTCAACAAAAAAACTAGCTTGCATGAAAGTTCGATGAAAATGATAACGTCGGCTAAAAAGACATCACTACAATTAAAACAGCAACAACAGTTCACTAAAAGTACAGGAGGTCCTCGGGTTACGACGGCCTCGACTTACGACGTTTCGTGGTTACGAACGCGCCCCCATTAAAAAATAATAATAATATTACGCGTCATTCCGTCTTACGCGGTTTAGCGTGGTAAGCGACGTAAACAAACGCGAACGGCGCGCAGCGCACGGCGGAAGAATACGCTCTGTTGTGGTTGTAGGGCGGAGAAGACGGCCTCGTGTGCGTGCCCAATGTGGGAGGAAGTACCTGATGTGGGCTCTGATCTGCTCCTATGAAAGCGACAGTGATAACCAAGCAGCGTAGTGGTCTAATTATTGAGATGGAAAGGTTATTGGTGCTTTGGTTGGAAGATCAAAGTCAAAATCCGACTTACGACGAAATTCGGGTTACGACGCGTCTTAAGAACGGATCAACGTCGTAACCCGTGGACCCCCTGTAATGTAGAACATAAGCTTCATAATTGTAAACCTGCTAAACTGTTAATCGATAATTACAGCCGCTGAAAATACATTTATGAGACTCCTTGGCTGGTCGATGTGACGCTGCCATCCTGATCCCAAAATCTGCCTGAGCTTGTAGGTGTACCCTTTCGTTCCAAGTCTGTTCGAGAGCTTACTTCGTTTCAAGGGGTATGTAGCCCTTGGTCGTGGCCCTAGCCCTTGATCAAAATTAGAATCGGGACACCCCTTGCCCTCACATGAACGCGCAAAACCAAGGGGTAGTGGTAAGACGAAGGGGTAAGACAGAGAAATGGGACACAGCCTTAATCTCTCTCACTTTTGTTGTTGGAAATCAAACTAAATTAAATTAATTTAAAGCTGTAGGACTGTATATATCTTTATTTGATTCGTCAATTAATCTTTGTTGATCAAGATCTGTATTAGTCGACTAATTATTTTATTGGTTTTATAAATATTTTACATGAACCACATTGTGCATGTAATGAGTTTATTTCTCTTTTTTTTTACACTTAAATGCCGTTTAATATTTTTTTCATGAATTTCCTTGAGCATGTGGATACATTATAGATTTAGTCGACTAATCAATGAAGAGAGCATGTCTTCTTTAGTCGAGTACAACATTAGAACACTTGTATTGATCACACGCTCTTTTCTTTACCTCAAGGAACCACTCACCCATTCACTTTCATACACCAGCGAACGCAGACACTGGGGCGAGAGAGTGGGTTAAGTGCCTTGCCCAAGGACACAACAACAGTACGCATCTGTGGAAGTTAGGTTCAAACCGCCAACCTGATGGACATTGGATTCAACTGCTGTAAAAACGTCAATAAGTCTGCCTGACTCATAATAAAGGGTTACTCAATCATATGTGATGACGATTAACGAGGTAACAACATTTTAACATGATTGAAATTTCACAAAAGTCCATTTCACGTAGTATAGGACCTTTAAAAAGTAAACACCCACCTCAACTTGTTTTCTGACTTGCCTGCTAATCCCGGGCCCCTCCCTGGTGCCGTTACCTGGTGTATGATGGATGAGAGACGAGGTCCAAGAGGAAGCAGGAGCCAGTCAATACAAGCTCTGTGATGAATGGAGCAGCCATATTGGCACTGGGCGTGTGTACTGCTCTGCTCATGAGTAATAGGCCATGTCATCACACAGGTATTCTCCCATAGTCGATAACACTGACACAAACACAGCCCAAGATGGATTCACTCTGTAATTATCCAAACCAGGGCTGGAGAACTGCGCTTAATCTAAGATAAAATATACAGTGAATTTGGAAGATGAATGAATAAATGCATGTTATTAAAGGAGTATTGAATTACTTCATACTACAGCTTTCCCATTTATTTCTGGGATATCCATGAGTTTTAGAATTATGGATGCACCAATCCAATACTGGTATTGGATATTGGCGCTGATATTGAAAAATCTGTTGGATTGGACATCGGCTTCCAAATATCAGTTCTGCCAAAATCTTGGTTAGACATAGAAATTGATGTAATAAGACTATTTGGCCCAGAAAGTCTCAGAAATGTGTGAATTTTGATTTATACAAATCTGTTTTGTGATTAGTGAAGGATAAAGGAGAGCTGCATAACACATTTGGATCAGATCAATTTTATTTTTGTATTTTTTGTTTGTTTGTTTTATTGCTACTTATTTAGAGGTTTTATTACCATTTTTGTTTTTACTCTTTGTTATTGTAATATAATGTGTGAGCTTCTGTATCTAAGTAATTTCCCTTGTGGATCAATAAAGTCTGTCTGAGTCTAATGAAGGAAATAAATGCCATTATGAGTCTCTGAACTGGTATCTGACGATAACGGACATCGGCAGATACTTAAAGACTTAAGCTGCATCCCATTACTCTGTCTTACCCCTCCCCCTTCCCCTTTATCTACGTCTTTGTCTTGCCCCTCGATACCGAGCTGAGAGGGCTCGGGGTACGAATGTTCCCCTAAGAAATGGGACACCACTCGATTACCGTTTACATCATCAT
Organism: Paratrypauchen microcephalus; assembly: GCA_036785185.1. Taxonomy (NCBI): domain Eukaryota; kingdom Metazoa; phylum Chordata; class Actinopteri; order Gobiiformes; family Gobiidae; genus Paratrypauchen; species Paratrypauchen microcephalus. Next base: position 11,664,329 of record JAVJIX010000012.1, read on the forward strand.
CCCTTGCCTCTACCTGGCTGCTACGTCTACAAAGGGGACAACAATTGATGCAAACAAGGTAAACAAATGTCAAGGATTATTGGGTACCTCAGCTCGACAAAAAAACTAGCTTGTTTATGCATGAAAGTTCGATGAAAATGATAACGTCGGCTAAGCAGACATTACTACAATTAAAACCACACACTAAATTTCACTAAAAGTTCACTAAAAGTTCAGTAAAAGTTCGCACAGTTCACTAAAAGTAACGTAGAACATAAGCGTCATAATTGTAAACCATGCTAAACTGTTAATCGATAATTACAACTGCTTGAAATACTTTGCCTGGTTTACACCTGACCCTATCACAAGTGAGATATGGTCTGGAAGCCACCTTCGAAATATCTCGTACCAGAGGTGTGGTTTACGATCGCCAACGGCCGTTTATTGGGCGTTACGAATGTCTATCATTTGGCGTATACGTAGCCCATAGCCAATCATGTCAGTTGTCTGTTCAAACTACAAGCTTCCGTTTGTCACGTAGTACGCGTCACCGTCTTTCCACCCCTCCCCGCTCTCTGATTGGCTCCCAGAATTGGGAGAGCTCGCTTGCCATAGTCACCTGGCTGTTTTTCAGATCGGAACGAACGAAAGACAGCCTGGGATTTCCCAGGTTAGGAAATACTAGGGATGCACCGATGTAAAAATTTTAGCTGATACCGATATCTGATATCAATGATGCTGTTATGGCCGATAACCGATATTAACCGATACTGATATTTATTTATTGATTTTTTTTTTAATTCTGAGAAAACATTTTACACAGACTGAAAATCATCCAAAATGAATTTTTGAATGTCTTCTTTTATTTTCAAAACGTCTTCCATAAAGCTTAAAGGTACAGTGTGTAGGATTCGTGGCGCATAGGTGCTGTAGGTACCATGCACTTCCTCTTTTGGCTACGGCAGACCTCGAGGGTCACCCGGGCGCGCCATAACGCGGACAGCTCGCGTACCAGCGCGCACCTGGCGCTGTGCGAGCTCTCGCCAACAACTACGGTATAAATAAAACGCGGTCCCGTTCACAGTTTTTTTTTTTCTTTTCGCATGAAAACACACATTTTCGATCGTGTACCATGACAATCTACACATCAAATGAAACCTTACAGTCTCCTCTTTTTGACTATGCAATTCATTTCCCGGCACAACAATCACTCCCCGAGCACATGGGGCTTTTATACGGAAAAGCATAAAACGAGATTTGTTACTTAGCTTACCTTTAAAGGCTCTGGACAGGTCAAACTCTGTATTTCACCATAAGCTTGGTCTCAATCTGTCCGTAAGGATCCAGCGAATAAAATCCAGTAAAACTATTTAGTCCAAAACACGTGTTAGATCCATTACGACGTGTGATCCGGAACATGCTTGTCGTTGTTTACCCAAAACCATGAGCCTTGCCGAAGGCGAAGGCGGAGCCCAAATGTCCTTCTCCGGCTCTCGTAATCAAAATGGCTGCCTCTATATGGGGACAATCCCCCTTTTATGCAGGTATATCTAAGTCCAACAGAAAACTTTGATTTCATGATGGAAGTGAAAAGGCTTGGAAAACAATGTATTTTTGAATGGGTATCTTCAATTTCTGTAATTAACGGGTAAAAATCTTACACACTGTCCCTTTAACTTATTTTATTCACAAAACCACTGTGAGAAAGTTTAGATTAAAAAAAAAGAAAAAAAAAAAGAAAAACACAAGGATGATAAATCACCATGTCACTCTTAATCTGCATTTCACATGGCTCCCATATCACCACATATACTTCAGGTTTGGGGGCCGCTTTGTGTATTGCCAAGAAAAGGAACTGCAACACATTTTGTCAAATGACAATAAACTTAAACATGGACAGATACAAGATAAACACAACGTTTTATAACCAAGATCCCTGTACAGCTCGACCTTATTAAGGACAGCTCCCAGTGCTCTGCCTGAAGTGTGATAGAACTTTTGTTTGTTTTTCAAAGCAAGGTATTTATAGTACTGACAAATATCGGTCGTTAATATCGGCCCAGTTTTACACATTGGGCAGATACCGATATGTTAAAATTTTGGCAATATCGGCCGATACTGATGTTAATGCCGATATATCGTCCATCCCTAGGAAATACATTTATGAGACTCCTTGGCTGGTCGATGTGACGCTGCCATCCTGATCCCAAAACCTGCCTGAGCTTGTAGGTATACCCCTTCGTTCCAAGTCTGGTCGAGAGCTTACTTCGTTTCAAGGGGTATGTAGCCCTCAGTCGTGGCCCGAGCCCTTGATCAAAATTAGAATCGGGACACCCCTTGCCCTCACATGAACGCGCAAAACCAAAGGGTAGGGGTAAGACGAAGGGGTAAGACAGAGAAATGGGACGCAGCCTTAGAATAAAAATTGATATTGGAACTGAAAAAACTAAATCGGTGCATCCCTATTAAGAATGATAAAAATGTAAATGATAAAAATTAGGACCGTTGCCATTGAACATCGGTACAATTTACACCAAGTGCCCTTCCTCTATTTTTGAGTATACCAAAACTGGCTTGTGCACTATTGTAAGTGTCTTGCCCAAAGACACAACAAAAGCATGTACTCACTGCAGCTGGAAGTCGGTAAACTTCAAACATATCAAACACAGTGTACACTCCAATTGAAATGACAAAGATAACATTTTACTTTAATCCAGTATTTTATGTTTATAGCCATAACCCAAAGAAATACTCCTAAGGGCGTACTGTCTCTATACACCAGTGTCTAAGGATTATTTACTTGGACAGATTGTAATATTATCGTATTTTGACAGCATAATATTCTATGCCTTTAAGGACCTGGGGTGTGTGAAAATCATATGAGATTAGATAAGGAAAGATTTTGTCACAAAATAATATGGGCTGCTATGAATTTTTATGGAAGGCAAAGCAATTTTAGTCACAAAGACCCATTCATGCCATCTCCAGCATACTGCGTATTCAATATTGTGCTGTCTGTGTATTTTCTGATACCGGGGGAGCTCTGAATCCACTTGTGCTGATAGGACCCTGTGTTGACACGAGCCTGACAGGCCATATTAAGAAAAGGCATTTCTCAAACATGACAAATGCAATGTGTTATTCAAAAGACATTCAAAAGGGATTTGCTATATATTTAGGGTGGAACATGGAATTTTAAAGATCCCATGACATGGTACTTCTTGATGCTTTTATATGGCTCCTTAATGGTTCCTTAATACTGTAAATGAATCCTTCTTCAAAATCAACACTTAGTGCATGAGAAAGAGAGATAAGATGAGAAAGAGTATTTTTTCTCCCTCAGAACAGGTCATAATGGGCGTTGTTGCTTGAATGCAAATGAGGAGAAAAGAGCTGGCCAATAGTAGAGGGTGGGGGCGTGGCCAAACTCTCCGCTCTCCGGTGTCAGCTGTGCCCTCTGATCCATTTCCGTGTTTTTGCATGGGGGAGAGATTTGAACCGTTCCATTGAAAAATAAACACATTTCCACATAAAATAAAATTAAACCACTGCTGTTCAAAGGTCCAGAGGCTCAGATAAAGGACTTCCGAGCCTAGAAACACTCGGACGTGCCTCCAGGCAAATAAAAAAACGCATTTCGCATTGCCTAGCGCATTCGCAGTCCAAACTCTCTGGGCGTGATTTACAGAGACGCTGAGTTCAGACAGACGGGGGTGGAACTGCGTTTGCATTTCTTTTTTCGATCTGACGTCAATCAGGTGCCTTGTTCAAACTCGCCCGTTTGAGCTCCAATTTTTTGTAACGCAGAAAAGGATCACAAATGCTCAGTTTAGACATTTCGCAACTTTTAACCATGGGGGGGGCTAAACAGGGTAGGGGAGCTCACATTAACATTCAAAAACCTCAGAAAGTGAAAATTTCATGCCATGGGACCTTTAAAGGAAAATAAACGTATTGTAGAAATAGATTTAAAACTAGATATAAAACTTAAAATTACAATTGAAATTTTTATGAAATGATTAGACACCAGTTGTGCTTTGATGATGAACATTATGTAGGTGTGGGACGAGATACAATTTCCACGAAACAAGACACAAGATTGGATATACGAGAATGAGACAAGATGAGATTTTGACATTATTTGTTATAATTGTTGTTAGCGTTGTGGTGGAATGGGACTACATCTTCTCAAAAATTGTAACTCACCAGTACTTAACTCTTATTTCTTATCCAATCAAAACATAAAAACATGGGGAAAAAAATCTCACAAGATCATTTTCAGCATGTGGGCACAATCTTGTGGTGATTTTGGCACAAGATCTCGTCCCATCCCTAACATTATGTGGTACACTAAAATATTTCAGTGGAAAACATAATGCGCAATATATGCTTTTCTGTATATTTAGTTGTTTTTAGTATATTTGTTAGGCCTACACCTTGTATTAGATCACAATATATACCTGGACGACTGAGGGTCTTTTCACGTATCACAATATATAAGAAATCTCAGACACTTTATGCAGGAAGTACGTGGAAGGGCATCTGACATAAAAATATGTAACAAATCAATACACAAAATCACTGCATACAAGGAGTATCTTTTGCAGTGACCTTTACTAATAATAATACAAAAAGTAAAACCGGTTAATATTAATAAGGGGTCTGTTAATTTTTTTGTGACTTTGAAAAATAAATTATTAAAGATTTAAACAAAAAACATGATTAAACCTCAAGGTGAATGTGAAATGGAGGCTTTTATGTACCTCATGCAATTTTATTGTACATCATTATTAAACTAGAGATAGACTATACATTGTTTGGAAGATATATTGAGACGATGTTTGCACCTTTGCGTAGAATCTTCCTTCTTCTCATCAGCGCCACGAAAAGCAAAACAAAACATGGCTACCGATAGCAAAACAAAAATGTTTGTGGTCAGAAGAAGTTCAACTATTGCTTCAGACCACGTTAGACTACAAAGCAACGAAGGCACAACAAGGTGTGGACTGGGAGTCCTGCCAAACAAAGTACACTGATATATGGACCGATGTGACGTAAACGCGTACACGACGTCAGCAGATTTGACCAGAGTTTTGCGTCTTGGGCAGTGTAAATAGATAGATAGATAGATAGATAGACAGATAATACTTTATTGTCAGATCAGTGATCTGAAATTTGTTTTGCAGGTTCAGCAGCTCCAAAACTACTACAATGATATTACAAAAAAAAACAAAAACAAAAAAAAAGTGTAGACGAAAAAGCTCCGGCGGAGTGTTCAAGTTTTCCACTTTGGAGGGCGGTTTCAGTTTTTTGCGTTTTAAGCCCCCAAAACGCTGTTTTCATCTAAACAAAAAGCACTTCCGATAAAATATTTTCTCGTTTTTACCCGTAAGCGTTCTCGTGTAAACAGGCCCTAAATATAAAAAATATTAACAGATACATTTTTCAAACATTCTCCGTTTGTACAGAGACATGTCCTTATACCACCTCCTCCTCTCTCTGCACAGTGGAGTATTTAGACTGTGTGAAGTCCATGTGAGCCTGTTATAGGAGTACTGCTGTGGACACCTGCCTGAGAGCATCTGCCCCCTCCTCAGGGGGCGCCGTTACTGCAGCTCCACTGAACCAGGCTCAACACACACCTCATATATTGGGACATACAGACAGCTATAGTGTGAAGAACAAGACACCACAGAAACAGAGACAGCGCCACACAAATGGTGTAATGAGTAGAATGTTTAGTAGAGTGAAACACTAAAGCTTACACATCAGAATGTTGTGAGGTATGTATGAGTGCTAAGTAAGTGGTTGCCTTATGGGTTTTTTCAAATTGTGGTCCAATACTTTCTCTTCAAAAGCCAACTGATACGTTTCACCTATTTCACTGACATTCCCTCAAATAGGTGACTGGCCACGGAAAAACTAGTCACAAGTCATCCCGGAGGCATTTTGAGTTATTCAGAGATTCTGAAATTGGAGATTTTAAGCTTTCCGGCGATGCCTTACCGATGGAAATCTGAAAACATTTGAAGAATTTGTGGCCATTTGAAAGCAGCACATCTGAAAACAACGAGCTGAGAAAAGCCTCCTTAAAGATTCTCTAACTCTAGGCCTTCTGGGCTAATTCGCATGATATTAAGCTAAGCCCTCCCCCATCACTGCCTATCTGTGGTGTGGTGTTTCAGGGCAGGTCAGAATTAGAAGGTCCTTTGTTAAAATCAAAATGCTTTTATAACAAAAAATGCATATAATCATTCAATAATACACAGGATAATATGTTAAGTCAAAGTCACCTGTATTGTCAGTTTAATACATTACAATATGAAATATGTTATACAATGTAAAATATATTCAAGTTATCGGCGGCGCGCGCAAGCGCAGCGGCCCCTCCCCTAGCCACTCTATCACTGTCCTGCCTGGTTAGTGGGGAAACTAAATTTTGAATTCACTCTATGTACATGTACATATGATTGTTTTTCGACAATAAAGCAACTATGACTAAGGTCGTTTTCACTCATGTTACTGCGCTTTCTGGACCGACCCCAGTGCACACTAGATTTAGTTCTATTTACTTCACTTTTGGCTTTTACTAATCGGCCTTGTTCATACACATCACGCATCATTCACCCCAAACACCATGAGCCACATGAGAGTCCATCAACTAATCACCAAGCCTATATCCATGACAACAGCGTCAAGTGGACAGAGCTCCATGAATACACAAGCACGCCTTCACTGGAGCTATATGCAGTGGTCTTTCACCTGAGGTTAAATACACCGTGAAGGATATACACGCTGGTGACAGCAGAGAAAGCTTTTTGAACAAGGCTCCTCTTTGCAGACAAAAGCAGGAGTCATGTGGCTGATATTATGATGATCAAAATTGCAGACGAATGTGTCAAACAGCAGCTCTGCATCGCCCATTCATATAAATACGTGTCACAAGTGATTTTTTCCCACAAAATCCAGCTCTGTTACTTGCTCCATGGGCTTTGTAGGTCGATCCAAGGTCAGCCACAATCACACTGCACTGGCCCCACTCCAAAGTGTGAGAGGAGCCGCTCCCAAACCTCCTGATTCAAAAACTCTCGGAGCTTTTAATGCGAATCAGAATGAGACTGTCATGTTTGCACAGACCCAAGCACCGCTCTGAGAGAATGCTCTTTTACATCAACTGAACTAGTGACAGTGTGAAAACCACCTTGATCTGAGCTTTGTTTTAACACAATCTGGCCAGAAAGAGATGACTTGATTGGGAGTTCAAATGGTAAGATAATTTGTGCTGTTAAACATGTCTCTTACACATAAAATTTGAGTAAAATGCCCAGGGACTCTTCTTCTCCAGATCTTGGTAAGTTTCTACCTGGAGATGGTGTAAGGGTTGGATATTCCACTCTATTTCAGTCCCATCTTCATCGAGATTGAACTTCCAGACACTGACCAGCCATTTTGGTACCACTGAACTTCCACATGATTTAGGCTTGTAAGAAATTGAAGCGGTGAAGTATAATTTCAGAAATGCACTTTGATATTGATGGCCTTATTTGGTCTGCATATACAGCTCTGGAAAAAAATAAGAGACCACTGCATTTTTTCCCCCGAAATCAGCATCTCTACATGTATTACAGCCATTCCATTCCAGCGTCTGTTGAATTCCAACACAAACACAAAGCTGAGCTACTTCAGTTCTTGCACCAGGAGTGGAATAAAGTCACCCAAGAACAATGTGAAAGACTTGTGGAGAGCATGCCAAGACGCATGAAAGCTGTGATTAAAAATAAGGGTTATTGCACCAAATATTGATTTCTGAATTCTTCTTAAGTGTAAACATTAGTATTATGTAGTTTTAAAATGAATTTGATCGTGTTTCTTTGCATTGTTTGAGGTCTGAAAACATGTATCTTTTTGTTCCTTTTGCCCAAACACATACCTATAAGTAGTAAAATCAGAAAAACTGATCATTTTGCTGTGGTCTCTTATTTTTTTCCAGAGCTGTATGGGCTGCACGTACCTCAATTTTGCAAGCTGAAGGGACAGTGAAAAAGCACAGTACAGCTGTATGGATTTTGTAACATATTCCCAAGATGTTTTTCTCAATTTGTCCCAGTGACATGTAATTTTCACCTCTATATTTTTTAAAACATTTATAATTCCACTTTCTTCTTAATAGAATAAAACGCCACAGTGGTCGCCCTGGTAAACTGCATACAAACACTTTTGATAACCTTTGCTTTGACCCTAAAAGTTAGAGTTTTTCTCACCTGTAATAAATCTCCACAGTATCTACACCATGACTGCTGACCCCGTTCTGACCCCTCCTTCTTCATTGTACCCCTCTGACCCTGAATGCATCTGTAACCACAGCGCTGCATGAAATGAAACATTACTTTGAAATTTCAGGTTGCCTACAAAGTAATTTAGCTCTGCTGCAGCTCCTCGGCTTTGTGCTGAGAATGTTCTAAACAAAAAAGAATAATATATGTTGGTCTGAGAGGTTTTTTCGTTTGTCGTAATAATGATATCAGTAATAAAATGTTTACAGTTGGAAAGCCATTTTATTTCAGTAATATTTTGTGGGTGAGCATACAGCAGCTGTGAGTAAACAACAAAGAAATCATCTAGCAAACATACTGGCTTTATCTCTGCATTTTTAAAGTATTTTCTGAATGCAACTTCTAAATACGGCTGGGACAGAAAAACATTTATTTTATCAAAACACTGAATTTGTCAAGATTTACATAAACACTAAATAGGCTAAAATATTGTAGTGGGGTTGAAAAGATAACTATAAATATTCTTAGCCACATATCGATACAGCAGCCCATAATAACGATACTCATCAAATTTTATATCACGATATATCAGCATTTCGATATTTTGGCACAGCCCTACGTCTAATATGATCAAGAGGAGGTGAGGCCCACAGTTACACCGCAGTTGCTCTAACAGTTTTGAAGGAGGGTCAAATAAAGGAGGGACAACACAAAAACAAAACTTACTTTAACTATATTTTAAAATGTATAGTGCAACACTGATGGCAGATTTTCAATCACTATAAAAAAGACAAATTAATTACTGTGTATACCTTATTTTTATATGAATTAGTCATCACAAGCAATTTTATTACTTTCTAGGCCTACTTATCAACGGCAAAAGCACAGTAGCTGATTTTTATTGTCTTAAAAACATGAAAAACAAAAATTATTCCCCACTTTCCTAACACATTAGTAGCAGTAGTCAAATTATTCACAGTGATGAGTTTATCAGAATCAGAAAGATTTTTATTGCCATTGTCAAGTGAACAGAGTTCACAAAACTAGGAACTTGTCTCGGTGATAAGGTGCAAACATAAAACACTAAATAATAATAGTAATAACTAGAGTATAGACACTAAATAATAGTAATAACTAAAATATAGCTATAATATAGTAAAAAACAATAAGCAATCCAAAATATAGTTGCAAGCAGCAATGTGGGGGCCAAGCACCGAAGGTTCATGTAGGCCTCAGCATGTAGGCCGCATGCAGGGTCTGACAGGGTCTAACAGAGTCTGACAGGGTCTGACAGGGTCTAACAGAGTCTGACAGGGTCTGACAGGGTTTAACAGGGTTTAACAGGGTCTAACAGAGTCTGACAGGGTCTAACAGGGTTTAACAGGGTCTAACAGGGTCTAGACACATCAAAGACAGATCAAAGGTTGCTAGGTGCGTTGCTAGGCAATTGACAAATTCCTGCAAATTTGACCTGCTGGTGCCACTAGACGGATAATAAATATAGCTGCAAGCAGCAATTTGGGGGCCAAGCACCGTTTGACAGGGTCTAACAAGGTCTGACAGGATCTAACAGAGTCTGACAGGGTCTGACAGGGTCAGGGTCTAACCCTGTCAGAACAGACACATCAAAGACAGATCAAAGGTTGCTAGGTGCGTTGCTAGGCAATTGACAAATTTCTGCAACTTTGACCTGCTGGTGCCACTAGACGGTTGGGGCTGGGGACCTATAAATTGCTGTGGGTAATGAGGAGACTGGCTGGAATGTGCATGCCTAATTTCACAACTTTTTACCAGACGGTTCTAGGGGCTGCCATAGACTCACATTGAAGAAAGAATATAAAATAATAATCAGGAGACCAGAACATCAAAGGAAAGATCAAAGTGTTGCTAGGCAACTTGCTAGGCAACTTGCTAGGCAACGCAAAGCAATTCCTATAGGGTGCCTAAGCACCTTCGGTGCTTGGCCCCCTAATAAGAATCAGGAGACCAGAACATCAAAGGAAAGATCAAAGGGTTGCTAGGCAATGTTCCCCCTAATTTTTCATGTGTCTGAGCAAACACACGAACTCCCTGAGCGTTCCTTGGACTCCTGTGAGCAACATCCGACATGCACACTGTGGCCACACCAGTATCACACCTGAGATCATGGCAAGTTACATAGCTTATGAATCAAATTACTGCTGTTATTTCTGTTAGATTACTTTTAATATAACTGATTTTTTTTGGTCCACTTCTCAAAAATCTGTTCATGAACTTTGTACATGTTGTATGTCAGTGTGAGGGTCCTGCTGTGGTCAGTGAAACATTGAACATTACAATATTTTGAAAAATAACCTGTGTATATGCCTGTGTATAAACCTGTAAAACCACATGAAGAGAGATTTTTTCAGCTTGATAAATATAGCCTACATGTAGCTGCAGATTTTTTAGGGATGATTGTAGGACCTATAGGACACTATAAGATGGGTCTTTCCTCAAAATAATGATCTCCAAAATAAGTATACATTTTTATCAGTTTATATCTTGCTTTTTAATCATTACCCAGTTTAAGTAATTTTGTGAGAGTGACAGAGCTCTGTGGTTTAACGCTCTGGGGAGAGGATTCACACTTCACACAGAAAGTCCCGTCTTTTTGCTCACAAAAACCTATGGCTTGGACAGAAACAAAGAAAACAGCCGAGGATTACATTATGGCTCTACCTGTCTCCTTTTCTGTTCTTCCCTACGTGGAGTGTGTGCGGGCGGCGCTCCCGTCGGCTGGTGCGGACCCGCCGCTCTGACCCACGGCGATGCGCACGACAACTCTGGTCTTACTGAAGGAAGCGAGCGAAATGCGATCGAAATGAATCTGTTTGTAGTTGGCTTGTCCCTAAAGCATGTGCACATTCACATGTGCAAACTGAATCTATCAGACTGGATTCCGTGTGGCAAACCAGCGCTGAGTTCAGGTTAGATTTTATTTTATGCGCTGAAAAGGATTTGATGTGCGCGCTGAACGTCTGGGCAGTGCGCGATTGCGCACGCGCGCACCTTAGAGGGAACACTGTTGCTAGGCAACTTCGCTAGGCAACTTCGCTAGGCAACTTCGCTAGGCAACGCAAAGCAAATAGGGTGCCTAGCACCTTCGGTGCTTGGCCCCCTAATAACAAAAGGTCCAGATGAGCAGCATCAGAACAGTAGTGCAAACATGACGTAATTAAAGTGACTCGTGATATAAAGTGTCCAGCTTTGTGCAGATGTTATGAATTGTTCATGAGTCCAACAGCAGAGGGAAAGAAACTGTTCTTGTGACGGGAGGTTCTGGTCCCGATGGACCGTAGCCTCCTACCAGAGGGAAGTGGCTCAAATAGTCCATGTCCAGGGTGAGAAGTGTCAGCTGCTATCCGGCCTGCTCGCCCCCGAGTCCTGGAGACGTACAGGTCCTAGATGGAAGGCTGCAGCCAATCACCTTCTCGGCAGAGCGCACAATGCGCTGCAGTCTCTGTTTGTCCCTGGCAGTGGCTCCAGCACCACACAGTGATGGAAGAGGTGAGGATGGACTCAATGATGGCCGTGTAGAACTGCACCATCATCTGGACTGGCAGCTTGGCTTTTCTTAGCTGCCGCAGGAAGTACAACCTCTGCTGGGCCTTCTTGATGAGGGAGTTGATGGTTGGCTCCCACCTGAGGTCCTGTGTGATGTAAGTGCCCAGGAACCGGAAGGAGTCCACTGTGGTGATGGGGGAGTCTGTCAGGGAGAGAGGAGGCAGGAGGGCTCTGACTTTCCTGAAGTCCACGATCATCTCCACTGTCTTCTGGTGGTTGAGATCCAGGTTGTTGCTGCTGCACCAGGACGCCAGCCGGTCCACCTCCCTCCTGTAGACAGACTCATCACCATCAGAGATGAGCCCGATGAGGGTGGTGTCATCCGCAAACTTAACCAGTTTGACGGAGTCGTGGCCGGAGGTGCAGCAGTTTGTGTACAGGGAGAAGAGCAGAGGAGAAAGTACACAGCACTGTGGAGATCCTGTGCTGATGGTCCGGGAGACCGAGACATTCTTGCCCAGCCGCACGCACTGCCTCCGATCCATCAGGAAGTCAGTGATCCACCTGCAGGTGGAGTCAGGCACGTTTAGCTGAGCAAGCTTGTCCTGGAGCAGAGCAGGGAGGATGGTGTTGAAAGCAGAGCTGAAGTCCACAAACAGGATTCTTACATAGGTTCCTGGGGAGTGCAGATGCTGGAGGATGAAGTGGAGGGCCAGGTTAATGGCATCGTCCACAGACCGGTTAGATCTGTAGGCGAACTGCAGGGGGTCCAGGAGGGGGGAGGTGAAGGACTTGAGGTGGGTCAAGACCAAGCGCTCAAATGATTTCATGACTACAGACGTCAGCGCCACAGGTCTGTAGTCATTAAGTCCAGTGATCCTTGTCTTCTTGGGGACGGGGACGATGGTGGACTGCTTGAAGCAGGCAGGGACATGGCATGACTCCAGGGAGGTGTTAAAGATGTCCGTGAAGACAGGAGCCAGTTCTTTAGCACAGTGTCTCAGGGTGGAGGGGGAAACACCGTCCGGGCCTGGGGCCTTGCGGGGGTTCTGCTTACTAAAGAGTTTAGCCACGTCCTGCTCCATGACAGTGAGAGCAGTGGGGGAGGAGGAGGGGTCCAGGTTGAGCATGACTGGAATGTCTATGGTGGTGTGGGGGGTGGGGGAGGGGGGGGGGGTCAAACCTGGCATAAAAGTCGTTCAACTCTTCTGCCAGGCGTTTGTTGTCCACAGCGGGAGGGGCTCTGGGCTTGTAGCTGGTAATTTGCCTAAGCCCTCTCCAGACAGAATTAGAGTCATTTGACGAGAAATGGTGCTTCAGACGTGTATTGTACTTCGACTTAGCTTTCTCCACCTCTCTGCTAAATGAGGTACCTGCTGCGTCTGAAGCTTTCTCGTTCTCCGGATCTGTATGCTGTTTCAACTTCCCTCCTCAGCTGCCTCAGGCCCTGTCCCCACGACAACGTTCCTGTTTTTTTTTTTACCCGGGGTGAAAAAAAGTCTCGTCCAGACACGTGTTGGATCAGAAAACATGCGCGTCAAGATGAGCACGGAGCGCTGAGTGAAAACGATGTAGTACATATGTCACACCGATAAGTGGCGCTGTAAACCGGAAAGAGCCAGAGCCACCAGTAACGCAGGACTACAAAGAGCACATGCGCAGAAAGTCCTTTCTCTTTCATAAACAAGCAAACACGTGTACTTTAGGGGCCGTCAACACAAGCGAATATATTTTGTCCCCCTGCTCCACCAATGTAGCAGCGACTCACTCCGGTAATGTGAAAATGCTGACCGTCCCTAACATAGACAGACGCCACAGAACGAAGATTTGCGCTGCGTGAGCAGAGTTTTTGCCTATAAATCGATAGTTAGCATTACTTGCTATCGTTTTATTAGATAGACATTAACAAGTAGAACTCTCGTTAACGTGTTGGGCGTGTTATTTAGGCAAAATGCTTGTTTGGATCTTACTACGGGAATGTTAAACATACTCGGACATTATGTTGGCTTTTCGGCGAGAATATACAACCGGGGACCATCACCAACGGGCAGCTATATATTTTAGTGTGTGATACTACATATGCCTGTTTGTAAAAGGTAAATTTTCATTTAATAAAAAAGACAAGAAATGGTTGCTCTTTCTCTTTATTTACAGCACACAACACACTCAAATTGGTATGTGCTCCTCATTGTCCACTATCTGCCTTTCCAGCGATGGGATCTTTCCAGTTTTAAAATACGTGTTTAGCTTTGAATTGGCAAACACCCGTGCGTCGTGCGTACTGCCTGGCCACTTCACAGTAACGTCCATAAACCGGTACCTGTAGTCACACACCGCTTGTATGTTGAGGGGATGTGTCCCATCGATCGATCCCAAACATTGTGGCATGTCATGCACACGGAGGAAGCCCGAAACAAGCTCCTCTGCCTCCGGTTCCGTGAAAGGCGTAATTGCATATGCATGGTCCTCTGCTGTTGTCGCAATGCATTGCATATGAACAGAGTTTGATGCAGCATTGCCAATAAACTTCCAAAAGTCTGCAAAAGATACTGAAGTCCATTGTCCGCCATGACTGTTGTTATCTGGTTGTTACCTGCGGAAGGCGCCGGGTTCCACCCTCTGGTCACCGGTCACGTGATGATTACGGCAGCGCGACGTCATCATTTTCTCACCTGCCGCGCTTTTTTTCCGCCCACATTCCAACGCAACGGGGGGCGTTCTCCGACTTCTCCACTCTGGAAGCCGTTTTTGAAAAACTCCGTTCTCGCCCCCAAAAACGCCGGCGCCGTCTGGACGGCAGGCCCAAACGCACCCAAACTTCTCCGTTTCCTCCAAAAAACGTTGTCGTGGGGACAGGGCCTCAGTCTGGGTGTGAACCAGGGTTTGTCATTGTTGAAAGTGACTCTGGCACATTGCGCAACTTTCAGAGACCAGAGCGGAGTTTTGTCATCACGGTAACACTAACAACAACAAAGCACTTCCAAGTAACGGGGGATAAAACACTTTAATAAAAGATGCCGACAGCACGCAACGATTCCCAAGTCTCGATTAGAAAGAGCTGCTTTTACGACTATTTTTACTTTCATGCGTGAAGCAACTGTGTACAGCTCGCTTTTTGTTACTTTTTTCTTACCGATTTTGAAAACCACATCAAATCAACAAAAGCAAATCCCCCAGTAGAGCCAATGTCACTCTTTTAGCTAATGTTCAGAGCCAATGGTCCGTGAGCCATTTAAAATCTCTCCAATTAATTCAAACGAGTCCCTTACATCCCTCCTATAATAAATAATACATCAGCAGAGGCACAAACGTTAATTTAGCCACGTCCCAGTGCAGTCTATGGTAATATTCTTCTAATGTTATGGGAATATACAGCGTTACCCTCGGCAACAGGTGGTTTGTCATTGGCGGTGTGCTTCTTTAACGGCCTCATTAGGAAAGCTCTGTGTCTGCGGGCTCTGCTGGACCTCTTAGCCACACAACCCGAGCAGATAACATGAGAGAGTCCAACACGCCGCTCTAAAGGCAGACGCTGCTCGGAAAAAAGGACCAGAAAGAGGAACGGAATACAGATATGAAGGGGAGAGATGATTTTAACAAGAATGTTTTTAGACTGTCTGGTACAAATTGATTTTAGTAAGCTATTGAGGAGAAAATAATCCCGCACCCTGTCTTACTTGCAAAACAGAGTGAGAGCTCAAGGTGGCCGTCTTAAATAGGGTGTGGCAAGCACCCAAGGGAGAGTATCTGAATACATATAGATATAGTAAATATGCATCCAACTATAGAGTAAGACTGGCGTGCTATATACAGGGTTGGGAGGGTTACTTTAGAAATGTGTTCTGGTACTGTTACTAGTTACCCCTTAAAATATGTATTCAGTAACATAATCCAAGAACGGTAATATTAAAGTAATGTAACTTGATTGCTTGATTATGGATGACTTTAACACCAAATATCCTATAACAACAAGAAAACAATACATTTTTTTGCATTATAAAAGCTAATTTGAACAGTAGCTTATAGTCCTACAGTGAAAGTGCACAAGTGTTGACCACATAGTCCAGTTTATTAAGAAAAAAATCCCCTTGTCTAAAATAATGTCAAAATTTCCACCTGCTAAATGTGTTCTTCTCAGTCGAAGCCATGCCAGTTGCGAGTTCGTTCCATAGTACTGCCAAACGACGACGTGAAGTGTCGCAGTGCACACATGTCTGTACAACAGTTTGTTCTGTTTTCCCTCCATCTCCAGCTTTAAATGAAAAAAATTAAATAACATAAAATTCTTTCAAGTTGAGAGAGTGAGAGAGATTGTGAGTGAGTGAGCGAGCGAACGAACCCACTTTGTGATTGAGTTTTTCTGTCGTCACATTTCTCATTCTTTTCCCAAATTCTGTGAGCGTAGTTTGGTGGTTTGTTGAAGTGCGCTCACGCTCGCACTATCACCAGTAACAATGGAATTTGTCTTGACATGTTTATCGTTCAAATGATCCATCAGGCTGGAGCAGCTTCGGTGATCGGAAAATTCTTTTTGACAAAAGCTATAAATCAGCGCGTTCTTATCGATCGTCCCATCTTCATTCTTTTTATAAATAAATTTGCCTTTCAAAGGCTCTGGCAGCGATTTGCTCGCCGCGCGCCAAACTTAAAAACTGTGCGCATTGAATTGCATTTGCAATTTGAATTAATTTGCAGTGTAATTAATTAATCTAATAACTGACAGCCCTAGTAAATATGTATATAGCACGCCAGTCTTACTTAATAGTTGGATGCATATTTACTAGATCTATATGTATTCTGATACTTTCCAGTTTTATTTTTCAATTATTTTCCAATTATATTTTCTATTATTATTATTATTATTATTATTATTATTATTATTATTATTATTATTATTACATTTCACTATATATGTGTTGATTGCCTTTGGATTTTGAATTATGTTGTTTTGGGTACACTGTTCTTTTACGACCTGTCACCCTTGGGTGTTTGACACACCCTATTTAAGACGGCCACCTTGAGCTCTCACTTTTTTGCATCACCGTATGCACGCAGATTTCCTCCCGAAAATGCCCGTCTAAACGCGGAATAAAAAGTGGAGACGCAACGCCACTTTTGGGTCTTCTGTTCAGACCGTCGTCATATAAACGTAGCCTAAATTAGCTGTACAAAAATTCTACAAAATCAGGGATCCACCCTTCTCTGAAAGTTACAATATTACCTACAATTCTCCCCGGCAATCCTGCCTTAACTTCCCGTGCCAAGCATCAAATGGCACAGATTAATCATAGAGAGGCCGGGGGCTATAGAGAGAAAAGCTCTTATAGAAGGTTCATATACAGACACACTGCAGCTGAGAAAAACCCTTTGAGAACAAAAGACAAACATTCAATTCTGGTATTTTTAAGGAAAATTGTAAAAAATATAATTGTTTTTGTCTCCTGGATAATCTATTTCTTTTCATTTACATATGGTACGTTACATTTGTTATTGCTCCCTGATTGGTCTCATGTGTAACAGTACAAAAGCAATTTTCTTGACTAATGTTTACGGGTGACTGAATGGGCCGTTTAATAAGAAGCAAATAAATGTTTTTTTTAATTGAACATATTACACACACTTTTACTTTGTGTGACAAAATTATGCCCATTCTATCATATTTTAAAGCTCAACTGTGTAACATGTGTTTTTACTGTGAGCGAGCTTGCATCTCCACAAACCTGACTCTTATTTGGTCTGGGAGAGGGCTTACACCTGCTCGTTTCCATGGAAATGTTGTTGATTTGGCTATAATCTTCAACAATACATTGACATTCCAGGCAGAGCAATGACATATTCACAGAAACAAGCAGGTGAAGTACCCCCAAACCAAAAAGTTACATAGTACCTAACCCATGCAAAGAGCCTTTGATTTTCACCTGAGCAAAAGTATTTACATGATTTTCAATATGTTGCATTTTTCTGAGTGTCATGGGTCCCTGGGGAGCTTCACCATTGTTTTTGACATCTTTGAAGGTGTAGGTGTTTCCCTACCCCAAAGCCCACTTTTTCCTACAGGCATTCAGGTGGTTTTCACCCAGCAACAGTGAAAGAGGAATGTAAAAATGTAATGAATTTAATGTAAGAGGATGTAAGGAATAGGTAAGTAAGAGTGGTCCTGGAATGTGTATCTATCCTTATTTAGTGCAGTGGTTATGAATAAATATCACAAAGTGGAGATTTCAAAGGGAATTCTTACAATATTTTAGTCAACTGAAAACCCACTGAAAAAATAGTATTTTTGTTCCTTTCTCCTGCAACTGTTCATGTGTCAAGGAGTCTGAGCTTCACCAGGGAAGTCTCACATGTCCCAGGAATGGGTGGACCAAACACCAAGTTTCCAGTATCATTTTGTTTTGTTTTTTTAAGTTTTTTTTAGGAATTTTGTTGTTCTCAAATTCCTAATTTTTGCAGTCATTTTGGAGCATGGTTTTAGGGTCTTTTCCATTTTTTTCCATTTTATTACACATACCACAGTTGAAAATAAAAGAAAACCACTCTAATTTATCAGGTGTTGTCATATTTTGTTCTATTTTTCATGACAAGTACTTTTTGTTGGGTATATTATATCGGGTAAAAATTACCCAGTAAAAGTGATTGTGTTACTTTTTATAGCGAAAGTGTTCTAGGGTTAAGTGAGTAAAATACACGCTACATTATGGGCAGTTTCAAAATCTGATAATTGAAAGACTAGAAACTGGAGCACACAATATTAAAAGTCATTTGAAAGTCTTCTACTTTACTCTGAGAAGTTTGGCTCAAATATGAGATCACCAGTGCTTTCCTCGCCATGTGGTCTCTCCTTTTGTCATTTGTTCCTTTTGAAAACCTGCAGATTTTTTGCTAAGTCACTGTTCTGTACCAGTGTGGCTCTAAAGATGTTTTTATTTGTCTGCTAATCTTGGCACAGCGCGCCCTCTCATCTCACTTTTTAATGGCGTTCCAGTAGCTCTGCTCCTGTCTGGCTGGGCGCTCATGTTTGAACGTCGGAAAACTTGGCGGAGGTCCCCGCTCTCTCCATCACTCCATCCCATCCATCGCTCCATCTGCCTCTGAGTCTGTCTGCTTCACTCACAAATTGTGCCTCCAAATTCTGCATTACTAACATTAAAGGTGCACTATCTAAAGTCCAATGTGCTTTTCTCCTTGGGGATGTTATTTCTTTGCCTGGAATGTTCCATAGTATACAGTATCTCCCTTGCATTTGTTGAATTACAGGTGTTTTAAAGCTCAAAAAAAATTAAAACACATGAATTCTTACCATGTGCAGGATTGCTTCTCCATAGAGCTGAACATTAACTTGTCTCCACTGTGTTTACCAAGTTTATTTCCATACTGAGGGATTTGCACTGCTTGGCCAGAGAGAAACCAAATTTCGATTCACTGTATCTCGAACACATATGGCAGAATTGACAATGAAGTTGACGTTGAACTTTTTTGAACTTTGATAATCAAGGTAAAACTGTAATATCTCCATGGAGACAAGCAGGTAGTTGTATATTAGACAATCTAACATATCCCTTACAAAGGCACAGGGAATTTAAACAACAGTAAACAGTAACAGTAAACACAGTTTTCAAGTAAATTTCATTAAAGGTCCCATGGCATGAAATTTTGACTTTCTGAGGTTTTTGAACGTTAATGTGAGCTCCCCTACCCTGTTTAGGCCCCCCCCCCCCCCCCCATGGTTAAAAGTTGTGAAATGTCTAAACTGAGCATTTGCGATCCTTTTCTGCGTTACAAAAAATCGGAGCTCAAACGGGCGAGTTTGAACAAGGCACCTTATTGACGTCAGATCGAAAAAAGAAATGCAAATGCAGTTCCACCCCCGTCTGTCTGTACTCAGCGTCTCTGTAAATCACGCCCAGAGAGTTTGGACTGCGAATGCGCTAGGCAATGCGAAATGCGTTTTTATTTGCCTGGAGGCACGTCCGAGTGTTTCTAGGCTCGGAAGTCCTTTATCTGAGCCTCTGGACCTTTGAACAGCAGTGGTTTAATTTTATTTTATGTGGAAATGTGTTTATTTTTCAATGGAACGCTTCAAATCTCTCCCCCGTGCAAAAACAAGGAAATGGATCAGCTGTGGGCTCTGAGCTCTGAGCGGAGAGTTTGGCCATGCCCCCACCCTCTACTATTGGCCATCTCTTTTCTCCTCATTTGCATTCAAGCAACAACGCCCAGAATAAAGAGTTTGAGAGAGATATTTATGACTCTTTCTCATCTTATCTCTGTTTCTCATGCACTGAGTGTTGATTTTTGAAGAAGGATTCATTTACAGTATTAGGGAACCATTAAGGAGCCATATAAAAGCATCAAGAAGTACCATGTCATGGGATCTTTAAAGGTCCTATATGACACAAAACTGACTCTTGTGAGATTTAAGTCACGTTAATGTTGTGTTTTGTGGAGTTGTGTTTTGTTTCATTCACACATGTTTGAATAATCCTGCATTATTAGTCTGTCTACATCTCCAAAGCTCAAAACGCTCCGTTCCACTTGTAGTTTTCAAGTTAGCAGCTCCTTTTACCTTTTGTTCAGTGTGGATCGGCAAGTCCAGGGCTGAAATTATTCATATGATTCTAGTGAAGGTGTGTGGAGTTTAAAAACACAGTGTATTACCCAGAGGTGTGGACTCGAGTTATGTGACTTCGACTCGAGTCAGACTCGAGTCACGAATTTGATAACTTTAGACTCGACTCGACAAAATGTACAAACACTTGCAACTCGACTTGGACTTCAATATCAATAACTCGTGACTTCACTTGGACTTAGGCCTTTTGACTTGTGATGACTTGCTACGTCCAATGAAAAAAAAAAAAACTCTAAAAGTATGTTGATAAGGACCGCATTCGTTGTACTTGTGAATCTGCGAAAATGTATGCAAAGAGCATGTGCGCGCGGCTTGCACAACAATTATATGATTCGTAGAAATTTTATTTCTTTGTAAAGGGGACTCGAAATGACTCGAAACTAAAATGCTAGGACTTTGGACTCGACTTGAGACTTGTGAGCTTTGACTTCGGACTTGACTCGGCACTTGGATACTCTTGACTCGGGACTTCACTCGGACTTGAGTGCAAAAGACTTAGACTTACTTGGGACTTGCCCAGCAATGACTTTGTCCCACCTCTGGTATTACCACTTGACATCACAAGGTGGAACTGCGTGTTTTCCGTTTGAGAAAAGAACTCAGCCTAAATATGCAGGATTTGTGTGTTAAACATGTATGAATGAAACAAAACACAACTCCAGGTCTGTTTTAATGAGGAAACATTATCATTATCAGATCAGAAAATGGTGTAATTCCTCTAAGTTAATAAAACATAGTGTACTTTGTGACTTTTCCTCTTTTAACATTTTTCTTTATAATCCCTATATATTGCCTACAGCTTTTTCTCAATCTCTCTATTCTCTTTCATCCATAAATCAAATATTTGATCAGACCACCTCAAATCCCTTCTACCCATACTGCGCCACTCCTCCTCTGTATATTCTCTGCTTTAGAAAATTACCTTAGATGAACCGTACTCCCCCCACCCACTCATTTCTAATCTTATATATAGAAAATAAGGCAATAGCTACGCCTTTCTTCCAGTCTTTCTCCTGATTGGTTAAAAAAAAAAAAAGTATCCGAAGGGGACCATGAGTGGGGCTAATAAAATGCTCTTGTTGCCATGACGCAGTGAAATACTGCAGGCCACATAAAGGTCAGTATAAATCATGATTCTAACTGCTGCTTTTGTAATCTGTCCAAATCTGAACAAAGAATGGACCTAAAAATAGAACATAATCCAAATTTATAAGAGATAAAATTGATTAGAGACTGGACAATGTGTCATAGTTAAAGGGCCCATTTTACACCATTTCCTGATCTATGTTTTAATGTTTCCTCACCAAAAACATCCCCGGACGTGTATTTTGTTTCATTCACCCGTGTTTAACATATTTAGGCTGAGTTCTTCTTCAAACAGAAAACACTTTGTTCCACCTTGTGATGTCATGTGGTAATACAGGACGTTTTATCACACGGCATCACACTGAAATACCAAGAGGTCAGTATAAATCATGATTCTAACTCGCCCGCTGCTGCTTTTGTAATCTGCACAAATCTGAACATCCCTTGAGAACAAAACAAAGAATGGACCCAAAATGTAATCCAGAATTATAAGAGCTAAACTGGATTAGACTAGACTGGGCTATATGCCAGAGTTAAGTATTAGCAGTCATAGAATTTGGAGGGATTACTGTAACACATGACATATTGACTTCTTAGACTTAGACAAACTTTATTGAGCCACAAGGGAAATTGTTTTGGGTACGGTAGCTCACTCATCAAATATAATATATAACAAAGGGTAAATCTTCTAATCCTTATACTCACTGTAAGGTGCTTTGTGTTACATTTTGTATGAAAAGCGCTTTATAAATATTGTTTGATTGATTGATTCATTGATAACAAAAAATATATGAAATAGCAACCAAAGAGCAATAGACCAGTGTGAAATGAGACATAATTATAAAATTTAAATAAATAAATGTATATGTACAAATCAGAATAAAATAGAAAAGGAGTAATAAAATATAAAATACAATAACAAACAAGATGTCCAGTCCCAGCTATATACAATCATAGGGAGTATTATCTATTGCACAAGTTAGAGCTGTTGTACAGTTGTCTGGAGTATAGGATGAATGTAGGCTACGTTTACACATACCCGGGTATGTTGAGAAACAAATATTTGTCTCTCTCTGTTTTCCAAAATGAAGCCCCATTTACACGTACACTGGTATTTTTAAAAACTGAGACATTTCCCTTCATTTGTATCCATCTTTTACATGCAAACGGCGAATTCGCCTCTGAAAACGAAGGACAACGCTCTGCAAGCCAATCAGAATCGCACTTTTTTGGTGCATCAGCTGCCTAAAACTCAAGTTTTCCTAAGTTTACATGCAAATGTGAAATCAGAATTTTCCAAAATCTCCACTTTTGCCGAAGTTTTTAGAAAGAATCATTTTCAGAGGAAAAATCTCCATTTGTGTGTAAATGAAAGGCACAAACGAAGGGAAAAGTCTCAGTTTTTACAGATACCTGGGTATGTGTAAACAGGCCCGTAATCCTGTATCTCTCACTATTTGAGTGGAGCTGTAGGAGTTGGAGTATTATCTCCTCTGTCCCTCTATGGTCTGGTGCAGTGGGTGAGCATGAGTGTCCATGATGGAGAGCAGTTTGTCCAGTGTCCTCCTGTCCCTCACTGTGACAAATGTCTCCAGCTCACAGCCGATCACGTGACCAGCTTTACGGATCAGTTTGTCAATCCGTGCGATGTCTCTTTTACTGGTGCTGCTCCCCCAACAGACCACAGCGAAGTACAGGGCACTGGTCACCACAGACTGGTAGAAGATCTCCAGTAACTTACTGCACACATTGAAAGACCTGAGCTTTCTCAGGAAGTAGAGTCTGCTCATGCTCTTCGTGTAGACAGCATTACAGTTGTCCCTCCAGTCCAGCCTGTTGTCCATTTGGACTGTATTTTGAAATTACACTAAATGTGTAACTCCATGCTTATTTAAAGGAACACACTATTTTCTGATCTATGTTATAATATTGTTTCCTCATCAAAAAAATACCTGGAGTTGTGTTTTGTTTCATTCACATGTTTAACACACAAACTTCGCATATTTAGGATGAGTTCTTTTGTCAAACAAAAACTCTCTGTTCCACCTTCCACCTTGTGATGTCATGTGGTAATACAGGAAGTGCTACTCTGCATTCTTAATTTCCATACACCTTCATTAGAGCCATTTGGATGATTGCAACCCTGGAATTGCCAGATTTTACTAAACTATAGGTAAAACTTGTGGTGTGAGGTAAAACTCTGTTAACTTGAAAACTACCACGACATGACATCACAAGGTGGAATGTGGACAGACTGATAATAAAAGGTTACGCAGACATGTGTGTTTGTGTGAATGAAACAAAACACAACTCCAGGTATGTTTTTGAGGGGGGCACTACATTATAACATGGATTAAAGCTCACAAGAGTCAATTTTGTGTAAGATAGGCCCTTTAAGGATTGGCAGGCAAACTTTTTAGGTGGATTATTCTAACACATGAAGTAATGACTTATTTTTACTGCAATTTGAAACTAAAAAGTGCATTTCAATGTTTATTTAAAATGTACTCACAGGTTCATATATTCTGAGTAAACCCTGTCTGTTACATAATAAGGTTGTTACAAATATCAGAAATCAAATATGAATCGATAAACTAATATCAAAACTAGATACTTAATTGAGCAGGTATCGATAATCCCCCCCAAAATGACATTAACAGAATAAAATTTAAGCTTTCCTGAAATGGTTTATTATGATTTTGAGCTTGTCTGAGACTTCACGGTAACATAAAGGAAGTGCAGTCATTTTGTGTTGAAAATTCCATTCTCTTACAAAAAAGTAGATTTTTTTTTATTTTTTTATTTTCATTGTTAAGTAGTATCAAAATAAGCATCAAGTATTAAAGATGCATTGTGTAACTTTTCTGGTGGAGGGTCAAATGCTTGTCTCCATGGAGATCTTATTGCTTTGTCTGGAATGTTTCACAGTATGATATTAAACCTTTCTATGTTCACGGAGACCAAACCGGACCAAGTTACAGGTCAGATCTGTGGAGAGGTGACCCCACTCACAGTCAGAATGTCAGAACTGTTTTTGTAGATATTTTTGAGCTATAAAACCACCTGTAATTGAATAAATGTAAGGCAGGGCTGTTTAATGTCATACTGTGGAACATTCCAGGCAGAGCAGTGACATAACCACAGAAACAAGAAGTTAACGGACCCCAACCAAAAAGTTACACAGTGCAGTCCTTTAAGCCATTTTCTTTCCATCGAGTATTGCAAAAAGCATTGCAAATAGTGAACAGACTGGAAAATGAAACACAATATGTTCTGTATTTTTTTTATATTGAATGTATTCTAAGCCCCTCCTTGAGCCGCCACCTTAACGTGGTGGAGGGGTTTGAGTGCCTGAATGATCCCGGGAGCTATGTTGTCGGGGGCTTTATGCCCCTGGTAGGGTCACCCAAGGCAAACAGGTCCTGGGGGACGGGTCAGACCAAGAGCGGTTCAAAAATCTATCACCTAAAAAACATAGCAGAGTCCGCCCTATTCTCTCTCAGGCCAATACGGAGACATTGATGCATGCTTTTGTCACCAGCCGTATAGACTACTGTAATGCCCTGCTCTCTGGTCTTCCCAAAAAGAGTATCTCAGGTTTGCAATTATTACAAAATTCAGCAGCACGTGTCCTGACTAGGACCAGAGGGCGGGATCACATTACACCGGTCTTAAAATCTCTGCATTGGCTCCCTGTGAGTTTCAGGATAGATTTTAAAGTTCTTTTACTGGTTTTTAAATGTCTTAATGGTCTTGGGCCTTCTTATCTTTCAGAACTGCTTTCCCCTTACGAACCTTCACGGGCCCTGCGCTCCTCCGGCAGCAGGCTCCTGGACATTCCCAAGGTCAGGACACAGACTCACGGAGAGGCGTCTTTTCAGTACTACGGCCCTCGTCTATGGAACTGCCTGCCGGAGGACCTCAGGGCTGCAGAGAACATTCATGTTTTTAAGAGTGGGCTCAAGACTCACCTGTTGCTTGGCCTTTGATTGACTTCGGTCGTCTGTTTGCTTGTCTTTTGTTTGTTCTTTTGTTTGTTTGCTTGTATATCTGTTTGTTGTTTGTTCGTCTGCTTGTTTGTCTGTTTGCTTGTTTGTCCATCTGTTTGTCTGTTCGTCTTTTTTTTTTTTTCTGGCAGCACAGTGGCTGAGTGGCTAGCACACAGCAAGAAGGTTCGGGTTGCCCGGGCCTTTCTGTGTGGAGATTGCATGTTCTCCCCGGTTGGGTGGGTTTCCTCCGGGCACTCCGGTTTCCCCCACCAACTTAAACATGCACCATAGGTAAAATCCTCCAGCTTAGGGCCTGACCAAGCCTAAATAACAAAACAAAATTATGGGGATGGTCCCCGGGTCAAATATAGAAACAACTTCTCCTGTGCGAGATCAATAAAGGTCAATCTTCTAATCCTTGACCACTGTAAGGCGCTTTGTGTTAGAATTTTGTATGAAAAGGGCTTTATAAATATTGTTTGATTTGATTTCATTTGATTTGAAAAGCCCATTATGACCTGGGGTGGGTGAACGAGCGCCTGGTGGCCGGGCCTTCCCCCATGGGGCCCGGCCGGGCTCAGCCCGATGGAGCGACGTGGGGCCGTCCTCCCGTGGACCCACCACCCGCAGAAGGATCCATAAGGGGCCGGTGCAGAGAGATCTGGGCGGCAGCCGAAGGCAGGGGCCTCGGCGACCAGATCTCCGGACATGGAGACTAGCTCTGGGGACATGGAATGTCACCTCGCTGGGGGGGAAGGAGCCTGAGCTCGTGCGGAAGGTTGAGCGCTATCGACTAGATATAGTCGGCCTCACCTCCACGCACAGCTTGGGCTCTGGAACCCAACTCCTTGAAGGGGCCTGGACTCTCTATGTCTCTGGCGTTGCCTGCGGGGAATGGCGGCGGGCCGGTGTGGGCCTGCTCATTGCCCCACGGCTCAGCCGCTGTGTGTTGGAGTTCACCCCGGTGAACGAGAGGGTCGCGTCCCTGCGCCTTCGGGTCAGGGACAGGTCTCTCACTGTTGTGTCGGCCTACGGGCCGAACAGCAGTGCAGAGTACCCGGCCTTCTTGGAGTGCCTGGGAGGGGTACTGGACAGTGCACTGACCGGGGACTCCGTTGTTCTCCTGGGGGACTTCAACGCCCACGTGGGCAGCGACAGTGACACCTGGAGAGGGGTGATTGGGAGGAACGGCCTCCCTGATCTGAACCCGAGTGGTGTTCTGTTATTGGACTTCTGTGCTAGCCACAGTTTGTCCATAACGAACACCATGTTCAAGCACAAGGGTGTCCACCAGTGCATGTGGCACCAGGACACCCTAGGACGGAGGTCAATGATCGACTTTCTTGTCGTGTCATCTGACCTCCGGCCGCGTGTCTTGGACACTCGGGTAAAGAGAGGGGCAGAGCTGTCAACTGATCACCACCAAGTTGTGAGTTGGGTCTGCTGGCAGGGGAGGAAGCCGGAAAGACCTGGCAGGCCCAAGCGCGTAGTGAAGGTCTGTTGGGAACGTCTGGCAGAGCCCTCTGTCAGGGGCACCTTCAACTCACACCTCCAGGAGAGCTTCTCCCGGATTCCGGGGGAGCCAGAGGCAAAAACTCGGAGTTGGGAGGAGTTCGGAGAGGCCATGGAGGAGGACTATCGGACGGCCTCAAAGAAATTCTGGCAAACCGTCCGGCGCCTCAGGAGGGGGAAGCAGTGCTTCACAAACACTGTTTACAGTGCGGGTGGGGAGCTGTTGACCTCGACTCGGGATGTTAACTCAAAACATGCTCCAGGTAAAATCCTCCAGCTTAGGTCCTGACCAAGCCGAGCAATAAGATCATGGAGATGGGTCCCCGGGCGCCTGAAAGATGAGCTGCCCACTGCTCCTGAAGGATGGGTCAAATGCAGAGAAATAATTTCCCTACAGGGATGAATAAAGTCTGTCTTCTTCTTTTTCTTCTTATCGGACGGTGGAAGGAATACTTTGAGGATCTCCTCAATCCCACTGTCACGTCTTCCAAGGAGGAAGCAGAGGCTGGGGACTTGGGGGCGGACTCACTCATCATCCTGGCTGAAGTCACTGAGGTGGTTGGAAAGCTCCTCGGTGGCAAGGCCCCGGGGGTGGATGAGATCCGCCCTGAGTATCTCAAGTCTCTGGATGTTGTAGGGCTGTCTTGGCTGACACGTCTCTGCAACATCGCGTGGCGGTCGGGGACAGTACCTCTGGACTGGCAGACCGGGGTGGTGGTGTTTAAGAAGGGGGACCGGAGGGTGTGTTCCAACTATCGGGGAATCACACTCCTCAGCCTTCCCGGTAAGGTCTATTCCAGGGTGCTGGAGAGGAGAATTCGACCGATAGTCGAACCTCGGATTCAGGAGGAGCAGTGTGGTTTTCGTCTCGGCCGGGGAACACTGGACCAGCTCTATACTCTCCATCGGGTGCTCGAGGGTGCATGGGAGTTTGCCCAACCAGTCCACATGTGCTTTGTGGATCTGGAGAAGGCATTCGACCGTGTCCCTCGTGGGGTCCTGTGGAGAGTGCTCTGGGAGTACGGGGTTCGGGGCCCTTTGCTAAGGGCTGTTCGGTCCCTGTATGACCGGAGCAGGAGCTATGTTCGCATTGCCGGTAGTAAATCGGACCTGTTCCCGGTGCATGTTGGACTCCGCCAGGGCTGCCCTTTGTCACCGGTTCTGTTCATTATATTTATGGACAGAATTTCTAGGCGCAGTCAGGGGCCGGAGGGGATCTGGTTTGGGAACCACAGGATCTCATCTCTGCTGTTTGCAGATGATGTTGTCCTGATGGCTTCATCGAACCGGGACCTCCAATGTGCACTGGGGCGGTTTGCAGCCGAATGTGAAGCGGCTGGGATGAGGATCAGCTCTTCCAAATCCGAGGCCATGGTTCTTGACCGGAAAAAGGTGGCTTGCCCTCTCCGGGTGGGTGGGGAGTCCTTGCCTCAGGTGGAGGAGTTCAAGTATCTCGGGGTCTTGTTCACGAGTGAGGGGAGGCTGGAGCGTGAGATTGACAGGCGGATCGGTGCAGCGTCGGCAGTGATGCGGTCGTTGTACCAGACTGTTGTGGTGAAGAGGGAGCTGAGCCAAAAGGCAAAGCTCTCAATTTACCGGTCAATCTACGTTCCTACCCTCACCTATGGTCATGAGCTCTGGGTAATGACCGAAAGGACGAGATCGCGGATACAAGCGGCCGAAATGAGTTTCCTCCGCAGAGTGGCTGGGCGCACCCTTAGAGATAGGGTGAGGAGCTCAGTCACACGGGAGGGGCTCGGAGTAGAGCCGCTGCTTCTCCACGTTGAAAGGAGCCAGCTGAGGTGGCTCAGGCATCTGTTCCGGATGCCTCCTGTTCTGGGCATGTCCCACCGGAAGGAGGCCCCGGGGAAGACCCAGGACCCGCTGGAGGGACTATGTCTCCCAGCTGGCCTGGGAACGCCTTGGGGTCCCCCCAGAGGAGCTGGAGGAAGTGTCCGGGTTGAAGGAAGTCTGGGAGTCCCTGCTTAGACTGTTGCCCCCGCGACCCGGCCCCGGATAAGCGGAAGAAAATAGATGGATGGATGGATGTATTCTAAGTTTGCATAACTCCAAAACAACAGTACTGATATTATTTTGGACAGGGCTCACCTCTCACCTCTATTACTTAAGCTCATTTGTCTGTTCCATATGTTATTTGTTAGACTTTGTAATTGGATCAGACCAGCGTTGTTTTCAGCAATAGATTTTGTCTATGAACATCAACAGGCAAAGGTTTGAAGCCAAGAGGGATTCACAATGACAAGTAATTAACCTCAAGTAAACATGATTTTAAACACATTTTATTCAAGGTCCAAGGTGGTGAAAGAAACAGAACCTGAACTTGAGTTTTTTTCTTTTTCTCATATTAATATTTTCTCATTTTATGTTATTTTCCGATAATTATAATATTGTTTCCTTATCGACAACATGGAGTTGTGTTTTGTTTCATTCACACATGTTTAACAAACATTCTGAATATTTAGAGTTCTTCTCTCAAACTGAAAACACTTAGTTTCACCTTGTGATGTCATGTGGTAATACAGGAAGTGCTCCACTGTGCTTTTAAACTCCACACACTTTAACAAGAATCATTTGGATCATTTCAGCCCTGGAATTGCCAATCTCTATTGAAAAAAAAGGTAAAAAGTAGCTGTTAACTTGAAAACTACCATTTCATGACATCACAAGGTGGAAGAGAGCATTTTGAGCTTTGGAGATGTAGACAGACTAATAATAAAGGATTACTCAAATTAATTAAACAAAAGACAACTCCAAGTATAATTTTTTGATGAATTAACAATATTATAACATGACTAAAAGCTCAACTTTGTCAACTTTGTGTAATATGGGACCTTTAAGTAAAATCTGGTGGAAATGTTGCACATTTCAACCACTAAACGGATGGCTCATGTACTAGTAGTGCAAAGAATCATTTGAGTATCATTATTAGCAGTTTTTCTTTCCAATGCGCCCTCTCTCCAGACTTATTTTTACATTTCTTCAAAATAAATCCTTGAATGGAGAGAAAACAGCTTTGGCCGTGATGCTGACTCACTGGGTAGTACAGGCCAGCAGGTAACAGGTGCACAAACAGCAGATGTGTGGAGAGAGGGCCATCAATAACCCCGAGCAGCCCCGTGCCAGAGCAGCCAGGGGGAGGCAAATCACACTCACATCTCTGCTCGCCTCATGGGGGGTAAAGGAGACAATGGGATAGATATGAACCAGAGAGCCGTGGGTTTTACAGTGATATTGAGAGATATTGGCTGGATCTGAATAAGGGAATTTTGATAATGCACTGTTATTTCAATAGCAGAAAAAGCATATTCTAGATTGTTATCGTCATTCTAATGTAATATCCAGATGGTACAGTGGTCAAAAACTGCACTCAAGAAGGAAACGTCACTTAAGAGTCCTAGATTACGCACAAATGACTCCTATGAGCTTCCAACCAGGTTATAATGACGTTAGCTCATCGCAACATACCTAGAATTGTGTTTTGTTTCATTCACACACGTTTGAGTCACCCTTTATTATTTATTATTAGTCTGCCTACATCTCCAAACCTTAAAATATTCTGTTCCACCTTGTGATGTCATGAAGCGGTACAAGTTGACTTCAACCTTTTACCTTTTATTTAATAGAGATTGGAAATTTCAGGGCTGAAATGATCCAAATGATTCTAGTGAATGTGTATGGAGTTTAAAAACACAGTGGAGCAATTCCGGTTTTACCACATGACGTCACAAGGTGGAACAAAGTTTTTTCTACTGTATCTTAGAGAAGAACTTTTAGAGTTTATTGATCCACAAGAGAAATTACTTGGACACAGAAGCTCACACATCACATTATATTACAATAACACAGTAAAAAAAAAAATAGAAAAAAGCCTAAATATGAACGATTTGTGTGTTTAACATGTGTGAACAAAACAAAACGCATCTCCAGGTATGTTTTTGATGAAGAAACATTATAACACAAGAAAATAGCATAATATGGGAGCTTTAATACCAAACATTGGACAAAACGGCGAAGTTGATGTATCTCATTTGGGTTTCCAGTTTCACAGCTGAAATCCAGTTGGTTAAAACTTAAAAAGCACTCTCTCTGATCTGAATCGTCACTACGTATAACTGCTGAACTACCTGCACCAAACTGCCAGCATCTCCTTTTGTCCACGCACCCCAGATTAAAGGTCCCATGACATGGTACTTCTTGATGCTTTTATATGGCTCCTTAATGGTTCCCTAATACTGTAAATGAATCCTTCTTCAAAATCAACACTCAGTGCATGAGAAAGAGAGATAAGATGAGAAAGAGTCATAAATGTCACTCTGGAACACTCCATTATGGGCGTTGTTGCTTGAATGCAAATGAGGAGGACAGAGATGGCCTATAGTAGGGGATGGGGGCGTGGCCAAACTCTCCACTCTTTCCTTTTCAGCTGTGCCCTGTGCGCTCTGACCCACTTCCGTGTTTTTGCGCGGAGGGAGAGATGAGAAGCCTTCCATTGAAAAATAAACACATTTCCACAGAAAATAAAATTAAACCACTGCTGTTTCAGATATCCACAGGCTCAGATAAAGGACTTCCGAGCCTAGAAACACTCGCAAGTTCCTCCAGGCAAATAAAAAAACGCATTTCGCATTGCGTAGCTCCTCCGCAGTCCAAACTCTCTGGGCGTGATTTACAGAGACGCTGAGTAGAGACAGACGGGGGTGGAACTGCATTTGCATTTCTTTTTTCGAGCTGACGTCAATAAGTTTCCTTGTTCAAAATCGCCCGTTTGAGCTCTGATTTTTTCTAACACAGAAAAGGATCGCAAATGCTCAGTTTAGACATTTCGCAACTTTTAACCATGGGGAGGGCCCTAAACAGGGTAGGGGAGCTCACATTAACGTTCAAAAACCTCAGAAAGTGACAATTTCATGCCATGGGACCTTTAAAATATCCATCCATGTAAACAAATAAAGTGAGCTACTGACAAGAAAGCCCTGAAGCCACGAGGTTCGTATTGAATAGACATTAACAGTGTAGTGGGGCTCCAAATTATGCAGGAGGCGGTGAGGTATAGGTCCTCCATCAACCAACCCCCCCCCTCTGCCTCGGGTAAACAAGACGCTGACACCGAGCACAGCTGGTGGAGGGGCAAAAACACCGGCATTTCTCAGGCGTTAAACAGCTCCACATCTGTCGGAGTTTAGACTGAACTTATTACGCCGCTGAGATCTCATCCTCAAAATGTCAACTTTTTTAACAACTCTGAAGCACTTCTAAAGGTCTCTACGAAGAACTGCTTTCACTTTTTATTGTCCACTGTGCTTGTTCACTTTTAAAACTGTGAGGGCATTTAAAGCTGCATTATGTAACTTTTCCGGTGAAGGTTCGGCCACCTGCTTGTCTTGTTTTTCTGGAATGCTCCACAGTATGGTGTCAAACTTGTATTTCATTTCAGCTATCACAGTTTTTAGTGCTAAAATAATACATTGAACAGGGTCGCTTCACTCCACAGATCTGACTTGTAACTGAGCCTGGTGGCGTTACCTGCTTGTCTCCTTGGAGATAGAAAAGTTTAATGTTAAACAAACAAGCAAAGCAATAACATCTCTTGTAGGGTTTGTCCACTGATCTACAGGTTGGCAGTTCGAATCCACTTCCCACAGATGGATGCTGCCGTTGTGTGCTTGGGCAAAACACTTAACCCACGTCATCCCCAGTGTCTGTGTACACTGGTGTATGAATGTGTGTGTGTGTGTGAATGGTTCCGTGATGTAAAGCGTTTTTAGTACCTTAAAGGTGAAAAAAGAGCTGTATAAGGCTACGTTCAGACTGCAGGGCTTAAAGCTCAATTTGTGTTTTTTTTTCTGAAATCCGATTTTTTTTTGCGAGGTCGTTCACATTTCCAATTAAATGCGACTTGTATGTGACCTCCAGGGTGATCTTTAAATGCTCCAAAAGTGTCCCGCATGTGCCTTAGAGGACACGACGAGGTCACATGCAGCGACCGTGCTCAGTTTTTACGGAAGTAGCCTAAACATGGACACTAGCATTGAGCACCTGGAGATTTTAAAGTTGCTGTCGTACCAGAGCCAGAACATGTACAACTTATTTGTTTTAAGGAAGAGATTGAGAAGGACAAGGTTTTTGGCCATTGCGTTTTGTGGGGCAGTGGCAGCAACGTCCGTAGAAAGGAACGTGTTGGTGCTGAGAGTGGTGGGATTGCTATGTGCTTCGCTGCTTCACTGACACGGACTTCATACACAATTTTCGTATGACGAGAAGAACGTTTGTGTACATTTGTGAGCGCCTACTTGTACCACTCTCGCTTATTGATGATGTGTAGGTTGGATGAATGTGACCTGGCCGTTCAGACTGAAGTCGCATGTCAAAAGATCGGATATGTATCAGTTTTAGGACCACATATCAGATCTGTGTCGTTCAGATTGTCATTAAAAGATCAGATACACGTCACATAGAGGCAAAAAAATTGGATTTGGGTCACTTCAGGCTGCAGTCTGAACGTAGCCTAAAATGTGACCATTTAACATTTATGAGAAAAGCTACATAGTGTGCCTTTAAAGGGACAGTGTGTAGGATTCGTGGCGCATAGGTGGTTAGTAGCTATTCCACTTCCTCTTTTGGCTACGGCAGACCTCGAGGGTCACCCGGGCGCGTCGTAGCGCCGACAGTGCGTGCCCGCGCACGATCCGCGCACCGCTGTATACATAAAACGCGGTCCCCCTTCACTTTTTTTTTTCTTTTCGCATGAAAACACACAATCCCGATCATGATTCATGACAATCTACACATCAAATGAAACCTTACAGTCTCCTCTTTTTGACTATGCAATTCATTTCCCTGCAAAACAATCACTCCCCGAGCACATGGGGCTTTTATACAGAAAAGCACAAAACTTAGCTTACTTAGCTTACCTTTGAAGGCTCTGCACAGGTCAAACTCTGTATTTCATCATAAACTTGGTCTCAATCTGTCCATAAGGATCCAGCGAATAAAATCCAGTAAAACAATTTAGTCCAAAATACGTGTTATATCCATTACGATGTGTGATACAGCAGCATGCTTGTTTACACGAGGCTCCCCCCCTCCCCCCTCCCCTTCCCCTTCTCTCCTTCGCTCCTTCTCTCCCACATGAGCAGGCGCTAGCAGGAGCCGAGGCGAAGGATGAGCCCAAATGTCCTTCTGCGGCTCTCATATTCAAAATGGCTGCCTCTATATGGGGAAGATCCCCCTTTTATGTGACTATATCTAAGTCCAAAAGAATACTTTGATTTCATGATGGAAGTGAAAAGGCTTGGAAAACAATGTATTTTTGAATGGGTATCTTCAATTTCAGTAATTAACAGGTAAAAATCTTACACAATGTCCCTTTAAGTGCATACAGCTAAATGTTATCAGAATGTAAATGCTTTAAATTTTCCACATTCAGTTATAGACAAGGTGGGTGAAGTGTGTTGCCCAAGGACACAATTGATTGAGCTGAATGTTTGCCCATTAACCTTCAGGTTAATGGGCAAACACCCTAACCACATAGAGTCACTGCAACCCAAATCGATGTTGGCTAAATGGTAACTTGTATACCTGACTGAAACTGAATAAATATTACAATTTTAAATACATATACAGCTCTGGACAAAAAAATTAAGAGACCACTGCATTTTTTTCTGAAATCAGCATCTCTACATGTATTACAGCCATTCCATTCCAGCGTCTGTTGAATTCCAACACAAACACAAAGCTGAGCTACTTCAGTTCTTGCACCAGGAGTGGAATAAAGTCACCCAAGAACAATGTGAAAGACTTGTGGAGAGCATGCCAAGACGCATGAAAGCTGTGATTTAGGTCGTTTTCACACCTGTCTTGTTTGGTTTGTTTAAAACGTACCAGAGTTCATTTGCTCCTTTGATTCGGACCTTTTGGGCTGGTGTGAATAAAAACCAAAAATCTCGATCCGGAGCAAACAAGCGAACTGAGACCACCTAAAAAGCTGGGTCTCAGCACGGTTCCATTCAAATCCTGGTGCGGTTCGTTTGAGGTGAGAATGCAGACCGGACTCGATCCGACACAAGTTGGCTTTTTGTACTTAAAGAGCTCCCATCGTATGTCGAGCATTATGGGAAACCGAGGCTTACGAAACTAAACTAAACGAAACTTACGAGGCTTACTTACGTTTTGCGTGAAGAGCAAGAGTCAGAACTTGATGTGCGCACGCATGAGCGCTGTCCTCCGTAGTCGTCTTGCCCTGTGTCTTTGTCGTTTGGAAATTGATTGTAAAATAGTGTAAACCTCACGATGCTGCTCAAACATTTGTGCGAACTGTAAAAACTGAGCAAACCATATCGCTAAGGCTAGATTGAAAACAGCACGTAACACCGTTATTCTCCTCCTTCACGTGTTTAGACGCGGCGTTTGGATACGGCTCATTTCTGTCCAATGGCTGAGTGACCTCAGCACACGTGGATTTGTTTATAGATGTTGGTCTGCTTGGAAAAAAAAGTGCAGTGTGAAAGCGAACCGCACCAAAATAAAATTAAAAAAATTAAAAATTCGTCCGGACCAAAGCAAGTGAACTATCGGACTTTCCTGGTGTGAAAACGACCCAAAAATAAGGGTTATTGCACCAAATATTGATTTCTGAACTCTTCTTAAGTGTAAACATTAGTATTATGTTGTTTTAAAATTAACTTGATCTTGTTTCTCTGCATTGTTTGAAGTCTGAAAACATGTATCTTTTTTGTTATTTTGACCATTTGTCATTTTCTGCAAATAAATGCTCTAAACGATAATATTTTATTTGGATATTGGGGTAATGTTGTCAGTAGTTTATAGACTCAAACAAAAATGTTCCTTTTGCCCAAACACATATCTATAAGTAGTAAAATCAGAAAAACTGATCATTTTGCAGTGGTCTCTTATTTTTTTCCAGAGCTGTATTTGCAGTTTTAGGTGGTAATGTAGATAGAATAGAGTAGAATCTAGCCTAGAAAGTATAGTTAAAAAAATAAAGAAACAAATACATGTACAGGTGAAAGTAATTTGACCAGCCTGAGAATTGAACCCACAGTCTCCTTGCTAGGTGACAGGGATGCTCTACCACTGTGCCACTATCTACCCATAAAAGTTTTGATCTCCTTAAACTGTATATGTAGACTGGAGCGGCAATGTAACACGCCTTTGTTCCACCACTAAATTTTGCCTGTCAGGACATGCAGTTAATTATCCATGGAAAAAGCACTTAATGTGGCTTTACATGGTTTAGCTGGAGGTCTTACGCAGAGACGGGATCAAAGATGACGGATTGCCTACTAAAACCTCGCCGTACTGCCCCCAGCTGTTATTTTCACAACTTATAAACAACATTTTGTTCCCTAGTTTCCAAATATTGAAGTTAAAGGTGCGATGTGTAGTGTTGTGTGCTGTTGGAGGGTGTTTCATATACTTTTCTCCATGGAGCTCTTATTGCTTCGTCTGAAATGTTTCACAGTATGGCACTAAACCTTTCTAAAATCACAGAGACCAATTTAGACCAAGTTACAGGTCAGATTTGTGGAGTGGCACAGTCAGAATGCCTGTTTTTCTAGGTATATTTGAGCTATAAAACCACCTGTAATTGAATAAATATAAAGTAGAGCTGTTTAATGTCACACTGTGGAACATTCCAGGCAGAGCATTGCCCCAACCACAAAAGTTACATGGTGCACCATTAATCC
This sequence comes from Paratrypauchen microcephalus, assembly GCA_036785185.1. Taxonomy (NCBI): domain Eukaryota; kingdom Metazoa; phylum Chordata; class Actinopteri; order Gobiiformes; family Gobiidae; genus Paratrypauchen; species Paratrypauchen microcephalus. The sequence goes on from JAVJIX010000012.1 coordinate 11,701,050, forward strand.
AGTAAAAAGTACTGATTAAAAAGGGTAAAAGTTAAGAGTTGAGTTAGGAGACCTCACATTAATCACATGGAAAAACAAGTGGAAATTGCCAATACGAATACCAAATGGTCGTTACTCAGTCAACTCTTAACAAATACTAAAAACATGTAATTAAGCTCCAATTATAAGTTTTCTGCTACTTAGTCATAACTATGTGGTCCTCAAAACCAAAGTGTTGTCGAATTTTCAACAACTAATATATTCAGAGCTGAGAGTCATGTAACTGGAGAGCCAAAACACACTTACTTGAACATATACAGCTCTGGAAAAAACTAAGAGACCACTGCAAAATTATCAGTTTTTCTGATTTTACTACTTGTAGGTATGTGTTTGGGCAAAATGAACATTTTTGTTTGAGTCCATAAACTACTGACAACATTTCCTCCAAATTCCAAATAAAAAATATTATCGTTTAGAGCATTTATTTGCAGAAAATAACAAATGGTCAAAATAACAAAAAGGATACATGTTTTCAGACCTCAAACAATGCAAAGAAACCAGATCAAATTCATTTTAAAACAACATAATACTAATGTTTACACTTAAAGGAAAAGTAACGTTATTTTACAATCTGAGCCTTCTTTTGGTAATAAAACAAGTCGTTTGACTCACCCATAGCACGTTGGTGTCATTTGGAGCTGTTTGGTAAAAGTTATGTTGTAGCGTATCCGTTAGCATGAGTACTCGGGGCATTACTTTGCGGTCTCCAAATAACACAAACTTTAGCACTTTTTAAATCATAGAAGCCCGATGTCTTAATCTACGATTTCATTTGAAGCAAAAGTGGCCTGTAATCCGAGATTTATCCATAGTTTCGAGTAGATGAGGACACCAGTGCGCATGCGCGGACTGTGCTATCAGCTCCCGGGACCCAAACATGAAACGCAAAGCTGAAAACTATGGATAAATCTCGGATTACAGGCCACTTTTGCTTCAAACGAAATCTTACATTAAGACATCGGGCTTCTATGATTTGAAAAGTGCTAAAGTTTGTGTTATTTGGAGACCGCAAAGTAATGCCCCGAATACAAATGCTAACGGATACGCTACAACATAACTTTTACCAAACAGCTCCAAATGACACCAACGTGCTATGGGTGAGTCAAACGACTTGTTTTATTACCGGAAGAAGGCTCAGATTGTAAAATAACGTTACTTTTCCTTTAAGAAGAGTTCAGAAATCAATATTTGGTGCAATAACCCTTATTTTTAATCACAGCTTTCATGTGTCTTGGCATGCTCTCCACAAGTCTTTCACATTGTTCTTGGGTGACTTTATTCCACTCCTGGTGCAAGAACTGAAGTAGCTCAGCTTTGTGTTTGTGTTGGAATTCAACAGATGCTGGAATGGAATGGCTGTAATACATGTAGAGATGCTGATTTCAGAAAAAAAAATCCAGTGTAAATCTTTTTTTTTCCCCCAGAGTTCTAGGTGTCCTTTTTACAGAAGACAAATTTGTTTTTAAGCAATTTTCTGGAAGTATTATTAGTAAAAAGGCCCATATTACACTGTTTTCTGATCCATGTTATAAAGTTGTTTCTTCATCACAAACAAACCCTGCATATTTAGGCTCTGTTCCACCTTGTGATGTCATGTGGTAATACAGGAAGTGCTCTACTGTGTTTTTAAACTCCATACACCTTCATTATGGGCGGCAGTAGCTCAGTTGGTAGAGTGTTTGTCCACTGATCCAAAGGTTGGCGGTTCAAATCCTGCTCAAATCCCCAGAAACATCAGTGGTTGAGCGGTCAGATCCACTGACCCACAGGTTGGTTGGTATGATTCCTGCTCCCACAGATGAATGCTGCCTTTGTGTCCTTGGGCAAGACACTTAACCCTCCTCGCCCCCAGTGTCTGCGTACACTGGTGTGTGAATGGGTGAATGGTTCCTTGTTGTAAAGCGCTTTGGGTGCCTTGAAGGTGAAAAAGCGCTATATAAAGATGTGACCATTATTCGACAGTTAATTGTCACACGAGTCATTTGTATATATTTTGTAATATAGGACCTTTAAAGGGCTTGTACACAATTTTTACCCTGTATTTGAGCAGTATTTTCTTGCCCCAGTATAAGCAACCCTTAAGATCAAAATAAGTCCTCTGTAATGTATCTAATTATAAAGCATTTTACTTTCCAAGAAGCAGGAAGTATACTGTTGGCATGCTAGTTGGTGTGTGCTTTATCTTGGTGTAAACTCCTCTTTCGTCTCTGAAAGTTGTGAAACGCACTCGTAAATAATAATACGAAAACTTAGAGTGCATAAGGTACGTGAGGAATAACTGGACCACTGCAAAATGTTTAAAATGAACCAGATCTGTTTTTCACATTTTTAAGGCAGTAAAAATCAAGTAAAGCCCCTTTAAAACTAATTATTTTTCATCATAACACCTCAATTGATGAAACAACTCAACTGCATCCAAAATTTCACTTTTGATTACATTTTAATAACATGATAAAAATTTTAAAAGGTCCTATATTGCCTAAAATGGACTCTTATGAGATTTAAGCCATGTTATAATGTTACCTCACCAAAAACACACCTGGAGTTGTGTTTTGTTTCATTCACACATATTTCCTCTGTTCCACTTTGTGATGTCATGAAGCGGTAGTTTTCAGGTTAGTTTAGTTCAGAAGAAACTGACAAACGCCCAAATTCTTCCAGTGAAGGTTAAAAACACATGACATCAAAGGGTGGAACAGTGCAATTTTAGTTTCAGAGAAGAGCTCAGCCTAAATATGCAGAGTTTGTGTATTAAACAGAAACAAAACACAACTCCAGGGCTGTTTGTGATGAGGAAACACCATTAGAAAATAGCGTAACAGGGGCTTTTCACACCTCTATGCCTGCTCTCTTCACCTCTGTTGTCCTTTCTCCCGAGCACACGCATGCGTAGATTCATAATCGTCTTTGTCTAATCAGATAAACGCCTCTTAAGTTGATTCAGGCAGATGCAGCGTGTTGACAATATCTTCATCACATACTTCAATTCGCCACCGTCACTCGATTAGGCTGAAACCGTGACAACAGCCGAACAGCCAAACAGCCAGCGTTCACTTCGTCATGACGGGAACTCGAGCAAAACTGTAATTAAAGGATCAGAAACTATTGCAGTGTTAAGACATGTTATGACAGCACCACAGCGTATGAGTGATAATGAATTTGATTTAAATATACAAACTGTTCATTAAGATTCGATTTGATTTATTCACTTATTCACAGCCGAACTGCATGGGACATTAGCAGACATTTCTAGCTGCTTGTCTCCATGGAGATGTTACTGCTTTGCTTGGAGTGTTCCACAGTATAGCATTACACATATTAATACCAGTGGTGTGCGGTCAGGGGAATCAAGACAAGCAGTGGTTCCCCATTAAAATCTAAAATCATTGCATGTTAAAAGTATAATTACCGTATTTTCGGACTACTTTTTTCATGGTTTGGGTGGTCCTGCGACTTACACTTCGTATATATATATATACAGTGGTACCTCACCTTACGAAATTAATTTGTTCCAGAAGTGGTTTCGTAACGTGAAAAATTGAGTTGAGTTGAGTAGCTATTTCAATGGAAAAAGCCTGATTCGTTCCAAGGCCCCGATCCAAGTTTTTTTTATTTTTTATAGTGTAACTTTTTTTATAGTGTAACAATGTGTTCTGTCCTGATTGGTTTCTCAGACTGGATTTAAACTTTTCTCACGTTTGTCTCTCGTTTAAACACTCAAACTTTCATAGATTTTCAACAAAACGTATCAATATTGAAGTGTGGGGGGAAGCGGGAGGGGGGAGAAGACTGCGCGGACACGTGTGCGCAGCATGACCCGGCGCAGAGCTGACAGCAGGACTAGACCAAGATCTAAACCTGGACTGGACCAGGACTAAACCAGGACTAAACCTGGACTAAACCAGGACTAAACCAGGACTAGAACAGGTGGATTAAAGCGCCGCATGCGGGTCTATTTCCTGGTTTCTCACGAGTCCGCAGGGAGGAGGGGACCGCAGGCAGTCTGAGCGCATGTGAGCTGGTTTAGTCCAGGTTTAGTCCTGGTTTAGTCCAGACCACCGCGGCTCCTCTAGACCTCCTCTAGACCTGACCAGGTCTAGAGAAGGTCTAGAGGAGCCGCGGCTCTTGCATGGCTCTTGCTCACATGCGCTCAGACTGCCTCCTCTCTGCTCCCCTCAGCTGTGACTCGTGAGAAACCAGGAAATAGACCCGAACGTGGCGCTTTAATCCACCTGTTCTAGTCCTGGTTTAGTCCTGGTTTAGTCCTGGTTTAGTCCTGGTTTAGTCCAGGTTTAGTCCTGGTCCAGTTCAGGCTTAGACCTTGGTCTAGTCCTGCTGTCAGCTCTGCGCCGGGTCATGCTGCGCACACGTGTCCGCACACACTTCTCCCCCCTCCCGCTTCCCCCCACACTTCAATATTGATACGTTTTGTTGAAAATCAATGAAAGTTTGAGTGTTTAAACAGAGACAAATGTGAGAAAAGTTTAAATCCAGTCTGAGAAAAGCGTATAATGTGTGTGACTGAGCGCGCATTATTTGAATTTTTGAGATTTCGCGTTTCGTAACTTGAAATTTAATTCGTATCTAGAGACAAAAATTTTTACCGTGAAGGCGTTTCGTAACTTGAAATTTTCGTTTGTTGGGTCATTCGTAAGGTGAGGTACCACTGTATATATTAAAATTTTCACAAGCCTTGAGCGCCCTCTCGTGGTTTGACTTGAAAACTACTTTGCTGTAGGCTTGTGTGCCAGTATCTGCTACTACTATTACTTCTGTACAACTGAAAATGTTTACCTCCGGAGTTTGTGGAGTTGCTCCGAAGTGACACCGAGAATGAATTCAGTGGATTTAGTGATTTGGAGTAAGACGGAGAGTTTGGTAAACTTGTTAGAGTATGTTATTTATTTTATTATTTGTTAACGTAACATATTATTATGCTACATTAACAGGCTGTTGTTCTCTATTCTGTTGTTATTATTACTATTGCCTTTTAAATTGAAATACCTGCCTTTCAACATGAAATCCTGGTTCCTGGTGTCTGAGTTTATAAAATAAATTTCCCCCAAAAAGTGTGACTTACATATGTTTAATTCTTCTTCATTACACATTTTTTGGCTGGTGCGACTTATACTCTGAAAAATACAGTAAATAGTTTTGAATTATATCCAAATAATCCCCTTTTCCCTTCATGTCTATCCGTTTGAAACATCAACAACCACAGTTCCGAACATCCTATGTTGTTTTGCCCTTCTACCGAGGCCTGGAGGCCCATGGAGAGGGCAGCTTACCATCATTACAGCCTATTCTTTCTACATGTGCTTTTACAACCGGAGAGGCCAGCCAGTTGTTTTAGAGGTTTGCGCATGTGTACTGATGACCACAGCCGGCTCAAACAGCACTGAATAAACTCATATCATAGTTCTATGATCATCATTCACGGGAACCGGAGCTGTGCGGCGATGCGCATGTGCAGCAGTAGACAACAACAGCAGCGCTAACTTTCAACACAAGTGTCTAAAAATAACTCACTTTTAGCGACAAGTCATTGTTTGTAGCTTCATGTTTGTAATGATTAGATGTTAGTTAGAAATACAGGCCGTCATTTAATCAAACAGAGAGTTAGTTTCAGGGCTAATTTGTGTGAAATGAGGGATCAGTGTAATGAGCGGCTGGGGCAGTGAGGAGTCTGTCTCATCTCTGTGTGTTTATGAAGAAGCGACAGTGTCAGTGGAATGACAGCAATATTACACATGTGTGGAGAAACGTGTGTTCTGGACCTGCTCCACTTCAGGGAAATACAGGATGCTTCTTCAGGGAAGATGTGGTTTTGCATCTATGCGAGGTGAGTGTGAGTGCTCTGTTCTCATGCAGGGCTGTGTTTATGTTTGTGACACATCAGGCTGATTAAAATAAGTGCACCTGTCTGACCAGTGCACTGTTGTAGTTAATATCTCTTCATGATCTTCATGAATGTACATTTTGTGTAGTAAGTGCATTACACATCTGTAGCACTGTCATATGTGATTCATATGGTTTCTAGATGTATTGTAATAATTACACAGATAACAACAGTCCTGAAGGCTCAGCTGCATGAATAAGATGTAGGAGTAGAAAAAAACAGCCAAGTACAAAAAGCACTTTTTGTACAAAGAGGGTGTCAAATACAGTCCAATATACACATATACAGTACATAAACTTTATGGTCTAGGTCTCTCTAATTTGACTCCAGAAGGGCCCAGTATACATACAATTAATATGAGTAAAAATAATTATAGCTCTGGGGGAAAAAATAAGAGACCACTGCATTTTTTTTTAAATCAGCATCTCTACATGTATTACAGCCATTCCATTCCAGCGTCTGTTGAATTCCAACACAAACACAGAGCTGAGCTACTTCAGTTCTTGCACCAGGAGTGGAATAAAGTCATCCAAGACCAATGTGAAAAACTTGTGGAGAACATGCCAAGACGCATGTAAGCTGTGATTAAAAATAAGGGATAGTGCACCAAATATTGATTTCTGAACTCTTCTTAAGTGTAAACATTAGTATTATGTTTGAAAATGAATTTGATCTTGTTTCTTTGCATTGTTTAAGGTCTGAAAACATGTATCTTTTTTGTTATTTTGTCATTTTCTGCAAATAAATGCTCTTAATGATAATATTTTATTTGGAATTTGGGGGAAATATTGTCAGTAGTTTATAGACTCAAACAAAAATGTTCCTTTTGCCCAAACACATATTTATAAACAGTAATTTGTATCAGCTGTATACTCATTTGTAATATAGTTTGAATAAAAAGTGGCGTTATTAAAATGTTATCAACTAAATGTTGATGTCCACTCCAAGTCTGCTCACCTATCCATAAAAGTCACCGCACGCTACTGATTAAAATATACAATTCACCGTGTTTAATTGCTAAAAATGACTTTGAGAAACATGCCTTCATGCTGTGAGTGAGGTTGCCACTCTCCACAGATCTGACCTGTACCTTGACAGGTTAATGCCATACTGTGGTGCATATGATAAATAGCTCCATGGAGATAAGCTGAAAAGTTACACAGGGCAGTTTAAAGTAAATGAAGTCTCTGGGCAGTACTGAAGAAACGACCAACATTCAAGTATAGTTTTAGCATTTTTTATTTTCTTCAGTATATTTTATGCTATTGAGTAACCAACACAGCTTGAGTTTTTTCAGTCACTCACACACCACATTCATACGAGGCAAGGTGGGTAAAGTGTCTTGCCCAAGGACGCCACTAGAGCCAATGCTGCCCTACTGCACCTGGTAATCCTGGTGGTCTGGTTTCCCATCCAAGTACCAACCGGGCCCAGCGTGGCTTCGCTTCCGAGATCAAATGAGGTTGGGCACTGACAAGATGGTATGGCTACTTCCATCTTTTATAAGCTATAATAATATTTCAGAGACTCATTCTGCTACAGCACTGTTTAGATAATCAAGCAAAACACAACTGAAGAGCCATGGGTCAAGTATACAAACTGAATAATTATATTTCTAATGCAGTTACACTTTGAGGTTGAAAGGAAAAACACAGTCGCCTCAATATTGTTTACAGAGATCACAATGCCGATGCGGCTCTTTAAATCTGTATATAAAATTAGTTCTTCTTTTAACAGAGAGATAAACAAATCATTACCTGTTCAGAAACACAACCCACAATAACCTTCAAGGATCTGCTTAGTCTCACCACAATTAAAGAGTGTGGCTCTGAGGGAGGAGAGGGGCTGAAAAAAAAATCACATTTTGTTAATATCTTAGAGGTGAGAGGAGTTAGTTGTGCTGTAAGTGCTGCTAATGGGTCTGCTGTATTATAGAAGCAGTTTAGCATTGGAATATACTGTATATATTTTTTTAATTCAAGCTTAAACTGTATAATATTATGCTTTGTCCATGTGTTTTAAACTACTTTTAGGTAACTTCAAGATCCTATGATCAAAGGAGAAGTTCAATTTGTCAACTGGACAAAGTTTGTTTGGTTGAAAACGTTTCGCCGCTCATCCGAGAGGCTTCGTCAGCTCTGGTTATTGTACTGGTTAGACCCTGCTTATATCTAGCTGCCGGGAGGCACCCCTCTGCCCTGGAGAGGGTCGTTAGACGTTGAATAGGGGGTCGAAACCAGCCGTCAGAGTAATTTGAAAAACAAAGAGACAGATTAGGGGGGATCGTTTTCAGAGCTTTTGTCATTGTAGGACGCGCCTCCCGGCAGCTAGATATAAGCAGGGTCTAACCAGTACAATAACCAGAGCTGACGAAGCCTCTCGGATGAGCGGCGAAACGTTTTCAACCAAACAAACTTTGTCCAGTTGACAAATTGAACTTCTCCTTTGATCATGGATTCTACCTGGACGACTGAGGGACTTTTCACGCATTTCAAGATCCTATATTGTGCAAAATTGACTCCTGTGAACTTTAAGACATGTTATAATGCTGTTACACATTCACGCATGTTTGAGTAGTCCTAGCCTACATTTCCAAAGCTCAGAATGCTCTGCTCCACCTTGTGATGTCATGAAGTGGTAGTTTCCAGGTTAACAACTACCTATTAAGATTTAAGATTTAGGATTTTAAGATTTTAGACTTTATTAATCACACACAGGAGAAATTCACTTCTGCATTTCCTTTCAGGATTTTGTCTTTTGTTCAGCAATTCCAGGGCTGAAATGATTCAAATGGTGAAATGGGCTGTAGTAGCTCAATTGGTAGAGCGTTTGTCCACTGGTCCAAAAGTTGGCGGTACAAATCCTGAATCCCAGTTCAAATCTTGACATAAACAAAAAAAAGGTGGCGGTATGATTCCAGCTTCCACAGATGAATGCTGCTGTTGTGTCCTTGGGCAAGACACTTAACCCACCTCGCCCCCAGTGTCTGCGTACACTGGTGCGTGAATGGGTGAGCGGTTCCTTGTTGTAAAGTGCTTTGGGTGCCTTGAAGGTGGAAAAGCGCTGTATAAAATTTTTACCATTTATTTTAATGATTCTAGTGAAAGGGTACAGAGTTCAAAAACAAAGTGGAGCATGTCCTGTATTACCACATGACATCACAAGGTGGAACAGAGTGTTTTTTGTTTGAGAGAAGCCTAAATATGCAGGGTGTGTGGGTTAAACGTGTGAATGAAATAAAACAAAACTCCAGCTTTATTTTTGATGATAAAACAACATTAGAACATAGATCAGAAAATGGGTTAATATGAGCCCTATAAAGTTGAACTATGCAACTTGTCACCTGCATGTCTCCTTACGCTGAAATTTCTCACAGTATGCATTAAACACATCTGGCATCTATTCAATCACAGAAGAAGGAAAACCCAAACCTTCAACCTTTTCTGAGTTTCAGATCAATCAATCAACATCAGTGGGAGATGGAAATAGATCTGACACCTTAATATAAGACAAAAGGGTTTCCAAGAAAAATATAATCACATTTTAAAGGCAAATATAAGTCTGGCTGATATGACAAAAAGTAATTTCATATTTATTACTTCAAAAACAAATGTCTTCCAAAGTTAATTTTGAAAAATAACATTCTGTTATTTCCCAATTTGAGTCAGAGCCGGATTTGCATCAAAATCTGATATGTGCAGATGGTTCAACACAAACACTTGTCACTATAGCAACACACACGGATAAACTGCATGTACGTAATCTGTTTTTATTAGTTAGGTGCACTATGTAGCATTTTGGTTCAGGGTCCGTCACCTGCTTGTTTCTATGGATACTGTATGTCATTGGTCTGCCTGGAATGTTCCACAGTATGACATTAAACAGCTCTACTTTACTCAATTGCAGGTGGTTTTATAGGCAAAATTGCTAGAAAAACAGGCATTCTGACTGTGAGCGGGGTTGCCTCTCCACAGATCTGACCTCCAACTTTGTCCTGGTCCATGAAGATAGAAAGGTTTAATTTCATAATGTGAAACAATCCAGACAAAGCAATAACATCTTCATGGAGAAAAGCATTTGACAGACTTTCCACCAGAAAAGTTACACAATGCACCTTTAAATATAAGCCCGGCGTTCGTTCGGAGAGGCCATGTAGGGGGCGCCTCAGGAGGGGGAAGCAGTGCTTCACCAACACCGTTTACAGTGCGGGTGGGGAGCTGTTGACCTCAACTGGGGATGTTGTCGGACGGTGGAAGGAATACTTTGAGGATCTCCTCAATTCCGCTGTCACGTCTTCGTGACACGTCTCGGAGGCGGACTCACTCATCACCCCGGCTGAAGTCACTGAGGTGGTTGGAAAGCTCCTCGGCGGCAAGGCCCCGGGGGTGGATGAGATCCGTCCTGAGTATCTCAGGTCTCTGGATGTTGTAGGGCTGTCTTGACACGTCTCTGCAACATCGCGTGGCGGTCGGGGACAGTACCTCTGGACTGGCAGACCGGGGTGGTGGTCCCTCTGTTTAAGAAGGGGGACCGGAGGGAGTGTTCCAACTATCGGGGAATCACACTCCTCAGCCTTCCCGGTAAGGTCTATTCCAGGGTGCTGGAGAGGAGAATTCGACCGATAGTCGAACCTCGGATTCAGGAGGAGCAGTGTGGTTTTCGTCCTGGCCGGGGAACACTGGACGAGCTCTATACTCTCCATCGGGTGCTCGAGGGTGCATGGGAGTTTGCCCAACCAGTCCACATGTGCTTTGTGGATCTGGAGAAGGCATTCGACCGTGTCCCTTGTGGGGTCCTGTGGAGAGTGCTCTGGGAGTATGGGGTTCGGGGCCCTTTGCTAAGGGCTGTTCAGTCCCTGTATGACCGGAGCAGGAGCTGTGTTCGCATTGCCGGTAGTAAGTCGGACCTGTTCCCGGTGCATGTTGGACTCTGCCAGGGCTGCCCTTTGTCACCGGTTCTGTTCATTATATTTATGGACAGAATTTCTAGGCGCAGTCAGGGGCCAGAGGGGATCCGGTTTGGGAACCACAGGATCTCATCTCTGCTGTTTGCAGATGATGTTGTCCTGATGGCTTCATCGAACCGAGACCTCCAATGTACACTAGGGCGGTTTGCAGCCGAGTGTGAAGCGGCTGGGATGAGGATCAGCTCTTCCAAATCCGAGGCCATGGTTCTCGACCGGAAAAAGGTGGCTTGCCCTCTCCGGGTGGGTGGGGAGTCCTTGCCTCAAGTGGAGGAGTTCAAGTATCTCAGAGTCTTGTTCACGAGTGAGGGGAGGATGGAGCGTGAGATTGACAGGCGGATCGGTGCAGCGTCGGCAGTGATGCGGTTGTTGTACTGGACCGTTGTGGTGAAGAGGGAGCTGAGCTACGTTCCTACTCTCACCTATGGTCATGAGTTTTGGGTAATGACCGAAAGGACGAGATCGCGAATACAAGCGGCCGAAATGAGTTTCCTCCGCAGAGTGGCTGGGCGCAGCCTTAGAGATAGGGTGAGGAGCTCAGTCACACGGGAGGGGCTCGGAGTAGAGCCGCTGCTTCTCCACGTTGAGAGGAGCCAGCTGAGGTGGCTCGGGCATCTGTTCCGGATGCCTCCTGGACGCCTCCCTCAGGAGGTGTTCCGGGTATGTCCCACCAGGAGGAGGCCCCGGGGAAGACCCAGGACACGCTGGAGGGACTATGTGTCCCGGCTGGCCTGGGAACGCCTTGGGCTCCCTCCGGAGGAGCTGGAGGAAGTGTCCGGGGTGAAGGAAGTCTGGGAGTCCCTGCTTAGACTGTTGCCCCCGCGACCCGGCCCCGGATAAGCGGAAGAAAATGGATGGATGGACGTTCATGTTAACAGCACATTTACCTGGTAAAAACACAAGCAAACAGATGAGTGCAGAGAATGGGAGGAGGTCAATAGAGTCCAACTGATCTCAGTGTAATATTTCATGTGTTTTGTGATTACAGCAATATGGAATTTTATTCATGTTTAAAAAAGAAATTCTTTACAAATCCAATTTGATTTAAATGCATGCCAAACTCATTTATATGATGACGGTCTGAACAGAAGATGCAAAAGTGGCGTTGCGTCTTCACTTTTTACTCCGCGTTTAGACGAGACCAGAATTTTGAGTCTTGGGAAGTGTAGACGAAAACGCTACGGCGGAGTGTATTCAAGTTGCGGTTCAAGGGCGGTTTCAGTTTTTTGCATTTTTAAGCCCCCAAAACGCCGTCACCGTCTAAACAAAAGGCACTTCTGATAAAATATTTTGTCGTTTTTACCCATAAGCGTTCTTGTGTAAACAGGCCCTAAGGTTTCAACTGAAGGAAGAGCTCCGCTGTCTTTTTAAACTCCACACACCTTTACATCATTTACACAAAACAAAACATAGCTCCAGGTATATTATGGAAAACAACAACATTACGACATGACTTAAAACTCACAATTTTGTGTAATACAGGACCTTTAAGTAAACTAGTGGAAATGCAAAATTATAAAACTCAACATCTCCCCTCAGCGTTAAATTTTAATTGAGAATACATGAGCTTGTTTTGTTTCGCTGAAACGTTGCTAACAGTCTGCTGCGTCTCCCATAGTAACTCTTGTCATCACCCTCAGGCGGTGAATGCAGACTTGATTAGCTGCAATTTCCCCAACACAGAACAGCTCCTCTGGGCGTGTGTGTGCATGTGTGCGTCTATATAGCCCTACACTATAGTGCGACGCGTGGTCCACCTGTTAAACTGTCCTCGATGAGCGATTACATTGTCCAGTTGTCAGGTAAAACAAAACCAAATGGGAAAATTACTACCTGTTTTAGACCTGCTCCCCACAGAGACCACAGCTAGTCCACATCCCAAGAGTAAAGGCTTATTTAGAAAGAATCTCTCTCACCTGCGGCAATGGAGCTGACAAACAATGTTATCTTCTTCCATGCATACTGCCTGCAGAATCACCGGATTACCTTTAGGGTCAAATCATTGTACAGCTCAATGCATCTGTAATAAAACGTACATTATAGCAGACATAAACGCATATAGGGCCATAGCCATGTCATTTGGTGTGGTGGGGACATTATGGCTACGTTCAGACTGCAGGGCTTAACGCTCAATTTGGATTTTTTTGCGAGGTCGTTCACATTTCGAATTAAATGCGACTTGTGTGTGATCTTTAAAAAGTGTCCCGCATGCGCCTTGGAGGACACAACGAGGTCACATGCAGCGAGCGTGCTCAGTGTTTACGGAAGTCGCCTAAACATGGACACTAGCATTGAGCACCTGGAGATTTTAAAGTTGCTGTCGTACTAGAGCCAGAACATGTACAGCTTATTTGTTTTAAGGAGGAGATTGGGGAAGACAAGGTTTTTGGCCTTGGCGTTCTGTGGGGCAGTGCAGCAACGTCCGTAGAAAGGAACGTGTTGGTGCTGAGAGTGGTGGGATTGCTATGTGCTTTGCCGCTTCACTGACACGGAGTTCATACACAATTTTCGTGTGACGAGAAGAACGTTTGTGTACATTTGTGAGCGCCTACTTGTACCACTCTCGCTTGTTGATGACATGTAGGTTGGATGAACGCGACCTGTCCATTCAGACTGAAGTCGCATGTCAAAAGATCGGATATGTATCAGTTTTAGGACCGGCCTGTGTCGCATTTGAAAAAATCTTATCTGTGTCATTCAGACTGTCATTAGAAGATCAGATACAGGTCACATAGAGGCAAAAAAAATCGGATTTAGGCTGCAGTCTGAACGTAGCCTTAGGGAACGTGTCTGTATGGGGTGTGGTTTAATATTTAGTAGACTGTACATTGTTGTTTTACAGGAAAAAAGAAGAGACAGCAAAGAGAAAAGCATCATCATTGGGTCGTGTTGGCTTTAGATGAAGATATTAAGAGGAAAAAAGCAAATATGCAATTTTTGTGTAACATCAAAACAATGGAGAACCTCTAGTTTAAAACAGAGCCGGAGGACAGGTCAGAACTCTCGTGGATTTTGCCGTCAGCCTCTCAATAAAAAGAGGACTTAGTGCCAAAAAACTTAAAATATTAAAATCCACCCATGGCATAAAAGATAAACCAAACTTTCAAAGTTTAGAACCAGCAAAATTTCACAGGAACACAAGCTGGAAAAAGAAAAAAGAAGTGCAGAATTGTTGTGGTTGACCTGTTTTATGGCTAATATTTCTGTGATTACTGGGTCTATCCATGTGAAATAAAACTGGCACAAACTTCCATGAATTCTCAGTACAAATATTATAATTCAGAAAGTGCTGCCCTTATTCATCCCTAACAATATAAATGACGATGGATATAACTTTAAGCCATTAGAGAAACATAGCAAGTCCGAGAAGCCAATACTAAGTCAGGGATGGGACAAGATCTCGTGCCACAAGAACTCACGAGACAAAATTGCAACAAGATTGTACACAAACACTAAAAAGTGAGATTTTTTCTTCATGTTTTTACATTCGGATTGAAAAAACACTACTGTGAGTTACATTGTTTGAATTGAAAGCAGAGCTACAATGACAGCAGAAATATTAAATTAAGTAAATGAAAAATTGTGAGGCTAAAATTGGGAACTGAATTCCACAATGTATTTATTCTAGCCTAAAAAATCTCAAAATCTCATCTTCTCCTCCTATCTCGTGTCTCATCTGGTGGAAACTGTATCTCGTCCTACCTCCCCACCCCTACCAAACAAATAATAATAAAGTTCATCCCAAAGAGCTATCTGAAATTACGACATAATCAAATTTAGAATAAAATTCAAGCATTCTTTTTCCTGTGATCAAAATTAAAACTGTTGCAATACTTTAAGACAGGGGTGTCAAACATGCGGCCCGGAGGCCAGATCCGGCCCTCCAAGACCTTTCATCTGGCCCTTGGCTGATTTTCTATTAAAATATTTGAATTATATTTTAATTTTCTATTAAAATATTGGTCATTTTCTGCTCCTCTTTTCTATGCAGTGTCTCCAGCGCCTCGGTGTGTGGGCCCTCCCACCAGAGCAGCACAAATGAAAACTTGCCTCTTTCCAAATGCTCTTAAAGATCCCACGACATGGTACTTCTTGATGCTTTTATATGGCGCCTTAATGGTTCCCTAATATTGTAAATTAATCCTTCTCCAAAATCAAACCTCAGTGCATGAGATATGACTCTGACTGTCTTCATGAGGCTAAATATGTCTCTGAAACGTTTTATTCTGGGCATTATTGTTAAATGCAAATGAGGAGGACAGAGACAGGCCAGTGCAGCGGGTGGGTTGTGGCCAAATGCTCCGCTTTTTCCTGGATTAGTGGTGCGCTGTGCGCTGTCACCCACTTCCGTGTTTTAAATGCGGAGGAAGATATGACACGCTTTTCATAAAAAAAAACACATTTCCACAGAAAATAAAATTAAATCACTGCTGTTTCAGAGGTTCGGAGGCTTGGATAAAGGACATCCGAGCATGAAAACACTTTCACGTGTTTCCAGGCAAATAAAAAAACGCATCTCGCATTGCGTAGCTCCTTCGCGGTCCAAATTCTCTGGGCGTGATTTCCAGAGACGGTGGGTAGACATCCAAACGGGGGGGTGGAAACCTTTCTGCAAGTGTGATGTCAGAAAGTTCCCTTGTTCAGAATTGCCCTTTTGGGCTGTCTTTTTTTTTTAAACGTGGAAAAGGATTGCAAATGCTCAGTTTACACATTTCGCAACTTTTAGCCATGGGGGGTGGGGGGCCCTAAACAGGGTAGGGGAGCTCACATTAACATTCAAAAACCTCAGAAAGTGAAAATTTCATGCCATGGGACCTTTAAAGGACCATAGTTTTGACTGTTGACCGTGACACCCTCATCAGCAAAATGTCAAAAATGAGAAAAGTGGACGCCGAGTGCAGGATTTTCCAAGAAAAATTGACTAATTCCTATTTGTTCACCGAGGTGAATGGGAAACCTGTATGCTTGGTGTGTTTGCAACAAGTGGTGGCGCTCAACGCCACTACGAGACATGGCATTTCGAACAATACAATAACTTGAACGGAGAATTGAGAAGACAGAAGATAAACTAATTATTGCTGGGACTGAAGAAACAGCAGTCTATAATAGATTTGTGTTTCTCTGGACAAATATTTGGACTTATTGCTATTTTTGGGGTATATACTATGAGTTTTCTGATCCAGCCCCTTTGGGATCAAAGTAGGTTGGATACGGCCCCCGGACCAAAATGAGTTTGACACCCCTGCTTTAAGATGTGAAATGCATGATGGCGGTTGTTTTTTTGTTTGTTTGTTTTGCATTGAAACTAACTCTTTGACTTTGCACCTTTCAAATCCATAACAAGTTAAATGGCGAAAGCTAGTTTTATTGCCAAATATATTTCTAATTTTCTAATATAGACGTGTGTAGGACTAAGTTACATACATCTTGTTTTAAAAAAGTAACCTTTGTACCATCAAGAGGGAGCCATTCAGATAAAGAACAGTATTTTGTCCATGTTTAACCTTAAAACCCTTAAAAACCACATTAATCAGCATTAGTCTTCTGGCTGGCTGGCTAACTTGCATGGGTCTTTTCACTTGCTACTAACACTATCATTCATTGTAGCTACTTAATGATATTTCCTGTTCGGCTCCACTAGGCATTACATAAAAGCACTACATCTCCTCACATGTGTTTTCAAACTCTTTTCCCCCATTATTGGTTTATGCTGGAGAGGAAAAGCGGACTGCATAAGAATAGAGCAGCACTAAATGACACTGGGCCATCGTTCATCCCACACAGAATGCCCAAACTGCGCGGCATGCTAAGTGGAACAGCGAGCAGATATTTCGGCTGTAGAGTCATGTTGTAAATAACAGGAGAAAATGGTTGTTTAGTTTACACTCGACCTTCATACCACTCACATCTGTGGTGGAGAGGAGGCCCTGCTGTAAACACTGACTGAGCTTTGCATTCAAGTTTTACTCGAGATGCACGATACCGATACTGGCTTCAAATATTCAAATATATTAAAAATATTATAATATAAAAATTATCTGGATCGGGTATAGGCTCCATGACTCTGCTCAAGCTAATATCCTGTTTGGTCATTTAATTTTATGTTTCTGGACCATTTACCAGCTGATTTTGGCCGGGGCGAGATCCAGCCCTCCAAGACCTTTATTAAAATATTTTAATTCTTCTTATAATTTAGCTACTCAGGACATGGTGCCTGATATTGATGCACTTGTTCAGGCTAAAAGATGCCAAGTTTCAGGAGCAAAAAGATTGCATTTTTCTTAAAGTTTCAGGTTGTTCATAATAGTATAATATTAACAGATTTGTGTTTCTCTGCACATATATTTGGACTTATTGCTATTTTGGGGGTATATGCCATGAGTTTTCTGATCTGGCCCCTTTGGGATCAAAGTAGGTTGGATATGGCCCCTGAACTCAAATGAGTTTGACACCCCTGGCCTAGAACATCTCATAATATTTGAACTTTTATTCATACAAAGCTGTTCTGTAGTTATGTGAAAGATAAATACCAGTTGCATAACACAACAGAATTTCTTGTAGTTAACAGAACCATAATCCATTCCTACACTGGTATCGAGAAGATCATGTCTCGGCAGGTACTTGATGTCAAAATATTGATATGCGTATCAGAACGGAAAAAGTTGGATGTTCAATTTGAGGTAATGAAAATAGCGTTCATAACAGTTGACAAAAACATAGCTTATGTATTTGAATGGTATTGCTGCTGATCACATTTCATATATTAGCCTATTGCTACAAGAATCAGGTTAAACTCCTTACATTTAACTAGCTTTTATTTACAAGCCATTATGTTAGTGACAGTCAAAAACATTAATTGTGAAAGAATTTTACTTTTACTTTTAGTTTTAATTTTGCCAAAGCATTACAGCTCTGAAAAAAAAGAGACCACTGGATTTTTTTCTGAAATCAGCATCTCTACATGTATTACAGCCATTCCATTCCAGCATCTGTTGAATTAAAAAACAAAACAAAACAAAAAATTGAACAAACACAAAGCTGAGCTACTTCAGTTCTTGCACCAGGAGTGGAATAAAGTCACCCAAGAACAATGTGAAAGACTGGGACTAAACCAGGTCTGAACCAAGTCTAAACCAGGTCCAAACTAGGACTAAACCAGGTCTGAACCAGGACTAAACCAGGTTAAAAAGGGGACTAAACAAGGACTAAACTAGGATTAAATCAGGCCTAAACTTGGACTGAACCAGGACTAAACTAGGACTAAACCAGGACTAAACTAGGACTAAACCAGGACTAAACTAGGATTAAACCAGATCTGAACCAGTACTAAACCATCTTAAAAAGGGGACTAAACAAGGACTAAACTAGGATTAAATCAGGCCTAAACTTGGACTGAACCAGGACTAAACTAGGACTAAACCAGGACTAAACTAGGATTAAACCAGATCTGAACCAGGACTAAACCAGGTTAAAAAGGGGACTAAACAAGGACTAAACTAGGATTAAATCAGGCCTAAACTTGGACTGAACCAGGACTAAACTAGGACTAAACCAGGACTACACTAGGATTAAACCAGATCTGAACCAGGACTAAACCAGGTTAAAAAGGGGACTAAACAAGGACTAACCTAGGATTAAATCAGGCCTAAACTTGCACTGAACCAGGACTAAACTAGGATTAAACCAGGACTAAACTAGGATTAAACCAGGTCTGAACCAAGACTAAACCAGGTTAAAACAGGGACTAAACCAGGTCTAAACTAGGACTAAACCAGGTCTGAACCAAGACTAAACCAGGTCTAAACTAGGACCCAAGAACAATGTGAAAGACTTGTGGAGAGCATGCCAAGACGCATGAAAGCTGTGATTAAAAATAAGGGTTATTGCACCAAATATTGATTTCTGAACTCTTCTTAAGTGTAAACATTAGTATTATGTTGTTTTAAAATGAATTTGATCTTGTTTCTTTGCATTGTTTGAGCTCTGAAAACATGTATCTTTTTTGTTATTTTCACCATTTGCCATTTTCTGCAAATAAATGCTCTAAACGATAATATTTTTATTTGGAATTTGGAGGAAATGTTGTCAGTAGTTTATAGACTCAAACAAAAATGTTCCTTTTGCGCAAACACATACCTATAAGTAGCAAAATCAGAAAAACTGATCATTTTGCAGTGATCTCTTTTTTTCCCCCAGAGCTGTATGTGGTCATTTTATGTAATCTATGATATCTTTTTACTATCTATATTGATTTAGATTATTAGAAAAGTTACTGAAACTATCCATGGGCCATTTTCAGCACCTGAGAATCACAACTAACAGGTAAACGCCACAACCATCCTCATTTTGCACTTCACTCTTCATTTCCTACAGTGTAAACCAACCTGCTGTTTCATAACACAACAGACTTTCCTTTAGATTTCATATAAAACGAACCAAAATCTTCCTATTCATCAAATGCATTTCATCTACAAAGCAACATTACGCATATGGCATAAACAAATAAGGCCATGGGGGCGATACACTTCTACAAAAACTCCAGACAGCTGTGCCCCATATCCTCTAAAAGCTTTTGCACAGAGCTGAGTAGCACTGGCTTATCCACTGAATGAATGAAAAGGACAAATAAAAATGAATAACGCCAATAAAAAGCCAGTAAGATAAATCATATGGAAATAGGTGCTGCCATCAGTACACATTAAAGCTATTGGGGGTTATGGTATTGATAAAATGAATACCAAATGTAGTTCTCTATCACTTATACAGTATAGGCTAAGAAGAAGAACACAGTAAAAAAATATATTCACTAATGAAATATTAAAGTCCTTGCGCTGGGCAAAGGTTACGCGTCCCCAGCCGCTCAATAACTAGAGTCGGCAAAAACTTATTAAAAATCCATCCGTGACATAAAAGATAAAAGATAAACCAAACTTTTAAACTCTGCAACCAGAATTTCGCAGCGTTTCAATTTGGGAAAAGACACGTGATTCCCCCAAAATGATCCAAAAGCGTGCGTCAAAGCGTAATTATAAACGATAAGCGTAATAAAAGACGTCTTACCATGACGTTTCCTTGCATTTTAGCGGTTTCGATTAAATTTTTCTCCTTCATTCTTCCGCGTTAGTCTTCTCCGGTGTCCTCGGTGTATGTAGTTAGGTTTTTTGCAGAGTTTTTCAGTGGGATTTCCGTGCGTAAAGCCAGCTGTTCTTCTCAGTCGTCTGCGTAGTTGTTGTGAGGCGTTTCATCAATGGGAGGGCTCGCGAATACGATTGATTGAAAGAACATGAGACGGAAAAAGAGAGGAATAAAAAAACGTAGAGTAGACAAGGCTCAGCGTGGGACTGTCTAATCGTCTCGTTGTGGTTTCCGGGCTGTCCTTCAAGCGATCGCGATTCACAGCCAAAGGGACGGGTTCGTGGAGGCTTAATTTGGCGAAAGAAAAATCCCCTTTCGCTTTTATCCGTCACGGGAGTATTGACAGTCCACGCGTGTTCCCGCAGATCCCTCGGGACGATTTTAGATCACAAGAGCAGCCGCGAGTGACGCTGAAAAAAAGAGATGTTACAGTGAATCCATTTAGAGTATTATCTGGCAACAATAGCCGTAAAAGTCAGTTTTAATATTTAGCGTTAAACACGAGGAGATTTATCCATGAAGGAAAGAAGCCAATAGTAAGTGAAGTGAAAGTCAAGATAAAGGAGCTAGTAGAAGCAGCAGCAGTAGTAGTAGTAGTAGTAGTAGTAGTAGTAGTAGTAGCAGTAGTAGTAGTAGCCTAGTAGTAGGAGTAGCAGTAGTAGTAGTCGTAGTAGTAGTAGTAGTAGTAGTAGCAGTAGTAGTAGTAGTCGTAGTAGTAGTAGTCAAAACATGCCATTTTATTAGTAGGTAAAACTTGTTTATACTATTTGCTCCTTTCTAATATTAATAAATGAAAGTACTTGTAACTTGTATGCTGCTACTTCACCTTACCACATGACCTAGTTTTTGTAACCTTTATCAATGACTACTACTACTACCACTATTACTACTACCACTACTACCACTAATACTTCTATTATTACTACTACTACTGTTACTTCTACTACTACTATTACTACTAGTAGTAATACTACTATTACTATTACTACTAATACTACTACCACAAGTACTATTACTACCACTACTACTACCACCACTACTACTACTATTTCTGTTAAGATAAGATAAGCCTTTATTGATCTCACACAGGAGAAATTTACTCGCCACAGTAGCTCCAGGACATTTGGACAAGAGGGAAAAAGTGCATGCAGGCAGGGAGGGGATAAAGTAAGTAATAAATAATACAAATAGTAATACGTAATAATAATGATAATGGAAAATAGTAATAATGATAATAGTAACAACAAGCATCAACATGAAAAAGGAGGATATTGCACGTCTGGCCTATATGTTATAATTATACAGTCTGATGGCGGTGGGGATGAAGGATCTGCGGTAGCGCTCCTTCTTGCACTGGGGGTGTCTTAGTCGGCTGCTAAAGGAGCTGCTCAGCTCCTCTACAGTCCGGTGCAGAGGGTGAGAGGTGTCATCCTTAATGGACATGAATTTGGCCAGTACCCTCCTCTCGGCCACCTCCTCTACAGAGTCCAGAGGACAGCCCAGGACAGAGCTGGCCCTCTTGACCCGTCCCGTTCTGTGCTGCGCGGGGCCCAGCAGACGACAGCGTAGAGGAGAGCAGAGGCCACCACAGAGTCATAAAAAGTCTTGAGCAGAGGCCTGCACACTCCAAAGGACCTCAGTCTCCTCAGGAGGTGGAGGCGACTTTGGCCCTTCTTGAACAGGGCGTCGGTGTTGTGGGACCAGTCCAGTTTATTGTTGAGGTGAACACCCAGGTACTTGAAACTGTCCACAGTCTCTATGTCCTGCCCCTGGATGATCACCGGTGAGTGAGGTAGTGGTCTCCTCCTGAAGTCGATCACCAGCTCCTTTGTCTTACTGGTGTTAAGGCACAGGTGGTTGCGCCCACACCAGTCCACAAAGTCACTGATGACCGAGCGGTACTCCAGCTCGTTCCCCTCAGACACACAGCCCACAATGGCCGAGTCGTCGGAGAACTTCTGGAGATGGCAGCTGTCCATGTTATATGTGAAGTCCGAGGTATATATGGTGAAGAGGAAGGGTGAGAGGACAGTACCCTGGGGGGCCCCAGTGCTGCAGACTACCACCTCTGACTCACAGCCGCGCAGCCGCACGTACTGTGGACGGTCAGTGAGGTAGTCGATGGTCCAGGCAGCGAGATGTCCATCCACTCCCGCATCCTCCAGCTTCCCCCGCAGCAGCGCCGGCCTGATGGTGTTGAAGGCACTGGAGAAGTCAAAGAACATGACTCTCACAGCACTCCCGGCGGTCTCAAGGTGGGTGAGCGCCCGCTGCAGAAAGTAGATGATGGCGTCCTCTACTCCTACGTTTGGCTTGTAGGCAAACTGCAGCGGGTCCAGGGTGGGGCTCACCACAGAGCGGAGGTGGCTGAGGATCACCCTCTCCATGATCTTCATGAGGTGGGAGGTCAAGGCGACTGGTCTGTAGTGGGCAGGTTCCCTGGCGTTTGTTGTTTTGGGAACCGGGACCACACAGGACGGGGACCTTCTCCAGGCTGAGGCTCAGATTGAACATGTAGCAGAGAACCTCACAGAGCTGGTCTGCACAGGTTCTCAGCAGCCTGGGGAAGATACCGTCGGGTCCTGCGGATTTCCTCTGCCTGAGTTGCCTAAGCTCCCTCCTCACCTCGTCCGGTGTGATGGAGAAGGGGGAGAGGGGAGAGAGGGGGGGGGGGCTGGGGTGCACTGCGGGGGGTGGTGGTAGTGGAGGGGTGGAGGGGGGCTGGTGCTGGGTTGAGTCCGTGTGAAGAGGAAGGGGGTATGGCTACTGGCCCGGCAAGGTGTGAAGAGGAGGAGGGGGGAGTCGGCAGAGGGGCAGAGGGGGTGGGGGGCGAGTCAAACCTGTTGAAGTAACAGTTCAATTCGTCCGCCCAGCGCTGATCACCATCAGCTGTCCCTCTGCCACTCTGTCCAAAACCAGACATGCTCCTCAGTCCTCTCCACACGCCCCGTGCGTTGTTTTGGGCCAGCTGTTCCTCCATCCTCCTCCCGTAGTCCTTCTTAGCCCGCCTGATCCTCCACTGAAGCTCTCTCTGGACCCTTTTCTGCTCCTCTCTGTCCCCTGAGTTGAAAGCCCTTTTCTTCTGGTTCAGGAGGGCTTTAAGCTCAGGGGTGACCCAGGGGTGGTTGTTGGGGAAACACCGTACCCTCCTGGTTGGCACAGTGTTCTCCACGCAGAAGTTGATGTAGTCTGTGATGCAATGGGTCAGGCCGTTGATGTCGTTTCCATAAGAGTCAGTGAAAATGTCCCAGTCAGTGTTCTGGGACTACTGTTACTACTACTTACTACTACTACTACTATTACTTCTACTACTACCACTACTACTACTACTACCACAAGAACTATTACTATCACTACTACTACTACTACCACTACTACTATATCTACCACTACTACCACTACTACCACTACTACTATTTCTATTACTACTACTCTTACTACTACTACTACTACTACTACTATTACTACTACTACTACTACTACTAAAAATATTATTAAAACGTGGTAGTGTTTGTTATGGCTTAAATACTTCAAAGAGGTTCATTTTTGGTCATCAGTATAATTTCTAAATAAAGTTTCTTTTTGACAGATCAGTGTGTTGTTTACACAGACCTTCACATGTTTTGGATGCCTCCAGCTTTACATGATGCCAGCTGATTATGTTGCCATTTTCCTACAACAGGAGTGTCCAAACTTAGCACATAGTCGCCACTAAGTTTAGCCACGTTCGTGGAATACCCCTCTGTTGTTCCTGTTGTTGCTGTTGTTGTTGCTTTTGTTGTTGCTGCTTTTGTTGTTGTTGCTGTTGTTGCTGCTGTTGTTCCTGATGTTGCTGCTGTTGTTGCTGCTGTTGTTCCTGTTGTTGCTGCTGTTGTTGTTGCTGCTCTTGTTGTTGCTGTTCTTAAGTTTAGGCTTAAGCCTTTATTGGTCTCACACACAATGACACACAGTGACACACGGGAGAAATTTGACTTCTGCATTTGACCCATCCTTTTTCAGGAGCAGTGAGCAGCCGTCTTTTTCGGCGCCCGGGGGGCAGTACCGTGAAGGGTCTTGCCCAAGGACCCACACTGGTTAGCTCATTGCCCGGGGGGGATTTGAACCCACAACCCCAGGGGGAAAGTCCATGACTTACCAGTTGAGCTAACCAGCCGGTACACAACGGTGTTGCTGTTCCTGTTGTTTTTTTTTTTCCTGTCGGCACGGTGGCTGAGTGGCTAGCACTCATGCTTCACAGCAAGAAGGTTCGGGTTGCCCGGGCCTTTCTGTGTGGAGACTGCATGTTCTCCACACAGTCTGGGTGGGTCTGGGTGGGTTTCCTCCGGGCACTCCGGTTTCCCCCACCAACCTAAACATGCGCCATAGGTAAAATCCTCCAGCTTAGGGCCTGACCAAGCCTAAATAACAAAACAAAATCATGGGGATGGTCCCCGGGTCAAACATAGAAACAACTTCTCCTGTGCGAGATCAATAAAGGTCAATCTTCTAATCCTTGACCACTGTAAGGCGCTTTGTGTTACAATTTTGTATGAAAAGCGCCTTAAAAATATTGTTTGATTGATTGATTGATTGAAATATTGTATCATATTTGAAGGGCCACAGACCGGTGGTCGATACAGAGGATCATTCAGATGGGTGCATTTTACATAGTTTTGACAGAGCCACCACACATAACTTAATAAGGCTTAATTTTAGGTCTGTATCACAGACCTAATGTGAGGTTCAATGTGAGGTTATAGTAGTAGAATTATTAGATTTGCTGTAAAGAAGCAACACACTGGTCTGTTAAAAAGAACCTTTATTTGGAAATGAGTTATATAGTTGCACCTATTATACTGTTTTTAATTGATTTGCTGTACATTGCTCTTACGTGCGGCAGTATCCCGTTAATAATATTGTTGCATAAAATTTTCTATACAAGTAAAGTTAGATTTGATTGGATAATATGATAACTCCGGTAACAGATTGACGAATGTCTGGGTGCTGTCCATGGTGCTGAAAGATAAACCACTTTAATTTAACAGTCTTGAAAACTGCAGAATAGAATGACCCAAATCCATTGTCTTTGTGTGATAAATTTACCCACATTCTATATTTGGCGAGATAGTATGCGCCATCTTTACTCGCCGTTTGAACCTCCTCGCCGTGTTTATAGACTGTAAAGTGTTGGGCGAGTTGTGTAAACGCAGCAGCCCTTCGCCTCCTCAGCCGTGAAGAGTGCAAACAGCTTGTCTTGTCTTGTGTAAATCTCCTTTTAAAAGTGCCTGGTATTAATTACTGTGGATACGACGGTCAAAACAACCGGAGTGGGACCCGGGCACGAGTTCTGCTCTGTCTGTGTGGGCCAATTGCTGACGGTGGAAGAACAGACCATGCATGTAGGTGACTTTGCTAATTTTTTCTCATTTGGGCTTGTAATTACTATGCAGTTTTAATATTACAAAGTGATCATAGACAATTACAAATGATTGAATCTCCATCTCAATGAAATGTGTATTACTAGCCCAGCCCTATAGTTTAGTACAGTACAGCAGTTTACCTCACATAACCATAGCCCTATTAAACAAATGGAGTGAGGTAATGGCATAATCTGTTGTGTCAAATATAATCCCCTGCTGTCCAGTAAAATGGTATGTTCCAGAAATAATACATGTAAGTCATTTAGTCAATTCATAGTTTTATTCTATAGGGAGAGGTCCACAAAGGAACTTCAAGTACAGCTTAAAGGAAACGTAACGTTTTTTTTACAATCTAAGCCTTCTTTTGGCAATAAAACAAGTAGTTTTACTCACCCATAGCAGTTTGGTGTCAATTGGAGTGGTATCGCAGAAGTTAAGTTGGAGCCGTTCTGTTCTACTAATGATCCCGTATCCGTTAGCGTGAGTGCTCGGGGCACTGCTTTGCGCTCTCCAAATAACACAAACTTTAGCACTTTTCAAATCACAGAAGATCGCTGTGTCAGGGTAGACTTTTAGTAGATTCCAAAACGGCCTGAAACCCGATATCGCAACAGAAAAGTAAAGTTCAGAGCGGTGTTAGCTTCTTTCGGACTAGCGGTGTTTACAAAACAGCTGAGTTCACGCATGCGCACTGTCCTCTCTGATGACGTCATCAAATGAAACTATAGCTGGATATCGGGTTTCAGGCCGTTTTGGAATCCACTAAAAGTCTACCCTGACACAGCGATCTTCTGTGATTTGAAAAGTGCTAAAGTTTGTGTTATTTGGAGAGCGCAAAGTAATGCCCCGAGCATATGATACGAGCACCATGATAACGGATACAGGATAATTAGTAGAACAGAACGGCTCCAACATAACTTCTGCGATACCACTCCAATTGACACCACCTGCTATGGGTGAGTAAAATTACTTGTTTTATTGGCGAAAGAAGGCTCAGATTGTAAAAAAAAAAAAAAAAAAAAAGAGAGACCACTGCAAAATTATTAGTTTTTCTGATTTTACTACTTATAGGTATGTGTGTGGGCAAAAGGAACAATTTTGTTTGAGTCTATAAACTACTGACAACATTTCCCCCAAATTCCAAATAAAAACATTATCGTTTAGAGCATTTATTTGGTCAAAATAACAAAAAAGATACATGTTTTCTGACCTCAAACAATGCAAAGAAACAAGATCAAATTCATTTTAAAACAACATAATACTAATGTTTACACTTAAGAAGAGTTCAGAAATCAATATTTGGTGCAATAGCCCTTTTAATCACAGCTTTCATGCAACTTTTTTCCACTCCTGGTGCAAGAACTGAAGTAGCTCAGCTTTGTGGAATGGAATGGCTGTAATACATGTAGAGATGCTGATTTCAGAAAAAAATGCAGTGGTCTCTTATTTTTTTCCAGAGCTGTACATGTAGTAACTTTTTTAA
This sequence comes from Paratrypauchen microcephalus, assembly GCA_036785185.1. Classification (NCBI taxonomy): domain Eukaryota; kingdom Metazoa; phylum Chordata; class Actinopteri; order Gobiiformes; family Gobiidae; genus Paratrypauchen; species Paratrypauchen microcephalus. The sequence continues at coordinate 11,727,968 of JAVJIX010000012.1, forward strand.
ATTCCCACAGATGGGTAGTACTCAGTTACATTTGTGTGAATAACTTGTGGACATTGTACTTCTCAGAATAGTTTTTGATGCCATACTTTACTCCTACTTGACACTTATTTAGTATGAAGTAACAGTACTCTTATCTGAGTAAACATTTTAGTTACTCTTCCCTCTATGAGTAAGTCTACAAGGGACAAAAACTTTATCTTGACAATATGAAATGATTTTAACATTTGTGTTTGTCGCACCGCTCTTTCAGATTTTTCTTTTTACTGTTTTGTCCTTCTGATTACATTAACTTCAAATTCTAAATCAGATAAATCACATCTCCTACTTGAATATTAGTTTCTCCAAGTACTTTTTTATTCAAAGTTCAAAGTCAGTTTTATTGTCAAAAACCATATGTACAGGTTGGACACACATTATTTGAAAGGCCCACAGTGAACATAAAACATCTGATAAACAAGACAATAAACACCATGACTAAAACATCACATATACCTGTAGCAAAACTACAGGAAACTTGGATATAATACAAATAGGTAAAAACACACACTGTGTAGAGGAATAAAGCTCAAATGGTGTCATTTAAGCAGCAGTGTCAGTGTCATTTAAGTGTCATTTAAGCAGCAGTGTCAGTGTCATTTAAGTGTCGTCTTACCTCTCAATTCTTTCTTAAGTACATTTTTTGTCTATGCTAGTTTAAAGGGCTTATATTATGCAAAATGCGTTAAGCCATGTTATAATGTTGTTGCCTCCTCAAAAACATGCCTGGACTTTTATTTTGTTTCATTCACACATGTTTAAGTAACCCTTTATTGTTCGTCTGTCTATATCTCCAAATCTCAAACTGTTCGGTTCCACCTTGTGATGTCATGTAGTGGTAGTTTTCAAGTTAACAGCTCCTTTTACCTTTTGTTCAGTAGATAGGAGATGCCATGGCTGAAATGATGCAAGTGAAGCACTTCCTGTATTACCACATGACATCACAAGGTGGAACAGTGTTTTCAGTTTAAGAGAAGAACTCAGCCTAAATATGCAGGTTTGTGTGTTAAACGTGTGAATGAAACAAAACACAACTCCAGATACATTTGTGATGAGGAAACAACTTTATGACATATATCAGAAAAAGCCTAATATGGCCATTCTGTCAAAAGTGATTGACATCTAATACATTCTACTATATTACGATGTTGTCAAATCAAACAGAAGAAAAACGATTTCTTTCCAAACAGCAAAACAAGGTCAAAGGCATGAAAAGACGTGTGAAATGACTGACAAGAGAATTACAGCACATTGAGAAAATTATATACTACTATGAATTAGCCCAAATATGTGGTCCAGAGGGGATATTTCCAATTACCGCTCAAATGGATGGCCTATATTTTGGTGATTGATTCCAGAACATGACCGTGATCCGTTCAGCTCTCCACTTCCTCTGATGAGATGAAGTGATGTGAAGAACTTTGTGTTGACTTTCTCACTTAAAACTCTTATGTGAGCTTAAAGGTGCACTGCGGAACATTTCTAGTGGAGGGTCCGTACCTGCTTGTCTCCATGGAGATTTTATTGTTTTGTCTAGAATGTTCTACAGTACAGACTTAGCCTTAAATCTATCACAAAGGTATATTACAGTTCAGATCTGTAGAGAGTTGCCCCTATTCACTTACTAGTACTACAGCTCTGGAAAAAAAATAAGAGACCACTGCATTTTTTTCTGAAATCAGCATCTCTACATGTATTACAGCCATTCCATTCCAGCATCTGTTGAATTCCAACACAAACACAAAGCTGAGCTACTTCAGTTCTTGCACCAGGAGTGGAATAAAGTCACCCAAGAACAATGTGAAAGACGCATGAAAGCTGTGATTAAAAATAAGGGTTATTGCACCAAATATTGATTTCTGAACTCTTCTTAAGTGTAAACATTAGTATTATGTTGTTTTAAAATGAATTTGATCTTGTTTCTTTGCATTGTTTGAGGTCTGAAAACATGTATCTTTTTTGTTATTTTGACCATTTGTCATTTTCTGCAAATAAATGCTCTAAACGATAATATTTTTATTTAGAATTTGGGGGAAATGTCAGTAGTTTATAGACTGAAACAAAAATGTTCCTTTTGCCCAAACACATACCTATAAGTAGTAAAATCAGAAAAAACTGATAATTTTGCAGTGGTCTCTTATTTTTTTTCCCAGAGCTGTACAAATACACACAAAACTATACAGTATCCAGTCTTTTCCACCTCTACAGAGACACTACCTTGGCCTGCACCTCCAACACTGCCTCCTGCCTATTTGCTTTTTCCTATTCATAACATGTTACGCCAAGCCAAATCTCTCATGCACAGGTGTGGCATCCAAGGACATCTGCACTGACAATACTGGCCCCAAGTCCAGCAATCAACAACTGGAAAAGCTCACGATAATGAGAAGGAATGGGCAGCCTGGGACAGGGATAGACGCTTGTGTATTCTGTAAAGCTCCATTGAAAAGCATTGGAGGGGGTTAGCAGCAGTGACAGAACAGTGAGGGGCCCAGGCTGCAGGGGAGAGGAGATCTGTCCAATATGGCTGCCAAGGGTGGACTGCTGAGTTGTGTGAAAAAAAGCATAATTTAACAAGCATAGCCTAAGAACTGCCCAGCCATCAATATATGGGATAATGAATGCACTATGTCCTCAGGTGAAAACCAAGAGTGGTAATAAGGCTTGGACAAGCTGGTAAATGTGATTATTTCTTTGTCAGAACTGAGCCACTAGTATTGTCACAATATTGAAAATTTCAGACTCAATTTCGATAATAAGGAAGAGATACCAATTATGATACCAGGGTGATAAAAAACAAACAAACAAACAAACAAACAAAACAAAAAAAACACACTCTGTAGACAGTAGAATGTGACTGTGAATGTGACTTTTTTAGGGCCTGTTTACACAAGAACGCTTAAGGGTAAAAATGACAAAATATTTTATCAGAAGCGCCTTTCATTTAGACGGTGAGGGTGTTTTGGGGGCTTAAAGGGGCAGTGTGTAAGATTTTTACCCATTAATTACATAAATTGAAGATACCCATTCAAAAATACAGTGTTTTCCAAGCCTTTTCACTTCCATCATGAAATCAAAGTATTCTTTTGGACTTAGATATAGTCACATAAAAGGGGGATCTTCCCCATATAGAGGCAGCCATTTTGAATACGAGAGCCGCAGAAGGACATTTGGGCTCATCCTTTGCCTAGGCTCCTGCTAGCGCCTGCTCAGCATGTGGGAGCGAAGGAGAGAAGGAGAGAAAGGGAAGGGGAGGGGGGAAGGGGGAGCCTCGTGTTTTTTTGGTAAACAAGACAGGCTGCTGTATCACACGTCGTAATAACACATGTTTTGGACTAAATTGTTTTACTGGATTTTATTCGCTGGATCCTTACGGACAGACTGAGACCAAGTTTATGGTGAAATACAGAGTTTGACCTGTCCAGAGCCTTCAAAGGTAAGCTAAGTAACAAACCTCGTTTTGTGCTTTTCTGTATAAAAGCCCCATGTGCTCGGGGAGTGATTGTTGTGCAGGGAAATGAATTGCATAGTCAAAAAGAGGAGACTGTAAGGTTTCATTTGATGTGTAGAGTGTCATGATACACGATCAGGAATGTGTGTTTTCATGCGTTTTTCATGCGTTTTATTTATACCGTAGTTGTCGGCGAGAGCTCGCACAGCGCCGGGTGCGCGCGGCTACGCGAGCTGTCTGCCTTATGGCGCGCCCGGGTGACCCTCGAGGTCTGCCGTAGCCAAAAGAGGAAGTGGAATAGCTACTGTCCACCTATGCGCCACGAATCCTACACACTGTACCTTTAAAAACACAAAAAAACTGAAACCTCCCTCCAAAGTGGAAAACTTGAATACGCTCCGCCGTAGCGTTTTCGTCTACACTGCCCAAGACGCAAAACTCTGGTCAAATCTGTATGTGTTTACGTCACATCGGTCCATATATCTGTGTACTTTGTTTGGCAGGACTCCCAGTCCACACCTTGTTGCGCCTTCGTTGCTTTGTAGTCTAACGCAACGTCTGAAGCAATAGTTGAACTTCTTTGTCTGACCACACAATTTTTTTTTGCTACCTGTAGCCATGTTTTGTTTTGCTTTTCGTGGCGCAGATGAGAAGAAGGAAGATTCTACCTTGTGCGTGGACATAATGATAATGTATCACAGCACCACCTAGCCGCCTGGCATGCATACCCAATCGAATTCCACACACTCTTGTGTCACCGTATGCACGCAGAATTCCTCCCAAGAACGCTCGTCTAAACGCGGAATAAAAAGTGAAGACGGGACGCCACTTTTGCGTCTTCTGTTCAGACCGTCATCATATAAATATAGCTTTAGTATCAATACTTGTTTAAATGAGTATCTAGTTTTGATGTTAGTTTTAGTACCGATTAGTATCTGATTTTCGATACTTTTGACCACAGAAAATAGAATATTGGGTTTCAGCTTATGGTGCAATTTTGATGTTGGTCCAGAAGGATATTCAAAACATACAATATTAATAATAAGTAGATTGTTAAAGGTCCCATGGCATGAAATTTTCACTTTCTGAGGTTTTTGAACGTTAATGTGAGCTCCCCTACCCTGTTTAGCCCCCCCCCCATGGCTAAAAGTTGCGAAATGTCTAAACTGAGCATTTGCGGCCCTTTTCTGTGTTACACAAAACCAGTGTTGAAACGGGCGAGTTCAGACAAGGCACCTTTTTGACGTCAGATCGGCAAATGCAGCTCCAGCCCCTCCCTCTGTCTCCGCTCAGCGTCCCTGTATATCCCGCCCATAGAGTTTGGACTGTGAATGCGCTACGCAATGCGAAATGCGTTTTTTTATTTGCCTTGAGGCACCTGCGAGTGTTTCTAGGCTCGCAGGTCCCTTACCCGACCCTCTGGACCTCTGAAATACCAGTGGTTTAATTTTATTTTCTGTGTAAATATGCTTTTTTTCATTGCAAAGTCTCCCATCTGTCTCTTACGGAAGGGCAAACACAGCGGAGCCAAGCTGCGCTAAGCTGCGGGGGAAACCCGCCCCCCCGCTCCTTAGCCAATCTCTCTGTCCTTCTCATTTGCAGTGAAGCAGCAACACCCAGAATAAAGCATTTTAGAGACATATCTAGCCTCATGAAGACTGTCAGAGTCATATCTCATGCAGTGAGTGTTGATTTTGAAGAAGGATTCATTTACAGTATTAGGGAACCATTAAGGAGCCATATAAAAGCATCAAGAAGTACCATGTCATGGGACCTTTAATTACTTTGGTAATGGTTCTAACTATTCATCATTTTGAAACCCATAGATTCACTTTCCACCTTAAATGAGCCATGCAAAATCAACCTTAAGACTTTTCAACCATGTTATAATGCATTCCCTTTCGCCTTACTTACCTCCTTTATGTGTATATTGTGTTACATCAGGTCATTATTTTCCTGCATTCAAGAGGCCATTGTTCTGGAAATTCCTGTTTTCCCCTGCCCCTCGTACACGCCCACTACCACTTATGTACCACTTTGTTCTCAGTTTTTAAGGATTTTTAACAGTAATTGAAATGTACACAAAAAATAAGGCAAATAAGACCCAAGCAATGACTATGCAGGTTTTATACCGGTAGCCAATCAAACTAGTTTGTTGCTAAGCTCAAATCAACAGGTTGCTGGCTCAATTCTCGCTCCTACCAGTGTTATATAATGACTTCCTGTCATATTTGCACATAATATAGCAAAATTCCCGATATTATTTTTACAGTCATCAAACCAGGAGCCTATGACAAGTGGCTGTAGTGGCGGAGTTTTGACACTTAATGAAGACTTTTTACAGCTTAGCCCGAGGAAATGTTGCACCAGTGAGATAATTTTAAACAGTAAAAATAAGCCAGAGAATTCAGCAGAAATAACAAAGTCCAGACACACAAAAACCCCATGAAGAGACAACAGCATGGTCAACTGTAAGGATGCATTGATCTGATTAATTAATTTATATACAGCTCTGGAAAAAAATAAAAGACTTCTGCAAAATTCAGTTTTTCTGACTTTACTACTTTACTACTAGGTATGTGTTTGGGCAAAAGGAACATTTTTGTTTGAGTCTATAAACTACTGACAACATTTCCCCCAAATTCCAAATAAAAATATTATCGTTTAGAGCATTTATTTGCAGAAAATCACAAATGGTCAAAATAACAAAAAAGATACATGTTTTCAGACCTCAAACAATGCAAAGAAACAAGATCAAATTCATTTTAAAACAACATAATACTAATGTTTACACTTAAGAAGAGTTCAGAAATCAATATTTGGTGCAATAAGCCTTATTTTTAATCACAGCTTTCATGCGTCTTGACATGCTCTCCACAAGTCTTTCACATTGTTCTTGGGTGACTTTATTCCACTCCTGGTGCAAGAACTGAAGTAGCTCAGCTTTGTGTTTGTGTTGGAATTCAACAGACGCTGGAATGGAATGGCTGTAATACATGTAGAGATGCTGATTTCAGAAAAAAATGCAGTGGTCTCTTATTTTTTTTCCAGAGCTGTAGTTTATTTATAAGACAGGGATAGTGATCAATATACATTAACTTTAACAGGAGAAATGCATTGTGCCAGGCTGTAGCACTAGAGCTAATTTCCACCTGTAGTCCCTGGGGTGTGTTTTTTACATGGGGAGAACATGCAAACTCCACACCGAAAGGCCCGGGCAACCGGGGAATCCAGAAATTTCTTGCCCAGATAAGCTCTGGCTACCTGGAACTCGGAACCTTCTTGCTGTGAAGCATGAGTGATTCTGGGATTTGATATCGGATTCACTTTATTGATCTCACACAGGAGGAATTGTTATCTGCATTTGACCCATCCTGTTATTAGGAGCAGTGGGCAGCACATGACTGCGCCCGGGGACCATCTCCATGATCTTATTGCTTAGGCTTGGTCAGGACCTAAGCTGGAGGATTTTACCTATGGAGCATGTTTTGGGTTCATTCAATATCCTAGTTTGGTATATAACTTCATGTAATAAGACCAGGTTCCAGGGTTTTAGGGGCCCATAATTGGACCCTCTTCCTATTAAATTATATTAGAGGGGGGCCCTTGTTAGGCTTTTTTTCCCCGGGCTCCCAAATTTCTGTTGAGGGACCTGAATAAAACTATTTACTGTCTCATAATATTCATAACATTTTAACTTTTATTTATGCAAAACTGCTATGTAGTAACTTGAGAATACACAGTTGCATAACACATTTGGATCAGTTTTGTCTTTTTTATTTTTGTATAAAGAAAATAAATGCCATTTCCAATCCAATTCAGTCCACTTTATTTATAGCACATTTTATAAACAGTTTCCAAAGTGCTGCACAGACAAATTAATACAATAAAAGAAAGCAAATCATAAAAAATAAATAAATAAATGCAGCGTTTTCAGTCTGCACTGGTATCAAATCAGCAGAGACTGGAAAAGGCTAGATCAATTCTGTATATTTATTCACATGGGGTTTTACATGCCCTGAAACCAGGCTAAGAGGAGCCAGAAGTGATTACACTGGTCCAAATGACGCATTGATTGGCCCAGATCGTCAGCCAAGTCCACAGACCTGATCCGTATCCGAGTGACAGCAGTTTCCAAGAACAATAAAGTCCTCTGACACCTTCGTGGAAATCAATGGTTCTATTACAGACTTCATTACTGTGTGTTGTGCTGTAATAACTGGAGGCATGGCTCCCTTTGTGCTTTCTTTTGAGAGAACGTGCTCCACAAACGTCAATAGTGAAAGATACTCTCAGCGTTGAATATACTGTGTTTGTAATCTGGAAAACATGCATACTTATCAGCAGTTTTCAACCTTGGGGTATTGATTTTCTTTGACAGGGGCACATCCTAGGAACTCCAGCCTTAGATCAGACATAACTATAGTTTGGGGGTCTCTACTTGGGAACATTAAAGGGATAGTTCTTTTTTTTAATGTGAATCTGTATGGCATCCCCTTCAGCAGTGTCGTGCATTAACACTGGCTTACCCCTGACAGTGTCCTCTGAGCCGAGTTCTGCTCCGGTTCTGTAGCTGACGAAAGTAGGTCCGGCAAGTTAGCGGGGACAGTTACCGTATGTTCCGCACTCTAAGGTGCATCAGATTATAAGGCGCACCTTCAATGAATGGCCTATTTTAAAACTGTTTTCATATATAGGGCACACCGCATTATAAGCTACAGTAGTGGCTGACTACGGTAGCCATGATTAACCAATATTGATCCATATATAAGGCGAACTGTCGGCTTTTGAGAAAATTTAAGGCTGTTAGGTGCACCTTATAGTGCGGAAAATATGATAATAAAGCTTGTTTTTCTTCTCAAAACAATATTTGTCCAAAAAGTGATATATTTGCGTCACAAAACAGTCGCACACAAAAAAGTCAGAAGTCTAATTCGCTTGGTGCTATTTTCTGTCGATTCGTATCACTGCGTGCCTATTATTATTATTAGCCTGTTCACTTGTAAGTGGATGTTTACAAGTGAACAGGCTAATAATAATAATAGGAAAAACAAGCTTTAAAGGCAAAGTAACGTTATTTTACAATCTGAGCCTTCTTTCGGTAATAAAACAAGTTGTTTGACTCACCCATATCACGTTCGTGTCATTTGGAGCTGTTTGAAGAAAGTTATGTTGTAGCGTAACCATTAGCATTTGTTTTCGGGCCATTACTTTGCGGTCTCCAAATAACACAAACTTTAGCACTTTTCAAATCATAGAAGCCCGATGTCTTAATATAAGAAATCGTTTGAAGCAAAAGTGGCCTGTAATCCGAGATTTATCCATAGTTTTCAGCTTTGCGTTTCATGTTTGGGGCCCAGGCGCAGTCCGCGCATGCGCACTGGCGTCCTCATCTACTCGAAACTATGGCTAAATCTCGGATTACAGGCCACTTTTGCTTCAAACGATTTCTTACATTAAGACATCGGGCTTCTATGATTTGAAAAGTGCTAAAGTTTGTGTTATTTGGACACCGCAAAGTAATGCCCCGAGCAAATGATACAGCACCATGTTAAAAGATACAGGATCATTAGTAGAACAGAACGGCTCAACATAAGTTCTGCGATACTGCTCCAATTGACAGAAAAATGCTATGGGTGAGTAAAACTACTTGTTTTATTGCCGAAAGAAGGCTCAGATTGTAAAAAAACGTTAATTTGCCTTTAATAACTGTCCCCGCTAACTTGCCGGACCTACTTTCGTCAGCTATCTTGTGTACCCCCTGAGCCTTTTTGTCATACCTCGAGTACCCCCTCACTCATACGTGTTGATAATTCTCCAAAAGTAGAACGTGACACAACAGATTATTAAAAGAAAATCATTTTATTTCATCTCCTTAATTTGAAAATTAAAAAAATTGAATTAAATATAGAAAGGAAAATTGATAAGGGAGCTTTAGAATGTGGGGTAAGTATAGCTATTTACTTACTGCTTCGGATTAAAATAGAGTTGGAATGGCTGCCAGGTTTTATAATAGTTCTGAATTGATCCATTTACAGTATGTCTCAAGTGTTCGAGCTTTAAATGGGACAAGACTTCTTCCACCCAACGCTTAAAAGATGCTGGGGCTGCCTTCCAACTAAACAATATTAAGCCTCTTGCAAGCAGCGTGATGAACGCTACTGCATCTGCCTGCTGAAGGGTCACTGAAATATTCAGAGGAACAACCCCAAACAAAGCTGTTCCACAGTTTGCTACAATATTACTTTTGCATATGAATGAAATTGTTTTGAATAAAGGGCCCACATTAAGGAATTTTCTGATCTATGTTATAATGTTGCTTCGTCATCCAAAAAACAGACCTGGAGTTGTGTTTTGTTTCATTCACACATGTTATACCCAAACCCTGCATATTTAGTTCTTTTCTCAAATGGAAAACACTCTCAAAACACTCTGTTCCACCTTGTGATGTCATGTGGTAATATAAGAAGTGCTCCACTGTGTTTTTAAAGTGGGTTTTATAACAGCACTTTTAAATGGACTCGCTCCTCCACCATTAATGGATTTTATAAGTAAAAAAATGACTAACACGAGAGCATTGACCAGAGGAGACTGGAACATACAGAGGCGCAGGACCAAATTTGGCCAAATGGTGACGTCTATCATAGGATCACAGTCGTGGAACACATCACCTGCTCATGTCAGGAACAGTGGGTCCTTCTCAACCTTCAGGAACACTCTGAAACATTGGTTGAAACATAGTCTAACATGCTCACACAGGTAGATGTTCTTCTTCTCTGGGCCTCTTAAACTCAGAGAATGGTCTATTGTGGTGAACTTCTGTCATGTCTATGTGCACTTCTGTCTCATCTGTGTGTTCCTCTAAATCAGGGGTGGTCAACCTTTTTTTTTTTTTTACCGGAATCTACTTTTGAGGTTGATGGTGTGCCAAGATCTACCAAGGAAGGGAGGGGGGCTGGTTTAGTCTTGGTTTAGTCCTGGTTTAGTCCTGGTTTAGTCCTGGTTTAGTCCTGGTTTAGACCTGGTTTAGTCTTGGTTTAGACCTGGTTTAGACCTGGTTTAGCCCCAGTTTAGACCTGGTTTAGACCTGGTTTAGTCCTGGTTTAGACCTGGTTTAGATCCTGGTTTAGTCCCGGACCCCTGCTGTCAGCTAATCTGTCCCTTTGATGCAGAAATAATACGATAATATGACTCACCCGAACGTATCAGCAAATTTTGCCGAAAGGTGAGGGATTTTCATGCCTGCAGTGAAGCGGCGAAGCACATAGCAACTGCCCCGCAAAACGGACTGCCATGCAAAACGCCGTGGTCAAAAACCTTGTCCTTCTCCTTCTCTATCTCCAGCAACTCTAGGCTACGCTGCGCATGACCTTGTCGTGTCCTCCATGTGCATGTGCAAAAAATCTAATTTCACAAAAAAATCGGAATTGAGCATTAAGCCCTGGCAATCGACTGACACTTGGCCCGCGATCGACCGGTCGACCGTGGTCGACTGGTTGGGCACCCCTGTTCTAAATGTTCTTCTGTTCTGACCTGCCTTAGGACAACGGATGTAAAGTAGCTGTTGTGTTAATTCCGGCATATTTACATTGATGCTGTTTGTTGCAGAGGTGGGACAAAGTCATTACTGGGCAAGTCCCAAGTAAGTCTAAGTCTTTTGCACTCACGTCCGAGTGAAGTCCCGAGTCAAGAGTATCCAAGTGCCGAGTCAAGTCCGAAGTCAAAGCTCACAAGTCTCAAGTCGAGTCCAAAGTCCTAGCATTTTAGTTTTGAGTCATTTCGAGTCCCCTTTACAAAGAAATACAATTTCTACAAATCATATAATGTCTGCAAGATCTGTATTCATTTGACCTTTTTACACCATATCAAATAACATTAGAAAAAAATGAAAGGATCCAGGTGTGAAAAACATGCTCTTTGCATACATTTTCGCAGATTCACAAGTACGAGTGCGGTCCTTATCAACATACTTTTAGAGTTTTTTTTTTTTCATTGGACGTAGCAAGTCATCACAAGTCAAAAGGCCTAAGTCCAAGTGAAGTCACGAGTTATTGATATTGAAGTCCAAGTCGAGTTGCAAGTGTTTGTACATTTTGTCGAGTCGAGTCTAAAGTTATCAAATTCATGACTCGAGTCTGACTCGAGTCGAAGTCACATAACTCGAGTCCACACCTCTGGTTTGTTGTCATGTTGATTAATATGCATTGTCCTAATTTAAATGAATAAAAATAAAAAATAAATAAATAAAATAACTTTATATGAGAGGGGCTTGTTTAAAAGCACAAATCATCACAGATGTTGTAGTTCCAATCAAGACAACGCTTTCTGGTCATGTTAAAAAATAAAGTCTTGAGTAGCAGAGCTTCAAACGTTCAGTTACAGTTTGCATCTTACCTCTAGAAAATATTGACAACACCAGCTGCAAAGTATCAATCAAAGAGATGAAAAACATTTAAAAACACAAAAAGATAGAAACTCTAACCAGTCCATGTTTAACTCCCCTTACACATGTTTTCAGACCTCTGGAGTGCAGACAGATACAGCTGCTCTCATCGCTTTGGGGCCTCATCTTTCGTCCCCTGCACCAATACGATCTAAATGATGAATCTGAACCAGCTTTTGACAAACGCCTGCTGTTCAAGGCATCTCCCCCATTAATATTCAGACGTGCTCGGGGCCCATGTGACAGACAGCACAGCTCTTCTTAACTTGGAAAATAATTACTCCAACTTTTCAGCCAGGAAGAAGCTGCTGTCTGTAAGTAAAAGCATGCCCACAATTTAGTACATGTCACTTTTTATGGGTGAGATGTGCTGAGCTGCTGGAATCCAAATTTAAAGCCTAGTATTACTTTACAACCAAATGTGGTGTGATTTACAAAGTAGAAGTACATGAACATGGTTTAGGGTTGACATAAAACATCACATAAATGCTAAAACATGGTAGAAAGTAAGGCAGCACAATTAATTACAGTCAAGTCGAAATTTTAATTTTAAATCTTACATTGGCATTGTAATTATTTAGGGAATAGGAAAGCCATCAAACAACAAATTAGCCTGTCTGTATTTTTAAATGTGTACTATGTAACTTTCTGGTGATGGGACACTCCATGGAGATGCTACTGCCGGGAATGTTTCGTGGTTTGACATTAAACATATCTTGCATGTTTTCAAGTAGAGGTGTTTTAACTCTTCAAAAACGCCTGTATTGTACCTGTGAAAAATGTGAGCCGCCATGCTTAAAGCCACCACAACTCGGGATTCTTGAATCCTGAATCATTAGAAACTTTTTTTGTTGTTTGTTATTTTCGTTTTTTTTGCAGAATGTGCTATTTGAGATCATTAAGAAGCCGCTCCATGTTTCAGATAACAGCATTGGTTGCTTTAAAAACATACATTTTGTCTTTGAAACTGGCTTGTTTTTCGGAAAGAATCGGGGTGTGTGTAAATTCCCATAATTTCCATACTGACACTACTGGCCATTCACGTGACGATTAGCGCTCTTTTGTTTTCTTTTTCTGCCAATCAGCTGTGAGCTAGAAGCAAACTCATGCATAGTTAAGCTGCGTAGCTGCATGTGATTTCATTACTGAATGAAGATGGACCCAGCTAAATGTATTGCAGATGAGCTGAATCGTGGCTGTTTTAGTGCAGATGTATGGCAGTTAGGGGTGTAAAGATTAACCGATTTGGATCGGTTATCAGTCTGTGACCTCTGCGATCCGAGTGTACTGATCAACGGAGCCTGGACCGGTAAAAATGCACTACGAACGGTCCGATGGCCCGGATTTACGGCCGTGAATCGGTTTCCTAGCTCCTGTGATCATGAGCGGTCTCTCTCATAGACAGTAGAAGCGGCCCTGCCACTGTGTGTGTGTGTGTGTTTGAACTCTCACGAGACTACAGTGTTGACATTTCACCTGTGACGTCGGCTGATGTAGTTGGAACGCAGCGCGGGATACTTTCTTCGACTTTGCTATACAACCGACCTACCATGTCAAACAACGCGGATGCAATTTACAACGCCTCTCGCCTAACATCCAAGGTTTGGAAATCACACATACACGCGAACACACACACACACGAACCCACCCTGGTGCGTCCGCACACACACACACGAATGGCAGTACTTCTTCGAAAACCGGACGGCGGTCTCTCCTCTGATTCTGAAGATGACTGCACTGACGATGAAGGCAATTTTATTACATTGGAGAATATACCTAATTTACAGCTGACCTTAGCCGAAGATGAAGGTGAGGAAGAATCCGTCGGCGCTGCAGCGGAGTAAGATATCAGATGCGATATCTACAGTAACATTTGAAGAGGATATGGACAGTGAAATGGAGAAAATCCGTAACTTTGACTGTAAATGAGACATAAGAAGGAAGGAGAACTTTCTCCTCGGGACACGTTCATGTAGCCACAAACTTTCTGCGAAGCTTATGTACAGAATGCGATTGGATTCTTCAGCTGCCGAAAGACAGTGGCAGGATACGCAAATAATTGGACATCTTGAGGCAAACAGACGTACTGTATTGACGTCTGAGATGACCATATCCAGCAAAAAGACCCTGACAAAAAGAAAAGTGTCCCCAAACTACATATTTTATTGGAGGCAATGATGTTTGCAGGAACACATGTTTTATACTGTACAGACTCTCCTCTTCACAGATCTGACCTTTAACAAGAACTGGTGGTACTACCTGCTTGGCTCCAAGGAAATATATAAGTTAAATGCTGTGAAAAATGTAGTAACCCATCTTTAATGAGAACATGCTAATCATGTAGTTCAAACCTCGTGAAATGTGATGAAATGTAGGCATATAGGATTCTTGCATTAGTTTGTCCGTTTATATTTCACTCTTCTCTCAAATGTTAATGTTCCTGGACATGTTTCAAATGTAAATTAATGTTAACTGAATCCTTACTTGATGAATTGTAAATCAAACATGCAATACTTTCTCCACAATTTTGCAACCTAATAACATCATATTGTATAGGACTACTGTATATGTGAGACTCTGCAGGGACAGCATGCTGGGGGTGTTCTATATGTACCTCTAATAGCAAAGCACACATGAGCAAACAAACGCAAAATGTTTTAATATGACCTGAAAACTCAAGAAAAAGCACGAAATTGATTCGAACAATACTTTTTCAGGAGACTGATCAATACGAGTGTTCATGGTCTTGTTTAGGTGTTCTTCAACAAAAAGGTGAAAGTGAACACAAATCATCTCAGCTGTTCCAACTAAATCAGCTCTTTCTGCTCAGACTGTTGAGTGATTCTCAAGTCAAATTTGGTCATGATATTTTTTTCCAACACATATTTTTAGAAATATTTTGATTTGTTCTTCTTCATCACAATGTGTAGAAACATTAAATGATAGTGGTTGTAATGAAATTACATAAATATGAAATAAATAATAATAAACAATATCAATAAATAAAGTGATGGAAATGACTGTTGTGGAAATGACAATGTTTAGCATTTCTTTTAAAATCTCATGACATATTAGCATGCTAATTTCTGTTTTAGAGTTAGCAGAAAATATATTCAAAATACACAATATAAAATGGCAATTTTCTCATTATTTGTACATTCAAAGGAAATATGAGGTCTTAGGAAATGATGACCAATAAACCTACTCTTGGTTTTGCAAAACTTGACCTTGATTTTGTTCTTGTTTCCCTTCCTTCCATGGAGCTAACGCTGCTATCCTGCCATGAGCTCCTGTCACATCACAACTGATGTGGTTCAAGTAGACAAAGGTTTAAAAAAAAGTTAAAAGTTACATTTTGTGGTGGAAATGACAAACGTAATTTCAGTCTTATGAGGGACTGAGAGTCCAAAACCTGGCCAATGGACAAAGGACATATAGCAAAAACACTAAAACTATCTATCTATCTATCTATCATACATTTTTTGTAAGTTCATCTTTGTGTCTAGTAAGTGCAGCATGAATTTAAAAAAATGACAAATGTGTTTTTGATTTTCTTATTTCTGCGGACAAAAATGCTTTGATAGTTGGAGAATCACCCAAAAATGAAGCTAAGATAAGGTCTATCTTGAGTAAAAAAGTTTCTAACAGAGCAGTGCTTTCAGTTAGCTTATAAGTTTGTACTGTAAGGGACAGACTTGCATTGAAGCCATACAATAATGCAGACTCCCTATGCCCGTGCACCTTCTGTGCTGCGCCTGAATTCATTACAGATGTAAATGAGCAGATGCAGAGTTAGAACATGAGTGGAGGTCAGAGGGAAGATCCTGTGGAGATTATGGAAGAGCCCACCAACTGAGAAGAACGAGTGGGACTTCTGCATATTTTAAGTGTGAGTTTTAGACACTGAACATCCCAGGCAGTTGTGTGGCCAACTAATTATAGTTTATGGAGAGACAAACGTTGATTGGCTGGTACTATGTAAAATTGACACAGTAATCACTAAATCAACTTATCGTTCAATATTTGGAAGATGGAACAATACTTTTTGGGTGTCAGTATTCATTGTCTGTACATTTTCTTTGCAATACTGGGAGAATTTTTTTGTTTTGTTTTGCTATACGATAAGATTTGACTTTAAATCTGATCTTTGTTTTAACACAAGAAAACAAGAAAACAAGAAAAGAACTGATTTGGTTCAGCAGCGAGCTGGCAGTTGTCCAGTTAATATCACATTTTTGCTGAAAAGTAAACACCTAAACAGCTCCTTGAACCCTCGTATCTCAGGGTGTTGAAAATGTGTTGTTGTTTTTTTAATCCGAATAATATATTTTTTTGAGTTTTCAGACAATATTAAAACGTTTTTGTCTTGTGAATGTGTACAAACTGTTGAACATTCTGCCAGTAGAGTTGCATGTAAAACACCCCCAACATAATGTCACTGCAAAGTATCAATAATCATATTAACCTTCACTTTAAAAGAGATGACTGCAGATATTATTCTTTTAGTCATACACACAACTCAACAGAGCCTGTACTTGAACCACAGGGTGTATAAAGAAGTGGACTAACTCACTGGGACGTCCCCCATAGCGTTCAGCTCCAGTCAAATGAAGCTCACTGAGGCTAGTAGTTATAGGAGCAAATTGCTAGTTTCTCCTACAGCAGGCATGTCCAAACTATGGCCCATGCCCCAAATGCGGCCCTTAGACAAATTTTTCTTGGCCCTCAGCCTTCCAGTTGAATTTAGCTGAACTTTTGACTGCAAGTTTTTTGAAAATCTACCTTGATAAGAGAATATTTAATAATTATTGGGTGATTTTGAGGATCTTAGCATGAATAAAGGATTGATAGCTCATTCTAACCTGTTAAACATGCAGATATTTCAATTATTGACTGTACTGAGCACCAGTCTTTGGCCCTCTATTGGCCCTCTGCTTCGCCTGTGTTTAGATATGTGGCCCTTGATGAAAAAGTTTGGACACCCCTGTCCTACAGACAAACAAGAAAATAAAAATGCCAGGATCATGTAGAGCGGGTTGACATGAAGATCTTAAAACCAAAATGAGGAGGCTCGCCGCAGCAGTTACATAGAGAGGGGCGACCATTTCAAATTTTCATAATTTCACAAAATCGATGGAGCCGGAAGCACCCATTCTCACTTCCTATTGGAACGTGGCGGCTAGCAGATTAGCTATATCCATTTATATACAGACAAAGGCTGCGTCCCATTTCTCTGTCTTACCCCTTCGTGTTCATGTGAGGGCAAGAGGTGTCCTGATTCTAATTTTGATCAAGGGCTAGGGCCACGACCTCGGGCTACATACCCTTTGAAACGTAGTAAGCTCTCGACCAGACTTGAAACGAAGGGGTACGCTACTACAAGCTCAGGCAGGTTTTGGGATCAGGATGGCAGCGTCACATCGACCAGCCAAGGAGTCTCATAAATGTATTTATCGATTGAGAGTTTAGCATGGTTTACAATTATGACGCTTATGTTCTACGTTACTTTTAGTGAACTGTTGTTGCAGTTTTAGTTGTAGTGATGTCTGTTTAGCCGACGTTATCGTTTTCATTGAACTTCCATGTATAAACAAGCTAGTTTTTTTGTCGAGCTGAGGTACCCGATAATCCTTGACATTTGTTTACGTTTGTTTGCGTCAATTGTTGTTGCCTCTGTAGACGTAGCAGCCAGGTAGAGGCAAGGGATGATGACGCAAACGGTAATCGAGCGGTGTCCCATTTCTTAGGGGAACATTCGTACCCCGAGCCTTCTCAGCTCTGTATCGAGGGGCAAGACAAAGACGTAGATGAAGGGGTAGGGGAAGGGGCAAGACAGAGTAATGGGACGCAGCCTAAGGTTTAAACGCTGTCAGACTAGTAGCAAAACATGCGGATACAAGTTTTATCTCTTCACAAACTTTGCTCATTTTGAACTTGATGAGCTGTGATGGAAACCAAATCTCCTGTGTGTGTGTGTGTGTGTGTGTGTGTGTGCAGGTACATTAGGCAACAGCCAAATACACCTTCTCCCTCAAGTACAAATCGGCAGCTCTGAGCCCCTCACATCATCAACACGGGCCCCGCTCCGAAGACCCTGCTCCGGACCACCCAAGCAGGACCCATTACAGCTGACTGATGGTGGGATCCGGGGCTGATAAAACGACAACGTGAACGCAACTCAACTATTTTTCCTTCTCACTCATGTTTTTTACACACTATGAATTGGTCATAATGCAAAACGTAATTGGAAAGACAAACAGAGATGGTCGACGTCTCGAGGTGATTTGTCAAAGCAGAGTCACCGCGTCGTGATAATGTGGTGAATAAATGATTGTCGTTTACTCAAAGCTAACAGGGAAATACGGATGCCACGCATGTTCCGTAATGGGCTTTTAAACGAATGGCGTACAAGGTGTTTTCATACATAATAATCAGATATTTAAGCAGTTAGTGACACGACATCTGAGGTTCATGCTAAGCAAAAACAGATTTATCATCATCAACAACAATTCTGCAATCGAGGTCATATTTACTTGTTTCCATGGAGATGCTTTGATACGAATGTGCCACTGTATTGTATTAAGCTACTCGGAAACAAGCGTCCCTATCAGGCAAAGTTACAGGTCCAGTCTGTGGAGAGGCAACAAAGAATGTACAGAATGTCGCCTGCTTATCTCAATAGAAACACTTTGCCTGGAATATTCCACAGTAGGGAATTAACCTAATTTAGCTCCATGGAAACAAGCAGGTGACAAGGCCAGTCACAGGTCAGATCTGTGGAGAAGCAAGCCAACTCACAGTAAGAATGTGTGTTTTTCATGGCATTTTTAGCAAGACAGACACCTTTATCTAAATAAGTAAGTTGGGTATGTTTAATGCCATACTAAGGAACATTCCTGGTCAAGTAACATCTCAACAGGCATGCAGATGGAGGAAAATCTCTCTCTACCAGAATGTTACACAGTGCATCTTTAACTAAGAGCAGTTCATGGTTGGTCAGATGCAAATCATACAATGACAGATTGCTTTTCCAAACATCACAACATAAAATAATATAGTTAAAGGTGCACTGCGCAACTTTTCTGATGTCTCCATGGAGATGTTACTGCTTTGCCTGGAATGTTCCATGGTGTGACATTAAACATATCAAGCTAAGATTTATTCATTACGGGTGTTTCTGTTGCTCAAAAATACAATAATCCCTTCTGTGAATAGGGGTGACTCTCCACAGATCTGACCTATAATGTAGTGCAGCGCTGTCTCCCTCATGATACAGCTCTGGAAAAAATAAAAGATCACTGCAAAATGATCAGTTTTTCTGATTTTACTACTTATAGCAGGGGTCGGCAACCCGCGGCTCCAGAGCCGCATGTGGCTCTTTGGTCCCTCTGATGCGGCTCAGTACATTGGTTTAACGCGGAGGTTACATTGTAAAAATAACCTGCGATAGACTAAATCCGTGAAGTAATCAGCTTTATATATTGCGTGTATAAATATGTGTGTATTTCACAGTTCCTCTGACCGAGGCGCCGCTGCGCTGTTGCGGGTTTTATTGTAGTGAGAACGCTTCCGTGCGTTCTCAGGACTGGTTCCACCGCCTGGACTCCAGGTTCGTTCTGCGGAAACACTGCCGCTACTTCCCAACGCGCATTGACCACCCAGAGAAGTGTGTGCTCGGACATGTGCACCTGCACTCGTGGTCAAATCCGTAATAGAACAGCATGACCGGTGCGACCGGCCCCAGGTGAGACGCACGGCTGCGGCCCTTCTGGCAAGTGCCCAAATGCCAGACCGCTCAGTCCTCACTGCTTCAGAGTCACACTGCTCGTGATCACGTTTAAATAAATTTGGCAAACTGAACGCATTCTGTAGCCTACTGTACAGCAGACACGGAGGAGAATGACTGATGAATCGACAAAGGTCTACAGTCCCTTAGCCAATGAGGATGCAGAACACAATGCGTATTGATACACTATAAAAAAAAAATCTGCGAAACAGCGAGGGACCACTGTATTTAATTAAAATATATTTTATTTTAGTTTGTTCATTTTCAAAATGTAATTCTATGGCACAAAGATGTTAAAAAAATGTTATATGCAGTGTTATTTCATTTTAAATTTCAAAAGGGTTTTGTGGCTCCCAGTGTTTTCTTTACTGTGTGAAACAGGTCCAAATGGCTCTTTGAGTGGTAAATGTTGCCGACCCCTGACTTATAGGTACGTGTTTGGGCAAAAGCAACATTTTTGTTTGAGTCTATAAACTACTGACAACATTTCCCCCAAATTCCAAATAAAAATATTATCATTTAGAGCATTTATTGGCAGAAAATGACAAATGGACAAAATAACAACAAAGATACATGTTTTCAGACCTCAAACAATGCAAAGAAACAAGATCAAATTCATTTTAAAACAACATAATACTAATGTTTACACTTAAGAAGAGTTCAGAAATCAATATTTGGTGCAATAACCCTTATTTTTAATCACAGCTTTCATGCGTCTTGACATGCTCTCCACAAGTCTGTCACATTGTTCTTGGGTGACTTTATTCCACTCCTGGTGCAAGAACTGAAGTAGCTCAGCTTTGTGTTTGTGTTGGAATTCAACAGACGCTGAGAAAAAAATGCAGTGGTCTCTTATTTTTTTTCCATGGAGATAAGCAGGTGGTAGACCCTGGGCAGTGTACCCACCCTACACATATATTTTATAATTCTATTTAACTAAACAATGGAATTCCTTAAATAACCCTCAATCCCACAGTCCCTCATCTCTCCTATTTTTGAAAAATGTCCCAGCATGCACCTCTCCCCTCCTGTATAGTCCGTGTTTCATTACAGAGCCTGTGCTGCATAAACCACAGTCTACGCCCATTTGGGAAGATTAACTACAAATATGTTTCACGTGGGATAACTGCAGTGCCAGAGGTGGTTACTGGGGCAACAGGGCGGGTATCAATCAAACAGGACTAATCGAACAGGAAATAGCAGACAGCATGTAAATGACAGACTGCTGTAACAGTTGAACGAAACTCAAATATATGGGTTAAATAACACCGGGAGACAACTGGAAATGGAGAAGTCACAGAAGAGTCAGACGTTTAGCTGTAGTGTGGCGGGTTTAGTATCAGCCCAAGAACCAGAGTAAAGACACACAGATATCTGTTATTTGTTAATGTGAATATTGCCTACCTTTTCTTAATCCTAGAGGACTATCGCAGGGTGATTTTGAGCAAAAGTATTTACATGATTTTCAATATGTTGCATTTTTCTGAGTGTCATGGGTCCCTGGGGAGCTTCACCATTGTTTTTGACATCTTTGAAGGTGTAGGTGTTTCCCTACCCCAAAGTCCACTTTTTCCTACAGGCATTCAGGTGATTTTCACCCGGCAATAGTGAAAGAGGAATGTAAGAATGTAATGAATTTAATGTAAGAGGATGTAAAAAACAGGTAAGTAAGAGTGGTCCTGGAATGTGTATCTATCCTTATTTAGTGCAGTGGTTATGAATAAATATCACAAAGTGGTGATTTCAGAGGGAATTCTCATGGTGAAAACATATATACATATTTTAGTCAACTGGTCATTTTTAGGGAAGTTCGGGGAAGTCTCACATGTCCCAGGAATGGGTGGACCCTAACCCAAGTTTCTATTATTATTATTATTATTATTATTATTATTATTATTATTTTATGTTTTATTATTATTATTATTATTATTATTATTATTATTATTATTATTATTATTATTATTATTATTATTATTATTATTATTATTATTTTATTTTTTTTATTTTTTTATTTTTTTGAATTTTTTTTTTTTTTTTGAATTTTTTTTTCTCAAATTCCAAATTTTTCAGTAATTTTGGAGCATGGTTTTAGGGTTGTTGTTGTTTTTTTTTGTTTTGTTTTTTCATTTTATTACACATACCACAGTTGAAAATAAAAGAAAACCACTCAAATTTATCATGCGTTGTTATATTTTGATATATTTTTTATGACAAGTACTTTTTGTTGGGTATATTATATTGGGTAAAAATTACCCGGCAATTATAACGAAAGTGTTCTAGGTTTAACTAAACTGAAGTAGATTTCTTTTGCAGATATTTTTAATTGCACTTTTTAACTTGAAGCAGACCTATTATGCAAAATTTACTTCAACCATGTTATAGTCATTTCCTCACCGGAGTTTGTATCTGGAGTGATTTGTGCATGTTTGAGTATTATGTAATCGCTTATTTTCAAGCCACCATTTTACCCGTTACCCGTTTTCACCACCACATTGTTCTGTATTTACTTTGTTCTCCAATTTCATTGTCTTAAATGATGATACTTGTAGGATTCGGCAGCATCATGTAGTCGTTTTGATAAAACTGAAACAAAAACTCTTTATTGTGATGTGAAAAGTCCCTCAGTCGTCCAGGTAGAATCCATGATAACATGAGCTGACGAAGCCTCTCGGATGAGCGGCGAAACGTTTTCAAGCAAACAAACTTTGTCCAGTTGACAAATTGAACTTCTCCTGTTATCTTTATTGTGATGACGTTTAAGGTGGACTTGTTTCTTTGTTCTTTTTCTAAGTCGTTTTAGATAAATATTGTGGTTTAAAAAGTGTCTTTAAAGGTGCATTGTGTAACTTTTCTGGTGGAGAATCCGTCAAATGCTTTTCTGCATGGAGTTGTTATTGCTTTGTTTGGAATATTTCATAGTATGGGATTTACCGATTTAACTTTCTATCTTGGAGACGACGTTACAGGTCAGATCCGTGGAGAGGCAACCCACTCACAGTCAGAATGTCTGTTTTTCTAGGTATTTTTGAGCTATAAAACCACCTGCAATTTAATAAATGTAAAGTAGAGCTGTTTAATGTCATACTGTGGAACATTCCAGGCAAAGCAATAACATAGAAACAAGCAGGTGACGGACTCCCAACCAAAAAATTACACGGTGAACCTTTAACATTTGGATCTGATAACTTATTTGCCACAAGTACTTTTTCCATTCTGGGATACTAAAAGATACCAAACATAACATAAAGCACAAAACTAAATGAATCATAGTTGTCATTTGAGCAGGTACAATAAATACTCAAGGTAAATGCAAAACACAGTTGAGGTAACTCCCCATATGCTCCATGTGTATCTAGGAAACCTTCGGGGCTAATAAAATGAAAGCCATATCCAGAATACTAAACAGTCCATGTACAAATATGAACCATGTAGGATAAATGGTACTACAGACAATGCAGTGTCAGTAGTACCATGTATGACTGTGTAGGATAAATGGTACTACAGACAATGCAGTGTCTGTAGTACCATATATATGACGTGTAGGGCACACAGTACTACAGATGCAGTGTAATCATTATGCTCTCCAAAGGTTAAACTCTAAGGCATGTACATTATTAAACAAGTAGCTGTGCATATAGCATGAGATTTATTATATTATGCTACTCTTACTGTTACTCTGACCACTCTGACCATAACTGCACTGTCTTTTAATCTGTATCTGTTTTTAAAATGTATTTCTACACTGTTTTTATTTTGTTTTATCTTGTTTTTATGTACTGTATTATTTAATTAATGTATTTAATTGCTTGATGTACGGCGACCTTGAGAGCCTTGAAAGGCGCCTAACAAATAAAATGTATTATTATTATTATTATTACTACTACTACTCCAGGTACTACTATTCATACTCCTACTGCTGCTGCTATAAAGTCAAGACACATTTTATTGTCCCCATATGAAAATTTGTTCCCAGAATTTGACCCATTCTTCAGTGTCACTAGGGCATACCAACGCCAACACCACCAACTACTACTACTACTACTACTACTACTACTACTGCTACTACTACTGCTACTACTACTGCTACTACTACTATTAACTACAACTACCACTACAGCTATTAACTACTACTACTACTACAACTGCTATTAACTACTACTACTACAACTACTATTAACTACTACTACTACTACTACAACTATTAACTACTACTACTTCTACTACTACTTTTAATAAAACTGCAACTACAACAACAGAAACAACAACCACTACCATTACTACCACTACTAGTACCACTACATCTACTACTACAACTACAATTACAATTACAACTTCACCTACTACTACTACTTTTACTAAAACTGCAACTGCTACTACTACTACTACAACTACTACTACGACTAAAACTACTACAACTACTATGACTAAAACTGCTACTACTACTTTTACTAAAACTGCAACTACTACTACTATAATTGCAACTACTACTACGATAACTACTACTACTAACTACTACTACTACTTTTACTAAAACTGCAAATGCAACTACTACTACTACTACTGTAACTGCAACTGCAACTACTACTGCTTTTACTAAAGCTGCAAATGCAACTACTACTACTACTACTGTAACTGCAACTGCTACTGCTTTTACTAAAACTGCAAATGCAACTACTACTACTACTACTGTAACTGCAACTACTACTGCTTTTACTAAAACTGCAACTACTACTACTGTAACTGCAACTGCAACTACTACTACTACTACTGCTTTTACTAAAACTGCAACTACTACTACTGTAACTGCAACTACTACAACAACAACAACAACTACTACTACTACTGTCTAGCATTTTAATCTATGAAAAAAAAGTCTAATTTGGTTGGTGCACTTGAAAATAACAAAAAATAAAAATGCACAACTCTAACTTGAACAGAAAGGTCACGCAAAAGTATTTCTTTTTCCCCATATTTGATCCCCTTCAAGGGTTTAAGGTCGTTATGCTTTACTACATTTCCCATAATGCAGCAGATTGTAATACGTGACACTGTGCACAGTTAGAATCCATGTCCCCAGAAGCCCTCGCACTGTGATTGTCCTTGATGTAAATATTGTGTAACAGGCTTTCACTTTCACATGCTGGTCCCTCGTCCCAAATCAGGTTAGTGAGACATACGGGGCTGACTCTGCCATTTTCCCACAATGCACCTGTGCCTGTTCTGCTGTCAACACCAGGGCTGCACACACGGCTCTTTTTAGATTGGCTCGTCTCGAGAGGCCCAAATCCCATTAAGTGAAACAAATACAGAGAAGCAGCAGGCGCGGCACAGCTGAGGGAGTAATGTCTCTGTAAACTTTAATGATGACAGCTCTTTACAATTGAGCTGTAAAGATGGGAGACTGTGTCACTGAACTGAACACAAACCAAGTCCGGACTGGGCTAAAATACTGTTACTTCAAAGCAATTGTAAGAAAAAACTAAGTGAAAACAAGACATGAGTACTAGTCTATGTAATGAATAAAAAGCACAATAATGGGAAGATTTGAAATCAAAATATTGATTTTACGTCAGGGGTGTCAAACATGCAGCCCGGGGGCCAGATCCGGCTCTCCAAGATCTTTAATCTGACCCTCGGCTGATTTTTTATTAAAGGTCCCATGGCATGAAATTTTCACTTTCTGAGGTTTTTGAACGTTAATGTGAGCTCCCCTACCCTGTTTAGGCCCCCCCCCCCCCCCATGGCTAAAAGTTGCGAAATGTCTAAACTGAGCATTTGCGGTCCTTTTCTGCGTTTGAAAAAAACACAGCTCAAACGGGCGATTCTGAACAAGGCAACTATGTGACGTCGCATCGAAAAATGCAGCTCCACCCCCCGTCTGGATGTCTACCCACCGTCTCTGTAAATCACGCCCAGAGAGTTTGGACTGCGAATGAGCTACGCAATGCGAAATGCGTTTTTTTTATTTGCCTGGAGGCACGTGCGAGTGTTTCTAGGCTCGGAAGTCCTTTATCTGAGCCTCTGGACCTCTGAAACAGCAGTGGTTTAATTTTATTTTCTGTGAAAATGTGTTTTTTTCATTGAAATGCCTCTCCTTTCTTCCTCCGCGCTTAAAACGCAGAAGTGGGAGACAGCACACAGCGCACCGCTAAAACAAGGAACCAGCGGCACATTTGCCCCCCCCACCCGCTCCTCTAACCTATCTTATTTATTATTTATTTTATTTACTTGTTTATTTGAAGGACAATGTGCAGGTACATTAAAATCTCTGTCCTTCTCATTTGCATTCAAGCAACAAGGCCCAGAACGAGTTGTTCAGAGAGATATTTTCTGACTCTGACTGTGTACATGTGTCTTTGTCATGCAGTGAGTGTTGATTTTGAAGAAGGATTCATTTACAGTATTAGGGAACCATTAAGGCACCATATAAAAGCATCAAGAAGTACCATGTCATGGGACCTTTAAAATATTGGTAATTTTCTGCGCCTCTTTTCTGCAGAGCTTAGCATAGCAGCGTCTCCAGCGCCTCTGTGCGTGGTGTGCTCCCACCAGAGCAGCACAAATGAAGACTTGCCTCTTTCCAAACGCTCTTAAAGGACCATCGTTTTGACTGTTGACCTTAACACCCTCATCGGCAAAATGTCAAAAATGAGAAAAGTGGACGCCGAGTGCAGGATTTTCCAAGAAAAATTGACTAATTCCTATTTGTTCATGGAGGTGAATGGGAAACCTGTATGCTTGTGTTGAAATTGCATTTTTTTTAAAGTTTCAGGTTGTTTTATTATATTATAATATTTTGTAAAAGAAAGAGTTCATCAAATAAAAAAGACTTCTGTAATAGATTTGTGTTTCTCTGCACAAATATTTGGACTTATTGCTATTTTTGGGGTATATATGCCATGAGTTTTCTGATCCGGCCCCTTTGGGATCAAAGTAGGTTGGATACGGGCCCCAGACCAAAATGAGTTTGACACCCCGTTATACCTCTTCTATGACTACTACAACTGCTACCTTTATAGATACGTCTACTATACTGTTACTATGACTTCTATGTGGATTTTACAGCTTAAATAAAAGGTCAGTAATTGTGCTACTGCATTCTACTACTACATATACTACATACATACTACTGGTCATATTACTATATTACTCCTATTAATCACAAGTGAACTGAAATTGCAATTTGAATTTCACTGTTAGAAAAGTTTGCAATTAAGTAGCATAATTTTTCAAATAAAAATGTATCCTTTCTTATTATGTAAAAAAGCTGTTACTGAAATAAAAATAATAATGCATTCGTCTTATAGCACTTTTCCAGCTGAATCGTTTTATAATTTCGGTTCCAGTATCGGTATCGGCCGATATCGATTCAGATTTTTTTTCAGAGAGCCCTTAAAGATCCCATGACATGGTACTTCTTGATGCTTTTATATGGCTCCTTAATGGTTCCCTAATACTGTAAATGAATCCTTCTTCAAAATCAACACTCAGTGCATGAGAAACAGAGATAAGATGAGAAAGATTAATTTTTCTCACTCTGAACACTCTATAATGGGCGTTGTTGCTTGAATGCAAATGAGGAGAAAAGAGCTGGCCAATAGTAGAGGGTGGGGGCATGGCCAAACTCTCCCTCTCGCTCTGAGCCCTCAGCTGATCCATTTCCTTGTTTTTGCACGGGGGGAGAGATTTGAAGCGTTCCATTGAAAAATAAACACATTTCCACATAAAATAAAATTAAACCACTGCTGTTCAAAGGTCCAGAGGCTCAGATAAAGGACTTCCGAGCCTAGAAACACTCGGACGTGCCTCCAGGCAAATAAAAAAACGCATTTTGCATTGCCTAGCGCATTCGCAGTCCAAACTCTCTGGGCGTGATTTACAGAGACGCTGAGTACAGACAGATGGGGGTGGAACTGCATTTGCATTTCTTTTTTCGATCTGACGTCAATAAGGTGCCTTGTTCAAAATCGCCCGTTAGAGCTCCGATTTTTTGTAACGCAGAAAAGGATCGCAAATGCTCAGTTTAGACATTTCGCAACTTTTAACCATGGGGGGGGGGCTAAACAGGGTAGGGGAGCTCACATTAACGTTCAAAAACCTCAGAAAGTGAAAATTTCATGCCATGGGACCTTTAATGCTCTGACTAATCACATTCTAATTCTAATCAAAACTGAAATAGAAGACTGTTATATGGCTGTATGTTTACACGAATATGTAACAAATAATTTTATATTCCAGATAAATACATTTTGTTATTATTTATTATATGTGAAAAGTTAATTAGTGATCTTTACTTCAACTTAAAGGATACATTTGTGGGCCATGCTATGCAAATGAAAATATTGTGGTATTTTTTAAAGTAATTATAGTAATTAATTTATTTAATGTCTTTCTTCAAATCGCAATCAAATATCAAAAAAATCAAATATGTTGCAATACTGTGCTTCATATTTATGAACTCCCCCTCTGCCAGCAGTCATCACATACCATGGTCTGTATTACCCCGTAGGGTGTTAATATGCCTGCGTGTCTATGGCTGTTTTGGCTGCATCTGGAGAATGATTTACACAGTATTGATCCTCCGGCTCTCTGCTGCAGAGCCACAATAAAATCACTGTTTACAGCATCTCCTCCAGTCTTTATCGCCATCTTGTTTTAGGGCAATATAGTGCACCCGGAGACACTTAACATGACAAATCATCGCCGTGGTAACCGCCAGGGACAGAGGGACAAACAGACCCGGCACTATCACCTGTACCGGCATAAGTCAATACTATAGGAGCAGGTTTGATGGGAACGGTCCGTGCACGGGCGTGTGGTACATTTCAATAAAGCACCAACTGGAAGTGAGACAAGGACGGAGATAGAAAACAATGAGTGCAGAGAGGGGCCACAGCAGAGCTCAGAGCAGCACAACGGAGCTAAAGACTGAAGTATTCTGAATTATTACAGGATGTGAGACTGAGGAGGACAGTTTTAGCAGCCAATAGTGCCAACCAAATTAAAAACTTAATATACAGCTCTGGAAAAAAATAAGAGACCACTGCATTTTTTTCTGAAATCAGCATCTCTACATGTATTACAGCTAGGGATGCAAAGTATCGATTAATTCATTAATTGATAGTTGATTGACCTTATCGATCGATTAACGATTAACTGATAAGCAGCGTTTTTCACCTGAATTTTAGTGTTTCAATAGGGTCTTTAAGAATATAAGCTATAGTATACATAACACTGAGTCAAAAATATATCATAGTATTATTATATTGTATATTCCTCAATTAATTATTCCTTAGTAAAAAGCAGACAAATGTATTGATGCTGAATAACAAAATACAGTAATCCCTCGCTCTATCGCGGTTCGCGGATTTTTTTTATTTATTTATTTATTTTTTTATAGTGTAACATTTTTTTATAGTGTAACATTGTGTTCTGTGTCCTGATTGGCTAAGAGACTAGACCAGGACTAAACGTGGACTAAACCAGGTCTAGACCAGAACTAAACCAGGTCTAGACCAGGTGTAAGAGCCATTTCGTACATTCTGTGTGTGGGAGCCATTTTGGTATGTGTTCTAAATATTCTGTTTCCTGTCCCGCCTTGATGTTCAGGAAATGCATTCTGATTGGTCCACTTTGATCCTTTGTTCTTTGATCTTTTATCTTTGATGCTATCTGGTATATATCCACCCACAGCACACATCTCCACACACAGACACGAAGACACGAAGACACAGAAGACAGAGGACACGGAAGACACCACACCAAGACACATATACACACACAAGGGGAAACGGCTAACTTATCCACACTACCTACGTAGGTAGGTAGTGTGGATAAGAAGCCGCGGTCTGGTGGCCAGGAGGATACCCCGAGACCATAGAGTATCGGATGAGCCAAGAAGACGGGGTATTAGGACGTCCTGGACCACAGAAGCTACACAGTCTTTTGACCGTCACGTAACAACGTGGGACGTCACGTAACAAGGACGTCACGTGAGGACGTCACGTAGGGAAGTCAAGAACGACGTTAGGAAGTGCATGAGGACGTCATGAGGTCGTCATGTAACGCCGCGTAATAGTCACGTAAGAGTTTAACATCGGACGTCTCCCGGGTGACAGACGGGATACGCACCGCTACAAGGCACATATGGACACCAAGGAAGGACGTCCAATAGCATCGTCAACAACGCAACATAGGGTGAGTCCTGTCGGGAGCCAAGAAGTACAAGGAAGCCCGGTCTCCCAGTGACAGGCAGGAGCTCACCACTATACGACACGCAAAGACGTCAAGAAGGACATCACAACACATACAGAGCCTAACACAACACGCATAGGAAAACCACAAGCCTTAGAAATTCATCTTTCCATTTCCCTCTTTATTCACCTTATTTGTATCCACTCTGTATGACATTCACTTTAGTAAAGATAGAAAAGACAAACCTTTTGATCCAAGACTCTTTATTTACATTACGTGACACGTCGGAAAGAAACTTCAAGGAACACAGAGGCCGAGGCTAGTGAGGCGGTTCGCCGCACTCACACCAGGTCTAAACCAGGTCTAAACCTGGACTGGGCCTGGACTAAACCAGGACTGGAACAGGTCTAGACCTGGACTAAACCAGGATTAATCCACCACATGCCGCTGCTAGTTTCGTGCGGCTGGTTTGTGGTTTGTCGATCTCGTGCTCAGCAGCCCCGGTGTACGCGCGGGCAGTGCCGTTGAGTGAGCGCGGTGCGCGGTTGCCTTGTTTCGTGACCACGTGGGTGCGCGTGTCCGCGATTAGCGATTAATTACAATTAATGCATTTTGTTCGACCAACGTCTTGATCGACAATTAATCGTAAGTCAATTAATTGTTGACATCCCTAATTACAGGTGATGTTCATGGATGTATGGCACAACAATGGGCCTCATCACGGTATCTCTGTGCATTCAAAATGCCATCTGTGCATAAAATGCATCTGTGTTCTTCGTCCATAACAGATGCCTGCCATAACCCCACCACCACCATGGGCCACTCAATCCACAACATTGACATCAGCAAAGCGCTCACCCACACGACGCCACACACGCTGTCTGCCATCTGCCCTGAACAATGTAAACCGAGATTCATCCATGAAGAGAACACCTCTCCAATGTGCCAGACACCATCGAATGTGAGGATTTGTCCACTCAAGTCTGTTACGGCGACGATCTGGAGTCAGGTTAAGACCCCGATGAGGACGACGAGCATGCAGTTGAGCTTCCCTGAGACGGTTTCTGACAGTTTGTGCAGAAATTGTTTGGTTATGCAAACCAATTGTTTCAGCAGCTGTCCGAGTGGCTGGTCTCAGACGATCTTGGAGGTGAACCTGCTGGATGTGGAGGTCCTGGGCTTGTGTGGTTACACGTGGTCTGCGGTTGTGAGGCCGGTTGGATGTACTGCCATATTCTCTGAAAGGCCTTTGGAGACGGCTTATGGTGGAGAAATGAACATTCAATGCACGAGCAACAGATCTGGTTGACATTCCTGCTGTCAGCATGCCAATTGCACGCTCCCTCAATGCTTGTGACATCTGTGGCATTTTGCTGTGAGACAAAACTGCACATTTCAGACTGGCCTTTTATTGTGGGTAGTATAAGGTACACCTGTGCACTAATCATGATGTCAGATCAGCATCTTGATGTGGCACACCTGTGAGGTGGGATGGATTATCTCAGCAAAGCAGAAGTGCTCACTATCACACATTTAGACAGATTTGTGAACAATGTTTGAGAGAAATGGTAATATTGTGTATCTGGAATGAATTTTAGATCTTTAAGTCCATTTCATGAAAAATGGGAGCAAAAACAAAAGTGTTGCGTTTATATTTTTGTTGAGTGTAGTAAAATCAGAAAAACTGAAAATTTTGCAGTGGTCTCGGTAGTATTCCATGATACTACTACTGCTACTGCTACTACTACTGCTACTACTACAACTACAACTACTACTGCTACTGTGATCTACAATTACATGCTATTCCTGTTATACTACTACCTAACTTCTGTCACAATTACTACTACCACCTACACATGTCTACCAACTACTACTACCAGCACAACTACTACCAACACTACCACTCAAAATTAGTACTACCTACAAATTGCTATCAACTACCAGTAACTAGTACAACTACTACTATTACCACCACTACTATCAATTCTACCACTTCTACAATTATTACTATAATTCTACAACAATTGCTACAGTTACTATTACAACTACTACTACCACCACTACTACTCCTACTACTACATGCTATACCAATTACTACTACAATTACTACTACCCACAAATTGCTACCAACTACCGTTAATGACTACAAGTACTAACACTACTACTAATAGCTATACCACTACTACTACCTACAATAACTATCACAATGACTGCTGCCTACAAATTCCTGCCAACTACCACTAAATACTACTACTACTACTACAACTACTACTACTAGAAATGAGTGGAGGACACACAGCTGAGCACAGAGCAGACAAATGGAGCTAAAGTCTGAGGTACTTTGAATTATTACGGGATGTGAGACTGAGGAGGACAGTTTTAGCAGCTGATAGTTTAGAGTGAACTGTACACACAACAGAATTAACAACATAATGTAAACATAAACATAAAAGTTTACTTTATTACTACAATGGTTAATGGTTACAACAGCAACACTTGGTTTGAACTACTGACTACAACTATTATTACTACTACTACTATCTGTTACTGCTACATTACTACTAGCACCACAAACAAGTACTACTACTGCTACTACCTACAACTACTATCACAGTTATTACCATCTACAAAATGCAACTGCCATTACTACTTTCATCGCTACAACAACTACCACAACTACAACTACCAGTACTATTGTGTATTAACATTACTACCACTACTACTATCACAGTTATTACTATCTACAAAATGCTACCAACTGCCACTACTACTCCCATCACAACTACAACTACTACCAGTACTATGTACTACCATTACTACTACTACTTCTACTACTACTACCAGTACTATTATGTACTACCATTACTACCACTACTACTATCACAGTTACTACTATCAACAAAATGCTACCAATTACCACTACTGCTACCATCACTATTACAACTACAACTACAACAACTACTACTACCAGTACTATTATGTATTAACATTACTACCACTACTACTACTATCACAGTTACTACTATCTACAAAATGCTACCAACTCAGGAATCAGGAATCAGGAATCAGGAAGGTTTTTATTGCCATATGAGTGAACAGGTTCACAACATTAGGAACTTGCTTCGATACCTAGAGCGGACAGACACTCCGAGCACCAGGGCTGCCATTCGCGGCGCCAACTTGGTTGCAGAGTAGAAAAAAGATGCAACTGCCACTACTACAACTACAACTACAATTACAACTACAACTATTACTACTACTACTAGTAGTACCAGTACTATTATGTACTACCATAACTAGCATTCCTACCACTTCTACTACTATCACAGTTACTACTATCTACAAAATGTTACCAACTGCCACTACTACTCCCAGCACTACTACTACAACTACTACTACTACCAGTACTATTATGTACTACCATTACTACCACTACTACTATCACAGTTACTACTATCTACAAAATGCTACCAACTGCCACTACTACAACTACAACTACAATTACAACTACAACTATTACTACTACTACTACTACTACTAGTACCAGTACTATTATGTACTAAAATTACTACTACTTGCCATACTACTACTACTACTACTACTACAATTACCACAGTTCCTACTACCTACAAACTATATTGTACCACTATATACTACAGTACTACAGCTGCCACTACACCTCCAGCCTCTGTGTCTCTCAAAATGCCCCGAGAAGAACATTGGAGATGATGTTGTGTAAACACGGACCTCAAAGTCCTGGTGAAAACTCGTCTCTTTGAAAACCTGTCAAGGGCCATAACAAACCTGGAACAAATGTGAACAGATTTTAATTAAAGACATTGACCTGGAGGTGTCTGTGAATGCACCGTCACAAAACTGCGATCCACAGATGGTTTTTGAACACATCTCTTTAGAGACACGGGCTTAGAAGGAGGATATAGAAGGATTTCAAAGGTGCAGCTTGTCTTTAGAAGATGCTACGACCATGAGAGGAAAGAGGAGATTTATGTTAAAGCTAAAATGGTCCTATATATTACCATCTGGCTAAAAAAAAGGCATAAGAAGGAGCTCTTGTAGTTTCTTAAAAGGATTTGTGAAAGTAAATGAGCGACTGCACGAGCTCGAACTTGCTCAACCTTGAAAAGACGAGAGGAGGTGAATAAAACCGCGAGCAGTTTGATTTATGGGGCAAATTTACTCCGATCGATTTTAATAAAGCTAAAAAAAAAACATCCATATTTAATAAAACAGGCCATGGTGTAAATGTCATGCCTGACTCATGGATACAAATATGGATTTTAATAATGCCAGATCCAGATAAAGAAAGCTTAACATGTGATGAAGTTTATTATTGCAGAAAATTTCTAGTCATTTTGGATAAAGGGAATAAGCGTGTGGCATTCATATTTTACTATAGAGTTGTCAAAACTATCGAAAATCAGATACTAAACAAATACTAAGACTGGTATCAAAACTAGATACTCATATTCATTTAAATATCTATTCTGCAAATAAAACTGGATAAAATTTGGCCTTTAGTTACAACATTGTCTAATTAAGCTTTTAAAATGGTCATATTTGAGTCTATTCCTTATTGAAATAGAGTTTTAAATTTGAATATTGTAACACTATACTACCAGCGGTTCCCAAAATGGGTCTGGGGTCTCCCTAGGGGGCCGCAGAAGTTGTTCATAAAACAAACATAAAAGAAGAAATTTAGTTTAAAGAGGTCTTCACTATAAATATAAAACATTTGCCACACATGTAGTGGTCTGGCGTAGTGTACTAGTTTGTACACAAGCCAGAGGCGGATTAGTGAAGGTTAAAGGGAGCGCCCACCCACTCCATACGCACTGTGATCTGTACTTCATAAATGTACATAAGGTTAGAAGAATTGTTTTTAAAATGCCTTAACCTTTATTCAAAATGTGTTAAAACTATAGTAATCGCCTCGGGGCAAAACACTGACAGACGCTCTATGGAAATGATTCAAAGTTCAAAAGTTGTATATTAGAAACTTAATTTAACAGTGACCTAGTGGAGGTCATGTTTAAGTATTGAAAATAAGGAACTTTTTTCCTAAAGTTCGATATGTGTACAGATATTACCCTTATCCAGCAGACATTTTCAAGTTTTTTTTTTTTTTCCAGTAAGTAACCTATAGAACATTTGTATTTGTGGACTTTATTATTCCCTAAAGAAAATATGACTGACACTTAAATGACACTGACACTGCTGCTTAAATGACACTTAAATGACACTGACACTGCTGCTTAAATGACACTTAAATGTCACTGACACTGCTGCTTAAATGACTCTTAAATGACACTGACACTTAAATGACTCTTAAATGACACTGCTGCTTAAATGACACTGACGCTTAAATTACTCTTAAATGACACTGCTGCTTAAATGATACTTAAATGACACTGACACTTAAATAACTCTTAAATGACACTGACACTGCTGCTTAAATGACACTGATGCTGAAATGACGTGGACACTGCTGCTTAAATTACACTTAAATGACTCTTAAATGGCACTGACACCACTGCTTAAATGACACTGTTGCTTAAATGAGACTTAAATTACACTGACACTGCTGCTTAAATGTCTCTTAAATTACACTGACACTGCTCCTTAAATGGCACTGACACTGCTGCTTAAATGGCACTGACACTGCTGCTTAAATGACACTTAAATGACACTAACCCTTCTGCTTAAATGACACCATTTAAGCTTTATTACACATTGTGTGTTTTACTTATTTACTTATTTGTATTATATACACTGTACTTTTGCTACGGTTATGATGTTTTAGTCATGGTGTTTATTGTCTTGTTTATCAGATGTTTAATGTTCACTGTGGACCTAGGGGGCGCTGCAATATCAAATCCTGTGTGTGCAACCTTTTTTGACAATAAAGCTGACTTGAACTTTGAACCTCCTGCATTTGACCCATCCTTCAATGCGCTTCATCTTATGTGGGTACCCTGTCAGGAGAGTCACGTGTATACATTTACATAACAGTTTTCTATCTTCAACCTCTTCAAGGAACAAAGTCATTCATCCACATCCACACAGTGGTGTACACAGACACTGGGAGAGAGCCAGATTACTTGTCTTGCCCAATAACACAAGGGTGAAGAAGGGTGGAGCTGACTGTTCTGCTATGTTTTTAATGCGCCTATATTACACAAAATTGATTTTTGTGAGTTTTTATCCATGTCATAATGTCGTTCCCTCATGAAAAACCTACCTGGAGTTGTTTTATTATTGTTTGATTAATCCTGCATTATTAGTCTGTTGTGATGTCATGTAGTGGTAGTTTTCATGATCCAAATGATTCTAGTGGAGGTGTGTGGAGTTTAAATCTATCTATCTTACTACATGACATCACAAGGTGGATCAGAGTGCTTTAGAGAAGACCTCAACCTAAATATGCAAGATTTGTATGTTAAACGTGAACGTAAATAAAGAAAACACAACTCCAGAGATGTTTGTGATGAGGAAACAACATTATAGCATTTAACAACAATCAGAAAAAAAGCAAAAGATGGGTCCTTTAATGCTAATGCTCGGATCAGAGGAAGAACTCTCACTGATTGAACTACTGCCACCCCAAGATACTTAAATGATCCAAAGCAAAATACATAGAAAACATGACCAGTTTTAAAATAATCCCTTATGTTTTCTTCTTATACACAGGGTAATTAGATGAGCTCTTGCTTCTGCACAGATAATCTATATTCAGTGCACCCATCGCACTACGGAGACACAAGCGTCAATATTTTCAGTAGAAGCATGAGCCTCCTGACATTGGCCTCATTTATTGTCTGTAAAGTGACAGTCCCCCCTCTCCATGTAAAGCCAATGCAGACAACATGCTAATAATATTCACAGATCAATATACATAAGAACCTAAGATGATTCGTGTTTGGGAAAATGGTCACGATTGTCAATAAAGTCTGTCTGGACCGCCTCATTCATACACGCCATGTTGTGGATTCAGTTTCTCCTTTGTCTTTGTCATATCGTACTGTGCGTTGTGAAGTAGAATGCACATTTGTAAACGTGTGTGTGTCTGACCAAAGCGTTCTTGTTTTCTTTTGCATTGTTTTACATATTATTACACAGCGTATCTCAGCTAAGAATAATGGAAGTGATCCACATTAGCGCAACATCAGACACATCTATGACACCCATGTGTTTATGAAGGAGAACTGGCCTTGTCTGACGTGGATCACACTATTAGGATTTCGGGAAATGAAATGTTATACAGAAAGGCAATGCTGAAAATGATAAATCTCTTCATCGCTGCTACAAAATATTAGTGTGACAAGCTGAATATACTAAATTAATTAAAGGTCCCATGACATGGTACTTCTTGATGCTTTTATATGGCTCCTTAATGGTTCCCTAATACTGTAAATGAATCCTTCTTCAAAATCAACACTCACTGCATGAGATATGACTATTATTATTCTGAGTGTTGCTGCTTCACTGCAAATGAGAAGGACAGAGAGATTGGCTGAGGAGCGGGGGGGCGGGTTTCCCCCGCAGCTTAGCGCAGCTTGGCTCCGCTCTGTCTACTCTTCCGTGAGAGACAGATGGGAGACTTTGCAATGAAAAAAAGCATATTTACACAGAAAATAAAATTAAACCACTGGTATTTCAGAGGTCCAGAGGGTCGGGTAAGGGACTTGCGAGCCTAGAAACACTCGCAGGTGCCTCCAGGCAAATAAAAAAACGCATTTCGCATTGCGTAGCGCATTCACAGTCCAAACTCTATGGGCAGGATATACAGGGACGCTGAGCGGAGACAGAGGGAGGGGCTGGAGCTGCATTTGCCGATCTGACGTCAATCAGGTGCCTTGTCTGAACTCGCCCGTTTCAACGCGAGGTTTGTGTAACGCAGAAAAGGACCGCAAATGCTCAGTTTAGACATTTCGCAACTTTTAGCCATGGGGGGGGGGGGGCCTAAACAGGGTAGGGGAGCTCACATTAACGTTCAAAAACCTCAGAAAGTGAAAATTTCATGCCATGGGACCTTTAATATAGAGTATGTAACTTGTTGTAGGTGGAGCTGCAGTACTTATGACCACTCGACCAGAGGGGTCTTATCCAGTTCTTATTATAAATCCACGCTAAAAAGCTACGCACTGCTGCTTGGTAAAGCTTGGGGCCCATTATGTGAATTTATAGTTTGAGTGTAGTCACTTTTTATGCTTTTCACATTAAAAGTTTTGTTAAAACAAATCTACATGGGGGAAATGACAATTTAGTTCGTCTGCTCTCATGAGACTAGAAATTAGACTAGAGATATTTTTGGATTTGTAACTGCAGTTCTGTATAATGTAACTTCAAGCTGTAAGTTTTGTAAGGACTAAAACGCAACTTCTATACTTTAATCCTAGTGTGATTTTCATATTTACTGACCGTATGTTTGTTTACATTTTCTGGTGGAGGGTCTCTTGTTTTTCTCAGGACAACGCTATTATTTCACCAGAAATGTTCCACAATATGATTTAAACTAGAGCTGTCAGTTTAACGCCTTAAATAGATTAATTAATTACACTGCAAATGAACGCGTTATAAAAATGAACGCAGTTAATTATGAGCAGTAATTCAATGCACGCACATTTTAAATTTGGCGTGCAGCGGACAAATCGCTGCCAGGGCCTTTGAACGGCAAGTTTATTTACAAAAAGAACGAAGACGGACGATCAACAAGAACGCGCTGATTTGTAGCTTTTGTCAAAAAGAATTTTCCAATCACCGAAGCTGCTCCAGCCTGATGGATCATTTGAACGACAAACACGTCTGGACAAGTTCCATCCTTACCGGTGATAGAGCGAGCGTGAGCGCACTTCAACAAACCACCAAACCAACAAACCAACAAACCACGCTGCAGAATTTGGGAAATGAATGAGGAAAGCGACCACAGAAAAACTGACAAACTCAATCGCAGAGTGGATTGCCTCTCTCACTCTCTCTCAATCTCTCGCTCAATCTCTCTCTCTCTCCATCTCTCGCTCTCTCTCAATCTCTCTCTCTCTCAATTTCTCTCAATCTCTTTCTCTCAATCTCTCTCAATCTCTCTCTCTCTTAAAATATGATTAATTACATTAATTAATTACAAATCCTGTCATTAATTAGATTTTTTTTTTTTATTATTGCCTGACAGCACTAATTTAAACCTATTTTGCATTTATCCTTTTATTGACAAAACATACTTGGTTGAGTCATCTGCTTGTTTCCATGGAGATCGCAAAGATTTCTGCCATTTTGTGAAACATTTCAGGAGCTGTTAACCTATTATTATCTGGCATGGTCTTGTATAGGAATAAGGTCAAGTTGACGCCTGCCCCCTGCTGGTTAAAAGGGTCCAAATCCTTCATTGCTCATAATGTAGGTGCGAAAAGCTGGAGGAGAATGAAATATCTTAAAGTGCAAGACTGTTAGCGTAATGGTTTCTTAATGGTGAGACTAAAATGTTGTACTTTGCATTACAAATAGTGGTTTGAGTGCTGTGGAGCCTTCTTTTAGAAAATGATAGTTTTTAGAGACACTATCTCAGTAATAGCTCCAAAACGTTGCTTTAAATCTGTGAAAGTTTGACAAAGACAACTCCCCACAGAACTCGACTTTTCTTTGGCTGTTCCAGTTCAAAACAGGAATACTCAAAGTCGATGACAAACTCCACATTAGTCTATATTTGTAAATATATTTGTAAATCAGTACTGGGTGAAATTAAAGCACCCATATTACACTATTTTCTGATCTATGCTATTTTATGTTATCTTTATCAAAAACATACCCAGAGTTGTGGTTTTTCAAAGAGTAAACACTGTTCCACCTTGTGATGTCATGTGGTAGTACAGGAAGTGCTCTACTGCAAGGGTCTGCAACCTTTTCCTCTGGTGAGCTACTTTTACAACGAAAATGACAGAGAGCTAGAGCTAGAGCTGCAAGAAATTGAGCTGATATAAGACGACAAGCCTTAGATAGGATACAGTTAGTTGCTTATTAAAGAATACAAAACAACAACAACAACAACAACAACACCATTATCCATTTATTAGAGCACAGAGTTAGGCATCAAAACTATACATTGGTTGAGCGGTCAGATCCACTGACCCACAGGTTGGCGGTACGCTTCCAGCTCCCACAGATGAGTGCTGCCATTGTGTCCTTGGGCAAAACACTTAACCTCACCTCACCCCCAGAGTCTGTGTACACCGGTAGCCCCCATGACAGAAGATACATCAAGGCCGGTTGCGTCAAGCGACGTGGGGCCGTCCTCCCATGGACCCACCGCCCGCAGGAGGATCCGTGGGGCCGGTGCATGGGGGGCAGCAGTCCAAACAGATCTGCTGCCCCTGCGACCCGAAGGCTCAGAAAAGCGGAAGAAAATAAATGAATTATAGATTTACAATGATAATAGTCAATTAATCAGCATAACATCTATAAATACCTTTGGGAGCCACTTGGAAGGGGGTGGAGAGCAACTGGTGTTTCCTGAGCTACAGGTTGGAAATCCCTGATCTACTGTGTTTAAAAATTCCATACACCTTCACGAGAATCATTTAGATAATTTCAGCCCTGGAATTGCCGATCTCTACTACCCGAAAGGTAAAAGGAGGTGTTAAGTTGAAAACTACAGCTTCATTACATCACAAGGTGGAACAGAACATTTTGTTGCTTGTAGTAAGTGTAGAGACTGAAGACTTTAGCCCAGTGGTCGGCAACCTTTACCACTCAAAGAGCCATTTGGACCCGTTTCACACAGTAAAGAAAACACTGGGAGCCACAAAACCCTTTTGAAATTTAAAATGAAATAATGCTGCATATGATGTTTTTTGTTTGTTTGTTTTTGCCTTTGTGCCAAAGAATTACATTTTGAAAATGAACAAACAAAAATAAAATACATTTTAATCAAATACAGTGGTCCCTTGCTATATCGTTCATTTTTCGTGGCCTCACTGTTTCGCTGATTTTTTTATAGTGTATCATTGCGCATTGTGTTCTGTGTCCTGATTGGCTAAGGGACTGTAGACCTTTGCCGATTCGTCAGTCCTTCTCCTCCATGTCTCCTGTACAGGACAGAATGCGTTCAGCCAAATTTATATAAATGTTCGATCGCAGTGTGACTCTGAAGTGCTGTATGTTTGCAAGTTTCTCCCCGACAAAACCCGCCATAGTGAAGCGGCACCAGGACGAAGAGGTTTGGTCAGACGAACTGTGAAATACACGCAATATGTTTAGGGCCTGAAAACAGGTTTGGATCTTTGGTTTCATTCTGTAATATCTTTGCAGATTTCGCCTATCGCGGGTTAGAACGTGACCGCTGCGATAAACGAGGGATCACTGCACTGAGCCGCATCAGAGGCATCAAAGAGCCACAAGCGGTTGAGGAGCCGCAGGTTGCCGACCCCTGCTTTAGAATAAACCGGTCAACAGATTCACTATTAGGCCGAAACATTAACGGTGCATTGTGTAACTTTTCTGGTGGAGGGCCAATCAAATGTTTTTCTCCATGGAGATGTTATTGCTTTGTCTGAAATGTTTCACAGTATGACATTAAACCTTTCTGTCTTCAGGGAGACCAAATAAGACCAAGTTAGAAGTCAGATCTGTGGAGAGGCAACCCCACTCACTGTCAGAATGTTTGTTTTTCTAGGTATTTTTGAGCTTTAAAGCCACCTGTAGTTGATTAAATATAAGGTAGAGGTGTTTAATGTCATACTGTGGAACATTCCAGGCAGAGCAATGACATCTCCATAGAAACAAGCAGGTGATGGACCTCCAACCAAAAAAGTTAAATAGTGCACTTTTAAAGCAACACCAGGCTACTGCTAGTTTAAATAAGTTTATAGACTCTCAAAGGTTTAATGCGGAAACATTTTTAGAAAAAAAGCATGAAACAAAAAGCCATGGATTCATAATTATTCTGTGCAATAATTTCGTATTCCTGTTTCGTATTTCCTTTTCATATTCTATGTGTTGATGGGCCAAAGGGATTTCCTATCACAGTATGCTGCATAAATACTGTTTAAAGAGAGAGAAAGAGAGAGAGAAAGAGAGAGAGAAAGAGAGAGAGACAGAGAGAGAGAGAGAGACGGAAAGTGAGAGAGAGAAAGATAGAGACACACACAGACAGAAAGAGAGAGAGCGAGAGAGACAGAGAGAGAGATGGAAAGAAAGATGGAGAGAGAGAGACACACACACAGAGACAGAAAGAGAGAGAGAGAGAGAGAGAGAAAGACAGAAAGTGAGAGAGAGAAAGAGAGAGAGAGACACATACACAGACAGAAAGAGAGAGACAGACAAAGAGAGAGAAAAGGAAAGAAACACACAGAGAGAGAGAGAGAGACAGACAGGGAGATGGAGAGAGAGAAAGAGAGAGAGAGACACACAGACAGAAAGAGAGAGAGAAGAGAAAGACAGAGAAAGAGAGAGACACGCAGAGAGAGAGACAGACAGAAAGAGAGAGACACAGAGAGAGAGAGAGACAGAGAGAGAGAGAAGAGACAGAAAGAGAGACAGAAAGAGAGAGAGAAGAGAAAGACAGAGAAAGAGAGAGACACACAAAGAGAGAGACAGACAGAAAGAGAGAGACACAGAGAGAGAGAGAGAGAGACAGAGAGAGAGAGAAGAGACAGAAAGAGAGAGACAGAAAGAGAGAGAGAAGAGACAGACAGACAGAGAGAGAGAGACAGAAAGAGAGAGAGAGAGAAGAGACAGACAGACAGAGAGAGAGACAGAAAGAGAGAGAGACAGAAAGAGAGAGAGAGAAGAGACAGACAGACAGAGAGAGATTGTATTGACCCAGAGGGAATTTATAATCTAAAAGAAGAAAACTAAAAAAAAAACCACACACTTAAAATGCACCATGTTTGGTCTGATGTTGGCACTGCAGCGTCTGGGGACGGGAGAGGGGCTTTGGTCTCTGATAGATCTGTGTGTGTGTGTGTGTGTGTGTGTGTGTGTGTGTGTGTGTGTGTGTGTGTGTGTGTGTGTGTGTGTGTGTGTGTGTGTGTGTGTGTGTTGACTGCTGTGAAATGCCACACGCTGGGCTGTCATGACCCCAGCCCGGGTCAGAGGGGCAAAAGGGCACATGCTATTACACCTCAGACTGAATCCATCACAGGCAGTAGAAAGCTCGCAGTACTTCAGAGTAGTACTTCAAGTAAATGAAATACTTGAGTCGTACTACCTCTACCCCCAGGAGCTCATCGAAATGCAGTACCTGATCTATGTATTCACAAACCTCCTTCACGTGGAATGAAAATAACACGTGAAAATCAAAGGAACAAATGTGTGCAAAGTTTCCCGGTGTGTTGTGATGAGGTGCACACGCCACTGGGCTCCAACAAAGAAAAATGCAATTGTAGCAGAATTAACAATTTGCACAGATTTAAGGAAGCGACTGTTCACCTGCCGGCACTGAGAGGTGAGAGAAAAATCCATTTCCTTTTTGCGTTGCATTATTCATTGGAGGCGTTCGGGGCTTTCTGGATGTGATTTCCTGGCGCGTACTGTAAACAAGAGACTGTAGTGTTCACTCTCAAAATGGAAAGACAAGAAAACTATATTTGTTTCCAGGCAAAGAGCCGGAGGAGTCTTGATTACTTCACCAGTATTTTTATGCACTGCTGTAGGAAGGCTAAATGAAACCATTCTTCTACGGCAGTGGAGGTTAATGCCAGTGTGCACGGAGCTGTGTGTGTGTGTGTGTGTGTGAGAGAGATAATTTGTGAGCGCCATCTTGTGGAGGATTACAGAAGAGCATTTCAGTTGAGAGATTGCAGAAGTCTAATATCAGTGTCCTCATAAAGTAATACAGCTCTGGAAAAAAAATAAGAGACCACTGCATTTTTTTTCTGAAATCAGCATCTCTACATGTATTACAGCCATTCCATTCCAGCGTCTGTTGAAACACAAAGCTGAGCTACTTCAGTTCTGGCACCAGGAGTGGAATAAAGTCACCCAAGAACAATGTGAGAGACTTGTGGAGAGCATGCCAAGACGCATGAAAGCTGTGATTAAAAATAAAGGTTACTGCACCAAATATTGATTTCTGAACTCTTCTTAAGTGTAAACATTAGTATTATGTTTGTGTGAAAAGTCCCTCAGTCGTCCAGGTAGAATCCATGATAAAAGGAGAAGTTCAATTTGTCAACTGGACAAAGTATGTTTGGTTGAAAACGTTTCGCTGCTCATCCGAGAGGCTTCGTCAGCTCTGGTTCTAGTGCTGGTTCGACACTGCTTATATCTAGCTGCAGGGAGGAGCTCCTACACTGAAATAGCTCTGAAACTATCCCCATTAATCTGTCTCTTTGTTTTTCAAATTACTCTGGCGACTAGTTTCGCCTCCCTATTCACGCCTAACGACCCTCTCCACCCATCTGCCCTGG
Source organism: Paratrypauchen microcephalus (assembly GCA_036785185.1). Lineage (NCBI taxonomy): Eukaryota > Metazoa > Chordata > Actinopteri > Gobiiformes > Gobiidae > Paratrypauchen > Paratrypauchen microcephalus. The sequence goes on from JAVJIX010000012.1 coordinate 11,772,298, forward strand.
ATTGTCTGCCCTAATGTTTCTTGGTCTGTTTTGATTTAGGTTTGAGAATGGAATTATATATGGGAGACAAGTTATGTCTGACTCCCCCATTTCTGTTTAAAGAAGGATTCTCTTTTTTGACAAAAATGGCCTCTTTAACTCCCCTCTCAAACCAGTTCTTTTCCCTGGCTAAGATCTGAACCTCACTGTCCTCAAAGGAGTGGCCCGTGGCTTCTAGGTGAAGATGTACGGCAGAAGACGGTCCACTCTGGCACGCCCGTCTGTGTTGGTACATCCTCTTGTGAAGTGTCTGTTTGGTTTCCCCAATGTAGCGCTCACTGCAGTCTTCACTACACTGAATGGAGTAGACCACATTGTTTTGTTTGTGGCTCGGTGTTTTGTCCTTTGGGTGGACGAGTTTTTGTCTTAAAGTGTTTGTGGGTTTGAAATAGACTGGAATTTCATATTGTCTGAAAATCCTCTGTAGTTTTTCCGAACCAGAGCTGACGAAGCCTCTCGGATGAGCGGCGAAACGTTTTCAACCAAACATACTTTGTCCAGTTGACAAATTGAACTTCTCCTTTTATCTTAGTATTATGTTGTTTTAAAATGAATTTGATCTTGTTTCTTTGCATTGTTTGAGGTCTGAAAACATGTATCTTTTTTGTTATTTTGACCATTTGTCATTTTCTGCAAAGAGAGATGATAAAATGATAATAAATGATAATATTTTTATTTGGAATTTGGGGGAAATGTTGTCAGTAGTTTATAGACTCAAACAAAAATGTTCCTTTTGCCCAAACAGTAAAATCAGAAAAACTGATAATTTTGCAGTGGTCTCTTATTTTTTCCCAGAGCTGTATTTAATCATTCTACTTTTCAAATGCAAAGTATTATTGTCTGACATGTTTTATTTTGAATAGCTAAACTACAACTCCAGTAGCAGTACAGTAGCTTTTTTTAAGGACTTTTTCCCCTTTTTTGACCTTCACTTTAAAATGTAGAAGATGGTACTTCTACTTGGTAGAAATAATGTTATAATGAAGTTTTAAACACTGGGCCATAACAAAAGGAGAAATTCAGTTTGTCAACTGGACAAAGTTTATTTGGTCGAATACGTTTTACAGCTCATCCAAGCTGCTTCTTCAGTTCTGCGAAACGTATTCGACCAAATAAACTTTGTCCAGTTGACAAATTGAATTTCTCCTTTTCCTTTCCTTGCCATGGATTCTATCTGGACGACTGAGGGATTCTACACACACTGGGCCATAAGCAGTGTTGGGAGTAACTCGTTACAAAAGTAATTAATTACTGTAATGCATTACTTTTTGGTGTAACGCAGTAATGTAACGCATTACAGGGAAGAAAATCGGTAATATATTACTGGTTACAATGCCAGTAACGCACATTACAGTGCATTTTTAAACTGCTTTGTTTTTGTGGGTTTTGCGTTTTCTTCATACAAAGTTCGCGGATCACCGCGAGATCAGCTACTGAATCTGATAAGTCCGCGCAGAACATTACATTTCATACAAAGTTCCGTGAGATCAGCTAGTGATATAAAAGTCAGCGCAGACCATTCCATTTCCTTTTACTTCGTCTCGAACTGGCAGACTGACAAAGGATGACAGAACCAGAAGAATCGGATAGTGCTAGCTCCTTTTCAAGATGGGCATACGCCCACTACTTTCACTTCGTTCAAAATAAGGACTCCAAGAACATTTGAGTTAAATGCACACTGTGTGTGAATCCCAAACCTCTTTCCACGTCAAAATGCAGTACAAGCAATTTGACGAAGCACTTGCAGAGGTGCCATAGCACCACGAAATTAGTCAGGAAAGGAGAGGATGGGACAGGGAACGATACAACCCCAACAAAGCAGCCGAAACTGATGACCCGACCAGAGAATCTCTGTCTCCCAAATCCTCCTGGATGGCAGGTGAAAGTCATGACACATGAGAGATTTGCACTGTAGATTGCCAAATCCTTATTTCCAGTCATTTTTGCGAGAGTAACTAAAGTAATGCAAAAGTAGTGTAATGCCTTACTTTTTATTTAGAGTAATATTTTAATGTAAGGCATTACTTTAAAATGACAGTAACAAGTAATAAGTAGTGCATTACAGATTTTGAGTAACTTGCCCAACACTGGCCATAAGTCAAAAACATCACTTAATTAATAGCCAGGTACTAGTTGATACTCTGATGTACTGATATTTAGTAAATATTTTAACGATCAAAACTGTATTTTGTCTTAATCTGTCTGAACTTTGAAGCTCAACATTACAACTTGGTTCCTGAAGTAAATTTCTCATTCATTTTTCCCATAAAAGTTTGAAAGCTTGCACAGGGTACTTGGTGACTAATGCCCACAAGACCAGTAATTTAATTTAAAATCTGTTTCTGAAACTTTTTAACCACTAAATTATTAAAGCCTTTTGCAGAATCTTGAGTTTTAAATATGTTTTTTGAAATTTTACTTCCAGAACCGGAGTGTACTTCGAAGTGGGCGGCACTGTTGAGTTTCATTGCCTAGAGAATAGTGTCTTTATTATCATTGTTGTATCAGAATGAACATTGAACCTATCCTTCAGTATGGAAATTGAGATGAACTGTGCTTCATGACAATGCTAACGCTTACAATGCATAATGGTTTCATAACATAATAATGGCACAATATGGGCCTTATTCAAAGAGTCAGGCAGCCAAAGAATTAGGCTGCGTCCCATTTCTCTGTCTTACCCCTTCGTCTTGCCCCTACCGCTTGGTTTTGCGCGTTCATGTGAGGGCAAGGGGTGTCCTGATTCTAATTTTGATCAAGGGCTCGGGCCACGACTGAGGGCTACATACCCCTTGAAACGAAGTAAGCTCTCGACCAGACTTGGAACGAAGGGGTACGCCTACAAGCTCAGGCAGGTTTTGGGATCAGGATGGCAGCGTCACATCGACCAGCCAAGGAGTCTCATAAATGTATTTTCAGCAGTTGTAATTATTGGTTAACAGTTTAGCAGGTTTACAATTATGAAGCTTATGTTCGACGTTACTTTTAGTGAACTGTCGTTGCGGTTTTAATTGTAGCGATGCCTGTTTAGCCGACGTTATCGTTTTCATTGAACTTTCATGTATAAATAAGCTTGTTTTTTTGTCGAGCTGAGGTACCCGATAATCCTTGACATTTGTTTACATTTGTTTGCGTCAGTTGTTGTCGCCTCTGTAGACGTAGCAGCCAGGTAGAGGCAAGGGATGATGACGCAAACGGTAATCGAGTGGCGTCCCATTTCTAAGGGGAACATTCGTACCGCTAGTCCTCTCAGCTTGTTATCGAGGGGCAAGACAAAGACGTAGATAAAAGGGAAGTGGTAAGACAGAGTAATGGGACGCAGCCTTAAACCCACAACCTCCTTTCTGAGAGCACTAACCACTCTGCAACTGTGTCCCCAAGACATTAGGCACTGTCCTTCAACCCACCATTGATATAAAATAAAAGACGTGCACAAAGAGAATCCACCTCACTGTCCTGTAAAGTTTATTCTGACCGTCAGCAAGTCGAGTGCTGTTCTCCTACTGTCCAAAGTGAAGAAAGAGCCCCCTTTGTGCTAATGGGGACTGAAATGCTCAGGGCATAGAAACTCAAACAGCAAAGAAAAGATGATTGAAGGTGCAAAAGAAAAGAAAAAAAAGGATCAATGGTGATTTCCATAGTCTGTAGTCAGGCAATGCAATGTAATCATTACAATATGCCCTAATGAGAAGGAGGTCGATACTTGGCTGGGTCCTTGGCTGTTTGCTCTGCTGTGGTCCAACAAAACTGCTGTAATTAAGAAATCTAAGGGCGATCTACACCTGTCTGCACCAAATCTGTAAGCCCGCAGTCGACCAGGTAGGTTTTATTCTTTTATTCTATCTTTTATCTATTTTATAATGCCGTTTATTCATTAAAAACACACCTGGAGTTGTGTTTTGTTTCATTCACACATGTTTAACACACAAACCCTGTGTATTTAGGCTGAAACTGAAAACTGTGTTCCACCCACGTGTTGGCATGGTAATACACAAGCTCCACTGTGTTTTTAAACTCCATACACCTTCATTATAATCAAACCTATAATTACCAGGGACTTCTTCTGAACTAAAGGTAAAAGGTAACATGGCATCACAAGGTGGAGCAGAGCGTTTAGAGCTTTTGAGATGTAGACAAACTAATAAAGAGTTACACAAACATGTAAATTAAACAAAACACAACTCCAGGTATGTTTCTGATGAGGTAACAGCATGTTAACATGGCTTAAAGCTCACAAGAATCCATTTAGAGTAACATGAGAGCTTTGATTAGCAGAGTAGAAAGCGTCTGAGGGCTGATTAAAATTACAAAGCTGCAGCAAAATCAACAAAATTAGATCAGGCTATGTGACTGTAACAAGTATAAGAAGCGCAATGAAGTCAATGAACCCTCATAGCTGCTGTTAACTTCTCTCTGAATGCAAATATGAAGTCCCAGCTCCTAAGAAGACCTTTACAAAGTGTGTTTCAATGAATTTAAACTGGAATGTTAAGCATTTGCATAAAGATTTTTGATGAATAGTTATTTTTAAGTGATTATAATATATCTCAATACAGTATTTTGTAAATTAATAAGACAGACGTTTTGCAATCCTGTCCAACGTCCTGATCCTGTAGTTTATAGAGCCACACTCCCCTCTAGTGGACACAGCCTGTATAGACAAATAAGTAAATCATCACTGAGACTTACAGCTCTGGAAAAAAAAGAGAAAAGAAAAGAGACCACTGCATTTTTTTTTCTCTACATGTATTACAGCCAGTCTATTGCACCAAATATTGATTTCTGAACTCTTCTTAAGTGTAAACATTAGTATTATGTTGTTTTAAAATGAATTTGATCTTGTTTCTTTGCATTGTTTGAGGTCTGGAAACGTGCGTCTTTTTTGTTGTTTTGACCATTTGTCATTTTCTGCAAATAAATGCTCTAAACGATAATATTTTTATTTGGAATTTGGGGGAAATGTTGTCAGTAGTTTATAGACTCAAACAAAAATGTTCCTTTTGCCCAAATACATACCTATAAGTAGTAAAATCAGAAAAACTGATTTTAATTTTGCAGTGGTCTCTTATAATTTCACTTGACTTGAGTTTTGTTTTAATTTTTAAATAGATACCATTATAACAATTTCCCCCTAGTACACTACAATTATCTTTCCCAATAAATAAATAAATAAATAACAAGCTCTCTGCCAGTAATCCTGAAGGTGTGAGATCTGAGTGTTACAGTGTGGTGCGAACAGGCCTGTCTCTGCCCATTCAGTTCAATGATTTTTCTTTGAAAGGTCATATATGACACAGAATTGACTCCTGTGAGCTTTAAAGGGATATGCCACCCCCAGGGCAAATTTGGGCATCTCCCCACAGTGCAGAGACTAAAATAAGTGATGGAAAGCGTTTTCCTGCTCACCCAGCCATTGTCCGAGTCTGTCGCCACTGACCGCCGCGGTATCTGCTGCTCCTCCGCCTTAGACTGGAGTCTAACGTCGCCAGAGAAAGATTTCGGCCAAAAGGAATTAATTTGCTCGATGCGTTTCCCAATTACTTTATGTGTAGTGCGCATTCATATCGAGTGCAAATAAATGTGCAAATCAACACGGAGAGCTTGCCTTGGTCATTTTGGGTGGGAACTATTTTCCAGTGCGGAAGAATACAGCCGAATCACGCAGTACGCTGCCAGGGGAATCCCAGTTACGCACCGGGAAGGGAGTTGCACAACGTGGTGCGTGATTCGATTGTATTCTTCCGCACTGGAAAATAGTTCCCACCCAAAATGACCAAGTCAAGCTCTCCACGTTGATTTGCACATTTATTTGCACTCGATATGAATGCGCACTACACATAAAGTAATTGGGAAACGCATCGAGCAAATTAATTCCTTTTGGCCGAAATCTTTCTCTGGCTACGTTAGACTCCAGTCTAAGGCGGAGGAGCTGCAGATACCGCGGCGGTCAGTGGCGACAGACTCGGACAATGGCTGGGTGAGCAGGAAAACGCTTTCCACCACTTATTTTAGTCTCTGGACTGTGGGAAGATGCCCAAATTTGACCTGGGGGTGGCATATCCCTTTAAGGCATGTTATAATGCTGTTTCCTCATCAAAAATATACCTCAAGTTGTTTTGTGTCTACATCTCCAAAGCACAAATGCTCTGTTCCACCTTGTGATGTCACGTAGTGGTAGTTTTCAAATTAACAGCTCCTTTTACCTTTAGCTCAGTGGACATAGGCAATTCTAGGGCTGAAATTATCCAAATGATGCTAGTGAAGGTGGAAAGTGCAGCACTTCCTGTACTGCCAAATGACGTCAGAGTTTTCAGTTTGAAGAACACAGCCGAAATATGTAGGATTTGTGTGTTAAACATGTGTAAATTAAACAAAACACCAACTCCAGGACTGTTTGTGATCAGGAAACAACATTATATAATACAGCTCTGGAAAAAAAACAAGAGACCACAGCAAAATGATCAGTTTTTCTGATTTTACTACTTATAGGTATGGGTTTGTGCAAAAGGAACATTTTTGTTTGAGTCTATAAACTACTGACAACATTTCGCCCAAATTCCAAATAAAAATATTATCGTTTAGAGCATTTATTTGCAGAAAATGACAAATGGTCAAAATAACAAAACAAAAAAAACAATAAAAAAAGTTTTCAGTTTCATAATACTAATGTTTACACTTAAGAAGAGTTCAGAAATCAATATTTGGTGCAATAACCATTATTTTTAATCACAGCTTTCATGCGTCTTGCCATGCTCAAGTCTTTCACATTGTTTTTGGGTGACTTTATTCCACTCCTGGTGCAAGAACTGAAGTAGCTCAGCTTTGTGTTTGTGTTAGAATTCAACAGATGCTGGAATGGAATGGCTGTAATACATGTAGATGTGCTGATTTCAGAAAAAAATGCAGTGGTTTCTTATTTTTTTCCAGAGCTGTAGACCAGAAAATAGCCTAATATGGACCCTTTAAGGTGCACATGTTTCATAGAAGTGCCCTGGTTTCCCAGAAGGATCGTGATGCAGGTGAAGGGAGATATAATGAGCAAAGTGAATAGAAAGTTTGATCCACAGAACACACAAATATCAAGTTAGACATCACTGTATTAGCCTTACATATATCAGACTGTAGCAGGGAAAATGTGAGGACCAAAAAACTCATATTAACTATTACTGGAATCAGCTTTAAAATAAGTGTGGATTCCTTTTTACTCAATTCCTTCTCAATTCACCTGTGCAGAATCCTGTCAAAAGGTGACATTTTGAAGTCTTTTCCATCATGAAGATATATTATGTTGTTTCGAATTATTCATCGCTATGACAACGGTGCTAATTTCTCATCATTTCTCATCCAACCCATGAGGACTTTGTGATTTGTCTTTCTAATGAAAAAATTAATCAAAATAAGCAAAATAAGGGAGACAATGTAAAAAGTACAGATGCATTATTTTTTATTTTTTCTATACAGAAAGTTAATCTCAAGTCCTTTTTAAGGATTTTTTTTTTTACTTTTATGGTAACTGCTAGAAAATCACATATTTAGATCACCATGTTACCTTTTATTTTATTTTTTATTTTTTTAAATAATTTTTATATTTGCCGAAAACAACATATTAACATGTTTTATAAGTATCACTTTGGTTTTTTTGATGCTCTAAGCCTCCCCTCCCATTGCTCTCTGCGTTAAGGCACCCCCCCTTCAGAGTGCAATCACAACACAATCAGCAGCTAATGAAACAGCACATTACATCAGGTTTGTGTAATTGCTGTGTAGTTTAGTGTTATGTTTTTGTATATTTATATTGGAGCATGAGTGGATTGAGCATTGCACAGAATCTTACAACTAACATAAGGAGGGGAGATGGCTAGATTACTGAAACATGCATGGATGACATCTAAAATCTCTTCGGGGATGTTTCTGATGAGGGAACAACGTTTGAACATTGTAAAAAGCTAAACAAGCAAAAAATAAGTAAATAAATAAATGTTCTAGAGCTCCCTCTTTGAATATGCTTAGTGGTCATTTCAAGTTCAATATAAATAGAGCCAACAGTAGTGTTTGACTATCCTACTCCCAGTCACATACACACACTTATAGACAAGTTATGGGGTGTGTTAGCCCAAAGACACAATAATAGTTAAACCTCAAAATACAGGGGGTCCTCGGGTTACGACGTTGATCCGTTCTTAAGACCCGAATTTCGTCGTAAACCGGATTTTGCCTTTGATCTTCCAACCAAAGCACCAATAACCTTTCCATCTCAATAATTAGACCACTACGCTGCTTGGTTATCACTGCCGCTTTCATAGGAGCAGATCAGAGCCCACATCAGGTACTTCCGCCCACATTGGGCACACACATGAGGCTGTCTTCTTCTCCCTACAACCACAACAGAGCGTATTCTTCCGCCGTGCGCCACGCGCCGTTCGCGTTTGTTTACATCTCTTACCACGCTAAACCGCGTAAGACGGAATGACGCGTAATATATACTTTTTTTTTTAAAATGGGGGCGCGTTCGTAACCACGAAACGTCGTAACCCGAGACCGTCGTAACCCGAGGACCCCCTGTACTCTGTTCCACCTTATGATGTCATGAAGCGGCAGTTTTCAAGTTAACATCTCCTGTTTACCTTACGCTTAATAGAGATTCCAGACGTGAAATTATCCTCCGGAGAAAGTTTCGGGCTACATGAACGTGTCCAGAGGAGAGAGTTCTCCTTCCTTCTTACGTAGCATTTACAGTCAAAGTTACAGGTTTTCCATTTCACTGTCCGTATCCTCTTCAAATGTTACTATAGATATACAGTGAACCCTCGCTGTATCGCGGTTCACTGTTCGCGGCTTCGCTGTTTCGCAGATTTTTTTTTCCAATTTTTTTTTTTTTTTTTTCCAATTTTTTTTTAAGTGTAACTTTTTTTTACAGTGTAACATTCTGTCCTGCGCCCTGATTAGCTAAGAGACTAGACCAGGACTAAACCAGGTCTAAAGCAGGTCTAAACCAGGACTAAACCAGGTCTAAACCAGGACTAAACCAGGTCTAGACCAGGGATGGTAGGGACACCATCAGTCTCTGATGTCCTTCACGAGAGCGCCTGGGTGACAGGAGGTGTGGCCTTTGTTTACTTGCACGAGCCATGGAAGAGAGTGCGAGCCGGACCATGGAAGAGCCAAGAATCAACATGGACGGGCCGGGGGAGCCGCAGCGGGGAGAGCCGCATTCGAGGGAGCCGCAGCGGGGGGAGGACACTCGCGCGCACAGAGGAGACAGTGGCTCTTCCCCGTCACGCCGAGAGGACGAACCCGACCCCGTCCTAGAGAGCTGTGGAGTATTGGCGACGCATTGATAGCGGTCTGATTTTGGACCCGGGGTGAAATGCAACCAACTCTTGTGAGCGCAGGTTGGTCTTACCTGGTCTTGTGGTGAGGACTGGTGCTCAGAGGTGTCTGTTAGCGGTTTGGCACTGTTAGCATTGGCTTGAGTCTTGCCCAAAATGATATCCAGGTCGCTTTCCACTCGACTTTCGCACATGGCATGGATATGTGGTACCAAAACAAACACACGTGTCCGCGCGCACGTGTCCGCGCGCACGTGTCCACGTGTCACGTGCCCCCCCCCCCACTATTAATATATTTTAATGAAAATCTACAAAAGTTTGAGTGTTTAAACAAGAGAAAAATGTGAGAAAATGTTAATACCAGTCTCAGAAAGGTGTATAATGTGTCCGGTGAAGCGTTTTCAGCCTTAAAACATGTAGAATAATTGTAAAATATAAAATTGTCCTACTTCGCGGATTTCACTGATTGCGGGCTATTTCTGGAACCTAACCCCCGCGATAAACGAGGGTTCACTGTCACATCTGATATCTTACGATCCAGCTCCTCTGCTGCAAGGCCGACAGTTCGGCGTCCGGTAAAACAGTCACGATTCAGCTCATCCGCAAAACATTCCATCTTTACATACAGCTACGCAGCGTAAATATTCACGAGGTTTGCTCACAGCTGATTGGCAGGAAAAAAAACAAAAGAGCGCTAATCGTCACGTGAATGGAGTAGTACCAGTAGGGTAATTTACACACGGCCCGATTCTTTCCGAAAAACTAGCCAATTTCAAAGACAAAATGTATGTTTTTAAAGGAACCAATGCTGTTATCTGAAACATGGAGTGGCTTCTTCATAATCTCAAATAGCACATTCTGCAAAAAAACAAAAATCACAATTTCTCCTGTTCGCTCTGCGCGACTTGTGGTGGGTTTTGCCATGGTCGGTCACAAATGTTTCTAGTGAAGGTGTATGGAGTTTAATAACACAGAGAAGCACTTTCTGTATTACCACATGACATCACAAATTGGAATAAAGCCTTTTCGGGTTTCTGAGAGAAGAACTCAGCCTAAATATGCAGGATTTGTGTGTTAAAACATGTGTGAATGAAACAGCTCCAGGTATGTTTGTGAGGAGGAAACAACATTATAACATAGATCAGAAAGTAGAGAAATATGGGCCCTTTAAATAGTATTTGTATTTGAACTGCCAAATTTACTTAAAGGCAAATTAACGTTTTTTTACAATCTGAGCCTTCTTTCGGCAATAAAACAAGTAGTTTTACTCACCCATAGCATTTTTCTGTCAATTGGAGCAGTATCGCAGAACTTATGTTGAGCCGTTCTGTTCTAGTAATGATCCCGTATCCGTTAACATGGTGCTCATATCATATGCTCGGGGCATTACTTTGCGGTGTCCAAATAACACAAACTTTAGCACTTTTCAAATCATAGAAGCCTGATGTCTTTATGTAAGATTTCGTTTGAAGCAAAAGTGGCCTGTAATCCGAGATTTAGCCATAGTTTCGAGTAGATGAGGACGCCAGTGCGCATGCGCGGACTGTGCTCTCAGCTCCCGGGACCCAAACATGAAACGCAAAGCTGAAAACTATGGATAAATCTCGGATTACAGGCCACTTTTGCTTCAAACGAAATCTTACATTAAGACATCAGGCTTCTATGATTTGAAAAGTGCTAAAGTTTGTGTTATTTGGAGACCGCAAAGTAATGCCCCGAATACTCATGCTAACGGATACGCTACAACATAACTTTCTTCAAACAGCTCCAAATGACACGAACGTGATATGGGTGAGTCAAACGACTTGTTTTATTACCGAAAGAAGGCTCAGATTGTAAAATAATGTTACTTTTCCTTTAACGAATCTTCAACTTCAACTGTGCCCATCAGGCATTTTCTAAGTGGACAGTGCATTAATCCTACCATTAACAACAATACAAATGAGTGACTGTGAGTTTCTGTGAGGCAAATTCACAAACAAAAGCCTAGAATCACCTTTTATTGTAGTACTTTTTACCGCAAAACATATTTCACTGTTCAGCCCAATTACTAGCCAACCTTTCACTTCTCAGACAACAAAACGACTGCATGATGTACTGCAAACTACAATGGCGCTCAGTTGAAATCGCTTCTCAAAATACGTGGGACTTTTTCTCAAATAACACAATCCAAGCATTTGTGGATGTGTCATTACTGGTTCACATGCTGAGAATGTGATGTCCCCAAAACATGAAAGCATCACAGAATTAGTAGTCGGCTATGAAGTGTGTGCTAAAATAACTGTCAACAAGATCAGAACAGAACAGAAAAGCATCTCCTCATGGACACACTTACAAAAGGGGAAATTACCCAACAGAAAACACAACCAAACCAAAGCCAGGGTAAAATTGTACCACGGGCTAAAAGTAGCGCCAGAAAAGGACAGATAATGAAATACTGGACATGGAATGTTTTTGACTGGGTCTATTTTTTTCTCTCAAAGCTGATCTGAAAGTGGAAAGGAACAAAACCAAAATTAGAACAGGGAGCGATGAGGGAGCCGTGACTTTATAGCAGATCTGCTGGTTTGTACTGTACTGCTGATTGGAGATAAGTGGACAAAAAATGTTCAAGTTAAAGGTTCATGACATAACTTTCCTCGTGGAGGCTCTGTCACCTATTTGTCTTCATGAAAATGTTATTGCTTTTTCTAGAATCTTACAGTAGAGATTAAACCTATCTATCTCATGGGAGACAACTATAGACAACATTGCGTGAAAAGTCCCTCAGTCGTCCAGGTAGAATCCATGATCAAAGGAGAAGTTCAATTTGTCAACTGGACAAAGTTTGTTTGGTTGAAAACGTTTCGCCGCTCATCCGAGAGGCTTCGTCAGCTCTGGTTATTGTACTGGTTAGACACTGCTTATATCTAGCTGCCGGGAGGCGCGTCCTACAATGACAAAGCTCTGAAAACGATCCCCCCTAATCTGTCTCTTTGTTTTTCAAATTACTCTGACGGCTGGTTTCGACCCCCTATTCAACGTCTAACGACCCTCTCCACCCCTCTGCCCTGGCTCTGTTTGACTGGTCTAAGAATCGCATGGGGGAGTGAGACATAACTTGTCTCCCATTTATAATGCGATTGAACTTCTCCTTTGATTATAGACACCATTACAGGTCAGGACTGTGGAGAGGCAACCCTATTCACAGACAGAATTATTGTATTTTACAACAATAGAAACACCAATGTAATGTAATGATTGATGTGTTTATTGTCATACTGTGGAACATTCCAGACAAAGCAATAACATCTCCATGGAGACAAGCAGGTGACAGACCCTCCTTCAGAAAAGTTGTGCAATCCACTATTAATGTTTATAATTATGGTCCCCAATCTGACAAAAATGTACTATTTTCAAATACAGTACTGATTTAATACAGATTTTGATACTAAAGAATTCACTCAGTACTCGATACCAATTACGATAACACAACAGAGATTTTTTTAATAATAGAATGTAATTTTCATATACAAATAGAACATTTCTTTATCTTAGCATAAAGTCAAAAACATAAAAAAGTCCAATTTTGTCCTGTTAATGTCATTTTGTTGCCGTATTGCAGTGCTTCTCAATTATTTTGTGTGATGCCCCCCCTAGTAAGAAGAAAAAAATTCACGCCCCCCTCCCTGCGCGCGGCTATAAATAGTATTATTTGTCTACAAAATTGTTATTAGTACGCCTCTGCATAACATTGTATCCTTTTATGAACATTAAAAACAATAAAGAAATATACTTCCAACAAAGACTGCACTGTCTTTTAGCACTGAGGACTCAAATATTAATGTGTTTTAATGCAGCTTTGCGCACATTTGTTTACGTTTTACAGAAACGAAACTTAAAAACCACATGGCCCATTTGCATAAACTAAAAAAAAAAAAACATGTCTGTCCTTGTGCCCCTGATGCGTCAGCTTCTGTCCGACTCAGTGGAATATACATGTTTTTTCTGTGACAGAGGATGTTCTGCTGATGGTGAGTCTGTTCTGTATATCACGTATTTAAGGTTGCCGACCCCTGCCCCAGAGCGACAATGAGAGCGCCACTGCCAACTACTGTTGTTGATGTGCAATTACACTGAGTTCTAGTACAGTACGGCAAAAAAGCATGTTTCCCAGGGTCACACGCGCCCCCCCTGGCATCACACCACGCCCCCCCAGGGGGGCCCGCCCCACTATTTGAGAAGCACTGCCGTATTGATACTTCAAACGAGTATCTAGTTTTGCTATAAGTTTTACTTTAGAAACCCCCAGTGTCTAGTAAAGTTGATCCAAATGAATACAACTTCAGGTTTGAAGAGGGTATTTTTGCCTTTAATTTTGTTACCTTACATATTGCACATTTCATTCTACCTCAGTCTTTCCTTCTTGTGTAAGCGTATATGTTTACCTGTATGTCTTATGTCTATTTATTGTTGATGAGTGTAGCTGTGTGTTTGTGTGCATGTGTGTATGTATGTGTGTTTTTAGTTTAAATTGCACATTTGGTGTCTGGTGAAACGCAATTTCAGTCCTCTGTGTAATACCTGTTACAAAGTGAATTGACAATAAAGTACACTTTGACTTGGCTAAGATAAGATAAGATAAGATAAGATAAGTGAAAATTGAATTTCTCCTTTTATCATAAGAAAAGAAAAGAAAAGAATCCCTCAGTTGTCCAGGTAGAATCCATGGTAAAAGGAGAAATTCAATTTGTCAACTGGACAAAGTTTATTTGGTTGAAAACGTTTCGCAGCTCATCCGAGGTGCTTCGTCAGTTCTGGTTAGAGACAGTTTATATCTAGCTGCAGGGAGGAGGTAACTATACTGACATTATTCTGAAACTATCCCATCTCTTTGTTTTCAGCTTTCTGTCTTTTGTTTTGGAGAAACAAAACAGCCACTTCACAAAAGGATGTACCAACACAGACGGCGTGCCAGAGTGGACCGTCATCTGCCGTACATCTCCATCTAGAAGCCACGGGCCATTCATTTGAGGACAGTGAGGTTCAGATCTTAGCCAGGGAAAAGAACTGGTTTGAGAGGAGAGTTAAAGAGGCCATTTTTGTCAAAAAAAAGAGAATCCTTCTTTAAACAGAAATGGGGGAGTCAGACATAACTTGTCTCCCATATATAATTCCATTCTCAAACCTAAATCAAAACAAACAAAGGAAACAAGGGGGCTAGCCAGGTCAGGTCCAGAGGTGTGAAAACAGCCATTAGGGTTTGAATGGGTATGCTAAACTAGACGCCAGGGATAAAGTGAAAAAAAAAAAAGACGGAAAGCTGAAAACAAAGAGGTGGGATAGTTTCATAATAATTTCAGTTTAATTAGCTCCTCCCTGCAGCTAGATATAAGCAGTGTCCATCAGCACTCTAACCAGAACTGACGAAGCAGTGCGGATGAGCTGCGAAACGTTTTCGACCAAATAAACTTTGTCCAATTGACAAATTGAATTTCTCCTTTTACCATAAGATAAGATAAGACTTTATTGATCTCACACAGGAGAAATTCACTTGCCACATTAGCTCCAGGCAGCTTAATGCAAAAGAAAGTTAGAACAAAAAAGTGCATATAGACAAGTAATAATAATAATAATAATAATAATAATAATAATAATAATAATAATAATAATAATAATGATAAGTAATAAATAAGAAAAAGTTGAAAAAAATTGCACAGACTATATAATGGAGTTATACATTCTGATAGCGGTGGGGATGAAGGATCTGCGGCAGCGAGGATTAACTGTTTTGACTTGGGGAAGAGTGTTAAATGACTTAAGTTTAGCTATATAATAACTATATCAGTTATCAAATTGCCAATTAAATTTGAAAAAAAACCCAAAAAACCTCTTGTTCTCTGTACTGTCTGGTAGCTTCAGCCTTCTATGTTCATTGTCATTTGCATTACCAAAACTCAATGTATCAAATACTTACTGTATGTAATAAAAAATAAAAGGTGATATGATTATTGGGCAAAATTACAACTGTGATAATAATGACAATTTCTAATTAAAAATCATGGCATTGCAAAAGTACACAAGGGGACATCGTGTATCAATCTCTATTAACTAATTGAGCAACTTAACCACTTGGCAAAGCCTGTTATCTTTGCATCTGTACCACAAACGTCCACATTTATAAACAGCAGGGAGTTAACAGGCTACCCAGTCAGATCTGCTCATGTTGTTCCTCAGCTCATTTCAGAGCAGCTGTTGACAGAGTCGGATGCGCTCCTCCTCTCCATTCACTGGGGAAGCTCCATCTCCGCTATACTTCCACCCACGTCGCTCCGAACCACTTTTCTCTCGCTCTTTTTCATCTCTCCATCTTTCCTTCTCCACCTCCTCCGCGCCCTCACCACCCCAGCCCTTTTACCAGCGCGTAATGTGGGTCACCGCTTAGAAACGCGCGCGCAATGTCATCATTTTTGGGATCGATATCAGTTCAGAACATCAAGTTAAACGCGTAAAAGCCACCGGCGCGTTTCCATCAAGCGTGGCACCATAGAGAAACTTTGTTCAGTCAATTATCCCCGACTACAATCCCTTCTTTTATCCTTAATTGCTGGCTTACATGCTCTTAATCAATTATAGCTGGCGATTAATTAACTCCAAAGCGCGCGTGGATAAAGACGCACCATCCAAGCAGCATTGTGAACCGAGTTTTCAAACACACACAACAAACTATGCGTAAAAAACGTGGGATATTTTCAAACGTAACTTCTCTGGCTATTTAGGACCTTACCTTGCCTCCTTTTGAGCATCTGCGGTACGCGTTGGTGGCACCGGCGGTTTGGTTCATGGTGACAACTTCTAGAAAAACACAAAAAATACGAAATTAACAACCGGGTAAAAGGTGAGAGGAAAAATCGACCCGTGAATTACCTGTTGGATCGATTATTTTCTTCTTTTTAAACTATTCCAATGCGTATTTTTCAAGATCCAATATAGTCCAAAGTCTGAGATGGATAAGTGGTGCGTAAAAGTCCTTCTAAAACTAATCACATGTACGCAAAAATATTTAAATTTGTTAGTTGGTGGTTGGTTAGTTTTGAGATGTTGATAATACAAGATGTTGGTACACTCTCCACTCTCCAAACATGCTGGAGAAATGTGCGTCCGTGCGCGTCTTGGATGAGTGTGGTGGCAAGAGCGCATGCGTCCCTTCTGACAGCTCCACTACGCTCCTCACGGGGCTGGAGCCGGAGCCTGTCAGCACACGTCCTTGCCCACAAACATCACCGCTGTGGGGAGTGGGGACTCGGATTACACTCTCCGTTGTCAGGGAGGAGAGGGGGCGCAGGGAACACCCACCGCCAAGAGCCGCAGCGATTAAAACAACAATATCATTTCAAATATACAATGTAATATACAATAGTGTAAACAATAACAATGCTCGAGGCTTAAGAATTCATATTCACAGGGCTCAGCATGTGCAATTTCTGTATTATGCATTATACAAATAGAAATGATCAATACATTTACAATTTAGATTTCAAATTCCATACAAATTGCTTTTGTTTTCATGGCTTTTGGATTTGTGCAGTACTTTAGAGAATTATAGAGAGGTATAGGAGGACAAGAGGGACTGAAATACAACAAATCTGAGTTTCTGGCTAGAAAATGGATATGAGCAATGGATATGAAATTTTGATAAGATGAAGTTAACAACAAAGCAATCAGCCCCTCGTGACCCGGGCAGCCAAACGTGTGTACGGAGTGGACTGGAATTATTCAGCGCTCCTCTTCCTCTCAAGGTGACACCCAAATACAAGCTCAAATGATTAAGATAGCTTGGTTGTAAATAGAACTACAACCAGAAAATGTTCCTCAGTTATAACTGATAAATTACTGAAATACTTGCAAATGATATTCTATATGGTATCACCATCTGTTTCTTATTATTATTACTTGTATAACTCCACTGTATGGTCCTAACGTGGAATATCGTTTTTCAATACTCTCCTTGTTACTATTTATTATTATTATTACTTATTCTATTATTACTTATTTTATTATTAAGTCTTATCTTATTTTTGAATAAGATTTAAAGGCTGTGGGGAAGCTGGAACCAATGTGGTCTCAAGTAGGAGGCAGATTCTGAAAATATTTCTGGTGTCCCATTTATTCGAAATTTTCACCGTGATATTCGTGGCGACCGAAAAAATGAATAATTTACCAAAAATGACTGCTCAAAATCAGGCAAAAGCAACAGAAATTAACGAAACTAAGAAAAAACAGAATGTACCCGGCTACACTGATGAGACTTCCTGAAAGGCTGAGCTGACCTGCTTTTATAGTTCCCTCACAGGAAGCTCCTCCCTCCAGGTGACTCCACAGTCTCTTCAGGTTGGATATGAGGCAACTTCACTTTTATCTAAGTTACCCTGTTGATTTACTTAAAGGACCTACGTACCCTTTATATGAAAGTGCTTAACGTAATCTATAAACACTAAAACATCAAAATCAAATATACAAAACCAAACAAAAGGAACTGAAACCAGTTCTCCCCTCCACACGGTCTGGCCCAAACCTCCCCCCAGAGGGTATATGTTCGTCTCAGGGCACGTCCCCTCTTTTGTCTCCAGATCAGGTGGAGTAACAGGTAACCAGGTGAGATGTTTGACAAAATTTAATACATTTAAAGAGATAGTTCGTTTTTTTAATGTTAATCTGTATGGCATCCCCTTCAGCAGTGTCGTGCATTGACTGACTTACCCCTGACAGTGTCCTCTGAGCCGAGTTCTGCCCTGGTTCTAGCGCTGATGAAAGTAGGTCCGGCAAGTTAGCGGGGACATTTAAAGGGATATGCCACCCCCAGGTCAAATTTGGGCATCTCCCCACAGTCCAGAGACTAAAATAAGTGGTGGAAAGCGTTTTCCTGCTCACCCAGCCATTGTCCGAGTCTGTCGCCACTGACCGCCGCGGTATCTGGTGCTCCTCCGCCTTAGACTGGAGTCTAACGTCGCCAGAGAAAGATTTCGGCCAAAAGGAATTAATTTGCTCGATGCGGAAGAATAAAGCCGAATCACGCAGCACGCTGCCAGGGGAATCCCTGTTACGCACCAGGAAGGGAGTTCCCCTGTTGCACAGCGTGCTGCGTGATTCGACTTTATTCTTACGCACTGGAAAATAGTTCCCACCCAAAATGACCAAGTCAAGCTCTCCGTGTTGATTTGCACATTTATTTGCACT
Source organism: Paratrypauchen microcephalus (assembly GCA_036785185.1). Taxonomy (NCBI): domain Eukaryota; kingdom Metazoa; phylum Chordata; class Actinopteri; order Gobiiformes; family Gobiidae; genus Paratrypauchen; species Paratrypauchen microcephalus. The sequence continues at coordinate 11,790,882 of JAVJIX010000012.1, forward strand.
CGATATGAATGCGCACTACACAGAAAGTAATTGGGAAACGCATCGAGCAAATTAATTCCTTTTGGCCGAAATCTTTCTCTGGCGACGTTAGACTCCAGTCTAAGGCGGAGGAGCAGCAGATACCGCGGCGGTCAGTGGCGACAGACTCGGACAATGGCTGGGTGAGCAGGAAAACGCTTTCCACCACTTATTTTAGCCTCTGGACTGTGGGGAGATGCCCAAATTTGACCTGGGGGTGGCATATCCCTTTAATAAAGCTTGTTTTTCTTCTCAAAACAATATTTGTCCGTGTTCACTTGTAAACATCGCCACTTACAAGAGAACAGGCTAATAATAATAGGTACGCAGTGATACGACTCGAGAGAAAATAGCACCAAGCGATTATGACTTCTGACTTTTTCATGGGCAACTGTTTTGTGACGCAAATATATCACTTTTTGGACAAATTATGTTCCCGATAATTTGCTGGACCTACTTTCGTCAGCACCAGAACCAGGGCAGAACTGGGCTCAGAGGACACTGTCAGGGGTAAGTCAGTGTTAATGCACGACACTGCTGAAGTGGACGCCATACAGATTCACATCAAAAAACCCGAACTATCCCTTTAACCAAATAAAATCATTTAAAGTAACTTGACTGTGTGGTGTTTAACTAAACAAAACTAAAAACAAACCCGGGATAGTTATATTAGTAGTTTAGTTGAGTATGGAAAAATTAACAAACATTAAATTAAGGTGAGTATACAGGGACAAAGGCCCTCTTTGGTCACACCTTTATACAGGGGGTCCTCGGGTTACGACGGTCTCGACTTACGCCGTTTCGTGGTTACGAACGCGCCCCCATAAAAAAATAAATTATAATATTACGAGTCATTCCGTCTTACGCGGTTTAGCGTGGTAAGTGACGTAAACAAACGCGAACGGCGCGCGGCGGAAGAATAAGCTTTGTTGTGATTATAGGGCGAAGAAGACGGCCTCGTGTGCGTGCCCAATGTGGGCGGAAGTACCTGATGTGGGCTCTGATCTGCTCCTATGAAAGCGACAGTGATAACCAAGCAGCGTAGTGGTCTAATTATTGAGATGGAAAGGTTATTGGTGCTTTCAACCAAAGCACCAATAACCTTTCCATCTCAATAATTAGACCACTACGCTGCTTGGTTCATTGCTGCTTGAAGATCATTGTTTATGTTGTTTATTTGAGCAACTTGCAGGTTCCATTTAAGCAAAATTTCACAAATACAAACTCAAAATACAAAACAAATACAAACTTATGTCACATGTTTCTGCAGTTCCTTTTGCTCAAAATGGAGCAGGTGGAAGTATAAACTTATGTACTCCTGCTCCAATCAAATTACGACGAAATTCGGGTTACGACGCGTCTTAAGAACGGATCAACGTCGTAACCCGAGGACCCCCTGTATATAGCGCTTTTCCACCTTCAAGGCACCCAAAGCGCTTTACAACAAGGAACCACTCACCCATTCACACTCATATTCACACACCAGTGTACGCAAACACTGGGGGCAAGGAGGGTTAAGTGTCTTGCCCAAGGACACAACAGCAGCATTCATCTGTGGGAGCTGGAATCATACCTGCCAACCTGTGGGTCAGTGGATCTGACCGCTCAACCACTGATGTTTCTTATGTCAAGAGCGGGATTTGAACCGCCAACCTTTAGATCACTGGACAAACGCGTTTAACACACACATCCTGGATATTCAGGCCGAGTTCTTCTTGCAAACACAAAACTCTCTGTTTCTAAACTCCATACACCTTCACTAGAATCATTTGGATAATTTCAGACTTGGAATTGCCAATCACTACTGAACTAAATGTAAAATGAATGTTAACTTGAAAACTACTACAAAATGACATCACAAAGTGGAATAGAGCATTTTGATGTATAATGTATGATGTAAAATATAAATTACTCAAACATGAATGAACGAAAACGCAACTCCAGTTATGTTTTTGATGAGGTAACAGCATTATAACATGACCTAAAGCTCACAAGAGTCAATTTTGCTTATTATAGGACCTTTAATGGCGGCAAAACATGAAATGGAATTTAAATATAAAATCCAACTCTACATATTTTTAGTGGAATTCATCCCTCCTAAGTTGTGACAAACTATCTCAGACTTCCGATAAAACCCTTCAGCCCGATTTAACAAAGTGTATCCTGGTACCAATAACTATCATATTTTTTTTTATAGGAATGGGACAAGATCTTGCATGATACAACTGCTACAAGATTGTTTTTATCACTTTTGTTTAAATTCAGTTTGGAATAAAAAGGGTTACGTGCAGCTGTATTTCCAAAAAGTAGCAAAAATATTACACAAAAGGAAAGAAGGAAATTGTGAGGCCAAAATTTTAAACTGGATACCATGATGTATTTAAATTATGTAAAAATCTGTGTCTCAACTTCTAAAAACTGTCCCGTCCCTTCTCTAATTTTCAATATTTCAGTGATTCGTCATTTTCCATCTAATATAGGCCGTTATGTCTGACAGGAAATTTTACTTTACTGGTTCAGAACTGAAAATCTCAAATGATATCACTGAAAACCAGACAGTGAATTCATGATGGCGCAACTATACGGGCTGAAGAATCTGACATAGAAAACCATGTACATGCCCCATTACTTCATCTCCTTCGCGTGGGTTAGTGACTTGCGGTGCGTCCAATTACACCAGAGTATGACTAGCCACCCATGCGTGACGGGCAGTGTGCAAAATGCAGTTTCAATGTCACTGTCAAAAAATAATACGCAAAAAAAAGTAAAAAAAAAAACTTGAATTGTGCGACAAGAATCTGCTCTGTCTGTGAAGGCCAGCGCTTTTCAATTATTCCTACACTCACTGATGTATGAACTCCAGGGCTCATATATCATGGATTATTCTATTAAAATAAGACAATGTGGTAATCGTTTCTATTGTAAAGCATGTAAAGTCCGTTTGCGTTGTTTAGCTTCAAGATATAAATGAATATACATGTAAAATTCATCATCTGTATTCAACTGTACAAGAAATTTGAATAAATACATTTAAATACCAGACATTGTGCATTGTTTTATATTTTGTTTGTCCACTAACTTGGAAAAAAAAAATAATGGCCTACTATTTTACATTCACACTGTAATTTCTTGGACAACTTCGATTCTTCTGAGCAACAATATTTTAAAGTAATGATTCTTTAGGGCTCGTACATACTTGAGTACCATTTCTGGCTACTTTACTCACCTCTGCAGACTCCACATTTAGTCATTAGAACTACTAGTAGTTATATCATATGCAAATTAAAGGGACAGTGTGTAAGATTTGTACCCATTAATTACATAAATTGAAGATACCCATTCAAAAATACAGTGTTTTCCAAGCCTTTTCACTTCCATCATGAAATCAAAGTATTCTTTTGGACTTAGATATAGTCACATAAAAGGGGGATCTTCCCCATATAGAGGCAGCCATTTTGAATACGAGAGCCGCAGAAGGACATTTGGGCTCATCCTTTGCCTAGGCTCCTGCTAGCACCTGCTTAGCCGAGCGGCATGTGGGAGCGAAGGAGAGAAGGAGAGAAAGGGAAGGGGAGGGGGGAAGGGGGAGCCTCGTGGTGTTGGGTAAACAGAGAAAGGGAAGGGGAGGGGGGAAGGGGGAGCCTCGTGGTTTTTTGGTAAACAAGACAGGCTGCTGTATCACGTCGTAATAACACGTGTTTTGGACTAAATTGTTTTACTGGATTTTATTCGCTGGATCCTTACGGACAGATTGAGAGCAAGTTTATGGTGAAATACACAGTTTGACCTGTCCAGAGCCTTCAAAGGTAAGCTAAGTAACAAACCTCATTTTGTGCTTTTCTGTATAAAAGCCCCATGTGCTCGGGGAGTGATTGTTGTGCAGGGAAATGAATTGCATAGTCAAAAAGAGGAGACTGTAAGGTTTCATTTGATGTGTAGAGTGTCATGCTACACGATCAGGAATGTGTGTTTTCATGCGTTTTTCATGCGTTTTATTTATACCGTAGTTGTCGGCGAGAGCTCGCACAGCGCCGGGTGCTCGCGGCTACGCGAGCTGTCTGCCTTACGGCGCGCTCGGGTGACCCTCGAGGTCTGCCGTAGCCAAAAGAGGAAGTGGAACAGCTACTAACCACCTATGCGCCACGAATCCTACACACTGTCCCTTTAAAGACTCTAAATCTGATTTTTCTACGTATTTTAGCTTAATTTCTCTTAAGCAGCGCTCAAGGTCAAAATAACTCTACTGTTTATTGTCTGCATTTACTTAGGGCCCATCCACACAACAACGTTTTTTGGTGGAAACTGAGAAGTTTTTATTTGTTTTGGCCTTTCGTCCACACAGCACCTGCGTTTTTGGTGGACCAAAATGAAGAAAGTGGAGAAATCTGAACACCAGGGTCGCGTTGTCGTGTGGACGAGCAAAACGCAGCTTTTGGAAAGCGATGATGTTGCGATGCGGAAGAGAAAGGACTTTATGCACATGTGCTCTTTGCAGTATTGCGTTTCCGGTGGATCTGGCTGTTTACAGCGCCACATATCGGTGTGGCATATGTATTACATCGTTTTCACTCAGTCCTCCGTTTTCACGACACGTGTGTGGACGCAAATTTTTTTCAACCCGCATTTTAAAAAAAAATCCAGGAGCGTTGTCGTGTGGAAGTAGCCTTAGAAACCGGATTATTGTCCAGTTATAAGGAAGTGCACAGTTAGCATGCCACTTTAAGTTGTGAAAAGCACTTGGTGAATAATTAGGATGCTCTGAATAGATAAGGTAAATGGGGAATAAACCATTTAAAATGAAGTAGATTTGTTTTTGGCAAAAGGAGAAATTCAGTTTGTCAACTGGACAAAGTTTATTTGGTCAAAGACGTTTCGCAGCTCATCCAAGCTGCTTCTTCAGCTCTGGCTAGAGTGCTGGTGGATACTGCTTATAATTGTTTAGATTTTTTTTCACATTTTTTAAGATAGTAAATTCATGTACAGCCCCTTTGATGTGAATATATTCAGACTGCAGTACTCTGATCAAATACATTTTAATGCACTTTAATTCACTATTCACTCTAAACACATTTTCAAAGTGTTCTTCGCACACTGTCTGAATGTCCGCATCACTAGACCTGCTCAAGCATTTAAAAATACTCCAGCTCAGGCGTCCAACAGGTCCCTCAGTAGCTGCCCTTTCAGAATAAGAAAGTTGACCTTTAATTCGTGATTTTCCCACACACTTGTTCAGCGGGTGTCACCGACATCTCCCTGCACCTACCACATGTAAGACTGTGTACTTAGACATTTGATGGACGACAGGAAGAACTCTCAGCACAGACCTGTATTCAAGCTAAATGTCATGGGTTAAATGTGTTTCTAATCACATACATAACATACATGCATAACATACATAAATACATAACATACATAAATAACTACATAGCATACATACATAACATACATGCATAACTACATAACATACATACATAACATACATACATAACTACATAACATACATACATAACATACATAACTTACATAACATACATAACATAACTACACAACATACATACATAACTACATAACATACATAACATACATAACTACATAACATACATAACTTACATACAAACATAAAATACATAAATACATAACATACATGCATAACTACATAGCATGCATAACTATATAACATACATACATATATACATACATTCGTAACATACATACATAACTACATACATACGTAACATACATACATAACTACATAACATGCATGCATAACATACATACAATCATACATACATGCATAACATACATACATAACATACATAACTATATAATATACATGCATAACATACATATATACATAACATACATAAATAACATACATAACTATATAATATACATGCATAACATACATATATACATACATATCATACATACATACAATCATACATACATAACATACATAACTATATAATATACATGCATAACATACATATATACATACATACATAACATACATAACTACATAACATACATGCATAACATACAACAAATCAGACTTTACATTTATTCAGTTAGAGATGATTTTATTGCTCAAAAGTAGATACCTACCTGTGCAAATGTTTTTGGTTTTTTTTGCAAACCTTAACAATAGTCAGTGAGACAACTTTGTGTTGGATGTTCCACTCTCATCTTCCACTTTCATGAAGTAGCTTTTGTTGCTTCTCTGCTGTCCTTGTCGGGGGTGGGCGTGGATTCCCTATATGTTTTGGAGTGGACTTTGTGTCATGTTTTCGTCATGTGGGTGGCCTCGGCATGCGCAGTGCTTGAAGTCGTGCGTGTCCATGTGCATGGGCAGTCGTGCCGTGCTTTGGCCCACCTCCTCCAGCCAGGACTTGTTTCCTTCCTGTTTACAGACGGATCCTGAAGTTTTTCTAACGTTACTAGCACTTGTCAGTTTATGAAAAAAATAGTTCATCACAGTAGATCACAAAGAGTGTTAATTTGTGCAATAAAAACAATTAACAGCATTAAAATTGTTTTGGGTGGGTACTGGCAAAGAAGTCACGATTCAGTTCGAATCACGATTCATATGCCGCGATGCGATACTATCACGATGCATCACAATACTTGAATTATTGCGATGCATTGCAATATATTCGACATACTTCAGTGAAAATGTACCAAAAAAAAGAGGATAACTTAAATATTAGTGGCTGTGTATCTGGGTAGTGTCTTCAATTGATACATAACTCTGAGCAACTCAATTCATAACTGAATTTATTGAATAATAAAAACAAAACCAATAACAAAAAAAGTGCATAGGATTTTTAGCTACCATCATAACAAACAATACCCTTTCACAAAGAAAAATAGTGCCTAGGATTAAAAAAAAATATATATATATATTTATTAATAATTAATAAATTATTAATTAATAATAATCGATTTTTGGCATCAAGAATCGATGCAGTATATTGTGAAAGTTAGTATCGCGATGCACTGTCATGACAATTATTTTGCACACCCCTAATTAACACGTTAATTTCTCTCCAGAGGAACCCACCTGTAATACATGTTGAAAATCCCATAGTGTTGTACTATCGAAATCTTCTTTGTACTTCACCCATCCCTCCACTCTCTCCACTTGAGTGACCAGCTGGAGATTGAATAATAAATGTAATTTGTTTTACATGGACTATTATGTTTACATTGTCTGATCTGTATTATACTGTTGTTTCTTCTTCATGAAAAAACAAACAAAACATCACAGGATATTTTGAGTTTTGGAAATGACAGACTAATAATAAAGTGTTACTCAAACATATGTGAATGAAACACAACTCCAGGTTTGTTTTGGGGGAGATAACAGCATTATAACATGACTTACTTGACTGAAAAACATATTATCCAGCCACTTTTCCACTCACTACATACTTTCAAAGACCACTGTCATCATAAGGAACATACCTACTCCAGTTAACACATCGTGCACTGTAATTGAGTCAACTAAACACGAGTCACTTCCAATTATCTTCCATCTGTCGTCAAACCCAAACTCTGGTCCCTTTGCTGAGTAGCTGAGTTCCAACAGCAGGAGGTCAGTTTGTCAAGGGCATTTTGAAACACTGGCTCCCTGATTGTACAGTACAGCTCAGATGGTCTTTAGTTTGGTCGAAAAGTGTTCCTGTCCCTTTAAATCACTGTGGTGACAGGACGGATGAGTGGACCATCAGTCAGTCTCATCTCGTCTCGGCGAAGACCACTGTGACAGAAAAGGACACACTAGATGGTGTATTTACAACTTATATTTGTATATGAAGGAGTCCTGTGTTGATGTCATTTTTTTTTTTAATGATCATTTTATTAGTTCTCTGACATCTATCCAACATTAAATGAGATAGAAACTAGTGTGTTCTAAACTTCAGTCCATAGTTAAACCTCAGAAAATATAGAAGTACTTTTAGGGTTGCCAGTTTTTCCACCATACTTATGACAACTTGTTCTTAAAGTTGCTATACAGGGGGTCCTCGGGTTACGACGTTGATCCGTTCTTAAGACGCGTCGTAACCCGAATTTCGTCGTAAGTCGGATTTTGCCTTTGATCTTCCAACCAAAGCACCAATAACCTTTCCATCTCAATAATTAGACCACTACGCTGCTTGGTTATCACTGCCGCTTTCATAGGAGCAGATCAGAGCCCACATCAGGTACTTCCGCCCACATTGGGCACGCACACGAGGCTGTCTTCTTCTCCCTACAACCACAACAAAGCGTATTCGTAACCACGAAATGTCGTAAACCGAGACCGTCGTAACCCGAGGACCCCCTGTATTATGCAAAATTGACTCTTGTGAGCTTTAAGCCATGTTATAACGCTGTTACCTCATCAGAAACATACCTGAGGTTGTGTTTTGTTTCATTTACATATGTTTAAAGGAAAAGTAACGTTATTTTACAATCTGAGCCTTCTTTCGGTAATAAAACAAGTCGTTTGACTCACCCATATCACGTTCGTGTCATTTGGAGCTGTTTGAAGAAAGTTATGTTGTAGCGTATCCGTTAGCATTTGTATTCGGGGCATTACTTTGCGGTGTCCAAATAACACAAACTTTAGCACTTTTCAAATCATAGAAGCCCGATGTCTTAATGAAAGATTTCGTTTGAAGCAAAAGTGGCCTGTAATCCGAGATTTAGCCATAGTTTTCAGCTTTGCGTTTCATGTTTGGGTCCCGGGAGCAGTCCGCGCATGCGCACTGGCGTCCTCATCTACTCGAAACTATGGCTAAATCTCGGATTACAGGCCACTTTTGCTTCAAACGAAATCTTTCATTAAGACATCGGGCTTCTATGATTTGAAAAGTGCTAAAGTTTGTGTTATTTGGACACCGCAAAGTAATGCCCCGAGCAAATGATACAGCACCATGTTAAAAGATACGGGATCATTAGTAGAACAGAACGGCTCAACATAAGTTCTGCGATACTGCTCCAATTGACAGAAAAATGCTATGGGTGAGTAAAACTACTTGTTTTATTGCCGAAAGAAGGCTCAGATTGTAAAAAACCGTTAATTTGCCTTTAAGTAACCCTGCGTTACTATTAGTCATTATCAGTTTGTTTACATCTCCAAAGCTCAAAATGCTCTGTTCCACCTTGTGATGTCATAAAGCGATAGTTTAATTTGAATTTAACAGCTACCTTTTACTTTTAGTTCAGGAAATTCCAGGTCTGAAATGATCAAAATGATTCTAGTGAAGGTGTATGGAGTTTAAAAACACAATGGAGCACTTCCAGTATTGCCCAATGACATCACAAAGTGGAACAGTCTTTTTTGTTTGAGGGAAGAACATCCTAAATATGCAGGTTTGTGTGTTAAACATGTGTGAATGAAACAAAACACAACTCCAGGTCTGTTTTTCATGAGGAAACAACATAATAACTCAAATCAGAAAATAGTGTAATATGGGCCCTTTAAGCTTCAGCCAGTAGAACAAAAACAAGCCTTGCTAACTTTAATTTACCCCTACAGTTCATAGTCATAGTCATAGTTTGCTTTATTGTCGAAAAAACCATATGTACATGTACATAGAGTAATTTGAAATTCTGTTTCCCCACTAACCAGGCAGGACAGTGATAGAGTGGCTAGGGGAGGGGCCACTGCGCGCGCCGCCGACTGGGAGATGCAGAGTGGAAAAGATGCAATTACAATCAATGACAATTATACACAACATGTAATGACAGAAAAACAATTGGACAGGTAAAATACGGTGTTTTTTCTTTGGCGACAAGGAGGAAGGGTGTGGGGCAAGGGAGCAGATCAGAAATCAATGAAATTGATTGAAAACTGAAGTAGAGGGGCAGACGTCCTAAAAATAGACAGGGCAGTATTACATAAACCATCAGTGTGGGCCAAATGTGAAGTGCTTTGTTTTGTAGAGTGCTGTGTGAGATAAGCCGCAGCTGTCGGCCTTGGACGTGTTTGTGCAGAAGATGCAGTCAAAACAAAGTCCGGTCGGATCACATTTTTCAGGAGAATTGATTACACCAAACGGGAAATTTAACATAATCGATACATTTTAGAACCCATGCGTACAAAACATCGGGAACACAGAGCGGCGGAACGTCACGCCGCGGGACATTGTTTGAGAGGGGGACTGTTTTGCAGTGGCGTGAGAGCGGTGGAAGCTCAGTGTGTGTTTAGCGGTGAACAAAATGTTACAGAAGAACTTATACCGAAAATAGGAGCCGTGTCAGTTGTGTGGAAGTACCCCGGCTTTAAAAAATGTGGCGCTGATCAAACAACCGTATTCTGTAAATGTTGTAGGGCTAAAGTTGTAGCCGCAGGAGGCGATACAAGTAATCTGCTTCACCACCTCCATCACAAACATGTCCTGGAATATGAAGAATGCACGAAACTAAGATCTGCATCCTCTTCCACGTCTGCAGGGAACGTTGAAACACAAAACGCCACTCAGACGTCACTCAAAGACACGTTTGCTAAGGGGACTGCCTACGACAAGAAAAGCAAACTGCGGAACAATATTACCAACGCTGTTACTATCCACTTCGCCTAAGACATAGTACCATTTAGTCCTGTTGAGAAAGGAGCTTCAAGGAGATGATTAAAGCACTGGACCCAGGTATGTTTATCAAGTCGAATTTACTGCAGTAATTATTCTCTAAATTATTGGGAAATGGGCTTAACACCTAGTCATGCATGAAAAAAAAAAAAAAAATACAGTGAAATACCGTGACACTGATATAATTTTGAAAAATACCGTGACATAAATTTTTGGTCATACCACCCAGCTCTAACTACAATGTTAAATTTCGCCACACTGAAGAATCACATTTAAAAGTTCTGTTAAAATTCATTCTTTCACGCTGACGTCCGGTAGTGCCTCTGCTGCTTTGTATTCCCATTTAGATCCTGGGATGAGGACCTCTATTACCCCTGTATTGATTACGGGGCTTATGATGTTCTTCTTGTGTGCACATTTTTGTGTAAAATCAGCAGGAGTGGTACGGGGCCAATGCGTTTCATTACACTGGTGGGCTCTCACATGAAGACAGTGGGGTTACTTAGAGAGAGATAACTGCGCACACGAGGGGAGTCGATACATGTCAAAGATAGTCTAAAGAAGAATGGTTTAATCAGCACACAAACTATGGCTATGCTGATTTCGAGGTTTAAAATGGAGCAATACAACGAAGCCCATGTACAATGTAAGACAATACATTAGGTGCATTGTGTAACTTTTCTAATGGAGAGTTCACTACCTGTGGAAATGTTATCGCTTTGTCTAGAATGATCCACTGTATAGATTAAACCAGTCTATCACGAGAGAGACATGCAGGTTACAGCACTACACTACATTACAGGTTAGATCTCTGAGGAGTTGCCCCTATTCACAGAAGGAATTGTTATACTTTTGAGCAATAGAAACACCTACATCTCTGGAAAAAAAATAAGAGACCACTGCATTTTTTTCTGAAATCAGCATCTCTACACGTATTACAGCCATTCCATTCCAGCGTCTGTTGAATTCCAACACAAACACAAAGCTGAGCTACTTCAGTTCTTGCACCAGGAGTGGAATAAAATCACCCAAGAACAATGTGAAAGACTTGTGGAGAGCATGCCAAGACGCATGAAAGCTGCGATTAAAAATAAGAGTTATTGCACCAAATGTTGATTTCTGAACTCTTCTTAAGTGTAAACATTAGTACAGGGGGTCCTTGGGTTACGACGGTCTCGACTTATGCCGTTTCATGGTTACGAACGCGCCCCCATAAAAAAATATATATATATTACGCGTCATTCCGTCTTACGCGGTTTAGCGTGGTAAGCGACGTAAACAAACGCAAACAGCGCGCGGCGCACGGCGGAAGAATACGCTTTGTTGTGGTTGTAGGGCGAAGAAGACGGCCTCGTGTGCGTGCCCAATGTGGGCGGAAGTACCTGATGTGGGCTCTGAATGAAAGCGACAGTGATAACCAAGCAGCGTAGTGGTCTAATTATTGAGATGGAAAGGTTATTGGTGCTTTGGTTGGAAGATCAAAGTCAAAATCCGACTTACGACGAAATTCGGGTTACGACGCGTCTTAAGAACGGATCAATGTAGTAACCCGAGGACCCCCTGTTATGTTGTTTTAAAATGAATTTGATTTTGCATTGTTTGAGGTCTGAAAACATGTATCTTTTTTGTTATTTTGACCATTTGTCATTTTCTGCAAATAAATGCTCTAAACGATAATATTTTATTTGGAATTGGGGGGAAATGTTGTCAGTAGTTTATAGACTCAAACAAAAATGTTCCTTTTACCCATAACACATACCTATAAGTAGTAAAATCAGAAAAACTGATAATTTTGCAGTGGTCTCTTAGCTGTATAATGGATAGATGCTAGATGGATACGTTTAATACAGTATAATATCATTCCAGGCAAAGCAATAACATCTTCATGGAGATGAGCAGGTAGCAGACCCTCCACCAGAAAAAGTTATGCAGTTAATTTTTTAATTATTCATCAAAAATCTAAATAATTCTTTATTATTAGTCTACAACTAAGCTCAAAATGGTCTGTTCCACCTTGTGATGTCATGTAGGGGTAGTGTTTAGTTAACAGCTCCTTTTACATTTGTTTAGAAGAGGTTAGCAATTGAATGGCTGAAATCATTCAAATGATTCTAGTGAAGGTGAGTTTAAAAACACAGTGGAGCACTTCCTGTATTACCACATGATATCAAGAGGTGGAACGGAGTGTTTTCCATTTGAGAGACAAACTATTCAGGGTAAACAGGTGTTAAACATGTGCGAATGAAACAAAACACAACTCCAGGTTTGTTTGTGATGCGCAAACATTATAACAGATTAGAAAAAAATTGTAATTTGCAGTAGTCCTACATGTAAATCTTTGTTCTAAAAAAACCCTCACCAAAGCCCCGTATTTCTGTTATAGAAACGATCTTAAATACAGTCTCAGGTGCACGCCTCATACACAAATTTAAAGTTAACGTGAGCCTCTCTGTGTGGCTCTAACCTGATAATAGACTTGTGCATAATAATCGAGAGTATAATCTCACTGGGAAGCCTGCCTTTCCCTCATCTCATCCAAATGTTGTTAAAGATGCTTTTGGAGATTGGCAAAGGTTATGTAATAACTGCTGTGAAGATTTTTAAGAAGACATATAAGTTTACAGCCAACAGAGCTAGTTTAAATGAACAAATGTTTGACTTCAATCTCATCCTGATTTCATTAATGTAGATTATATAAACTACTGTTTTCTCTTCTTTGGAACTGTAGTTAGGTTTCCAGGAGGACTTTTTAATTGTGTCATTGTGTTATAAACCAGGAGCCATCTGTTGGTACAAAACAAGATTGTACAGACTTCAAACTTGAAACTTGAACTACAGACTTTTCCATTGGTACAAATATTCCAACAGTGACTATACATTGTAATACACATATATATTATCACACTTATAGCATTAATCTTTTACATTTGAAATTCAAAGTATCTTCTCAAATAGGGTCCTGCTCTCCAAGAGCACCTCATTGTAACCAAACGATAAAACCCACAGGATGGCTTAAAGATGTACTTTGTAACTTTTCTAAAGGGAATCCTCTACCTGCTTGTTTCCATGGAGATGTTTTTACTACTCACAAACTAAAGAGAATCCATCTTGGCGCTCGCTGGTGCGATAGAACCGGACAGGTGGTGGGCCACCAATCACGTCACAGCATTGGGGTTTGTGTGCAAGTCAAAGGTGAAGACCCCAAACCAACCAAAACATCAATACAGACTATTTTAGTGTCAATACAACTATAAAGAAGCTGTGGTTGTTCCCCTCTTTAAAAAAACCCAGTCTTGACATGTCAGTGGTCTCCAATTATAGACCTATTTCCAAGCTTCTGGAGAAATGTGTCCTCCTGCAGCTCCAGTCTTTTCTAGAAGCACATGGCACTTTTGACATCTTCCAATCAGGCTATAAGGCATTACACAGCACAGAGTCTGCACTTTTAAAGGTTTTTAATGACCTGTTTTTAGTGACTGATTCTGGTGATTCTGCCATTTTAGTGCTTTTAGACTTGACTGCTGCCTTTGACACAGTGGACCGTGCAACTCTTTTAAATCGGTTGGATAACTGTGTTGGTGTCAGGGGGACTGCACTTGAGTGGTTCAGGTCCTTCCTCAGTGGGAGATGCTGCTCAGTCAGACTGGGGGACTCCACCTCGTCCACTGCTCCTCTTAACTGTGGAGTCCCCCAGGGTTCCATTCTCGCGCCTATTCTGTTTGCTTTGTACCTTCTCCCACTGAGTGAAATCTTTAAAAAACACAATATTCAATATCACTTTTATGCAGATGACTGCCAAATTTACCTGCCACTCAAAAAACGTTCTTCCGGTCCCCCTGACACCTCTCCTTGCTTGTCTGAGTGATGTCAAGGCACAATTTTTTAAGTCTTAATGAGGGTAAAACTGAGGTTGTGGTGTTTGGCAAAATTGACCCCCTCTTAGACTTAGGCCCACATAAACAACAAGTTAAAACTTCTGTTACCAACCTTGGCGTCACTATTGACAATGATTTTAAGCTTGATAAGCACGTGAATGCGGTCGTCAAATCTGGCTTTTATCATTTAAGGCTTTTATCCAAAGTCAAATCCTTTTTATCTTTTAAATCTTTCGAACAAGTCGTGCACGCTTTTATCTCTTCTCGTTTAGACTACTGTAATGCACTTTTCTCTGGCATTAGCCACCATGCACTTTCTCGTCTACAGCTAGTCCAAAACTCCACTGCGCGCCTTTTAACCGGTACCAAAAAAACAAGAGCACATAACTCCGATTTTAGCGTCTTTGCACTGGCTCCCCGTTCGTTTTAGAGTTGATTTTAAAATGTTATTGTTTTTAAAGCTTTGAATGGGCTGGCCCCAGATTACATCTCGGACCTCATCCAGATTTACACCCCCGCCCGCGCTCTGAGGTCCGAGGGCCAGCTCCAGCTCGTGGTTCCTAAGACGAGACTTAAAACCAGAGGAGACAGAGCCTTTTCTGTGGCTGGACCAAAGCTGTGGAACGCTCTGCCTCCTCACATCAAAACAGCTCCCACTGTGGAGTGTTTTAAGTCTCGTCTTAAAGGGATATGCCACCCCCAGGTCAAACTTGGGCATCTCCCCACAGTCCAGAGACTAAAATAAGTGGTGGAAAGCGTTTTTCTGGTGACGCAGCCATTGTCCAGGTCTGTCAGCACTGACCGCCGCGGTATCTGCAGCTCCTCCACGTTAGACTGGAGTCTAACGTCGCCAGAGAAAGATTTCGGCCAAAAGGAATTAATTTGCTCGGTGCGTTTCCCAATTACTTTGTGTGTAGTGCGCATTCATATCGAGTGCAAATAAATGTGCAAATCAACATGGAGAGCTTGACTTGGTCATTTTGGGTGGGAACTATTTTTCAGTGCGGAAAAACATAGCCGAAGCACACACCACGCTGCCAGGGGAATCCCTGTTACGCACCAGGAAGGGAGTTCCCCTGTTGCGCAGCGTGCTCTGTCAGTGCTGACAGACTCGGACAATGGCTGGGTGACCAGGAAAACGCTTTCCACCACTTATTTTAGTCTCTGGACTGTGGGGAGATGCCCAAGTTTGACCTGAGGGTGGCATATCCCTTACCTGGCCAGCCAAATGATATCTCTCTGTATTTCCTATACAGCGCGATACCATCTGGACACCCTCCATCCACTCTCGCTCCTCCGGTTAACAACGGACTCCGCGATTCTGATTCGTTCAAAGATGGTGACGTCAGTGCACCCGCCTTTGCCCGCAAAGTCACTCTTAGGCAGCGGAAGTTCCGCCTCAGTTTTGAATCAAGATGGCGCAATCTCTGATTGGTTCACTTAGCTGTCTGTTTACGCGCAACTGCAGCGCATTTTGGACCAAGCGTTACCAGACTCACTCGCTGGTACAGCGATGAGTCATGGATTCTTCCAGGCAAGCATATCCCTTTAAGACCCACTTTTATTCTCTGGCTTTTAATCCCGCATGAGTTGTGTGGTCCTCCGTGTTTTTATTTTATTTAATTAATTAATTAATTTTTATTTTATTATTTAATTAATTAATTTATTTTATTTTTACTTAGTTTTAGTTTTTACTTACTCCACGGTTCTGATTTGATTTTACTGGTTTTATTGTTTTGGGACTAGTAAATCATATACAGTACCTGATGTTTGTTGTGTCGCTTGCTGCAGTTTTTCTGTCTGTACAGCACTTTGGAAACTGTTTATGTTTATGAAATGTGCTATAGAAATAAAGTGGATTTGGATTTGGATAGTTAGTGAAAACCGTACAGAAGGTGAGCGCTTTGTGCATTTGTGGAAAGGGAAGACTCTCAACTGGATTTAACTAAATCCAAAAAAAGCCTCAATCACCTGATGACGCTGTAGAAGCGAAACGCGTGGTTCGCTTTAAGCCCAATAAAGGAATAAGAATAAAGTCAAGCGAGTGTGCGGTAAACCTCTTTTTTTGGAATTATTCAATGTTCCTGCTGTTACCAGCACCTGGAAGCTGTGCATGGAGTCTTTTGGATTTAAATAAAGTGTGATTTTTTTAGCTTGTTCCGCTAAAGCTTCTACAAAGCTTAATGCCATGCTTTTGAACATTACAAGCCAAGCGAAGTATATGTACAGTATATAGCAGAGGTGGGACAAAGTCATTGCTGGGCAAGTCCCAAGTAAGTCTAAGTCTTTTGCACTCAAGTCCGAGTGAAGTCCTGAGTCAAGAGTATCCAAGTGCCGAGTCAAGTCCGAAGTCAAAGCTCACAAGTCTCAAGTCGAGTCCAAAGTCCTAGTATTTTAGTTTCGAGTCATTTCGAGTCCCCTTTACAAAGAAATAAAATTTCTACAAATCATATAATGTCTGCAAGATCTGTATTCATTTTACCTTTTTACACCATATCAAATAACATATCAAATAACATTAGAAAAGCTTCAGGTGCCGAACAAAATTGGACGTTGTGGAAGCTCCGTCTGTAATCTTTGACCCGCACGTTCTGCATATTCCCGTTCGTTTTTTGTTGACAACTTTGTAGTTTTTATAACCAAACGAAATCACCTTCGGCATCATTTTGCAAATTGGCGCGTGGATGCTTGTTTCCGCATCAATTTGCCTTGGATGCGGTTGAATGAAAGCAACGTAGATCTACTGTGATTGGATGTTGTGCAAGCCGCGCACACAACATACATTTGCATACATTTTCGCAGATTCACAAGTACAACGAGTGCGGTCCTTATCAACATACTTTTAGAGGTTTTTTTTTCATTGGACGTAGCAAGTCATCACAAGTCAAAAGGCCTAAGTCCAAGTGAAGTCACGAGTTATTGATATTGAAGTCCAAGTCGAGTTGCAAGAGTTTGTACATTTTGTCGAGTCGAGTCTAAAGTTATCAAATTCGTGACTCGAGTCTGACTCGAGTCGAAGTCACATAACTCGAGTCCACACCTCTGGTATATAGTGTAGATTCAAAGAAGATTTTTAGTAATTCAAGTAAAATATTGTAGTGGCTGGAGTGAATGCAGCTCATACAGTGGTAAACAGACTGAGCCAAGGTGAGCTGGTAGATCAGTGACAGTGCACAGAGGCAGACTCCAGCACAAGGCAGAGTGGGCCCAAAACAACAAAGAAAATAATTAAATCAGCCCAGAATAGACAAGTGTTTGATGCCCAGTGCTAAATCAGCCCCAGACAGAACAAGGAAATCCAAACTCCATTTTGGATTCATTTTATGCAGAAGAGCATAGAGGGTCTGCTGTGTCCAAGTGTGTGGGCAGATGGTCGAGGTCTGTCCAAGAGGAGACCTGGAGCTACAATTTAGAAATATGTCAAAGCAAAGATAAACTGTATTTCTCATTTCTGTTGGTAAATTGCTTTTTGTTGTTTTTGAGTGTTAAAACTGTTTATCATCAAAAACAAATCTGGAACATGATTTCACTTTTGGAGTTGATTCTTGCTGAAAAACAAAGGCTGGAACAGGGTTTTTTTTTTTACTCTCACACCCCCGGGATACTGTCCTGAGGGAGTCGGACTGCAGATGGCGCTGTCATCCTGCCTCCACTGGTAGAAAGACAGCACAAAAACCTGTATAAATCAACTCACTGGACACGTCACAGCAACATTACGTGACCACAAGTGAGCAGTCAAAACTGTCAGGTCTGAAAAAAGACCTAATAACATAAATTATCAGGAGACTCATTGGACTAGGGTCTGGGATAGTTCTCCATGTGCTTTGTTTACTGGGAATGTTGGCTGATCTGTTTGTGTGTTACTGACCGATGACCGCTTTATTTTTGGATTTTCTAGTTTCTGTTGGTTAAATCAACAATTTTGAGAAGTTCTGTGAGGCAGCTGCTGTTGTGATTTTGAGCAAAAAAAATGAATGTATTGAACTCAACTTCATATCACCTCTCCCCCACCCTCCTCTCCCCAACAGCTTCCCAAAACAGACAAAAGAAACAATAGGGCAGACAGGTCAGGGCCAGAGGTGTGGAGACAGTCGTTAGGGGTTGAATAGGTATGCTAAACTAGACGCCAGAGAAATTGGAAAAACAAAAGAGAGAAACTCAAAAACAAATAGTTGAGATAGTTTCAGAATAATTTCAGTATAGTTAGCTCCTCCCTGCAGCTAGATATAAGCAGTGTCTAACCAGCACTCTAACCAGAACTGACGAAGCCACTCGGATGAGCGGCGAAACGTTTGACCAAATAAACTTTGTCCAGATGACAAATTGGATTTCTCCTTTTATCTTTTCCCAAATTATTCCACACATTTTCACAGTACTTTATTACACAACATCTATCTATTCTAATAATATCTGGTTGCTAAGATACAGAAGCAGTGCTGCTAATTTACAAGTCTAACATGCTGCACTCCCCATTGTTGCCAGTAGAGGGGGTAGACGCCAGATCAAAGTATTGTATCTGTTAGCCAGGACTAAATTAAAAGTTCAAAGTCAGCTTTATTGTCAAAAACCATAGCCGTGTCTCAATTCGCAGTGTGCACAGTTCGGAATGCGGTTTTAAGGGTTCTCCGGTGTACTCCGCGGACCGCATGGGCGTTGGCGAAATGGGACAGGTCCCGCAACAACCAGATGCAGCCGCCGACTCCATTTTCTTCAGTAGAAGAAGTAGCGCGTGGTGCATGCTGGGATACATGACTGCACAGTTGGTCCACGCCCCGATTTCCATGGAAACGACTGCGGTTTTCAGGGTGCATTTTAACTGTGCATGGGACAAAAATGAAATGGGACAGCAGTTGTCGCGCCAGAAGTGACGTATGCGCCGTTAAAACCACACTCCGAACTGTGCACACTGAGAATTGAGACACGGCTGAAATGTACAGGGTGCAGACACAGGATTTGAAATTGCAGCGCTAGGCCCACAGTGAACATAAAACATCTGATAAACAAGACAATAAACACAATGACTAAAACATCACATATACCCGTAGCAAAAATACACTAAACTTGTATATACAGGTCCTTCTCAAAAAATTAGCATATTGTGATAAAGTTCACTATTTTCTGTAATGTACTGATAAACATTAAACTTTCATATATTTTAGATTCATCACACACAATAGAAGTAGTTCAAGCCTTTTATTGTTTTAATATTGATGATTTTGGCAAAAAAGTAAAGAAAAACCAAAAATCCCTATCTCAAAAAATTAGCATATGTCATCCGACCAATAAAAAAAGTGTTTTTAATACAAAAAAAAGTCAACCTTCAAATAATTATGTTCAGTTATGCACTCAATACTTGGTCGGGAATCCTTTTGCAGAAATGACTGCTTCAATACGGCGTGGCATGGAGGCAATCAGCCGGTGGCACTGCTGAGGTGTTATGGAGGCCCAGGATGCTTCAATGGCGGCCTTAAGCTCATCCACAGTGTTGGGTCTGGTGTCTCTCAACTTCCTCTTCAAAATATCCCACAGATTCTCGATGGGGTTCAGGTCAAGAGAGTTGGCAGGCCAGTTGAGCACAGTAATACCATGCTCAGTAAACCATTTACCAGTGGTTTTGGCACTGTGCCAGGTCATGCTGAAAAATGAAATCTTCATCTCCATAAAGCTTTTCAGCAGATGGAAGCATGAAGTGCTCCAAAATCTCCTGATAACTAGCTGCATTGACCCTGCCCTTGATAAAACACAGTGGACCAACACCAGCAGCTAACATGGCACCCCAGAGCATCACTGACTGTGGGTACTTGACACTGGACTTCAGGCATTTTGGCATTTCCTTCTCACCAGTCTTCCTCCAGACTCTGGCACCTTGATTTCCGAATGACATGCAAATTTTGCTTTCATCCGAAAAAAGTACTTTGGACCACTGAGCAACAGTCCAGTGCTGCTTCTCTGTAGCCCAGGTCAGGCGCTTCTGCCGCTGTTTCTGGTTCAAAAGTGGCTTGACCTGGGGAATGCGGCACCTGTAGCTCTGGATGTTTCTACTCCAGACTCAGTCCACTGCTTCCACAGCTCCCCCAAGGTCTGGAATCGGCCCTTCTCCACAATCCTCCTCAGGGTCCGGTCACCTCTTCTGGTTGTGCAGCGTTTTCTGCCACACTTTTTCCTTCCCACAGACGTCCCACTGGAGGTGCCTTGATACAGCACTCTGGGAACAGCCTATTCGATCAGAGATTTCTTTCTGTGTCTTACCCTCTTGCTTGAGGGTGTCAATGATGGCCTTCTGGACAGCAGTCAGGTCGGCAGTCTTACCCATGATTGCGGTTTTTAGTAATTAATCAGGCTGGGAGTTTTTTAAAAGCCTCAGGAATCTTTTGCAGGTGTTTTGAGTTAATTCGTTGATTCAGATGATTAGGTTAATAGCTTGTTTAGAGTACCTTTTCATGATATGCTAATTTTTTGAGATAGGGATTTTTGGTTTTTCTTTACTTTTTTGCCAAAATCATCAATATTAAAACAATAAAAGGCTTGAACTACTTCAGTTGTGTGTGATGAATCTAAAATATATGAAAGTTTAATGTTTATCAGTACATTACAGAAAATAGTGAACTTTATCACAATATGCTAATTTTTTGAGAAGGACCTGTAATACAAATAGGAAAAAAACACAATGTGTAGCGTAATAAAGCTCAGGTGGTGTCATTTAAGCAGCAGTGTCAGTGTCATTTAAGTGTAATTTAAGTAGCAGTGTCATTTAAAATGTAAAAGGATGTATATATACAACTACTACTGAAAAGTGCACTATGTAACTTTCTGGTTCTGCCACCTGCTTGTCTCCACAGATATGTTGTTGCTTTGCCTGGAATGTTCCACAATATTGCCTTAAACTTTGCACTTTACGTTTATTAAATTACAGATGCTTAAGGTTAGGTTAAATATCTTAGCCTGGTGTGACCTACTTCTCAATGTCATACTGTGGAACATTCCAACCAAATTAATAACATCTCCATGGAGACAGGCAGCTGAACTATAACACGTAATCATATATAAACTTAAAAGTTCAAAATAACACTTCTCAGGCAAACTTGAATTATTAAATTACCAACTCCAGATGAAAACCATCTGGGCTCCAGTCTTGCCCTTTCCTCACTGTGCACAATCACTCACTTGAATAACCTCCGATATTTTCTCGAGTTGGATAGTTTCGAAGTGCATTTGACTTTGAGATAAGAGAGTGGGCGATGCAAGGTCATTGGACCTGGATCAGCAGATGCTGAGTGGAGCCTGTTTCACACCTGCTCCTCACCTCCCACTGCTCTGATCTGTTCTACTGCTTAAGATTTTCAACCCACAACCTCTGGATTGACAAGGGACAGTCTGCAGATGAATTTGTACAGAAATTTAATACTTTTTGTTTAGTCGTAAGAATCCTGGCTCATTGTTGCCTCAAAATATTCCAACTGTTTTACGTAACTTGTGTACAGATCTGAAAAAGAGACCACTGCAAAATTATCAGTTTTTCTGATTTTACTACTTATAGGTATGTGTTTGGGCAAAAAGAACATTTTTTGTTTGAGTCTATAAATTACTGACAACATTTTCCCCCAAATTCCAAATAAAAATATGATCGTTTAGAGTATCTATTTGCAGAAAATGACAAATGGTCAAAATAACAAAAAAGATACATGTTTTCAGACCTCAAACAATGCAAAGAAACAAGATCAAATTCATTTTCAAACATAATACTAATGTTTACACTTAAGAAGAGTTCAGAAATCAATATTTGGTGCAATAACCCTTATTTTTAATCACAGCTTTCATACGTCTTGACATGCTCTCCACAAGTCTTTCACATTGTTCTTGGGTGACTTTATTCCACTCCTGGTGCAAGAACTGAAGTAGCTCAGCTTTGTGTTTGTGTTGGAATTCAACAGACGCTGGAATGGAATGGCTGTAATACATGTAGAGATGCTGATTTCAGTAAAAAATGCAGTGGTCTCATTTTTTTTTACAGAGCTGTATATTGCAAGTAACTGAACAGTATGAATTAAAGTTTAAACATCATGAGATGTTTTAGTCAGTAAAAACTCCAACCACAATATCGCTTGAACAGATATCAAGGAACCAATACCTGATACTTTTTTTTTTTTGTTCTGGATCGGCACTGATATTTGATCTCTACAGGCACCAAGCAATATTTTTTATACAGCTCGCATATTTAGCTCCCTTTTAGTCAAAAACACATTTAAAGGTGCATTGTGTAACTTTTCTGGAGGGGGGTCCATCAAACGCTTTTCTCCATGAAGACTTATTACTTCGTTTGGAATGTTTCACAGTAAGAAGAAAGAAGACATCCTTTATTTATATCTTTTTTCCATACTCTCCTAGTTACTGTTTTATTATTATTATTACTTATTTTATTCCATTCTTGCCTGCATGCACTTTTCTTTCTTGTTCAAACTGTCCCTGCCTGGAGCTACTGTGGCAAGTAAATTTCTCCTGTGTGAGATCAATAAAGTCTTAATTTATTTATCCCTGTAGGGAAATTATTTCTCTGCATTTGACCCATCCTTTTTTCAGGAGCAGTGGGCAGCTCATCTTTCAGTACTGTGAAGGGTCTTGCCCAAGGACCCACACTGGCTTGCTCATTGCTCAGGAAGGGGATTCGAACCCAGGTCCTCAGGGTAAAAATCAAGTGACTTACCAGTTGAGCTAACAAGCCGGTCAGTAAACCTTTCTATCTTCATGGAGACCAAACCAGACCAAGTTACAGGTCAGATCTGTGCAGATGCAACCCCACACACAGTTCAAATGCCTGTTTTCCCGGTATTTTTGAGCTATTAAGCCACCTGAGCTGTTTGTTGTTATACTGTGGAACATTCCAGGCAGAGCAATGACATTTCTACAGAAACAAGCAGGTGACGGCCCCCCAACCAATAGCTTACATAGTGCACCTTTTACCCTATGTGTGAAGAATCCCTCAGTCGTCCAGGTAGAATCCATTATGAAAGGAGAAATTCAATTTGTCAACTGGACAAAGTTTATTTGGTCGAAGAGGGGAGTTAAAGAGGCTCTTTTTTTGTCAAAAAAAGAGAATCCTTCTTTAAACAGGAATTGGGGAGTCAGACATAATTTGTCTCCCATATATAACTCCATTCTCAAACCGAAATCAAAACAAACAAAGAAAACAATAGGGCAGCCAGGTCAGGTCCAGAGGTGTGAAAACAGCCATTAGGGTTTGAATAGGTATGCTAAACTAGACACCAGAGAGAAACTGGGAATACAAAAGACAGAAACTCAAAACAAAGAGGCAGGATAGTTTCAGAATAATTTCAGTGTAGTTAGCTCCTCCCTGCAGCTAGATATAAACAGTGTCTATCAGCACTCTAACCAGAACTGACGAAGCACCTCGGATGAGCTGCGAAACGTTTTCGACCAAATAAACTTTTTCCCGTTGACAAATTTAATTTCTCCTTTCATCTTTTACCCTATAGACAATTAGACATCTGTTTTAAAATAATCACATGTTAAACCTCTTTCTTTTTGACTTGTAAATGTTATCTTCACAACAGCCTGGTCCATTTCTTTCACAATCACTCTTTTCCACTCCACCACACGGAGTTATCAGTCCATCAGTTAAACAGAGCCACATCTTATTACACTTGAGGGGTCCATGTCCTCTGGTTTTGATGAAGTCCACAAATTAACACAACACAACACAAGTTAAAGAGTGATCTGCTCCTTCACAATCTCCACAGACGTGACACAGGGCTGGAGTTCTCGTCAAAGGTCTAAACTGAATAGTTGTTTGTGTGAAAAGAAAAAGTTAAAGGTTTAAACTGTGAATACTTTTTTGCATATTCACTTTTTTCTCATTTCTGTTGGGTTTTTTATTCCATTTGTTGTAGCTATGACATGAAAATAGTAACAGTCATGTGGCAGTGCAGATAATATAGCCGCAGCTGCCCTGAGACATGGCAGCCATTCTGTGCCAGTGGCTATCACACAAACGAACCATATTCACACTTCATTCATACACACTTCAACTTGAGTTACGTGTCTTGCCCAGTGGCGTAATTACAGTCGGCTGTTGGCAGCTGGAATTGAACTAGAAACCTTCTAGTTACAAAACCCCACTCCTCTCCACTTTATCCTTAGTGGTTAGCTCTCACCCCTCACAGTAAGAAGGTTGTGGGTTGTGAGTATGACTTTTTCTGTGTTGAGTTCTGTGTTTGCATGTTCTTCCTGTGTTTACGAGGGTTTATTCTGGGCACTTCCTCCATCACCCCAAAATATGCGACTTGTATGTGATCTCCAGTGTGAACGTTAAGTGCCCCAAAAGTGTCCCGCATGCGTAGAAAGGAACGTGTTGGTGCTGAAAGGAACGTGTTGGTGCTGAAAGGAACGTGTTGGTGCTGAGGGTGGTGGGATAGCTCTGGGCTTGGCTGCTTCACTGACACGAATGACACAATTTTCGAATGACGAGAAGAACATTTATGTTCATTTGACTTCAATTCAGTGCAGAATAGTGACGTTTGACGCTTGTTGATGACGTGCAGGTCAGATGAATGTGACATGGCCGTTCAGACTGATGTCGCATGCCAAAAGATCAGATATGTATCAGTTTTAGCACCACATTTCCAAGGGGCCTGGGTCGCATTTGAAAAAATCGGATCTGTGTCGTTCAGACTGTTATTAAAAGATCAGATACAGGTCACATGGGGGCAAAAAAATTGATTTGGGTCATTTCAGGCTGCAGTCTGAATGTAGTCAAAGTGTCCACAGGTCTGGTTTTCCTTTAGCAACTGATTCAAGTGTGATTTGAAAGTGTCCATTGTTGGAGTCTCTCTTATTGATAATGGTAGAGTGTTCCAGAACTTAGTGCCTCGGACTGAGAGCACAGTTTGTCCGAACATAGTGCATCTGTGTGGAACCTCACAGTTCCCCCGGGCCGTGGCCCTAGTTCCCATCCCACTGACAGTCTTTGTTTTAATAAATCTTATCTAAAATAGTGCAGTGGTGAACTGAGAATGGTTTCTTGTCCAATATTTTTATAGCTTTTTTAAAGGTCCCATGGCATGAAATTTTCACTTTCTGAGGTTTTTGAACATTAATGTGAGCTCCCCTACCCTGTTTAGGGCCATCCCCCATGGCTAAAAGTTGCGAAATGTGTAAACTGAGCATTTGCGATCCTTTTCTGCGTTTGAAAAACGAGTTTAATGCAGCTCGTCTCATATCTTCCTCCGCGCTTACACATGCGGAAGTGGTGCCAGCGCACATCACACCGCTAAACGAGGAACCAGCGGAGAATTTGGCCACACCCCCACCCGCTGCACTGGCCTGTCTCTGTCCTCCTCATTTGCATTCAAGCAACAACACCCAGAATAAAGCATTTTAGAGACATATTTAGCCTCATGAAGACAATCAGAGTCATATCTCATGCACTGAGTCTTGATTTTGAAGAATTAATTTACAGTATTAGGGAACCATTAAGGCGCCATATAAAAGCACCAAGAAGTACTATGTCATGGGATCTTTAAAAAAGTGATTCAACTGGTTTGAGTGTTGTGCCAGCAGCAAGTGACCATAAGGTTATGCAGTACTGTATATGAGACAGAATCATGGAGTGTAAAAACATTTGCGCCGCATATAGAGTCATAAAGGATGTTCTCTGTCTAAAATTAACTATTGTATAAATTCACATTTGTGCGCTTATTTAGTTTATTATTAGGATCCCCATTAGCTGTGCTCTACAGCCAGCTAGTCTTCCTGGGGTCCTTGTTAAAAGCACAAAGTAAAAAAGGTACAAAACACACATCAATACATTTCAATAAATATCACACATCAATACATTTCAATAAATATCACACATCAATACATTTAATTTCTATAAAAATCTCTAAAATCTCAATTTGTTGGTATTATATTCATGTTACAAGTAGCCAATCCCAATGTAATTTTTTAGTTTTCTTTTAAAGTCCAACTTCTGTTCTGTTTCAATGAGCCTCAATGGCAAAATGTTCCATCCTTTTATAGATGAAGGTGCGTTGGAGAAAATTTGTATTTGCTTTTGGAATTCTAAACCGTCCTTCTGACGCATGTCTAGTGCTGTAACCGTGTGATTCTCTATTTTTCTCAAACTGACCGGACAAAAATAGTGGAGTTTTTGATTTTAATACTTTCCATGTGGAGAATAGTAAAGAAGCCAGTGCTTGATCCTGAACCTTTAGCCAACCTAGATTAGAATGCAGGGTTATTATACTGGTTCTGTAAGGGCAGTTTAGTGCGACACGAGCTGCTTTGTTCTGCAATAATTGGAGTCTCTCAAGATCTTTTCTTTTTGCCGTGGACCAAATGATCTGACAGTAGTCGAGTTGAGAAATTATTAGAGTTCTCACAATGCGCTGCAGGAAAGCTCTGCAGCGCATAGTGAATGCAGCTGGGAGGATCGCTGGTGTCTCTCTCCCCTCCCT
This sequence comes from Paratrypauchen microcephalus, assembly GCA_036785185.1. Classification (NCBI taxonomy): domain Eukaryota; kingdom Metazoa; phylum Chordata; class Actinopteri; order Gobiiformes; family Gobiidae; genus Paratrypauchen; species Paratrypauchen microcephalus. The sequence continues at coordinate 11,817,819 of JAVJIX010000012.1, forward strand.
CCTAGACATTTTTAACACCCGGCTCACCCGCAGAGCGTCCAGCATTGTGGGTGACCCGAGCCACCCCGCACATAGCCTGTTCAGCCTCCTGCCCTCGGGGAGAAGGTACCGGAGTCTCCGGGCCCACTCCACCAGGCTTTCAAACAGCTTCATCCACCAGGCTGTCAGGAGGCTGAACTCACACCCGAACTCACACCCGAACTCCCACCTTACCCATCTCCCACCCCCCACCCCCCACCCCCCATATTGGCATAACCTGTATTCCATAAAAGACATATCACTCTAGACACTTTAAAAAACTGCTGCTAAGGACGACCGTTGCACTGTTGCACATTTACATTTACTACTGGATTTTACTCCTGTTGCACTGTTGTTTACTACTGTTATTGCACACTTACATTACTACTGGAATTTTTAGTACTGTTGTTTACTCCTGTTATTGAATTTTACCCCGTTGCACTGTTGTTTACTACTGTTATTGCACACTTACATTACTACTGGAATTTTTAGTACTGTTGTTTACTCCTGTTATTGAATTTTACCCCGTTGCACTGTTGTTTACTACTGTTATTGCACATTGACTACTGGAATTTTAGTACTGTTGTTTACTCCTGTTACTGCACTAGAATTACTACTGTTGCACATTTATTTTTATTTTATCTTAACTCCTATGCACATTCTACTGCACATGACCAAGTCACTGCTGTATCTTCCATTGCACATTTTTGATGCACACTGCACACTTTGGAAATCTGTATATAGTATAGTTTATTTATTATGTTGCACTGTTTTAAGATTTTAGATCGTAGACTTTAGTTTTAACTTTAGATCTCTGTCTTAGATAGTTTTTTGTTGTGTTTTGTCTTCATATTGTATTTTGTACACTGTCTTTTTGCACTACCTGGCCAGAGAGAGAAACAAAATTTCGATTCACTGTATGTTGAACACATATGGAAGAATTGACAATAAAGCTGACTTTGAACTTTTGAACTTTGAAGCTTTGCCATATCTGCTGACAAGTATTGACGGCATCTTCTAACAGCAGCTAAAGATCTTCCCATTTTCTTTGTAATGAACTCAGTATGTTTTGTCCAAGACAACTTGTTGTCCAGGTAGACACCTAAAAGCTTAGCCTCTGATACCTGATCTATAGGAGTGTTATTAATTAATAAATTTAACTTTGGGTTATGCTTGAGAGATTTATTTGAGCCAAGCACTATGCTTTTTGTTTTTGAAGTGTTTAACATGAGTTTATTATTTGAGACTAAAGCATTATCTTCCTTTTTTGTTGGCTTTTCTGTTAACACAAATAAACTATTTCAGAATCCCATATTGTTTCCTGTACTTACTTCCTGTCCACGTAAGCCAACTTTGCGTGTTCGTTCACTGTAAGGGTATGGAATAAAGTCAACACTATACTATTCTATCAGCTAATAATACATACCAGAAAGATAACTAGGATTCGGACGATTCAAGTAAATGAACGCTTTATTCCCTGATACAATATTTCTAAGCAGAGCTCTGGAGGTTCTGAGTCCTAAACAATGGTTAGTTCACGCCGCTATCTCCCCAGAAACCTAACCACTGACTCAGAGACATCCGTATATAAAACACATGAAATGAATATGCATGAATGTGCAAGAGGAGAGGTGTGGCTTGGAGTGGTCTTCCCCCTTCTGGAGGCAAGCTGGAGAGGAATGTAGATGTAGATTCCTTATCAGTCTCTTCTCATGCCCTCTCATGACCTTTTCTCTCCAGACCCCCCTATAACTCAAGGCAGAGTGGTTGCACAAACAGAAAACACAATACATCTTTTAACTCCTTCAATTCCCCCTTCTGAGGTCTCTTGGACCTCACAGCAATCATTACCTGTGGACCAAAAGTATTTATCCCTGAAAACATTAACATTCAACTTGTAATTGTAAAAACTTGAAAAATGTACAACTTCAACTAGAAAAATATAAAATCGTGAAATGTTAAAATATAAAATGGTAAAAATGTAAAAAGTTTTTTTTTTTTTTTTTTTTCAAAACCATCATCCCTCAGCCTTCTCGTGCTCCATTGCGATAAGCCCTTACGATATAACAAAGATGCACAGAAACAAATTCTCAGAACATCCTGTAGTATTTGACCCTCGTATACAATCCAATGGTACACACAACTCTGAAAAAGAAAACATAACACTTCCCAAAAACATTTGATTACTCATTCATGAAATCAATACCGCAGTCTCCATTACAGTCCTCCTCCTGATCATTCCATTCCATTTCTTTTCTCATGGCCTTTTCCATTTCATCCTCCACATTCTCATCACCCCCTTCAGACATAGGCCCGTTCAGCAATTCAATTCCTTCATACAGTTTGGAAGGAGGATGTTGAATGAATATTCCTGCGGTCGTTTGTTGCATAGATCTAGAAATACACTTAAAAATGCAAGGCACAACACATCCAAAAACAATCAACACAATTACCAAAATTATCAAAAGAGTTACCACAACACGTTGAAGAACGGCCTTCCAGGAACCAGAGGTGAGCCAATCCCACCAAGAGGAGCCAGTGTCACCAGATTCTTGGGATTCTAGAAAGTTCTTAAGACTGTCAATTTTACGCCTGATTTCAGTCCAATTAGCCGAATTATCCGGTATGTAAGTACAGCAGTGGTCAATGCCAACAGCTGCACACATCCCACCTTGTTCTGCATACAGAGCATCTAATCCTAACCTGTTTTGAGTAGCCATTTCTGCTACTGCCTTCAGTTCACTGTTATCTTTCAACTGATCTACAATTTCACCCATTATGTTGGTTATGTTCTCCAAAGTCCACCATACTTCATTCATTCGTTTAACTAGTGAGGAAGTACCCAGCATAGGGATTGCTGTATATAATAACCCCTGACCATAACTGTACAACGGTGTTCTACCTCCATAGTCGCTAAGGGGGACATACGCTTGTACTGGTTTGAATGATCTACGTTTGGCATGATGCTGATGTACATTATGATGTCCGTATTTTTGTAGGGCTTCACTCATTAGTGAGTCTGAGATTACAATGGAGCTGGGTGTCAATCTGGCTAAAGTACACGTTCCACACCAGTTTTTTTGTAAAAACCAATAAGCCTTTTCTCCACATAACCAAACCATGCCTGGGGGAGTGGGGTAGCCCCATTCTCCTGGTAATAATAAAAAGGCAAACTTTACACCTGTAGTGTTTGGTATTAGGGCAGATATATTAAATGGGTATCCCCCACCTGGGGCATATTGCGACTTAAAGTTTAAGTATACATCTCCTGGTTGTGCCCAATCACTGACCATTGTACCATTTTCCGGAGGCACCCGTAGATATACCTCAGCTTCTTGATTTCCCAAGAGATGGGATTTTATAGAGCACTTCTGCCGAATGGCTAGAGGCGCTGGCCAGGGGTACCTGGCAAATGACAGTCCTTTAAGGAGTGTCGTATTGGATTTACTGGTCCAATTTACAGGGGTTGTCCATTGAGAATATGAGGCATTAACTGTGCACCATGGGTATTCGGTTTGCCTATTCTTACTACTGCCTCGAAAGTACCATTGAAATACTCGTAACCAGCACACTAAGTCTATAGCAGAAATTGGGACTGGAAATGAGCTGGGAGATTCTCCTGAATGGTGTGGTTTTAGAGAACACACCCAACATGGTTTAGTGACATTTGTGATGTTAGCTATATAGTGTGCCAATTTGACCCAAATATTGTCTTCCTCATGATGTGAGTCGATTAGCGCTCTGCGTTTCCTAGAAGCTCGTCCCTCTGCAAAAAAAGACAAGGTTACATCTGACACAGAATGATTCTTCACACCATCCATGAGCCATTGTTCAACTCGTGTCCGGGACTGTATGTGCCGTCTAGTGGCCACCATTACTAACTGTGTATCTTTTAGAGGAGTTTCATGCCAGAACATTAATAATGGGACTGTCACTATTATGATGACCAAAGACAGAACACACAGCCACATTGGAACTCTCCAAAATGGTCCTGGTAAATGACTAGGACCTAAAAACCATCTCTTAAAAGTTAAAGCAGGTAATCTGTCTGAATCATAATCAGACTGTGGTGTTTGTGGACGAGGAGGTGCCCTGTCCCTGATCCTGTCCCTGTTGTCCTCCCCCTTCAGTGGAGCCTCCAGATCCACTTCCATAATAAGGTTTGGCAAATGAGTGATGAAACCAGTTGTCTGAGCCTTTAACTTTAAAGGCGTGTGATGTCCTGTGAGTGACTTCAAAGGGGCCCTTGTAGCGTGGGGAGGCCCAAGATCCACGAACAGCTTGTTTCACATAAACCTTTGAGGGTAAATGAGAGGTGTGATCAGAGATGAGAGTTGGATCTGAGAAAGTGGTTAAGCCAGTCACTAAACCTCTAAGAGTCTCAAAGTAAGGCTTGTATTGGAAATAGTGGAATATGAGTTGTGGATCAATAGGGGCATTTCCCGTTGGCATACAACGACCGTGTGTGAGTTCATATGGGGAATAGCCATTTCGAGAGTTGACCAAATTATGCATGGCCATGTTTGCCGCTGGAAGTTGAGATAACCAATTAGTTGTTTTAGCGTCCGCGCACATTTTGGCCAAGAATTGTTTGAGAGTGCGATGACAGCGTTCAACCATAGCATTTCCCCGGGGATGGTACACGCAGGAGAAAGATTTTGTGATGCCCAACAGCTTACAAACCTCAGCAACATCTCTAGATGTAAACTGTTTACCATTGTCCGAGTGAACTTCTGTCGGTACACCATGATTAGGAATCCAGTCTGTGACTAAGGCCTGAATGATGACAGCTGCCGTTTCAGATTTGCACGGGTAGAATTGAGTCCAACCCGAGAATGAGTCAATGATAGAGAGGAGGTATCGTTTACCTTTACAGGGCGTGATCATGTCTGTGAAATCACAATGAATTATCTGACCAGGGAATTGACCACAGCGTAACTTACCTGGAATGTTTTTGTGCGGTTGTGGGTTGTAGGTAGCACATGTAATACATGAGCGCGTGAAATCACGGCATAGTTTAAGAGGATTTGGATGGTACCATTCACGTTGTAAGAGCTCCGCCATGTGTCCTGCATTGTAATGGGCCTTACCATGGAGTGTAGTCAGCAGTTCGAAAACAATGTTAGGGGAAACATACGGCAAACCTGTAGGTCCCCTATAAATATTGTCCTCGTACCTGTCAGCACCTCTAGCTCTTTCCCAAAAATCTGGGTCTTCTTGGCTGTGTCGATGATGTATCTCATTCAGGGTGAACGGATGTGCTACTTCAGGTAGATCAAATCCTAGAGACTTTAGCGTGTGGGGGATGTTAGGGGAATCCCCCTGGAAATAGATACCAGAGGCGTCACAAAGGGCACCCTGGGAAAGCCAATACTGTTCTTCCCCTGGTTGCGCCAGGGATTGAACAGTTGAAAGAAAGACCTCTAATGTAGGAGAAATAAGATATTGTCCAGCGCGTTGATACCCACCTGCTGTTTTAGCAGCTACATCCGCAACGCGTTGCCTAAAGCAGTCATAGAACCAGCCTTTGAATGGCCTGGCACTTTTACAACAGCTAATTTCTCAGGGATCAATAGTTTTTCGGCAATTTCTTCCCATAGATCACGGTGAGCAATCGGCTGTCCTTGTGCAGTGAGAAAGTCACATCTGCGCCACGTGGGCAAGTCACGGGTAATGCCACCATGTACAAACTGAGAATCTGTAAAAATCGTACACGGGTTATCCCCAGCAAAATCAAGAGCCATAAGAATAGCTTTTAGTTCAGCATATTGAGCTGAACGTCCAAGTTCAGGTCCCCACATTGAGACAGTAGGGATGTCAGTTTTGTCCTTAAAATGCACTACAGCTGCTGCAGCACGTAGTGAGCCGTCATCCTGTCTGTGACAATGTCCATCAGTGAAAAGGAGAAGAGAGTCCGGAATAACGGAGGCAGATAAATCAGGACGGATCAGAGTCTCAGCTTGAGAATAGGCTTCACAGTTGTGGGAGGAGCCCTGAACAGCCAGACCAGATGACGAGTTGGAAAGGGTGTCTGGGGCAAAAGTAAGATTGGGAGCAGTTAGAACTGCTGAAAGTTTCCTCTGTCGCTGAGGAGTCAGGGCAAAAACTTTAGATTGAACATATGCCACCACAGAGTGACATGTGTAGATTGTCAATGGGTGGCCCATAACTACATGGGCACATTTGGTCAACAGTTTTGTCAAAGTATCAGCATATAAAACACAGGAGGGGGCCTTCTTAGCTACCGGATCCAAAAGCGTGGAGACGTATAATAATATACGTCTGTCACCTGTTGGTGCTTTCTGCCATAATGTCCCATATCCGGATGTCGGAGTTAACGTTGTGTCAAGGTAGAATGGCTTACTATAGTCTGGGAGAGCCAGATCAGCACAGGAAGCCAGATTCTGTTTCAGAACAAGGAAAGCGGTGTCAGCTTCTGGGGTCCAAACCAAAGGGGCATTTAAGTCACGAACTCCGGCAGTTTTAATGATGGTTCGCAAAGGAGCAGTCTTACCTGTATAGTCTGGCACATGTCCACGAGAGTAGTTCGTTAGTCCTAAAAAGGAAAGCAGGTCTTTGACTGTTTCTGGGCGAGGTGTCTTAAGGATAGCTTGTTGCTGGCTCGGTGAGGGCGAATGGCCCCGGATGTGATGATTTTGCCTAAGAAGTTGACCTGAGGGCGACAACACTGTAATTTGGATTTAGACACTTTGAATCCATGGGTCAGGAGTTTGGACAGGACGTTAGATGTAGTGGTCAAGCAGTCCGTCGCAGATCGAGAGCCAATTAAGATATCATCGACGTATTGAATCACCACAGACCCGTCCGGGACCTGGGTGTCCGCCAAACATTTCCGGAGGCAATCATTAAATATACCTGGGCTATTTCTGTGTCCTTGTGGCAGTACAGTATACTGTAACTTAACGCCACAGTGTGTGAATGCAAACTGATACCTACTCTCTTTAGCCAAAGGAATAGAATAGAATGCGTGTTTTAAATCGATTACTGAGAAATGTGTCATGTCAGGTGTCAGGATGGATAGGCACTTGTGTGGGTCTGGCACTGGAAGAAGAGGTGTCGTGGTCACATCATTGACTTTGCGCAAATCATGTGCCGGACGGAAAGAACCATCTGGTTTTGGGACCGGATTTAAAGGAGTGTTCCATGTTGAGTCGGAAATTTCCAACACTCCAGCTTTCCAAAGATCTCTGAGTGCCTCGTCAACGCCTTTGAATTGGTTCTTATTTCTGTAAAGACGCTGTGGAACATAAACACGACTGTCTGGCTGCACGGTCAATACAACTGGATCACAAGTGAGACACTTACCAATGTCAGAGCCGTCTTTGGCCCAAAGTTCTTCTGGAAATTGATTAAGCATGTCCTCAGCCGAGTCATGATCTGTCAGTTCTCTACCATGTGATCTGTCTAGAGTTTCTTCGTCCATTTTGATCACGTCAGTCACATGTGGAAGAATAATTTTGTAGGCTTTATGGAGTGGCTGAATAGCAAATACAGTATCAACCAGTGTTGGGACCCAATCAACAACTTTGTTTAACTTGTTTGTTACAGTTCTCTAGTTCCTAGACCCAAAAACAATGAGCAATGTGGGTCTGTCAAATCATCTCTTTTAAAGAAAGGTTTCAGCTCGCTTGGTAATTGAACTGCAGCCACCACGCCAGTTTTGTGAACATATATACAAGTACTAGTGATGGAATAGTCATGATGTTTGATAGCTAGAAATGAGTCCTCATATAGCTCATCATCACCCTGACGGTCATAGTACATGGTCACGTGTAGAGGATCGGCAGGAGGGGAGAATGGGAAACGAGAGAAGAACCACGGCTTCCATTGGAGCATGTTGTAGAAAAGTCCTTCATTTTCGATGGATTGTGGTTGTAAAAATCCCCAGTATATCTTAGAGTGAGGGTCCTCACCAGGTTGGCAAAGATAAGCTCTATATCCAGGCGAGCCAGAACAAACAACACTTTGTCCATTGGGCCAAGTGACCTGTAGGCCTTCTGGGTGGCAAAGTATAGTAGCTCCAGTCATTTGTAAAATGTCTCTGCCCAACAGGTTAACAGGAGTTTGTGGAGAGTGAATAGCCGGCATAGTTATTGCTTGACCAGCCAATTTGAAAGTCATTGGTTTTGTGATCCGTAGAGGTTTAGAATGTCCCATGAGTCCCGATAGGTTAATGCTCTTGTCGCTTAGGTCAGAAGGCTGAACCTTTTGGACCGTAGAGTGTGTAGCTCCAGTGTCGACGAGCATATTGATCTTACTACCACCCACCTCCACGGGTACCAGCGGTTCAGGGGTGGCGACAAGACTCATTGGGCCTCCTCAGAATTCAGCTTCGTAGTACAGCCCCTGGGGTCCCCAGGGCGCTGGACCTTGCCGTCCGTGTGGCCCTTGTCCATTGTTGTTTTGGTTTTGGCCACGACCTCTTCCATATCCAGGTTGATAACCCCCACGACGAGGGTTTTGAGGGGGTGTATTGCATTCACGGGCAAAATGTCCATTCTGTCCACAGTTATAACATGCTTCATTCTGTCCACCATAATTCACTCTCATTCCACCTCCTCCTCTGCCCCTGCTCTGTCCTCTCCAGTTGTTGTTTCCAGAAAACTGGGGTTGTGGTGTCACCTACCATCTGCTTTGCGGTTCCCGCCTCTTGTTTATCTTTACGAGTTTTGGTGGCCGCACTCCTGGCATCCGCAACCTGCAGTCTCAGCAACTCCTCCTGAAGCGATACATTTTTACTGGTTTTGTCTTTCTCTTGTTGATTGTATAAATCAGCGTGGTGTCTCAAGTGGATCAGGAAAAGTTCATGATTGCCCGTCAAGCCAGGTACAGCCCTAAGTGCCGTCTGAATGGGTTGCGGTAAAGCCGCAATTACCTGCTGTAAGAACAGGCAGACTGTTTGTGGTTGTCTATACGGATGTACATGCATAGATTTAGTGTAAGCCTCAATACAGGCTTCCATAAAGGCGGTAGGACTCTGTCCTGTGACGAATGGAGTCAAGGTTGGAGGCGTTGGAGTCATTACTGGATAACGCTCTATTAAATTACGCAATATGTCATCAGCAAAGGGCGCGAAGGGTCCTTCCATATCTTCATCGTCGAGACCCAAATCGCGGAAAATAGACGTAGCTACGTGGGCGGAGGAACACTCCACCATGAGGAGCTTAATATCTGCCAGTGCCAGAGTGAGATGACTTGTGTGTGCACGCATTGTTGTGTACCATGGTGCGCCTCCCTGCGATAGTGGTGGTAACTTATCTTTTAGTAGGATCAATTCTGCGGCTGCCATGGGTTTGTACACCCGTGGCACTACCCCAGCTACTGCTGGGCCTGTTGCCAGTAGTGGGAAATTGTACTGTGTTTTACCCTTTGGCCTATCTGTCAGTGCAGCACGGAGCTGTTCAATTTTGTCTCTTTCGGCTTTTATGTTTTCATTTAGATCGTTCATTTGGGTATCTAGACTACCTTTAACCCCTTCATCTGTAGTGTGCTTCTTTTCGTTACGCAAGTACTTAAGTGTCATTTGTGATGCGTATATGGATTTGTTCAGGGCGTTAATTTGTTCTAGTAACATATCCTTGCCTGCACTGTCACTGTCCTCCTCATCCGACCACTGGGATTTGTATGTCGCCTTGGGCTTCGCGCCGGGCTGTGCTGGAGCCAAGCGTAAGTCTTCCAATTTGTCTGTTATATCCTTTAGGGCAGGGGCTGTAGCTTGTGAACATTCTTCTTTTATTTTCATCTTCAGTTCTTCCAATCCTTGCGCTTGTTGTTCCAGTGTTGCTTCCATGTCTTCCTGTGTTTTACTTACCTGCTTTGCTAATTTGTTTAACGTATCCACAATGTCTGCCCCAGCCAAGGCTTTAGCCAATTCCTCTGTTTGTTTACTCAATTTTTTCTTCTCTGCTTTTGGTAAATCGAGTTGTGTAAACAAATGCTCCCGGACATCTTCAACTTGTTTTTCCGTCAGTGGTTGTGAGGGTTGTATGTCTGCATTCATAAGTCCATGTAGAGCTAAGAGTGGATATAATCCACTGCCGCCAGATGGCGCAGTGGGGCTACTTACCTGGTGCTTGCTTGTCTCTGTGTACGCCGGAGGGCGTTCTGAACTGTCCGACTTCTTATTTTTTACCCGCATGGTCGGGTAGATTATTCTTGTGCGGGCCCACATTCCAGTTAAGGTTTCAAACAGAGGGCCCAACCATTGTTGCTGTTCTTTCAGTTCCTTCTTTCTGCTTTTCAGTTCCTCTTTTTTGTGTTTATCCATTTGTCCACTTACCAAGTCCCTTCTTATCATACTTAACTCATTTACTGCGTCCATATTCAACGGTGTAAGGTCACCGATCAATTTGGTCAGTGGCATCTGTCCTTCCGCTGGTTTCTGTGCATCCTCAAGCAATTTTCTGCACTTTCCTGTTAAATCACTCAACTTACCCTTTTTCCACCATGCCGATTGAGGCATTTTTGTCCATGCTCTCTCCAACCAAACTTCCAGTGTCTGTACTTCAGGTTTTCCCTGCGCCATGTTATCCAATTGTTACTGTGATTTACTTACCAAATTATTTTATTACTACCCCCGCTCAGGATCCTTGTCCCGCGTAACTAGTAGTAAAAGGCGTCTAAACCTATGTATATACTTACTGTAATTATTTAACTGTTACCCCCGCTCAGAATCCGTGTTCCGCGTAACTAATAACAGAGGCTTCTAAACCTGCTACTTTAATGCGGGCTCTTAGCTAGCTTAGCCCTTTAAGGTTTTACGTCAGCTCCTCAGTCTGACTTCGCTCTACCAGTAACGTTTTATTCCGCTCCCCGCGTCCGGGTTGCAAGGAGATCCTCCCGCGCGGAGTCCGAGACCTTTTAAAACTCCTAACGAGTAGCGCGTAGTTCTATTTCCTTTATCACGAAGTATATACAATTATTTCACTTTTAATTTAATTTAATTTAATATCACAGATTTTAGCAATTTAAACATGACACTATTACAATCCACGAGGTCAAAACGACAATATTCAAACCAATGTCAATAATCCCACATTTACTAAATTTAGAAAAATAGCCAATAGACTTACTTTGATCTCAAAAAATAATAGAGAATCAAAATAGTCTTACCTTAAGTTGTGGGCGCCCAAGGGAAAATTGACATCAGCCGTGGAGTGTAGATCTGGTATGTCTACCGCGAGGCGCTATTGGGTTGGTCCGGATCGTACGCAGTGTCCGTCAGCCACCGGTCCAAGTGTTGACCACTTCCCCCTCCAGCCAACGCCGGAGTCACCAATTAAAGCATTATCTTCCTTTTTTGTTGGCTTTTCTGTTAACACAAATAAACTATTTCAGAATCCCATATTGTTTCCTGTACTTACTTCCTGTCCACGTAAGCCAACTTTGCGTGTTCGTTCACTGTAAGGGTATGGAATAAAGTCAACACTATACTATTCTATCAGCTAATAATACATACCAGAAAGATAACTAGGATTCGGACGATTCAAGTAAATGAACGCTTTATTCCCTGATACAATATTTCTAAGCAGAGCTCTGGAGGTTCTGAGTCCTAAACAATGGTTAGTTCACGCCGCTATCTCCCCAGAAACCTAACCACTGACTCAGAGACATCCGTATATAAAACACATGAAATGAATATGCATGAATGTGCAAGAGGAGAGGTGTGGCTTGGAGTGGTCTTCCCCCTTCTGGAGGCAAGCTGGAGAGGAATGTAGATGTAGATTCCTTATCAGTCTCTTCTCATGCCCTCTCATGACCTTTTCTCTCCAGACCCCCCTATAACTCAAGGCAGAGTGGTTGCACAAACAGAAAACACAATACATCTTTTAACTCCTTCAAGACCCATTGCTCAACCATCTTTAGTTCTTTGTTTAAAATTGATGACAGTTCAGATATGGATTTTGCAGATGCGTAGACTGTTGTATCGTCAGCATACATTGTAGTTTTTGCTTGTTTCAGGACTAATGGGTGATCATTTGTGAAAATGCCATACAAGAGCGGACCAAGGCAGCTCCCTTGAGGAATACCACAGTCCACTGACACACTTTCTGAGAAACTCAATGCTGGTGGTTGAAATCCGTACAAATTTAATTTTTCTAAAAGTAAACTATAATCTATTAAATCAAAAGCAGCTGAAAAATCTAAAAGGACAGCTCCACAAATCATCTGTTTGTCCAGCTCTCTGTACCATTCATCAGTCATTTGTGTCAATGCTGAACAAGTGGAGTATCCCTTTTTATAAGCATGTTGAAAACTCGTCAAGAGGTCATGTTTCCAGAAATAGGAATGTATTTGATTAAATATGGCTTTTTCAAAGATTTTGCTTAGAGCCGGTAACAAACTAATAGGCCGACTGTTAGGGGCCAGAAAAAGGCATGTTCTTGTCCTTAGATAATGGAATGATCTTGGCCTCTTTCCAGACTTTTGGAAAAGTGGCTGTTTTTAGGCTGTTATTGAAAATATGACAAATTGGATCAGCAATATAATCTGCTGCGAGATGGATTAGTTTTTCATCAATATCATCAATGCCTGCAGGCTTACATTTACAGACAGCTTTGATTAACTTTAAAATAGTTTCAGTAGTAAAATCAGTACAATTAAATTGACAGGACTTGTTTCTCATAAAATCTTTTAGATTGTCTTTAAATGAGCGATTTATTCCATTCCCCATAGTTTTTCTCAAATTTGACACTTTATCTCTGAAAAAACATTTAGGTGATTGGCTACATCTTTTGGTTTGGTGATAACAATACCCCCATTATCAATAAATAAATGTAGGCTGTGTAGAAATGGTCCTGCCCATCATGCTGTTTAGAGTTTTCCATAACAGCTTCTGATCAGTTTTTGTCCTTTCTAGTTGCTGTGCATAATATTGCCGCTTCTTCTTTAGATTTAATTTAGTTACAGCATTTCTCAGCTTACAATAGTGTTGCTTATCTTACCAGTTTTGTTGTTTGTGCTAAGAGCTTGGCCTCATCTCTGTGGTGCATAGAGGTCTTCAGTTCCTGGTCGACCCATGGTGCTTGATGCCTCCTCACAGTTAATTTCTTAACTGGTGCATGCTTATTTATAACTGGGAGAAAAATATTTAGAAATGTATCCAAAGCAATATCAGTGTCCTTAACTTTAAAAACATCTGTCCAGCATAGTTTCTTAATATCCACCAAGTAGGCATCCTGTGAAAATGTTCTATAGGATCGCTTAAATACAATTTTTGGTTTAGCTTTGGGAACTTTAGTTTTTCTTGCGATGATGACCATATTATGATCAGAACATCCAACTGGTATTGACAGAGCTTGACTATAATTGACATGTGCAGATAAAAATATGTGATCAATACAGGTGGTAGTGCTCTCACCCCTATCATTAGTGCTTATACGTGTGGGCTGCGTAACCATTTGCTTTAAAGGGATATGCCACCCCCAGGTCAAATTTGGGCATCTCCCCACAGTCCAGAGACTAAAATAAGTGGTGGAAAGCGTTTTCCTGCTCACCCAGCCATTGTCCGAGTCTGTCGCCACTGACCGCCGCGGTATCTGGTGCTCCTCCGCCTTAGACTGGAGTCTAACGTAGCCAGAGAAAGATTTCGGCCAAAAGGAATTAATTTGCTCGATGCGTTTCCCAATTACTTTGTGTGTAGTGCGCATTCATATCGAGTGCAAATAAATGTGCAAATCAACACGGAGAGCTTGCCTTGGTCATTTTGGGTGGGAACTATTTTCCAGTGCGTAAGAATACAGCCGTATCACGCACCACGTTGTGCAACAGGGGAACTCCCTTCCCGGTGCGTAACTGGGATTCCCCTGGCAGCGTGCTGCGTGATACGGCTGTATTCTTACGCACTGGAAAATAGTTCCCACCCAAAATGACCAAGTCAAGCTCTCCGTGTTGATTTGCACATTTATTTGCACTCGATATGAATGCGCACTACACACAAAGTAATTGGGAAACGCATCGAGCAAATTAATTCCTTTTGGCCGAAATCTTTCTCTGGCGACGTTAGACTCCAGTCTAAGGCGGAGGAGCTGCAGATACCGCGGCGGTCAGTGGCGACAGACTCGGACAATGGCTGGGTGAGCAGGAAAACGCTTTCCACCACTTATTTTAGTCTCTGGACTGTGGGGAGATGCCCAAATTTGACCTGGGGGTGGCATATCCCTTTAAGCAACAACCATTTGTTATGTTGGACAGATGATTCTTTAAAGGGCACTTTTTATCCAGCCAATTAATGTTTAGGTCACTTCCACATTTAGGTCACACACCTTGTCAAGCATTTTACCAGTATTTTCTAAATGCCTTACGTTTGAAGAAGGAGGTCTATAACAACATCCTATTAGGATCGGTTTTATATGTGGGACATAGAGTTCTATCCACAGGACCTCCAAATCACTGCACATTATGTCTTCTCTTATTTTTACAGGAATATTTATCTGAGTGTAGAAAGCCACTCCTCCACCATATTGATTTCTATCGTTTCTGAACAGATTATAGCCAGATATATTTAGTTCTTCATTATTAAATGAATCATTTAAATGCGTTTCTGTTAGAGCCAATACATGAATGTTATTTTTATGTAACAGGTTTTCTACTTCATAGACTTTGTTTCTTAAACTGTTTATATTTAAGTGAGCAAGTTTTAAACCTTTGTTGGGAAGTTGAGCAGTAGTCATTTTTAAAGACAGGGCGTTCATTGCACAAGTAGTCTGGTCTCTTATTGTTTTTTATGTACAATCAGTCATACCTCAGTCATACCTCAGAAAGGCAATGTCCCCTCTTTCTCTTGCAGCTCTCATTTGAGGAATTAGTTATTTTCTCCTCTGTCGGACAGGTTCGGGATAATCTTCATTTATGAAAACCTTGATCCTTTTAGTTTCCTTGAGTTATGTAGAACAGTATCCCTGTCCTTGATTCTTGAGAACTTCACCATCAGAGGGCGGGGTCTTGATTTTGTATCTGCATTTTTTAACTTTTCCAAGTCGCTGCACTTTTTCAATATCTTTAGGGTCAAGATCCAGATCCAGTTTCTCCTTAAAGAAAGCCAATACCTTTTTATCCAAGTCATGCCATTTTTCATTGTCCTCTTCAGATATTCCGTCAATGACTAGGTTTTGACGTCTGGCCTGAGCATCCAAAGAATCAACCTTGCCATCCATGATGATCATTGATTCAGCCAGCTTGTGTATATCATCTTGTGATGATTTACAGTTGGATGACAAGTTGGTGGCTTTATTTTTCAAATCATCCACTTCTTTTTGCGTATACTGCAGAATGACTTTTATTTCTTGTAGCTCCTTGAGGATAGCATCTACTCTGGAGTTAGTACTATCCATCATTGTTCTCAAACAGGCTTTGAAGTTATTTTCCTGCTGCTGTAGCATCTCCATGAGTTCCCACACCTGGTCATGTGTAATATAATGCATGTTGTCTTTGTCTCTGTCCTTGCGGTTAGCCATAGCAGCAGAATCACTGGTTAGCTCCTGAGCCTGGTGGAGATAGCCCTACAGGCTGAAGGCTGATAGCACACAGGCCCCAAACTCAATCCACCAAGTATCACTTAGGCAGTTGTCAATCCACTCCTGAAATTCTTCTGAATCAACTTTGCATGCTCTGCATCAAATAAGGTTTCAAATATGGCACAGGATCATGCAGAAATTGTTACAAACTTGTCTGCCAACTGTCACCTGCTGCCTTGACACAGGAAGCTCAAAAGCTTAAAAGAAGTCTCACACATAAAATTACAGTGACAAGGTAGCCACCAACTGTTTTTCAGTTAGTCACCCTCACTTTTTTTTGTTGAAAATCAAACTCCTAAATAGGACCATGATCGCTCATATTGATCATAGATTCCTGAAAATGTGCTGTTTAAATCCATTTTGTATTTTTTCCAGACAATCGAAAAACTTTTTTGGTAGTTATTGTGTGCATTGCGTCACCATGGTAACTATTACTAACAAACATTCCGCCACAGAAATAAACCCCCAGCATGATGTCACTGCAAAGTATCAATAAAATACCTTAATGTTATCCAATCACAGTATTACATCGAAGAAAATGCCCTCTCATATAAACACATTTTCTCTCATTGCTAAGTACTTTTTCACTCACAACATTTTCCTCACAGCAGCAGAGGCTCCAGCCTTATCAACCTCTTCCCTCTACAACTGAAGTTTCTCATTTGAAAATCCAACTTTAAAGTGAAACAGCCTTGTGCGCGGGCCATCTGTGTTAGAATAAAAACTCACTTATCGTCTCGTAGTGTGTCTGGGCCCTGATCAGAGTCAGCCTTTTCACAGAGGAACATCTGCTCTGATTCAGATTCATTATGGCCTGGGTTTGAGTTCATAAACAGATTTTAAAATGTATGAAGAGAAGTAACTTATGTGAGAGACAAAACTGCTTTGTGAGTAATTCAAAGTGCCTCACTGAATACGAAAAACATTCAAATAAAACTAAACAAACAAAACTAAGAATGACACCATTTACTTTAAAGGTCCTGTATTAAACTTAATGGACTCTTATGAGCTTTAAGACATTTATAGTGTTACCTTATCAAAAACATGAGTTGTGTTTTGTTTCATTCACATGTTTGAGTAATCCTTTATTATTAGTCTGTCTACATCTGCAATGCTGAAAATGCTCCACCTTATGATGTCATGAAGTATTATTTTTCAAATTAACTGCTGCCTTTTACCTTTAGTTCAGCAGAGGTTGGCAATTCCAGGGCAGAAATTTTCCAAATGATTCTCAAGATGCGTGAAAAGTCCCTCAGTCGTCCAAATGATTCTCGTGAAGGTGTGTGGAGTTTAAAAACACAGTGGAGCACTCCCTGTATTACACATGACATCACAAGGTGGAAGTTTGTGTGTTAAACATGTTAATGAAACAAAACACAACTCCAGGTATGTTTTGATGAGTAAACAGAAAATAGTGTGGGCCCTTTAAAACAGAAGTTATCCTCCCTGAAATGTCGTCTTCATTACGAGATTGGAAACTGACTGCCTATTCTGAACAATTTATCCAGGCTTAGAACTGGCACAGAGCATAGACCAACTTGTACCTGTGTATTTTAATGGAGTAATTCAATTAAATAACCTAAAATCCTTCAGGCTGGGTTCTGCTCTGCTCTTTTTCAACGGGATTAAGAAGTAAATGGCTTTCAAAATGTCACAGTTAATTAGGGTTTAGCTGGTCTCAGAGTTCAAGTGAAATGAGCTGGCCATGCTTCAGTCTAATCCCTGCATCCAAATGAATACTAGTGTGGTGTGTAGTGATATAGTCGAATTTTGTCTTTTGGTAATTGGGCTGTAGCCATTCATTGTACAACTGAAAAAAGAAAATATAAAATCACCAATCTGAGTCTTGTGTGTATTTACTGCCAATACTCATTCTTACAATTATTATTTGGAAATGCTAAAACAGAATAATGCCTGACCTGACCTCTGACCCTGCCATTAGGGTTCAGAGGAAATGAGTTATTTTTCTTTAACGTCCCTCAACATTCCCTGGGGCTGTGATGCTAACTGTAGGCACTGCTCTGTCTGAGGCTTTTTTAGACTTCTTAATCTGAGCTTTATTTTAACACAATCGGACCATCTCCAGTAACTGATGAATACAGCACAAATAGGAACGTAAACATAGGGGTTTACACGAGAACGCTTACAGGTAAAAACAACTAAATATTTTATCGGAAGTGCCTTTCATTTAGACGGTGACGGCTTAAAAACGCAAAAAAAACTGCCCTCCAAAGTGGAAAAGTTTAACTCATTCACTGCCGGCCTGTTTTCAGAATTGTATCCCTCAGACTGCCACAGGTTTCAGTAGAATTTCACTGATTTTCCAAGACCCACAGAATACTGAGTTCTTTGACTATATAAACATGGGACACATCAAAATAAAGTGTCGACTCTCTTCTTTCACCTGGAAAAAAAATTATGTTTCTAACCTTTTCGGTTCTCAAATAACTGATAGTAGAACATAGGGAAGTTTCAGCAAAAACACTGGTTTTTGAGCAAGAAATGGAGAAAACGAGCGTTTAGTTCAGAGAAGGATTTCGAGCAGATCAGTGACTTTGACATCAATATTTATCGATTTAGTGACACCTCAAACATCTAAAATAACAGAGAAAGAGATTTTTGATGACAAAGTACATTTTTTATTTACAAATATAAGAATATAAGGCTCTGTGAATTGAAAATTCGTTCAAATCAATAGTGCCAAGAGATGTTTACAGGATATAATATCTTTTCCTATAAAATAGAACTTTGTTGAGGATTTGTCTGAGGCCCAGAGTACAGACCCATAATAAAAACTAATACACACACACACACACACACACACACACATATATATGTACATACACACAAGCCCATGCATAAACCTTTACACACACACAGCTACACACGCACACGCGCACGCGCACGCGCGCACGCACGCACGCACACACGCACGCACACACACACACACACACACACACACAACTTCATTCATTACAATTACCATACACTGCTCACTGCTCCAAGTCAGTAAACTTCTTATTTGGAGCTGTCGTAGTTCTGAGGAGACTCCCTGATCCGCGCAGCGCACACATGACACGCCCCCTCCTCGGGCACAGCAGATCTCTGCTCAGACCTCCCTGCTTGATCCGGCTTGTCTCTGCGATCCTCTGATCCAGGATCCTGGGTCCCAAGAGCGATCTGATCGCTCCATAGGCGCTGATCAACAGTTGTCTGCTTTTCCGGGTTCTCTGGCCTCGCCATCTTACTACTCTGGCCAATACACCATACACACGCTGCACTCCTCCTTTCTTCCCCGGCTCTGATCGGCTAATAATGATACAACATCGCCATCTACAGGTTGAGAGATGTGAATTACACCTCAAAAGTTGCTCCAGGCCGTAACCTAGCAACCCCCGCTGAAAAAAGCAATTGACGTCTATAGACGTCACGGCACTCAACGGTTGGATTCGAGGGGACGTCAATAGACGTCTCCGGCACTGAATGAGTTAATAAGCTCCGCCGTAGCGTTTCCGTCTACACTGCCCAAGACGCAAAACTCTGGTCAAATCTGCTGACGTCGCGTACGCGTTTACATCACATCGGTCCATATATCAGTGTACTTTGTTTGGCAGGACTCCCAGTCCACACCTTGTTGCGCCTTCGTTGCTTTGTAGTCTAACGTGGTCTGAAGCAATAGTTGAACTTCTTCGTCTGATCACACATTTTTTTTTGCTACCAGTAACCATGTTTTGTTTTGCTTTTCGCGGTGCAGATGAGAAGAAGGAAGATTCTACGCATGTGCGCGGACATAGTGATAATGTATCACAGCACCACCTAGCTGCCTGGCATGCATACCCAATCGAATTCCACATATTTTTGTGTCACTGTATGCACGCAGATTTCCTCCCGAAAACGCTCGTTTAAACATGGACTAAGAAGTGAAGATGCAACACCACTTTTGCGTCTTCTGTTCAGACTGTCATCATTTCAGCATAGCCTTATAGTCCTGTTGGTACAAAATGTTGCGCTCATGTTTGTTCTCAATCCTTGCAGCTAAATAAAAATAAAACATACATTACATTCAGTATTTCTCTGGGGAAATCACTGATTTCTGATCTCATGACTATAATCAAACTTGGACACTATATTGATGGAAATTCAATTTTCATTGACAAATTGAAGAAGACACTGAAAGCAGTCGTGTAAATGGACAGCCACTTTGGACTTGAGCTCTCACAGATGTTTTTGTCAAATATGTCTTTATGTCTATTGTTCTGTTTTCTTGTTCTGTAATATAGCTAAAAATAAAAACATAAATAAATAAAACTAACTGTCCTACATTTTAATAAACTTGTATTTTTGTATGGTAGGGGTTGACCATGTGCTTGGAGATGATGTTGTTTTCCCTGTAATGTTTCAGAGTATGGCCTTCAACTCGATTACATTTATTTCAATACAATTCAATTTGTTGCATGCCTTTGTGTAACTGAGAGAATGATAAATAAATCCCACTATCAAGTTGATCCAAAACCCTATTTCAGACTATGATATCAAAGTCCTCAGTGTTCACATCACTTCTGTATCGGCACAGAACCGGCCCATAACATCAATAATGAAGATTGTCATCGCTAGCAAGAATATGAGGTCTAATTATCCAAAGTGTCTGTGTAATATGGCAAATTCATTACATCCTCTGCACATATATAAGGGATCCCATTTCTACAAGATGACAAGACAGACCTAGAAACCACATCTTGCATCAAAACAGAGCTTTGCAAGTTGGATTTTTATGAGGAAATCTACAATTCAAATGAGCCTCACTACAGGGGACTGCTAGCATGACATTTGTGATTGTGTGTTTAAGATATGAATATTAAAATAGTGTGGTGATGATGTTAGCAGTGCCCCAGCAGAGACAGAGGGGAGGATTATGAGTGTTTGGATTTCTCTGGAGTTGGTTTTTAAATAAGACACCATTATTCAAGGCTCTATCCACTGTGCTACCCAGCTGCAGAGAGGTTTAAAATTGATTCATACAGAGATGTGACACAGATCATTACAGAAGACTGGTAAAATGGTAAAATAATTATTGTGGTTGGAGCAATAACAAACTCGAGTCTGTGACAATATTTAATTCCTATTAGTTGAGTTGATGCTGAGATTCAAGATTTCAAACTTGATTTTGATACTAAGGAATTTGCTTGATACTTAATACGGATGTCGATACTACACTGATGGTAAATGGTCACATTTTTATACAGCACTTTTCCACCTTCAAGACACTGGGGGTGGGGTGGGTTAAGTGTCTTGCCCAACAACACAAAGACACAACTTTCATCTGTGAGAGCTAGAATTGCACTGCCAAGTTGTGGGTCAGTGGATCTGACCACTCTACCAATGATCTTTAAAAGAATATTAACGTTTTCTTAACCTTATTTCTTTTATAAAACAACGCCATTTACTCACCCATTGTATTTTGGTGTCATTTGGAGCATTTCCGGAGGTTTTGTAGCTTAGCGATATTTGTAACGTGAGTGCTCGCGGCACGCTGTTGCTGTCACCAAATAACACAAACTTTAGCAATTTTCAGATGACAAAAGCTCAATGTTAGTCTCCACTTTCGCTGGAGTCAAAAGTGGCCTGTAATCTGATATTCATCCATGTTTTCTTGTTTGGGTCCATTCTCAAGGCAACTAGCCACAGCTTCAATAACTCCGGATTGTGATGAGGAAGCCTGTGAAAACTCAACTTCGTCCAAGCTGTCATTTTGTTTTCACAACCGGGGTAAATGCATGTTCGCACCATTTTGGGTTTTCTCAAGTGAAGATGTTTATGACTGTAACCGAGAGCTGAGAGCGTCATGTTATCTGCAAATCAGCTGTGAATGCACGCATGGGCACTGCCATGTCATCCAATGAAAACATGGATGGATATCGGATTACAGGCCACTTTTGACTCCAGCGAAAGTGTAGGTAGGCTAACATTGAGCTTTTGTCATCTGAAAAGTGCTAAAGTTTGTGTTATTTGGTGACTGCAAAAGCTTGCCCTGAGCACTCACGTAACGGATATCGCTAAACTACAAAATCTCCGGAAATGCTCCAAATGACACCAAAGTACAATGGGCGGGTAAAGACGTTTTATTAACGAAATAAGGTTCAGATTGTAAAAACGTTAATATTCTCATATCTCTCTGTCCTTGCTGGAAGGCGGCTGCTTGTTTTCTTGCTCTCTTATCTACTAATCTGTGTCTGCATGCTTTTCTCTTGTTTTTGTCCATATTTCTCCTGTTGGAGTAGATTTTCGAATTCTAAATTATGGAATTGAAGCTGGTCCCAACGCAATTGGCTTTTTTCCACGAAGAAATGTGGGTTTGGGAGAGCCGATCAGAACTATTTACTATTTGGATTTTTGATGGCAGGACATCTGAATTGGCCTGGGGGATGTTTTCTGATCCATTGGAGAATTGGAATGCCAGCAGCGAGCAAAGAGCCCCTGAGCTGTTGGCTGTCATTCCACACCACAGTGGAGCTGTTGAAGACCAAGGAAGGTCTGCATCAGAAAGAGATACAGATTGAGGAACTGTACCATCTCCAATTTGTGGATATCCCACTGACGCCCGGATACTATCACGAATATGGTTGTGGAACTGTGCGAAACAAGCGGCTCAGGCCGCAATCATCTACACACCAGGAGGAGAGGACTGGAGAGTCTCAACAGCCCGGCTTGGTGACATGAAGTTGGGGACTCAGCAGAACCAGTTCTCGGACCAACTGTCCATTCATCTGAGTTCTAAAGTGTATCGATTATGTGCATTCTCCCCTGGTTTAATTAATTCTCCTGGGAATCTACAGTAGCAGGGCTGCTGTGTTTTGACTATGGCTCTTGCACTGGACACACCAAGGTCACAGCACATGATATCAAAATAACAACATAGATTGGCTACGTCACAATGACATGTACTTATAAAAACACTCTCCCCTCTCACATAGTCTGCCACCTCAGTTCGTCAATAATATATTTCTGTTTTCCGTCCCCCCTCCGCATCTCGTCCCCCCCGTAATTGTATTTCCAAGCAAAAAAAGACCTCAATGTTTACCGTTCCACTGTATTATGTCATATGTGTTTGTGACTGTGATTGTATCTGCATTTTCTATTCTGTTTATGTTCTTGTATCGCTGAGGAGAGAGGTGATGTTAGCGCCCTCTTGTTGGCTGCTTTAAGATCCATGGACCAGTCCTTTTCAATCTCATCTCGTTTACAAGGTTCTCGTTGTTTACAATGACAATAAAGCTTTCCATTTCCAGTCCTTTAAGTCGAGAACGGGATTCGAACAGCCAACCTTCAGATCAAGTAGTATCTGCTTTCCAATTGCTTTCCAATACTTCTGACATCCCTAACTGATACACAATTCTGTACCATCACAACATTAACCCTATGGTAATTACTGGTAAAATAGTTACTGTGGTTGGAGTAAGAACAAACTGGAGTCTATGTAACATTATTCAGTTCCTACTGGTGTTGTCACAATACTTCCATCCATTTTCTTCTGCTTATCCAGGCCCGGGTCGCAGAGGCAACAGTCTAAGCAGGGACTCCCAGACTTCCTTCACCCCAGACACTTCCTCCAGCTCCTCCGGGGGGACCCCCAAGGCATTCCCAGGCCAGCTGAGAGACATAGTCCCTCCAGCATGTCCTGGGTCTTCCCTGGGGCCCCCCTCCTTGTGGGACATGCCCGGAACACGTCAAGGAGGCATCTGGAGAAGCAGCGATTCTACTCCGAGCTCCTCCTCTGTGACTGAGCTCCTCACCCTATCTCTAAGGGAGCGCCCAGCCACTCTGTTGAGGAAACTCATTTTGGCTGCCTGTATCTGCGATCTTGTCCTTTTGGGCTCATAACCATACGTGAGGGTAGGAACATAGATTGACCGGTAAATTGAGAGCTTTGCCATTGGCTCAGCTCCCTCTTCACCACAACGGTGCAGTATAGCGACCGCATCACTGCCGACGCTGCACCGATCCACCACTGTCAATCTCACGCTATCATGCCACCAGTACCAAAATCAAATTTGAAATCTTAGTATTGTGACACCCTTAGATTGTCACAATAGTAAAATTTCAAACTTGATTTTGATACTGTAGAAAATAAAAATGACTACGATGGAGGAGTTAGAAGATGTATTGTGTTTTCTGTTTGTGCAACCACTCTGCCTTGAGTTATAGGGGGGTCTGGAGAGAAAAGGTCATGAGAGGGCATGAGAAGAGACTGATAAGGAATCTACATCTACATTCCTCTCCAGCTTGCCTCCAGAAGGGGGAAGACCACTCCAAGCCACACCTCTCCTCTTTGTTCTACGCAGAGACTATAAATGTTACAATTTTAGGGAAATGCACTATTCTCTGTCTGTACCACCTAGGGACAGATAGGAATCGGGCGCTTCTAATTAGACTCCTCTGTCAGGGCTAATAAAAGTATAATTTTTATATTCTAAGCTTTCGGTCGTCTGTTTCATCACCATAAAGAATCTGGGAAGGCATAGGATACTGGGTTTTAGGACAATTAAGGTAAACACTGGTATCAAACGAGTAACGAATGGAATTAAAGTATCCTTTATGCCAACAATTTGGGGGCTCGTCCGGGATGGTGATTTGACGACCTCGCGTTGTTATATCGTTTAGGACAAAAGAGGAGTCCAACTTCACGGAAAATGAGAGTCTGAGACAGTCCTACGAGGGCCCTCTAAAAAGGTAAGGAGAAACCTTTTTTAATATAAATTCTCCTATTGGATAATCAAATTTGGGCTGTCTGTTACTCTTATTGTACGGCTGTTGTTATTAGTGTGCACGAGCGTTAGAGCATAATATTAGATAGGATCGGAACAAAAATCCAGTGTGAAGAGAGAAGAGAGAATTTTTCCGGGAGGTCAGAATTCCCCGAAGAGACCGGTACGTCTATAAAAGTCGAAAAAGAGAATTCTCACAAGAGACCGGTACGTCTATAAAAGTCGAAAAAGAGAATTCTAAGAAGAGACCGGTACGTCTATAAAAGTCGAAAAAGAGAATTCTCACAAGAGACCGGTATGTCTATAAAAGTCAAAAAAGAGAATTCTAAGAAGAGACCGGTACGTCTATAAAAGTCGAAAAAAGAGAATTCTCAGAAGAGACCGGTACGTCTATAAAAGTCGAAAATAATGGCCAAGAGATAGAAGGGTTGGAGTCCCTGGGTTAAAAGTCCCTAGAGTCCCTATTCGACCTTATACGTCATCAAAAATGACGGACAAATGTAAGGGAATCATCCCAAAATGTAATGTGGCAAAGGATGATTTTCCTAAAATGAGCTCAGAGAATCTATTGATTTATTTGTTTATTTGTTTATTTATGGATCCAATTGGAAGAAAATAATAATAATAATAATAATAATAATAAATAATTAATAATTAAATTATTATAATAAATTCAAAAGTCGACTAAACAAAGGAAATGGCTGGCGCCAGAGAGGTGTGTGAGACTGTTAGAGTCCAACATTTCTCAATTCAGCTTCCTAAATTGCCGTTAATTTAGAAAAGAATTAAAGAAAAGGCAGAAATATTTGCCAATGTATCACGTGATGATTATGGCCTCATGCGCCCGGGAGAAGGAGGAGGAGGTACTTTCAAGTGGAATCTACCCCTCATTGACTCCCTCAGCCCCTGTGTCCCCCCCACCATATGTGACTTCACCGAGTGTAATAATGGCCCCTATCCTGGACTTTAGTGGACACCTGGAGTACACTAAGACACATGAGGATAGTAAAAAACAGAAGTCGTCCCCACCGTCACAGAACGACAGTGACGTAGAGGAAAAGTCTAACGAAACTCCTCGGGACGACATTGATCAGCGCTTAGTGTCGAGCGCGGTCACCCACACCCCCCTTGGATTAGTAAGAAAGACCCCCGCTGTGTCGTCTCATACCCCGGTGCTCACCCCACCTCTACCCAGTGTGTGGAGCAAGCAGAAGGAGGAGTTAGCGGAGCGGTCAAATTGTCTGGACAGGCTGAGACAATCAGATAGGAGAGACAGACAGAAAGAATGGTTGAAGGCAAAACTTGAGGAGTACGAGAAAGATCTTGATAAAATGAGAGATTCAGATGAGGAACAAAAGGAGGAAAGAGAGGAGGAGGCGGCAGCTCACGCTAGAATGAAAAAGTTATTGAAGGAAAATAAAGACAAACCCACACACATGTATGACTCGGAGTTCCAAGGGTGCGTAGGCAATTTTCCGTTAATTCAACTGGGTCCTGGACAAGTGCAGGTGTATAAACCTTATCAATTTACAGACATCACTGTTCTGGCAGAACAATTACCACTATTGGCTCAAGGAGGTAGAACATGGCTCCGAAAAAATTCTGTCTCTGTCCGCGGGAACCCCACTCTGTCTCGGTGACTTCCGTGCTATATGCACTAGGCCGTGTACCCCCGCCACATGTGAACAGATCGAGCGCGCATCTGGCGCATTTGGTTTCCACATGAAACACCGCTGGCCCACTGTTACGGGCTCATCTTTGATGCTGTGAGACGCCTCTTTCCGGAGATGTGTCTTACTTCTCCTATTTTTCCTACATACACAGTAGACCAGGATCCGTCACAGTTTTTAGAGAAATGTGTGCAATTATGGGTGGATCGCACAGGCGCCCACCCCACTAGAGAGATACAGTCGCAGGCAATGTCCCGAACCAATTTGAAGGAGGCCTTACCTGGCCCAGTTAAAGACCTGCTAAATGATGATCCTGAGAACATGACACGCACAGAACAGGCTTTTTCACCACACATAGTGTTCAGGCTGTCTCGCTACCGCGACGCCCAAGTCTCAGAAAAGTCTAAAGCGGAAATAGCAGCTGCAGCTCTCGCAAAATTACAATTGGCAGATTTACAGGATAAACGTAAAGCTTCTAAACCGTTGGGTCAACATTTTCAGGCTGCATTTGCCCCAAGAGAACCCCCACAAGCTCAATCTGTGGTTAGAGGTGCCAGCGCGTCCCTTCGCGGACGAGGCAGAGGCCGCGCGTCCATGGCACAGGCCCAGGGTGGCCGCTATCTGAACCCGTCTTACAGCGGGTGCTATATCTGTGGCTCTACTGAACACTGGGCCAAAGCTTGCCCACATGCTGAGCTCACTCAACAGGGTTCTGGACACCCACAGGGGAGAGGCACTCCGTTTAATGCCCGAGGTCGTGGGCGCGGCCGGGCTCCCTGGAGATTTGCTCCTCAGTCCCAGGGTAACTATCCCTCCCTGTCGTGTGACGAAGGTCACCGCTGGGATGGATGGGGTGAACAATGTGAATAGGGGTGAACAATGTGAATAGGGGTGCCCAGCAGGCATGGCCGCTGCTCTACATTCAGGGGCTGATCCGCGGCTGTTGGTAACTGTGAGTGACAGACAGCTGGCTATGTTGGTGGACACTGGAGCTTTGCGTTCTTCTGTCACTGACCATTTTCCACTGTCTACACAAACTGTTTCCTTGGTTGGCTTGGCTGGGAAGATATTGTCCCTGCCCCTTACTGATTTATTACCTGTTTCTATTGCTGGTCAACGCCTGTATCACTCATTTGTGTATTCTCCGCAGACACCCGTGTCGCTCCTGGGACGGGATCTGCTTATGAAAACAGGCGCTTCCATTTTGTGCTCACCAGAAGGGGTCACTGCTACATTTCCATCGGGTGCCTCCCGTGTGTCTCCAGGTTCCTTCTCCTACGTGCAAATGGCTCCTCCCACAGATTGACCTGACTGATAGGCCACAAACTGCTATCATTTATTGGTGTGAGCTCCTGGATCAGGAGCCCACAGGAGGGGGTATAAATATAGCATCAATTTATGCTAATTGGACACCATTTTTACAATCTAAATTTGCATTTGCAGCTCTATCTGACCCACTTCATAGCACCCTATTTTATGATAGAGACCATGATGAAATGTATAGAGAAAATTTTGAAACATTTGAGGGTACAGAAGCACAGCTGAGTTCTCGATTTTTGTATTTTTCTAAAATAGGGGTGGCAGCAGATTGCATACTGCCTCAAAATTTACTCTCATTATTCAAAGGAGACGACTCTGTTCCCCACATTTCACTGGGCTTAAATGTCGCACACGAGGCCAGACAGCTTGGACCAATGGTGCGGAAGGCACAACAAATGACTGACTGGACACACACAGACACACCAGACGTTGACTGGTCACCCTCTTCTGACATTTGGCGTATTAAAATATACGCGACTGACTCAAGCACTTTGGCGCGGGAAGAAATCCAGCGCCACCACGGACGTGAACATTCTGATCATGAAGATGCGGAGACTATGTTAGACTCTCTTCCGGAGGAGCTTTGGTCTGCTCATGCTCATGATGTAGGACTTTGCAACATCCCACCCATTTACATTGACATGAAACTAGGCTCACACGTTTTTAAACGTTAATATCCACTCACTCGAGAACAGAATGAGGGACTGCTGGAGACACTGAATGGTCTCTGGGAGGCCGGTGTAATTGAAAGATGTAGGAGTGATTGGAACACTCCTCTCCTACCTGTCAAAAAGGCCGACGGAGTAAATTACCGTATGGCACACGATTTGAGAGAGGTGAATGACGTCACCGCCACACCATTGCAATCTGTTCCGGACCCACATCGCATGTTGTCTACACTCTCCCCAAATTTAAAATGGTTCACAGTGATTGATTTGGCTAATGCTTTCTATTGCGTGCCTCTGGCAAAAGAGTGTAGACACTATTTCGCGTTCACGTACCGAGGACACAGGATGCAGTACACAAGAATGCCAGAAGGGCATCAAAATTCACCAGGCATTTTCAATCAGATTCTGAAAACTATTCTGTCTTCTCTAGAGCTGCCGCCAGAGGTCGTGCTTTCGCAATATGTTGATATCCTTCTAGGAGCGCCATCTGCTGACACGTGTTTGAGAGGGAGAGAACAAGTGTTAAGAAAACTGCATGAGGCAGGTTTGAAAGTGTCTAGAAAGAAATTGCAGTGTTGTAGACTAGTGGTCACGTTTTTAGGACGCCTCATTGACGGAGGCAACATTCAGGTGTCTGGGGGACACCGACAATCCATTTTGAAGGCCCCACGCCCAGTAACGGTAAAGGACATGTTGTCCTTCCTAGGGCTGTGTGGGTACAGCCGAGCATACGTGCCCGGCTACACAGATTTGACGCTCCCTCTGAGAGCATTGGTGAAGGCTCAAGGAGTGAGGAATTCCTCCGCTCGTTTGGAATGGACGGAGGAGGCAGAAGCCGCCTTTGCATCCTGCAAAAGCTCCCTGGCCTCCGCGGCTGCTTTGGCCACACCTGACTATGACCAACCTCTTTACTTGGACGTATCTAACTCACAACTGACCATGAATGCTGTTTTATTTCAGAAAGGACCACGCGGCCGGAAAGTCCTGACATATCTCAGCGCTACCATCCCTCTTGCGGCCTCATCCAATCTCTCTTGGTTGGATGCTCTTCCTGCTGCTCTGCTACAAGCACGTGCATCTATTTCTCGCTCTACAGGTTTCTCTCCGTTTGAGCTGCTATACGGACGACGGATGCCGGGTCCTGGATCACCATCTGGCCCCGTCGTCTCCGGTGGCCCTCTCCAGTATAAACCCTACTGGTCCTCACTCTCACGCCTTGTTTCCAGTTTGTCTGCGCAGGTTAAATCTAACAGAGAGGTGATTCCTGACAAAGCCACTGCTGAATTTCCTGACCTCCCCGACAGAGTTCTTCTCAAAGTTCATTCCAGGAAGTGGTCTGATCCCCGTTGGACAGGACCGTTCAACGTGGTTGCTCGCACGGATCGTGCTGTTCAACTCCAAGGTCGCGGAAACCAGTGGTATCACCTACGTCACCTAGCACCTGCGCCATGACTCCTCCAGAGCGTGACGTCCGTCCCGGGATCGGGCCGGACGGAAGGGGGAGGAGAGTAACTATGATACATAAACGCACAATTACATCGGTGCTTAACGCCTGGCTTATCTGGGCAATACATGCATGTTTGTTTATATTTTTAATTATTTTACTTTTCAAGGCATGGTATTTAGTCCTCTCACTCATTCAAGTTCCTGCCACGCCAGTTCCTCCGGTGGACCCCATTGTATACGCGATTCCCACCGACTGTAATTACCGAGCAAAGCGTAGCACCTACACTAGCCAGTTGCCTACGGATAATATGTGGTGGAGATTGATGAATTTCACTAAAACTCAAATGAACATTACCACTAGGTGTTATATGTGTTCTCTCATACCACATGCGCACGATCATACACCACTATGGGGGGTTAGACCCGCCTCTATAAATAGAACGGTGTGTGCACTCCGGAGTTATCAAGGGCACGAGGATTCTTGGTGTCCAGATCCATATTTTAGGAATAGATCAAATTGGCGGGACCCGTCCACTTTCCACTTGAAAACTAACAGAACTAATCTGGAAGGAATTGCAGTAGGACGACAGTCACAGGAAGGAGAATTGGGTTTTTTTCAGGAATGTTCGAATAGGACTACATTCCTGGGACATTCGAGAGTGAAAATAAAAATGGTTATATCTGAATTAGAAAATCCAACCAAACCAAATCAGACATATTTGGCTTATCCATGGGGCAGTAACACTCATAAATATATGGGATCTAATTGGTATCACATGAACGTCACAGCCTTTTTAAAATACATGAACTATACGGGAACTCTGCCTAGCCGGACTACCACACTCTGGTCTCTGCCAGGGAAAAGAGGATGTCCGGCTCTCTTAAGATATGTGTGGGTTTGTGGTAAGAAAGTCTACCTGTATTTACCTGAAGGTTGGTGTGGAACGTGTTATTTGGCTAATTTGGCCCCAGCTGCCTACATAGTTAACTTCACTTATCCCCATCCCCGAGGTTACCGACACATTCGGTCCTGGGAACCCCCCACTCGGTCGCAGGTTTTTGGGCAGACACGCACCCCACTCATAAGTGACTTACGAGGAATTACTCTGACTTTATTTCCGTGGTACGGGTTGGCATATTTGGGACATAGAATGAATGAGGTATGGTGGACACTAGAAAATATAACCTCTGTGTTAGATCAGATTACCACGCAATTAAAAGAAGACCCTGAAAGAAAAGCAATGAGGGCTATGCTGACTACGCATCAACTGGCGCTTGATTTTTTGTTTGCTGCAGACGGGGGGCTCTGCGCCAAGATGGGAATAGATCACTGTTGTACGTATATACCTGACAGTTCTCACAATTGGACTGATATCCATGACCAAGTCGCAATACTAACAGGGATGCTTAAAGAAGCTCACGACCCGGACTGGGGCAATTTCAATATTGGCACTTGGTTCACCTCTGGCGCCTGGTGGCAGGTTCTTCTCAAAATAGTCACACCCCTTCTGACCATTGCACTGGTATGCTGCCTGCTCTGTGTCTGTGTTTTGCCTTGTTTGCAGGGTATGGTGGGAAAAATGATAAATGGAATGATCTCTCCACCCGGGGGTGCATACATGGCCCTTAAGACCACTACCATGGAAGAGTCTGAAAGGGTGACCTGGGTGTCTCCCCGGAGGGAGAGGGAAATCCTAAATGTCACAGACTTTGAAGAGCATGTGGTTTTGAGTGAGTAGAGCGTCAGAAGGGGGAGACCAAGGGTGAAAGGTTACTCTTTTATGATTTTAGTTTTGTATCTGTAACTAATGAGAGGACATGCCTATTTAGCAATATTATGTTGGGATTTTTATATTTACATATATATGGTTTACTTTTTAAGGTTTTATATTTTTT
Organism: Paratrypauchen microcephalus; assembly: GCA_036785185.1. Taxonomy (NCBI): domain Eukaryota; kingdom Metazoa; phylum Chordata; class Actinopteri; order Gobiiformes; family Gobiidae; genus Paratrypauchen; species Paratrypauchen microcephalus. The sequence continues at coordinate 11,849,135 of JAVJIX010000012.1, forward strand.
CTGACTTATATTTTTACATTTAGTTTAGAGATTTTATGTCGGCCACTTTAGGTGACCGACAGAAGGGGGAATTGTAGAAAATAAAAATGACTACGATGGAGGAGTTAGAAGATGTATTGTGTTTTCTGTTTGTGCAACCACTCTGCCTTGAGTTATAGGGGGGTCTGGAGAGAAAAGGTCATGAGAGGGCATGAGAAGAGACTGATAAGGAATCTACATCTACATTCCTCTCCAGCTTGCCTCCAGAAGGGGGAAGACCACTCCAAGCCACACCTCTCCTCTTTGTTCTACGCAGAGACTATAAATGTTACAATTTTAGGGAAATGCACTATTCTCTGTCTGTACCACCTAGGGACAGATAGGAATCGGGCGCTTCTAATTAGACTCCTCTGTCAGGGCTAATAAAAGTATAATTTTTATATTCTAAGCTTTCGGTCGTCTGTTTCATCACCATAAAGAATCTGGGAAGGCATAGGATACTGGGTTTTAGGACAATTAAGGTAAACACTGGTATCAAACGAGTAACGAATGGAATTAAAGTATCCTTTATGCCAACAATACTAAGGAATATGCTTGATACCACAATCATAATAACAAGACTAGTTTTTTTTAGACAGTAGAATGTAGTTTTCAGCACAAAATAATAATTTTTGGGTTTCTGTGGAGATGTTATTGCTTTGGATACAATGATCCACAGTGCGACATTACACTTCTCCATGGAAACAAGCAGGTGATGCCACTTGGCCAAGTTACATGTCTGTGCAGAAGTGACTGAGAGCAGATGCAGGTTTTAAATTAACTTTTAGCAACAACATTGACATTTTTAATCTCAGGGAAAGCAATAACTTCTCTGTGGGAACAAGCAGGTGGCAGCCCTTCTACCACAAAAGTTACGTAGTGCTCCTTTAGCGTGTTATCACAAAACAAGTCAATACACTTTAAGCCGGAAGGTGATATAATTTGATGTAATTGTGATGTAGATGATGTAATTTGTCCTTTGCATTTGACCCAACTTTAATGACCAGTCCAGATAATATATAATATATATTATATTATATTATATTATATTATATTATATTATATTATATTATATTATATTATATTATATTATATTATATTATATTATAATATAATAAAATAGCGCTAAAATAGAATAGTGATATGGCAAACAAACATTTCATGACATGCCTTACCAAAAGCAAAGATGAGATACTGTCCAGCAAATCCGAAAGAGCTCCGAGATGAACTGTTGTCCGGGATAAGTAATTCACGTAGTCCTAGCCTATCTATTGAAAATGGCGATCGCGTATCTCTACAAAGTCCCATATAAAGTGTGTCTTTGTACGTTGCATTCATAGTAAATACCACGGAGGGTGAACGATCGATTTAAAAGTGATTAAATGTTGCGTTATACTAACTTCGTTTACTATTGTCTTCTTAGTTTCCGTGTTCTTGGCTTCATATGAGAGCGTGTGCGTTCTTGGTAGGAGCTCGTGCTGTCATTGGTGGTGACAGCAACGTGGTAGCAACTCCTGTCGTGTGATTGGTCAATTCCTGGTAGCAACTAGTGTGAGCTCGACTCGCAGCCGGCCGCAGGCGCCAATAAGTCTGTGCTGCACATTGGCCTGCGTGGAAGGGAATGTATTGCGCGTGCAATACAGAAATGAAAAAATAATCGTTTGGACTCGATTATATGAATTTTGAGATAGTTTTGACACCAAAATTGAAATCGTGATCAAAATTCGATGAATTGCACAGCCCTAGTCAAATTTTTTCCAGAGCATCTGTATCTGTATCTTATAAATAGAGATGGGCTGATAACTGTGAATGTTGTTTTCAAGATTTACAAATTTTAAATAAAAAAAAAATAATTAAAAAATGCTGTAGAAAGAGCTGCTAAAATATTTTGAATAACTGCTATAATTCTGCACTTGTTGAGTAATTCACAGTCATTTCACATCTGCTTAATAGTTAAACCTCAACTAACCCATTCAAAGACATGTTTTACACATTTCTATTGGAACGACATAGGAAGGAAAGAAAGGAAGCTCAAAAACAGAAAACCAAGCATTCTGACTGTGTGCCTCTCCACAGATCTGACCTGTAACTTGGTCTGGTTTGGTCTTTATAATGATATAAAGGTTTAATACCATACTGTGAAACATTCCAGACAAAGCAATAACATCTCCATGGAAAAAGCATTTGACGGACCCTCCACCAGAAAAGTTACACAATGCACTTTTAAATATAAAAATTCTTGTTAAAAAGGCTAAAATTAAATAACAGATTAAATGGTACAATCTGAAATAAGTGGTGCCCCTCAAACTGTGTTAGCATATTAGCATGAGCATCATGCCTGGCAGAGCAATGTATGAGGATAGAAATGAGAAAAGACAAGACAAAGGAGAGATAAAAGCACCTAGAATTTGAAAAACGTGAAAACTGGATCGCTAAAACTCCAAAGCAGATCTCAAAGACGGGTCAAATTATGATGATGTACATTTTGGGGGCACCACTTCAAAATATGACAGTCGTGGAATAACATCCAGAAATGTGATAACCAAAACTTTGAGGAAGTTGATAAATCTTTCAGAAAAGTAACCCAGTTTTCACAGTCTGACATGGGGCTTTCACACACGGCTCTGATCAGGACTCTGAGCTGAGACACAAGACGCAGGAACGCATGAATAAAACACAAAATTATGGAAAAGTGGGATTATTGTTGCATTAAATCTTTATTCTGAGTTACGGCAGAGGTGTAATTGTCTGATGTTTTACGATAAAAATCCCCCTCAGTGATATGCAAGTTTGAATCTAATGAACTTTTATGTATGTACAAAACATTAAAAGGTCCTATATTACACAAAGTGAGCTCATCAAAAACATCATCACACATGTTTGAGTAAGCCTTTATTATTAGTCTACATCTCCAAAGCTCAAATAGTCTGTTCCACATTGTGATGTCATGAAGCGGTAGTTTTTAAGTTAACAGTTACTTTTTACCTTTAGTTCAGCAGAGATGGGTAATTCCAAGGCAAAAATTACACTGGTCTACAAATTTTTGGACTCAATCTGCTTCCGAGATAAAAGTGACTAAATCTCATTTATATTGATAAGATGAACTGAAAATCAATTAATAACTGTGCTGGTTAGCAAATGTATTCATGATATTTATTGATATTGTTTTATATCAAAATCACATCTGTTTATACAATAGATTTAGGCATTTTTGCTTACAAATAATATTTATATTTTGACAATATTTAACTTGCACTTCTTTATCCGTCAAGAAATAAACAAGAAATATATTAAGACATCAGGTGCACACAATTTCGAGGCGTCTCTCTTATGTGAAATCAAAAAATATTTGATGTTAAAACTCTAGACATATTAAAATGAATGTATTGGAATGTGCAGACAGGCTTTCAGATAGAACTGGTTGCTTGTAGAGACACTGTACCTTCTGATAAACTACAATTTTTGCCTTATTTTGCATAAATTTCCTATTTTGACCCAATACTATATCTTGGAAACTATAGCCAATCAGCACTTCTGACTTACTTTTTCTTTATTAGTGACCTAAACCAAGAAAAATGTCACTCCTTTTGTTCCAGAAGCGTTTTGCTTGTAGACCAGTGTAATTCAAATGATTCTCGTGAAGGTGTTTGGTGTACAATATGCAGGTTTGTGTGTTAAACATGTGTGAAAGAAACAAAACACAACCCCAAGTATGTTTGTGATGAGGAAACAACTTTAAAGCATGGATCAGAAAATGGCATGCCAGCACTAAGCCCACATAAAAGAAGTATGCATAGGAAGATATCTGACCTATGTGCAAATATTTAGGTGCAAAAGATACTCGCAGCAACATCAGTATTAAAAGGTGGAGTTTTGGGCATAGAGATCTTCAAAAGAATCAAAAGTTTCAGCTAAAATGCAAAAATCAGAAATGCTAATTGCGTCAAGTAGATTTTTGTAATCCAAAAATAATACCACTTTTATCACTCTAGGAAACAACCTTTGGAAATAAGTGATTTTTCTTTTCACTCTCTCTCTTTCCTCACCCTCTTCCCCCCCTCTCCTCTTCATTGTCTTTCCTCCTTCACCTTCCCCCTCTCCTCCCCTCTCTCCTCTTTCACTATCATCCCTGACCATATCTTCCCTCACTCTCCCCTTTCTCCTCCACTCACCCCCTCTCTCCTCCTTCTTCCTCTCCTCCATTAATCTAGTCCTTCACTCTCCCCCTCTACTCTTCCTCGCCTCTCCATCACTCTCTCACTCCTCTGCTCTAAACTTACACTCTCTCACTCTCCTCCCTCCCCCTCGTCCTCTCCCTTGTCTCTACTCTTTCAGCTTCCACCTCTCTTCCCTCTCTCCTCTTTCACTATCATCCCTGACTCTCTCTTCCTTTACTCTGCCTCTCCTCTTTCTCCACCACTCTCCCTCTCCTCCATTCATCTATTCCTTCACTCCCTCCCCCTTGTCCTTCCCTTTCTCCCTCTACTCTTCCTCTGTTCTCCTTCACTCTCTCCCACTTCTCTGCTCTAATCTTTCACTCTTTCCTCTCTCTCACCTTCCTCTCGCTTGTCTCTCCTCCTTCTCTCTCCTCCACCAGCTTCCCCCTCTCCTCCTTCACTATCATCCCTGACTCTCTCTTCCTTTACTTTCCCTCTCCTCCATACATCTAGTCCTTCACTCTCTCTCTCTACTGCACTCACCCCTCTCCTCCGTTCCTCTAGTCCTTCACTCTCCACTACTCTTCCTCTCTTCTCCTTCACTCTCTCCCTCTCCTCCCTCACCCTCCTCCTCCCCTCTCCTCTTCCTCTCCATTGTCTCTCCTTCACTCTCGTCCATCAGCTTCCCCCTCTCCTCATTCACTATCCTCCCTGACTCCCTCTTCCTTTACTCTCCCTCTCCTCTTTCTCCTCCACTCACCTCTCTCTCCTCCATTCCTCTAGTCCTTCACTCTCCTCTACTCTTCCTCTTCTTCTCTCTCCCTCTCCTCCGCTCTAATCTTTCACTCTCTCCCTCTCCTCCCTTACCCTCCTCTTCCCCTCTCCTCTCCCTTGTTTCTCCTCCTTCACTATCAGCCCTGACCCTCTCTTCCTTTACTCTCCCTCTCCTCCTTCTCCTCCATTCTCCCTCTCCTCTATTCATCTAGTCCTTCACTCTCTCCCTCTACTCTTCCTCTTCCTCCCTCCTCCTCCTCCTCCCCTCTCCTCTTCTTCTCCCTTCACTCTCCTCCATCAACTTCCCCCTCTCCTCTCCTCTTTCACTATCACCCCTGACCCTCTCTTCCTTTACTCTCCCTCTCCTCTTCCTCCTCCGTTCATCTAGTCCTTCACTCTCTGCCTCTCCTCTCATCCCTCTCCTCCACTCTAATCTTTCACTCTCCTCCCTCACCCTCCTCCTCCCCTCTCCTCTTCCTCTCCCTTGTCTCTCCTTCACTCTCCTCCATCAGCTTCCCCCTCTGCTCCTTCACTATCATCCCTGACTCTCTCCTCCTTCCCTCTCCTCCCTCCCCTTTTCCTCCTTTACGCTCCCCGTCTCCTCTCTCCTCCTTTACCCTCTCCTACTCCCTTTCCCCCGTTCCTCTAGTCCTTCACTCTCCCCCTCTCCTCTCCTCCTTCCATCTCTCCATCTCCTCTTATTTGAATGGCTCAGCAGTTCTTATGCACGCCGCTGATGAGGAGTGCGCCCGTGTCGTCTGGATTCTAACAGTGATGGATGGAGCCGTGAAGCCTTAAACGAAGGGTTAAATTAAACAGTGTAGAGGGGAGAGGAGGCGAGAGGGGGGCCGGGGGGTCTGCGGGGGTCTGTGCTCTACATGATGACCACTTGATTGGCAAATGATGAAGCGAGCAGCGTGCATCTCCCCAGACTCATATACTGTATAAGCAATGTAAAAGCAATGTAATATAAAGGCAATGCATGTGAGAAAAACACACCAATCAACCACAACATTATGGCTACGTTCAGACTGCAGGGCTTAAAGCTCAATTCGGATTTTTTTGTGAAATCCCATTTTTTTTGCGAGGTCGTTCACATTTCCAATTAAATGCGACTTGTATGTGATCTCCAGTGTGAACTTTAAACGCCCCAAAAGTGTCCCACATGCACACTGGGGGATACAACGACGTCACATGCAGCGAGTGTGCTCAGTGTTTACGGAAGTAGCCTAAACATGGACACTAGCATTAAAGGGATAGTGCGTTTTTTTTTTGTTTTTTAATGTTAATCTAATTCTAATTCTAAAAGTTACATGTGTTGACACCGGCTTACCTCTGACACTCTCAGATGATCCCGGTTCGGCTCGCTTTCTGGAGCCCACGTAAGTAGGTCCGGTAACTTCCTGTTCACTTGTAAACTTCCTCTTACGGCGGACCGCATCTGCCGTACACTTACGCTAAAGGTTAACAGGCTAATACAGCTAATATGCACGCAGTGATACGAATCGAGAGAGACAATACACGAACGCAATCTACGCTGATGGATGTTTCGTGGACAACTGTTTGGGACGCAAACATATCACCTTTCGGACAGATCTTTTGTTTTGAGAAGGAAAAACACGCTTTATTTCATGTTCCAGGGAAGTTACCGGACCTAATTACGTGGGCTCCAGAAAGCGAGCCGAACCAGGATCAGCTGAGAGTGTCAGAGGTAAGCCGGTGTCAACACACGGAACTTTTAGAAGGAAACCCATACAGATTAACATTAAAAAAAAAACGCACTATCCCTTTAAGCTCCTGGAGATTTTACAACTTATTTGTTTTAAGGAAGAGATTGGGAAGGACAAGGTTTTTGGCCTTGGTGTTTTGCAGGGCAGTGGCAGCAACGTCCGTGGAAAGGAACGTGTTGGTGCTGCGAGTGGTGGGATTGCTTTATACTTCGTCGCTTCACTGACATGGACTTCATACACAATATTTATATGACGAGAAGAACGTTTGAGGACATTTGTGAGCGCCTGCTTGTACCACTCTCACTTGTTGATGACATGTAGGTCGGATGAACGCGACCTGACCGTTCAGACTGAAGTCGCATGTCAAAAGATCGGATATGTTTCGATTTTAGGACCACATATCCAAGTGGCCTGGGTCGCATTTGAAAAAAATCAGATCTGTGTCGTTCAGACTGTCATTAAAAGATCAGATAAAGGTTGCATAGAGGCAAAAAAATCGGATTTGGGTCACTTCAGGCTGCAGTCTGATCGTAGCCATAGCTCCAATTAAAGACCCAATCACAATATCGGCTTAAAGGGATATGCCACCCCCAGGTCAAATTTGGGCATCTCCCCACAGTCCAGAGACTAAAATAAGTGGTGGAAAGCATTTTCCTGCTCACCCAGCCATTGTCCGAGTCTGTCAGCACTGACCGCCGCACGCTGCCAGGGGAATCCCTGTTACGCACCAGGAAGGGAGTTCCCCTGTTGCGCATCGTGGTGTGTGCTTCGGCTTTATTGTTCCGCACTGAAAAATAGTTCCCACCCAAAATGACCAAGGCAAGCTCTCCGTGTTGATTTGTACATTTATTTGCACTCGATATGAATGCGCACTACACAGAAAGTAATTGGGAAACGCATCGAGCAAATTAATTCCTTTTGGCCGAAATCTTTCTCTGGCGCCGTTAGACTCCAGTCTAACGCGGAGTAGCTGCAGATCCTGCGGCGGTCAGTGCTGACAGACTCGGACAATGGCTGGGTGACCAGGAAAACGCTTTCCACCACTTATTTTAGTCTCTGGACTGTGGGGAGATGCCCAAATTTGACCTGGGGGTGGCATATCCCTTTAACCAATATTAAGGAATCGATACCAGATCCAGCTAGTTTTTCAGTATCAGTGCCGACATTTAATATCAGTATCAGTATCAGCTCATTCCAACAAGAAGACAGTCAAACTAAACTAGGAAAAATATCATTACAAACTCAAATACCAACAAGGTGACAACAACATGGTTAGAAAGGCTCCCATGATCCTCATTGTAAAGTTAGAGTTACTTTTAATTGTTGCTCTTAAGTTATTCTTAACAAAGTTATTCTAAACAATAGTTTGCTAAGTTTTACTCAGGGGTAAAATAAATCTATCAATGAGTTTAGTGTGTGGAGAGTCTGCCTCAGAGACTTTAGTTAACAGACTCGGTCCGCCCACACACAGAGCTTATGGTTCTCCTGGCACTGTCCTATTTGGATCTCCTCTGCACATCCAAACAATGAACAATATGAGCCTCGGTTTGCACTGTGAGAAGTAACAGAAGATTTATTCAGTATTTAAATCTCTAGTCCTCGATAATCTCGTTCTTATCTTATAATAAAGTGACTTCTTATCATCGGAGCTTGTCAGAATAGTGCTAATTGCCTCCTAGTAAACTCTAGACTTTTATTCCTGAGATTATCAAATAGAAAATGACAAAAGATAGTATTTGCAGCAAGGTTTTGGAAAACACAGCAAAAAAATTAAATAAAAAATGTTGCAAGAAGACACTACAAAGAAGGCAGTTTGCCACAAAAATAATAATACAGTGAACCCTCGCTGTATCGCGGTTCACTCTTCGCGGCCTCGCTGTTTCGCGGATTTTTTTTTCCAATTTTTTTTTTTTTTTTTTTTATAGTGTAACTTTTTTTTACAGTGTAACATTCTGTCCTGCGCCCTGATTAGCTAAGAGACTAGACCAGGACTAAACCAGGTCTAAAGCAGGTCTAAACCAGGACTAAACCAGGTCTAAACCAGGACTAAACCAGGTCTAGACCAGGGATGGTAGGGACAGAGTCTCAGATGTCCTTCACGAGAGCGCCTGGGTGACAGGAGGTGTGGCCTTTGTTTACTTGCACGAGCCATGGAAGAGACTGAGTGCGAGCCGGACAAATGGAAGAGCCAAGAATCAACATGGACGGGCCTGGCGCCTGGCCGCGCGGCGTCCGGGGGAGCCGCAGCGGGGGGAGGACACTCGCGCGCACAGAGGAGACAGTGGCTCTTCCCCGTGAGAGGACGAGAGGACGAACCCGACCCCGTCCTAGAGAGCTGTGGAGTGGAGTATTGGCGACGCATTGATAGCGGACTGATTTTGGACCCGGGGTGAAATGCAACCAACTCTTGTGAGCGCAGGTTGGTCTTACCTGGTCTTGTGGTGAGGACTGGTGCTCAGAGGCGTCTGTTAGCGGTTTGGCACTGTTAGCATTGGCTTGAGTCTTGCCCAAAATGATATCCAGGTCGCTTTCCACTCGACTTTCGCACATGGCATGGATATGTGGTACCAAAACAAACACACGTGTCCGCGCGCACGTGTCCGCGCACACGTGTCCGCGTGTCACGTGCCCCCCCCCCCCCCCCCCCCCCCTCACTATTAATATATTTTAATGAAAATCTACAAAAGTTTGAGTGTTTAAACAAGAGAAAAATGTTAATACCAGTCTCAGAAAGGTGTATAATGTGTCTGGTGAAGCGTTTTCAGCCTTAAAACATGTAGAATAATTGTAAAATATAAAATTGTCCTACTTCACGGATTTCACTGATTGCGGGCTATTTCTGGAACCTAACCCCCGCGATAAACGAGGGTTCACTGTAATCAAAAGAAATAAAAGTTACCTGAACACTATAACTTTTCTGGCGGGTCAATAATACCGGTGAATAAAAACACCTGGTATGGACGTAATGCAATAGGAGCAAGTTTAATGCCATAGTTTGGAAGATTTAAGGTAAAATAACATGAAAAATAACAAATAACGAGTACATGGAGATGAATTCTTAGTTTTAATTGAATTCTAGTTTAATCATTGCTTAACGAGAGTGCATTTTTCATTTACCCCACAGTCCTCCAGGTACTGATTTATTTGACAAAATAGAAACCAAATAATCCAAAGAGGCACTTGGAAATTTATATAATTAACAATGACCTAGATATAATTTATTTGCAATCTTCTACAAATGTGCACTTGTAAGGAGAATTGTAAAGGATCATAATGAACTCCCGTAGGGCCTCCTTAGAGCAGACACGTTTACAAATCAGTTTAAAAGAGTAATTTTACGTAAGATATAACAGATATGTATGAGATTATCACTGTATGAGCTTTTAACCATCGTATAATGTTCTATAAGACGCTTCAGAGCTCAGAAAAGTTTTGTTTTCACTTCCCCATCTCCACCCACAGCCTGATTTACATGCAACTACAAAATAAGAAGAATAAAAAAATAATGAATAAAAGAAAATCTGTTGCTTCATCTGATCAAGGGCTCAGCACCATGTTGAAGTGAAAGTCGAAATTCCAATTTAAATTTTTAAAGGTGCACTGTGTAACTTTTGTAGTGGAGGGTTTGCAACTTACTTGTCTCCATGGAAATGATATTGCTTTGCCTTAAAGGAAAAGTAACGTTATTTTACAATCTGAGCCTTCTTTCGGTAATAAAACAAGTCGTTTGACTCACCCATATCACGTTGGTGTCATTTGGAGCTGTTTGAAGAAAGTTATGTTGTAGAGTATCCGTTAGCATTTGTATTCGGGGCATTACTTTGCGGTGTCCAAATAACACAAACTTTAGCACTTTTCAAATCATAGAAGCCCGATGTCTTAATGTAAGATTTCGTTTGAAGCAAAAGTGGCCTGTAATCCAAGATTTATCCATAGTTTTCAGCTTTGCGTTTCATGTTTGGGTCCCGGGAGCTGATAGCACAATCCGCGCATGCGCACTGGCGTCCTCATCTACTCGAAACTATGGCTAAATCTCGGATTACAGGCCACTTTTGCCTCAAACGAAATCTTACATTAAGACATCTGGCTTAACACCTGACCATTTGAAAAGTGCTAAAGTTTGTGTTATTTGGACACCGCAAAGTAATGCCCCGAGCATATGATACAGCACAATGTTAAAAGATACGGGATCATTACTAGAACAGAACGGCTCAACATAAGTTCTGCGATACTGCTCCAATTGACAGAAAAATGCTATAGGTGAGTAAAACTACTTGTTTTATTGCCGAAAGAAGGCTCAGATTGTAAAAAAACGTTAATTTGCCTTTAAATGTTCCATTAGTATGATGTTAAATGTTAAGTGAAATATTACATTTGGGCGCTTTGTGTTACTTTTTTTGTATGAAAAGCACTTAGCACAGCTAACTACAATGAAATTACTTTGAAACTACCACACCTACTTGTTTACAGTTTCTGTTAGTTAGATAAATCTATTCAATATGCAGTGGGAGTGTGGAGTCTTGTTAGCAGAACCTGTGGACCTGACCTGCTGCCCTATTGTTTTCTTTGTTTTGATTTAGGTTTGAGGATAGAGTTATAGATGGGAGACAAATTATGTCTGAGACCTCCAGTTCTGTTCAAGGAAGGATTCTCTTTCTTGACAAAAATAGCCTTGTTAACTCTCAAACCAGTTCTTTTCTGTGGCTAAGATCTGTACCTCACTGAATGGCCCGTGGCTTCTAGGTGAAGATGTACGGCAGATGACGGTTCACTCTGGCTCTCCCGTCTGTGTTGGTACTTCCTCTTGTGAAGTGTCTGTTTTGTTTCTCCAGTGTAGCGCTCACTGCAGTCTTCACTACACTGAATCGAGTAGACCACATTGCTTTTTTTGTGGCTCGGTGTTTTGTCCGCAAGCTCAATAAAAAATGAAAAACATGCATTCATACTGTGTAACCAGGGAAACATCTCAATAGATCTGATCTGTAACTTGGCCTGGTGGCATTACTTGCCTGTTACCATGGAAACAGATATGCTTAATGTCATACTGTGGAAAGTACCAGGCAAAGCAATAACATCTCCATGGAGTGCAGCTTTAAGCCAAATTAGATGTAAAAAATTGCAGTTTTACATTGGCCAAAAGTGTAAAATTATTATAGTTTATTTCAAAATGCCTTTAACTTTTTATTTGGTTTTCCTTACTGTATGTCAAACTTGAGCAGCGTTTTGCGTCAGTGCCAGTGCAGAGCCTGGCCTGAATCGCCGTGGAAACAGCCTCCGTCACAGTCACAGTTTGACAGGATTAGACTTCCGCTGTGGGCACGATGCATGGGAACTATTTTACAACACTACGGTATATAAGGGGTGGTCTCGATATAGTCACTGTTTTTGACGCATGGGTACCAAAACAAAATGCTTTCACAGTCCTCACGCCTCCTCGGACATGTTTACGAGACAAAAACACAGCGCCGTGGGGTTTAGAATGATGCAAACAGCAGCAAAAAATGACTAAAAAATACAGCATGAGAATTGGCAGCAAGATACAGTTTAACTACCGCTGTCACTCCTTTCCATTTGGGACACACTGATGTTAAAACGTCCTACTTTCTCTTATTCCCTCTTTAAAAATGTCAGGTTAGACTATTCATTTGACTAAAACACAGTTAAAGGTGCATTGTGTAACTTTTCTGGTGGAGGGTCCGTCAAATGCTCACATAGATATTATTGCTTTTGTCTGGAATGTTTCACAGTATGGTATTAAACCTTTCCGTCTTCAAGGAGACACACCAGACCAAGATACAGGTCAGATCTGTGGAGAGGGGACCCTGCTCACAGTCAGAATACCTGATTTTCTAGGTATTTTTGAGCTATAAAGCCAGCTGTAATTGAATACATTTAAAGTAGAGCTATTTAATGTCACACTGTGGAACATTCCAGGCAGAGCAAAGACATATCTACAGAAATAAACAGGTGATGGACCCCCAACCAAAAAGTTACACAATGCACCTTAAAGGTCCCATGACATGGTACTTCTTGATGCTTTTATATGGCTCCTTAATGGTTCCCTAATACTGTAAATGAATCCTTCTTCAAAATCAACACTCACTGCATGAGATATGACTCTGACAGTCTTCATGAGGCTAGATATGTGTCTAAAATGCTTTATTCTGGGTGTTGCTGCTTCAATGCAAATGAGAAGGACAGAGAGATTGGCTAAGGAGCGGGGGGGGCGGGTTTCCCCCGCTGGAAGCGCAGCTCTGCACCGCTGTCTCCTCGCTTCCATGTTTAACACAGGAAGACAGATGGGGGACTTTGCAATGAAAAAAAGCATATTTACACAGAAAATAAAATTAAACCACTGGTATTTCAGAGGTCCAGAGGGTCGGGTAAGGGACTTGCGAGCCTAGAAACACTCGGACGTGCCTCCAGGCAAATAAAAAAACGCATTTCGCATTCACAGTCCAAACTCTCTGGGCGGGATATACAGGGACGCTGAGCGGAGACAGAGGGAGGGGCTGGAGCTGCATTTGCCGATCTGACGTCAAAAAGGTGCCTTGTCCGAACTCGCCCGTTTCAACATTGGTTTTGTGTAACGCAGAAAAGGACCGCAAATGCTCAGTTTAGACATTTCGCAACTTTTAGCCATGGGGGGGGCCTAAACAGGGTAGGGGAGCTCACATTAACGTTCAAAAACCTCAGAAAGTGAAAATTTCATGCCATGGGACCTTTAAAGATCATTATATTTATGATTTTTGTGAAAAAACATTCATGCTTGTTTACAGAATGTGGTCAATTTTTAGGTTTCAAACTTTACTTCCTGGTTCCTGGACTTTTAGATTTTGTCTTAGTTTTTGTATTGTCCTTATGTTGTATTTTGTACACTGTCTTTTTTGCACTGCTTGGCCAGAGAGAAACGAAATTTCATTCACTATATGTCGAACACATATGGCAGAATTGACATTGAAAGCTGAATTTGAACTTTTGAAACTGTGACAGCACACTAGAGAATTCCATAACTGTTACCAAGAAAAAATCCTGTAATGTACACAGAAATTGCCATCTGACAAATACAAATATAAGAAAAACAGCTTTATTTTATTGAAATAATGTTTTAAGTATCAGAAAAAATGTTTTACTTGTAAAATTTGCTGAACTTTTGTATAGAATTTTTAATTTTTAAACTCTATGTTTGAACATATTTTTCTTTGTAAATTGCTTCTTGATTTGTGTTAAACTATCAATTATATTTACAATAATCACATCAAATCAAGTCAAAATTGAAGAATCAAAAAAAGTCTATCACACACACTTTAAATGGGCTCCTCCATCTTAAAAATGAACTGTGTAACTTTTCTGCTGGAGGGTCCGTCCGTCTTCTCTCCACGGAGATGAGGCCTGGAATGTTCCACAGTATGGCAGCACACTTATTTATCTCTATGGAGACAGCAAGTGATGCCATAGGACTAGTGAGCCTTGGGGTTATCTTTGACTCCGACTTGTGTTTCAAAAAACAAATAAATACGGTCATAAAAAATATTTACTACCAGCTGAGAGTGATCACCCAGCTCAAGCCATCACTCTCTTTTCAAGATCTGGAAACAGTTATCCATGCCTTTATAACATCTCGGCTGGATTACTGCAACGCCCTCTACTTTGGCCTCCCCCAGACCCAGCTAGCTCGCCTGCAGCTGGTGCAGAATGCTGCTGCTAGACTTTTAACAGGCACCAAGAGGCAGGAACACATCACTCCTGTCCTCTCCTCTCTGCACTGGCTTCCCATTTGTTTTAGAATTCAATTTAAAATACTTCTTTTGGTTTTTAAGTCCTTTCAAGGCCAGACCCCCAAGTACATCTCCGACATGCTGCAACATTACTCTGCACCCAGGTCCCTCAGATCTGCCGACAAAGGTCTCCTTTGTGTTGCCCGTTCCCGCCTCAAGCACAAAGGGGACCGTGCTTTTGCTGTGGCAGCTCCACGTCTCTGGAACAGTTTACCTGCTGACATCAGATCTGCTCCAACAATCACCACTTTTAAATCCAAGCTAAAAACTCATTTGTACACTGTGGCCTTTGCCTCTTAGCTCTTTTATCTCTTTTATCCTGTCTTTTATTTCATCTTATGTATACTTGTGCCCTGTCAAATGTTCTTATGTATTTTATGCTGCCGATTTATTTATTATTATTTTTAGCTTTTTGACATTGTACAGCGCTTTGGCCAGTTCTCACTGTTTTTAAATGTGCTATATAAATAAAATTTACTTACTTACTTACTTACTAAAATACATGTCAGATCTGTGGAGAGGCAAGCCCACTCACAGTAAGAATGCAAGTTTTACCTTTCATGTTTGGGTCCATTCTCAAGGCAACTAGCCACAGCTTCAATAACTCCAGATTGTGATGAGGAAGCCTGTGAAAACTCAACTTCGTCCAAGCTGTCATTTTGTTTTCACAACCGGGATAAATGTATGTTCGCACCATTTCGGGTTTTCTCAAGCGGAGATGTTTTGGTGACTGCAACATCGTGCCCCGACCACTCACGTTAAATGGATATAGTCTCCGGAAATACTCCAAATTACACCAAAGTACAATGGGTAAATGACGAAATAAGGTCCAGATTGTAAAAACGTTAGTTGTCCTTTAATGCCATACCGAGACATTCTACACAAAACAGCAACATCTCCATGGAAACAAGCAGATGACGGACGCTCCACCGGAAAAGTTACACAGTGCACCTTTATTCTTTGAACCCTCTCACGGTGTGGTCCCATGTTTTTCCTCCTTAAATAAAACAACTTTCTCTGTGCACTTTTACAGCATTGAAACTGAACAGGCAGAGGACCAAGATCAAGCCCTAACAATATCAAACAGAATATATTCATGTGGCTGTGTGGGTTTGCTGCGTGGGACCAAAATAAAAAACAAAATGGAAAAGACAGGAAGCATATATTATATACAGGGATACACCAGCGCAGTTCTGGAGCTGCTGGGCTTTATTTTATTCTATATATTGTCCAATGTAAACATGTAGAGCTGGGACAAGTTATAATTTGGCTTCGGGCATTTCTTGCTAAGAGTTTAAATAGAACTTTTGGTACAGAATGTAAAGGGCCCATATAACACCATTTTCTAATGTCATGTGGTAATAAAGGAAGTGCTCCACTGTGTTTTTAAACTCCAAAGATCTTCACTAGAATCATTTGGATGATTTCAGCCCTGGTATAGACAATCTCTACTAAACTAAAGGTAAAAGGTAACTTGAAAACTACCACTTTATGACATTACAAGGTGGAACAGAGCATCTTGACCTTTGGAGATGTAGACAAGACAAATAAATGAAACAAAACACAACTCCAGGTTTTGGATGAGGTAACAGCAGGTCTTAGGGCCGTTTACACGAGAACGCTTACGGGTAAAAGCGACAAAATATTTTATCGGAAGTGCCTTTCATTTAGACGGTGACAGTGTTTTGGAAGCTTAAAAACGCAAAAAAACTTAAACTGCCCTCCAAAGTGGAAAACTTGAATACATTCCGCTGTAGCGTTTTCGTCTACACTGCCCAAGACGCAAACCTCTGGTCAAATCTGCTGACGTCGCCTACGCGTTTACGTCACATCAGTCCATATATCGATGTACTTTGTTTGGCAGGACTCCCAGTCCACACCTTGTTGCGCCTTCGTTGCTTTGTAGTCTAATGTGGTCTGAAGCAATAGTTGAACTTCTTTGTCTATTTTTATTTATTGTGACCGGTAGCCATGTTTTGTTTTGCTTTTCGCGGCGCAGATGAGAAGAAGGAAGATTCTACGCATGCACGTGGACATAGGGATAATGCATCACCACCTAGTCACCTGGCATGCATACCCAATCAAATTCCACACACTTTTGCGTCACCGTATGCACGCAGATTTCCTCCCTAAAACGCTCGTCTTAACGCGGAATAAAAAGTGAAAGTGCGACGTTACTTTTGCGTCTTCTTTTCAGACCGTCAGCATATAAACGTAGCCTAAAGCTCACAAGAGTCAATTTTGAGAACTATAGGCCCTTTAAGGTTTTGAGTATTTACAAATACACTGGTTTAGAGCAAAACATGTTTTACTTTTGCATTTTTTTTTTCATATCAGTAGTTAAATTGTTATTTTCAAGTCACAATACCCAACATGCATTTCACTAAACAACTACCAATAATATGGGGACTGCACAAATCTGCTATAACTGTGAAAGTAAATGATAAAATATAAATGAATGTGAATAAGATTGAAGGACTGTACACAACCTAAAAAGCGGACATTTTTAAACATGTGTGCTCAACCTTTTAAATATTGTTAGTTGTAGTGTCTATGCATGATGCTGCAGAGTTCTTAACATAAAATAATAAAATAATAAGACCTTCAGGTTTCAACAGCCATTTCACTGCTGTATCTGCCATTGCACATTTGATGCACACTGCACATTTTTGGACATCTGTTGCAATGCTTCAAATCTTAGATCTCAGATTTTAGTTTTTAGATTTTTGTCTTCGATAGTTTTTGTTAGATAGCTTTTGTCTTGTCTTTTGTCTTTTATGCTGTATTTTGTATACAGTCTTTTTGCACTACTTGGCCGGAGAGAAAAGAAATTTCGATTCACTGTATGTTGAACACATATGGCAGAACTTTTGATCTTTGAACAGCCCAGCATACATCACAATAAAGAACTACGACAATAAAGTGTCAAAAACAGAAAAGGTTTGAGACATAACAAAAATGAGCTTATATTGTGTTTATCTATACATTTATTTTTAATTAGATATGCATAATTAATCTATTACTTAAACAAGATGCCCATCTGAAACAAAATACAGCCATACATACATGTCATTGATTAGTATGACAGATCATTTTCCTCTCTTCTTCTTGCTGTTCTTGGAGAGAAATCGTGATCAAAACCCACAGAGAAAGACTCGTGTGATTGTGTTTGAGAGGTAAACATGCATTGTGTCTCGTAGAATGGTAAAGTATACTGAATTGTGCATCTTTGAAGTAAGTTTGACGTCTAAGGCCATTCTGAGCATATGCAAATATACAGAGTAGAGATAAGATCTTAAACCCGACCCGAAATTCGGGTCGGGTTCGGGCCTAAAATGTCAATCATTGCTTCGGGTCGGGCTCGGGCCGGGCTTCTCTCTCGCTGACTTTTTAAAAAAAATAAATATATGTTTATAAAAATGTATAATAAAACGATGTGTGGATACTAAACTAAGGAATACTTGTTTTAAAATAAATAATTTGGATAAAACAGAGAAGGCGCTGTAAGGTAATTGCTATTTAACTATTAAACAGGAGCCGCTCTTAATAATCTTCACCTCCGCAAGTCCGCATCTATTTTGACCTTGTATCCCCAATATGGAGGAGCAAGAAGTTAAGGATAAACTAAAGACAGGAGAACTGAAAAGACAAACACGCACCGGTAAGAGTGAGGTGTGGAAAAGCTTCAAATTGATTGTTGAAAATGCTACAGAAACTTGCGTTGGCTTCGCTGAATGTAGTCAATGTGGCGCTTTGCTTTCATACGAGAGAAAAAAGACTGGCACCTCGACGTTCCCAGCTGCGCGCCTGTGCAGTTGCGCACTGCTCACACATTCTCAGCGCACAAGAAAACCTATGCAGCGCAGGGATGAAAGAGTTCCGCTTTTTTTTCAGCCGCAGGGTCATCTGAATACGGGGGAATCGTCCCGTATTCAGAAACAAAAGTATGTGTCTCGTATTAAACTTCTACCGGTGTAAGCCACGAGCACGCGCAAGCCGCGAGCACGCGCAGCTCTTTCCGCGTGTAGCGGGGGTGCATGTCGGATGTCGCGCACAGGAGTCCAAGGAGCGCTCAGGGAGTTAGTGTGTTTGCTCAGACACATAAAACATTAGGGGGAACATTCGACGCTGAGCAGGCATTTAAACAGCTGTACTAGCAAAATTGATGATCGTCAAACATCTATATTATCATTTGTTTCAAAAAAACGCCCCTCACAAATAAAATATGAAATTTCGGGTTTGCTTCGGGCTCGGGCCTGCAAATCAAGTTAATTGGTCGGGCTCGGGCCGGGTCGGGCTTTAATACCCGCGGGCCGAGTCGGGTCGGGCTGGATTTTTTAGGCCCGATCTTACCTCTAATACAGAGCAGGTGGAAAATGCATGTATTTATTCCAAGATGTGATTCGGTTTTTTGAAAAAGTTTAAAAAGCCAAAAAAAAATTCATTCAAATTCCTTCAAGGTGCACTTTGTCTTAAGAGGGATTGAGCCGTTATTGCTTACCTGGACAGCAGTACCTTCAAAAATCGCATTCTTACAGTGAGTGGGGTGTAAATTAGCCTTATTGTGTCACCTGCTTGTCTCCATGGCGATAAATTGAATGGTATGGTGCGCAACTTTTCTGGAGGAAACCTGCTTCTATCACACACACAAAAAAAAAAATTCCTTCTTTGAATAGGGGCGACTCTCCACAGATCTTAACTGTAATGTGTATGTGAATGTAGTGTTGTAACCTGCTTGTCTCCCTTGTGCTATGAAGGTTTAAGCTATATTGAGGAACATTCTAGACAAAGCAATATTTCCATGGAAGGTGGCAGGTGGCTGATCCTCCACTACAAATGTTACGCAGTGCACCTTTAACAACTTTCTTGTTTTAAACTGCTATGAACTGAGATTGATTTTAATTATTTGGCGTGTTTTACAATGATTTGAATCCATTTCTTTATTAGACAGACAATTAGAGGCCTTTTTTCATCTAGTCCCTCAACAAATCCAAATATTGTTGATGGTAGTTCAATGTTTTGCTGGTCTGACTGGATGTTTTTCATGTAGTTCCATGTAGACCTTTTATGTAATTGTGTTGTAATACTGCTGTACACTATTATTTAACTATAGGCTTTAATGAGTCCGCTGTCACTGTACTGTTATTATGTTAGCTAACTATTGATTTAGGTTGACAACGTGGAAAAATAGCCTTTTCATTCTGGTACATTTACAATAATGCTGATTAGTGTACACTGTCTACACTGTCCCTGTCAAATAAATAAAATAAACAAATAAAATAAATGAATGAAAGTATTGAATTATACAGCATGTTGTTATTCCATGTGGTTATTGACAACCTAATCAAGAAAACACATGACCTTTTAGTGACATTAAAGGAAAAGTAACGTTATTTTACAATCTGAGCCTTCTTTCGGTAATAAAACAAGTCGATTGACTCACCCATAGCACTTTCTTGTCATTTGGAGCTGTTTGGTGAAAGTTATGTTGTAGCGTATCCGTTAGCCTGAGTACTCGGGGCATTACTTTGCGGTGTCCAAATAACACAAACTTTAGCACTTTTCAAATCATACAAGCCCGATGTCTTAATGTAAGATTTCGTTTGAAGCAAAAGTGGCCTGTAATCCGAGATTTATCCATAGTTTTCAGCTTTGCGTTTCATGTTTGGGTCCCGGGAGCAGTCCGCGCATGCGCACTGGCGTCCTCATCTACTCGAAACTATGGCTAAATCTCGGATTACAGGCCACTTTTGCTTCAAACGAAATCTTACATTAAGACATCGGGCTTCTATGATTTGAAAAGTGCTAAAGTTTGTGTTATTTGGACGCCGCAAAGTAATGCCCCGAGCATATGATACGAGCACCATGTTAACGGATACGGGATCATTAGTAGAACAGAACGGCTCAACATAAGTTCTGCGATACTGCTCAAATTGACAGCAAACTGCTATGGGTGAGTAAAACTACTTGTTTTATTGCCGAAAGAAGGCTCAGATTGTAAAAAAACGTTAATTTGCCTTTAAAGAGTAGTAGGCCAAGACAGTATTCTACTTAGGCTACGTTCAGACTGCAGCCTGAAGTGACCCAAATCCGATTTTTTTTGCCCCTATGCGACCTGTATCTGATCTTTTAATGACAGTCTGAATGACACAGATCAGATTTTCTCAAATGCGACCCAGGCCACTTGGATATGTGGTCCTAAAAGCGAATATCCGATCAATCTCAATCTCCTCCCTGAAACAAATAAGTTGTACACGTTCTGTCTCCGGTACGACAGCAACTTTAAAATCTCCAGGCGCTCAATGCTAGTGTCCATGTTTAGGCGACTTCCGTAAACACTGAGCACGCTCGCTGCACGCGACCTCGTCGTGTCCTCTAAGGCGCATGCGGGATATTTTTGGGGAGCTTAAAGTTCACACTGGAGATCACATACAAGTCACATTTAATTGGAAATGTGAATGACCTCGCAAAAAATGGATTTCACAAAAAAATCCAAATTGAGCTTTAAGCCCTGCAGTCTGAACGTAGCCTAATTTTATTACTTATCTTGTCTGTATGCACTTTTTTTTGTTCTAATTTTCTTTTGCACTAAGCTGCCTGGAGCTAATGTGGCAAGTGAATTTCTCCTGTTTGAGATCAATAAAGTCGTATCTTATCTCTTATCCTAGTCCCTCCCTCTCTGTGATTGTGTATACTTCAGTACTACAGTGTATGTGTGAATAAGATCCCATCCTAATTAGTCCACTTGGGAACATTGATTTGTCTTTATGTGCGGCCTCCGTCAATAACATCGATCACAGAGGAAACCACCACATCGACGCACACGACCATTACGCCTCCTGTCCAACGCTTCACTGCAGCTGCAAAACTCAAAAGGGTCCTGTCGTCATGGAAATATGTTTATGCAAATCAAGTTAACAAGTTAAAGGCCCTGTACACAATTTCTTCCATGACTTTGAGCAAAATCTAGCCCCAGTACAGATATATTGTATTGATACTTTGCAGTGATATCATTCTTGGGGTGTTCTACATGTATCTTTAATGGTGGAATGTTCAGTAGTTACCATGGTGACAAAATGCATACATTCGCAAACACTGACAAAAAAGTTTTTAAGATAAAGAGAAAATACAAAATGGATTTAAACAACTCATTTTCAGAAGTCTGATCAGAATGTCCAGTTTAGTTTAGTCTAGTCTAGTTAGCTCGTGACTGTATTTTTATGTGTGAGAGACTCGTTTAACAGTACAAATCAGATCACCTATTGTAGTTCCAGGGAGGTTATCTCGCAGGTAACACAAAAAGAAAGCAGTCAAACGCCTTGGTTCAGTTCAACAGAAAGTGTCCTTCAATGGGTAAAGCTTAAAATGACAAACCAGGCTGATAAAAACAACAAAGGAAGACATGATTATATTATGTGAACTAAAACATCCTCCAAAACTGGGAAATTCTGTTATTAGGAAAAGGGCTGGGAATAACTCGGATAGATTCTTCAAAGAGGGAATAATGCAGAATTGCACAAATTGCAAACAGGAGATTTCAGATTCATAGTTTCAGATACAGAGCTCAAGAGTTTCTTGACTGGTCGACAATCTAACAAGAACTGACTGGAGCGAGGTGAGCCGCCTGGTCAAGTGTTGTAGTAACAACAACCTCTCCCTAAACGTGGAGAAGACAGGAGATTGTCGTAGACTTCAGGAGAGCACACACAGCACGCCCCCCTCACCATCACCGGGGCTGCTGTGGCGAGAGTAAGCAGCACCAAGTTCCTGGGTGTGCATATCTCTGAGGACCTCTCCTGGTCAAAGAACACTGCATCACTGGCCAGTAAAGCCCAACAGCAACTCTACTTCCTCCACAAGCTGAAGAGAGCCAGAGCCCCAGCTCCCATCATGAGCACCTTCTACAGAGGCACCATAGAGAGCATCCTCACCAGCTGCCTCACTGTGTGGTATGGCACCTGCACCGTGTCCTGCCGAAAAAAGCCACATCGAGTAGTGAGAGCAACTGAGAGAATCGTAGATGTCTCTCTCCCCTCCCTGCAGGAAATCTACAGCACCTGCCTCACCAGCAAAGCCCTCTGCAGCTGACTTTGAACTTTGAAGTTTTGAACTTTGACTGGGCAGAAGGAGTTTATATAGACGACCCTGGAATGATTGTGGAATGAATGGCAGCTGCAGGAAAAAGGGAAGAAGCAAAGGACTAAGCACTACGGGTCGTGTACATCTAGTTTTTCGACAATAAAGCTAACTATGAACTATGAAAGGATGGACTGGATCAGGCTAAGAAATGGAGCTGGCCTGGGGATAAACATGTAAACAATAGCAAAACTGTGACATAGGTGAGTTCTTTCTGATCAGATTGTGTTAAAACAAAGCTTAAATTAAAGTCTAACTTGAGTAACAGAGCTTCAGACAGAGCAGTGTCAACAGTTAGCATCACACCCCCAGGGACTGTTGATGATATTAGTTGCAAAGTATCAGTAAAGTCAAAATAAGTTCACTGTGTACTGCATCAATTTATTTTCCCCTCTAGGCTTTATCCAATCATGGGTTTTGACTTTCTTTTACCATTTTAAGGGCTTTTGACTATAAATAAAAATGCTCAATAGCTATGGCAACCACCCTCACATTTCAGAATTTCTCTTCATCATTCTGAGTCTAATAGACCTCACGGCTGTCTCTTGTGTGATTGGAACATAATTACTGTGGATGAAGCACCATCGTAAATCAGAATTTTTATTCTGATTTACTTCAAAATATTCACAAAGTTCAAGGAGAGCGTATTATGCAAAATCAACTTCATGGAGCTTTCTAAAATGTTATAACGTTGTTCCTTGTCCAAAAAAACACGCATAAAGAGAGGTTAGATGTTACCCATGCATGTTTCAGTAATTTAGCGATCTCTTCCAGGCCCGTTTCAAACCGTCATCATGTTTAACTGTGAGATTCTGCCAAATGCTCAGCCTACGTCACCCAGGCCCCACACAGCAATTTCTCATAAATATACAAAAGCAGGACACAAAACACAACTTCACAAACAAAAACTGAAAACAGTCTGTTCCACCTTGTGATGTCATGTGCTCATACAGGAAGTGCTCCAGTGTGTTTTTAAAACAGTCAGTAAAATCATTTGGATGATTTCAGCCCTGGAAATGCCAATCTCTATGGAACTAAAGGTAAAAAGTGTTAAAGGATAAGTAACCTGAACCTTATTTCAGTGGTAAAACAACATCATTTACTCACCCATTGTATTTTGGTGTCATTTGGAGTATTTCCAGAGATTTCGGAGTTGGGCTATATCCATTTAACGTGAGTGGTCGGGGCACGCTATTGCAATCACCAATTAACACAAATTTTATCACTTTTCAAATAAGAAAAGTTCAATGTGGTAGTCTACACTTTAATTTGCTCACATTCACAGCTGATTTGCAGATAAGACGACGCTCTCAGCTCTCAGTTACAGTCATAAAAAGCTAAGGAATAAGAAAAAGAAAACATCTCAACTTGAGAAAACCCAAAATGGTGCAAACATACATTTATCCCGGTTGTGAAAACAAAATGACAGCTTGGATGAACTTGAGTTTTCACAGGCTTCCTCATCACAATCCGGAGTTATTGAAGTTGTGACTAGTTGCCTTGAGAATGGACCCAAACATGAAAGGCAAAGATGTTTGGACCATCCTGTTTGCAGTACCCACTTCAGTCCGGATGATTTTTTTACCGGCAAAGGAAAAGAAAGAAGGCCAGTGGATTCAGCGCACAATTCTGAGAAGTAATGCGATACCGATGGCTGTTCTCTGGTGCGCTGCTCCTCACACTGTCTCCGCCCTCGATGACGTCATCCAATCGGAACCATGACTGGATCTCTGGTTACAGGCCACTTTTGACTCAAACGAAAGTGTAGACTAACACATTGAACTTTTGTCATTTGAAAAGTGATAAAGTTTGTGTTATTTGGTGACTGCAACATCGTGCCCCGACCACTCACATTAAGTGGATATAGCCCAACTCTGAAATCTCCAGAAATACTCCAAATAACACCAAGGTAAAATGGGTGAGTAAATGGCATTGTTTTATCACTGAAATAAGGTCCAGATTGTAAAAACCTTACTTGTCCTTTAACTTGAAGACTACAACTTCATAACATCACAAGGTGGAACAGAGCATTTTGACCTTTGGAGACAGACTAATAAACCAGGATTACTCAAACATGTGGGAATGAAACAAAAACAAACAAATTCAGATATATTTTTGATGAGGTAACAACATTATAACATGGGTTAAAACTCACAAGAATCAATTTTGCGTAATATAGGACCTTTAAGATAAAATAAAGAAAGTAAAACAGTACATTGCCTGTCTCAGATTGGTAGTGCCGCACAAAATATTATAATACTAGAATACCCCCTGAAGTCCTGCAGAGGAGCAGCTCTTACAAAACCAGCTTCATTTACAACATGTACTTGAACTCTTCTCAACTTTTCTCTTTTTCTTAAGTTTATGCCCCAGTCCAACTCGAAGCTTTTGATTCTAAGCTTTGTACTCAGATCTGAAAAATGACAGAAATTCAGGTGTACTAGTACATCTAAAAAAAAAAAAAAATTGAATATAATTTCAAAACTCAATATTTTTTGTCACTTACTTAAAGGGACAGTGTGTAAGATTTCTACCCGTTAATTACTGAAATTGAAGATACCCATTCAAAAATACATTGTTTTCCACTTTTCACTTCCATCATGAAATCAAAGTATTCTTTTGGACTTAGATATAGTCACATAAAAGGGGGATCTTCCCCATATAGAGGCAGCCATTTTGAATACGAGAGCCGCAGAAGGACATTTGGGCTCATCCTTCGCCGAGGCTCCTGCTAACAGCTGCTCAGCCGCGCTGCATATGGCTCCCCCCTTCCCCCCTCCCCTTCCCCTTCTCTCCTTCGCTCCTCTGCTCCGCGGCTCCATATGGGAGCAGAGGAGCGAAGGAGAGAAGGGGAAGGGGAGGGGGAAGGGGGGAGCCTCTGTAAAGAAGCATGCTGCCGGATCACACATCGTAATGGATATAACACGTATTTTGGACTAAATTGTTTTATTGGATTTTATTCGCTGGATCCTTATGGACAGATTGAGACCAAGTTTATGGTGAAATACAGAGTTTGACCTGTGCAGAGCCTTCAAAGGTAAGCTAAGTAAGCTAAGTTTTGTGCTTTTCTGTATAAAAGCCCCATGTGCTCGGGGAGTGATTGTTTTGCAGGGAAATGAATTGCATAGTCAAAAAGAGGAGACTGTAAGGTTTCATTTGATGTGTAGATTGTCATGAATCATGATCGGGATTGTGTGTTTTCATGCGAAAAGAAAAAAAAAAGTGTTTTATGTATACAGCGGTTCGTGCACGCGAGCTGGCGGCGCTACGGCGCGCCCGGGTGACCCTCGTGGTCTGCCATAGCCAAAAGAGGAAGTGGAATAGCTACTAACCACCTATGCGCCACGAATCCTACACACTGTCCCTTTAAGAAAGTAGTAGTAAGAAAAAAAAAACTTTTTCATGATACTCTAATTTTTTTAAATGTACTAGTATGAGGAGAAAACACTCCGTCTTACTTGCAAAATGAGAAATTTATTAAAGGGATATGCCACCCCCAGGTCAAATTTGGGCATCTCCCCACAGTCCAGAGACTAAAATAAGTGGTGGAAAGCGTTTTCCTGGTCACCCAGACATTGTCCGAGTCTGTCAGCACTGACCGCCGCGGTATCTGCAGCTACTCCGCATTAGACTGGAGTCTAACGGCGCCAGAGAAAGATTTCGGCCAAAAGGAATTCATTTGCTCGATGCGTTTCCCAATTACTTTCCGTGTAGTGCGCATTCATATCGAGTGCAAATAAATGTACAAATCAACACGGAGAGCTTGCCTTGGTCATTTTGGGTGGGAACTATTTTTCAGAGCAGAACAATAAAGCTGAATCACGCACCACGCTGCGCAACAGGGGAACTCCCTTCCTGGTGCGTAACAGGGATTCCCCTGGCAGCGTGCTGCGTGCTTCGGCTTTCTTTTTCCGCACTGAAAAATAGTTCCCACCCAAAATGACCAAGGCAAGCTCTCCGAAATCTTTCTCTGGCGCCGTTAGACTCCAGTCTAACTGTAGCTGCAGATACTGCGGCGGTCAGTACTGACAGACTCGGACAATGGCTGGGTGACCAGGAAAACGCTTTCCACCACTTATTTTAGTCTCTGGACTGTGGGGAGATGCCCAAATTTGACCTGGGGGTGGCATATCCCTTTAAGACATGCAACGTTTCGGCCCTAAGCCTTCATCAGGCAAAATGGATAAATGTACTAGTATGCCTTACTATGGGTCTGGCAGTTATTGTAAGTGGGATCACCTCACCACAGATCTGACCTTAATTTAGCCAGATGGTGTCACTTCTTTCCATGGAGATAAATGTAATGCTATACTGTGGAACATTCATGACTAAGGCCCTGTTTACAGAAGAACGATTACAGGTAAAACCGACAAAATATTTTATCGGAAGCGCCTTTCGTTTATAGACGGTGACAGCGTTTTGGGAGCTTAAAAACGCAAAAAACTGAAACCGCCCTCCAAAGTGGAAAACTTGAATACACTCCACCATAGTGTTTTCGTCTACACTGCTCAAGACGCAAAACTCTGGTCAAATCTGTTGACGTCGCGTACGTGTTTACGTCACATCGGTCCATATATCAGTGTACTTTGTTTGGCAGGACTCCCAGTCCACACCCTGTTGCGCCTTCGTTGCTTTGTAGTCTAACGTGGTCTGAAGCAATACTTGAACTTCTTTGTCTGACCACACTTTTTTTTTTTTTTTGCTACCGGTAGCCATGTTTTGTTTTATTTGCCGCCTGGCATGCATACCCAATCGAATTCCACACACTTTTGCGTCACCGTATGCATGCAGATTTCCTCCCGAAAACGCTTGTCTAAACGCAGAATAAAAAGTGAAGACACAACGCCACTTTGCATCTTCTGTTCAGACCGTCATCATATAAACGTAGCCTGAGTTGCAAGTTCTCCATAGAGACAAGCTGGTATTTGAACGACCACATCAGAAAAATGTGCTGGAAATGCTGGATTTAGGAGACGACTGAAATCAGAAAGTGAGGCACAGACGCCATCAACCATGACAATGGGGCCTTCATCCCATCACACACCAGGGACACACTACTCCAGAGACCGTGGTCAGTCTGAGCGAGTGGTCGTCTAATAACTTTTGAAAGTTTTATTATATCATTTGACATTTTCTGTGAAACATACACCATTTCCAATTAAATATATATTAAAGAGCCCATATTATGCTATTTTTTGATTTGTTATGATTGTGTTTTTGCATCACAAAGAGTTGAGTTTTGTTTCATTCACACAAATTCTACATATTTAGTCAGACTGAAACCACTCAGTTCCACCTGGTGATGTCATCTGGTAAACGCCATACACCTTCTTTAGAATCATTTGGATCATTTCAACCCTGGAATTGCCCATCTCTACTGAACTAAAGGTAAAAGGTAGCTGTTAACTGTTCAAACTACCGCTTCATGACATCACAAGGTGGAACAAAGCATTGGAGATGTAGACAGACTAATAAAAGGTTACTGAAACGTGTGAATGAAACAAAACACAACTCCAGGTATGTTTTTGATGAGGAAACATTATAACATGGCTTAAAACTCACAAGAATGCAATTTGAGTAATATAGGACCTTAAAATAATTTGGTAAAAGTAAAAAAAATAATCCATATCCCCACATCCCAGACGAAACATGTCATGAATGTCATCAGTATTTGTGAGTTAAGCCCTCTGTGACCAAACAAGCCCAGTACAAAACAGCCTTGAGACTTGAGAAGAACTAAAGACCCTCTACAGAAAAGGTTAGATGCTTTAGAAGGACTGAAGCTTCTCCAAATCTGACATTTTGAGAAGCTGGAGATAACTTTAATGTGAGTGATGTGATAATGTCAAGGAGGTGGGAATCTGTAGCTGTGGCATTCAGCTGGAGCATTTTTCAAATAATCTGACATCCGGAAAAATCCACCTCCTGCACGAACATTCAAAACCCTGAGCCTCAAGAACAGACAATAATGTAAGATTGAGATGGACAAAATAGAAAAAACAAACAAACACAAGGATCATGTACAATGGGTCGAATAGGGGCCATAGGTGTTCTAATCCTGGTGTTTTTATTTTGCTACTTTGTCTGAAAATCTCTGAGCATCCATTGGAATTTTCCATGATTTTAAGGGTAAGTACATTTTTGAGAGTGTGCTCTTCCAATAGCCGCTTTCAGACTGTCGGACCAGGCCGGGCCGGGCCACCTCGGTGCCAATAGCCCCGGCCCACTAGCCCCATGCCCTGAGACCAGTTGTGTTCACACTGATGGGCTACTAGCCTCTCCGTGTTACGCCCCCATCTGCGGAAACGTCACTGATACAGCCCATTTTGAAACAGGATAGGCGGGCAATTCAGCAGCACGATGACAGAAGACGATTTGTACGAGTATATGACCAAGTATCAGACCAACAACTACTGCCGATACCTCTGACTACGAACACTACAACAATCATAATGAATGCTATGGAACTTCTGCACGCGCCCTTGATCATGTTCCGCCGGAGAAAAGATGTGCAATAACCTATGTGCAATATTTATACCATACTATATGCAATACGACATCCACATGCAACACCTATACCACACCATATTATGTGCAATTTGTGAAATACTTACACCTTATTTGATCTTTGATTTAATCCTACCTGCACCTTTGTACATTGTACCTTGTATTTTTTTTATTACATTTTATTACATATTTTATTATATTGTTTATTATATTGTTTACTTCTTCCCCTGCACTTTTGCAACACTTTTTTTTAACCATGTACTATTATTGCATGTTATTAGTACTTCTGACTGTCTTAGCGAGTCAACGGTTCTTCTGATCCTAAGCATTTCATTGCATTGTTGACCTTGTGTTGATTCTGCATATGACAAATAAACAATCTTGAATCTTGATGAGGAGTTTGATGAAGAAAAAAAGAAGCTGTTACGGAGGCTATGTGCAGGAAGACCGCAAAGAAAAATGAAACGACAACAGGAACGATGACTGAGAGCCACGGCAATGAAGGTACAGGTAATACTCTGCCATCTTCGCTTTATTTTGCTTCCAAATGTTGGCCCCGCCCCGACCTCCACCCCGACCTTGACACCGCCCCTTTTGTCCTATCATTTTGCTTGGGCCAGAAATCACGGGCCATTAGCCCCAAGATCCTGGCCCCTAGCCCCTGTTAGCACCTGGCCCTGAACATGTGAAAGCAATTAGCCCTGATACGTTAATGTTGGCTCAGCTTTGGCCCGACAGTCTGAAAGCGGCTAATGAGTGCTTAGTGTCTCTCACTCCTCTCTCTCATTATTTCAGTCTCTGTGGGTCTGATCTGAGGACTTTGCTCTTGTGTGATAATGCTTAGATCCTTGACTGTGCACAAAGCAGAGATCACAAAATGTAACTCAGCAGCCTATAGGCCAAAACAAACACTATTCACTCAAATGCGATCCAAGACAGTCTATATGGGACATCAAGAACAAGGACACCAGAGACAGTGAATCAAGGATGTTAGAACAGAAGACAGTGACAAAGTCTAGCGGAACTGTCGGCGCATCTGGCAGGTCGATACAAACACTGTAGATGATGTAAAGTCAATAGGAGCCAGAGTCGATGGAGCCAGGACGTCTCCATGCTCACTTCCTATTTCAAATGTGTCAGCTAGTGGGTTAGCAATGTACATTTATATAAACAGTCTATTGATAGATTAAAACTAGTGCTGTCAGGCGATTAAAACAATTAATCTAATTAATTACAGGATTTGTATCTAATTAATTGCATTTTAATCTTGTGAGAGAAAGAGCAAGAGAGAGAGAGAGAGAGAGAGAGAGAGAGAGAGATTGAGGGAGAGGTAACCCACTTTGCACTTTGTTCATTCATTTCCCAAATTCTGCGAGCGTGGTTTGTTGGTTTGTTGAAGTTCGCTCACGCTCGCACTATCACCGGTAACAATGGAACTTTTCCGGACGTGTTTATCGTTCAAATGATCCGTCAGGCTGGAGCAGCTTCGGTGATGGGAAAATTATTTTTTACAAAAGCTCCAAATCACTGCGTTCTTGTTCATTCTTCATTCATTCTTTTTATAAATAAATTTGCTGTTCAAAGGCCCTTGCAGCGATTTGCTTGCCGCACACAAAATTTAAAATGCGCACGCATTGAATTGCCGCTCATAATTAATTGTGTTAATTTTTATAAAGCGTTAATTTGCAGTGTAAATAATTAATCTAATTAATGCGTTAAAGCCCCAGTGTGTAGGATTCGTGGCGCATAGGTGGATGGTGCTATTGCACTTTCAGTTTTAGCTATGGCAGACCTCGAGGGACCCGCGCGGTCCCGTTTTTTTTTTTTTTTTCTCTCATGAAAACACACATTCCCGATCATGTACCATGACACTCTACACATCAAATGAAACCTTACAGTCTCCTCTTTTTGACTATGCAATTCATTTCCCTGCAAAACAATCACTCCCCGAGCACATGGGGCTTTTATACGGAAAAGCACAAAACGAGGTTAGCTTACCTTAGAATGCTTTGCACAGGTCAACCTCTGTATTTCACCATAAACTTGCTCTCAATTTGTCCGTAAGGATCCAGCGAATAAAATCCAGTAAAACAATTTAGTCCAAAACACCTGTTAGATCCATTACGACATCTGATCCGGCAGCATGCTTGTGTTGATTAGTCAAAACCACGAGCCTTGCCGAAGGCGGAGCCCAAATGTCCTTCTGCGGCTCTCGTATTCAAAATGGCTGCCTCTGCATGGGGAAGATCCCCCTTTTATGTGACTATATCTAAGTCCAATACTTTGATTTCATGATGGAAGTGAAAAGGCTTGGAAAACAATGTATTTTTGAATGGGTATCTTCAATTTCAGTAATTAACGGGTAAAAATCTTACACACTGTCCCTTTAAACCAGTGCTTCTCAATTATTTTCTGTGACGCCCCCCCTAGGAAGAAGAAAAAATTTCACGCCCCCCTTCCTGCGCGCGACTATAAATAGTATTATTTGTCTAGAAAATTGTTATTAGAACACCATTGTATCCTTTTATTAACATTATAAACAAAAAAAAGAAAGAAACTTACAACAAAGACTGCACTGAGGACTCAAATATTAATGTGTTTTTAATGCAGCTTTGCGCACATTTGTTTACGTTTTACAGAAATGAAACTTAAAACCACCTCATTTGCATAAGCTAAAAGCACTGAAAAAAAAAACGCTCTCTCCTTGTGCCACTGATGCGTCAGCTTCTGTCGGACTAAAGGACACGACTCAGTGGAATATACGTGTTTTTTCTGTGACAGAGGATGTTCTGTTAATGGTGAGACTGTGCGTAAATCGCATGTGAGAACTCCACTGCCAACTACTGTTGTTGATGTGCAATTACACTTAGTTCTAGTACAGTACAGCAAAAAACATGTTTCCCAGGGTCATACGCGCCCCCCCTGGCATCATGCCACGCCCCCCCAGGGGGCCCGCCCCACTATTTGAGAAGCACTGCTTTAAACTGACAGCCCTAATTAAAACATTTCCAATTGGCCACGCAAACACACGGATAATGTGTTTGGGCCATCTGAATGCTCCAGTTACATGATGTTTCTGGCCATGTAAATGTAATCACAGTTTATATTTCAAAATGTTGTCATTTAGAAGGCCTATGTTGGAGAATCTGACTCTCTCTATACTCTTCATTGTCTATGCATTAGCCCAATAGAGAATATAACCATTTTCTTTAAAAGAGTGCAGTTTGTCCAGACAAAAATCCCTGGCTCTTCAGACACACCTCCACAACACCACCTATCCAACTGTAGCCGCTCCATCCTGGGGGGAATCATTTGTGACAGCTTGAATGGTTCTGGAGCAGAGCCTCGTGTGGGATGGTGGGTGCTGGTGTCCCATGGGTGCTATAGAGAAAGAGCCAAGAGGATTAAGATTCAGAGAACTAGCATTCATATATTCTTACATGGTGTATAAAATAAAGCCGATTTAAGGACACTTACATAAGGACTTGGCGGTACTGAAAAGGCCAGTAACTGAATTTAGGTCTATGGTTAAATTTAAGACTAGTTTCATAATAGACAATGAGTAGAATGTAAATTATTAAGTATCGAAAATCAGATACTAATCAATACTAAACCTAGCACAGAAACAGAAATGAACCTTTCCTGAACAGCTTTGACATGATCTTGAGCTGTATCAGAACAAGTATAAGACCACATAGACTATGGAACCTACCTGGAGGACTGAGGGAGTACACAGATGTGAGACCATATAGTAATATACAAAAGCACTACAATTTAATGTTGCAAATCTCTTGCAAATTGGTACAAATTTTCAACACCTGTGACAATGTTTGTTTTTTTTTTTTTACTACTAATAAACAGTTTCAAACATTAAAGTTGCATGGTGTAACTTTTCTGGTGGAGGGTCTGTCACCTGCTTGTTTCTATTGCTCTGTCTGGAATGTTCCACACTATGACATTAAAAAGTGCTACCTTACATGTATTCAATTACAGGTGCTTTAACTGCTCAAAACTACCTTGGAAAACAGGTATTTTGACTGTGAGCCTCTCCACAGATCTGATATGTAACTTGGTCTGGTTTGGTCTCCATGAAGATAAAAAGGTTTAATACCATACCGTGGAACATTCCAGACGAAGCAATAATACTTCATGGTGAAAAGCATTTGACGGACCCTCCACCAGAAAAGTTACACAACGCACCTTTAAAGCACAATAACTAAACCAATATTTCATTTGTTCTTGTCCTGAGAGTTAATTCCGTTGCGAATAAGAGTACACTGTGAAATAAAAGCAATACATTTAAAAGATATAGGCCCCAGGATCCCACCTCCATCAGCACAGGTCACTGTTATTTTCAATGGGACACAGCTTCATTATGGTGTTTAGCTGAAGGGTTAGCAGCGCCAGACACAAGCTAAGCCCAAAGGGAAAGTATGAACGCACTTATATTTCTGCTTCTTATGTCCAGAGAGAATGATGAGCAGTGCACACTACTCCTCTGAAAAGGAGCTCTATAGAGAATTGGACCTACAGATATTTTTAAGTTTTCATTACTTTGTGTTTCCCGAAGCAACCCCGCATAAGACTCCTTTACAAACTGCGGTGTTCTTCAGACAGATTTGCAATGTTATATTTATGCTCTAATAAATGTATTTTTTAGGCCTGCAGTTGACCAAAGACATGCCCTGCCAATTGTTTACTTGACTTACTTACAATCTATGGTGTCACTTGATAAGTTCAAGAAAATTGTAAAGAGTGCGGTGACCGAGACCGTGTGTATGTTTTTCTTGAGCGATGCAACTGGTTTTATAATGTGACACTTTGTGAGTTTACTGTTTTGTATTGTGTTGGCTGCTGCTTTGGTCAGGTCTTGTTTGAAAAAGAGATTCTGAATCTCAATGGGACCTCCAGGTTAAATAAAGGTAAAATAAAACATGTGGGGTGGCAAAAGCTCTAAAAAGTATTATGTATCCCAAACTGCCCTCACAAGACCACAGCTACATGGGAGTTATGGACTGTACTGAGTCATGTACTAGTAAATGGATATAGCTAACATGCTAGCCATCCATCCATCCATCCATTTTATTCCGCTTATCCGCAGCCGGGTCGCGGGGGCAACAGTCTAAGTAGGGAGTCCCAGACTTCCTTCACCGTGGACACTTACTCCAGCTCCTCCGGGAAGACCCCCAAGGCGTTCCCAGGCCAGTCGGGAGACATAGTCCCTCCAGTGTGTCCTGGGTCTTCCCCGGGGCCTCCTCCTGGTGGGACATGCCCGGAAAACTCCCAAGGGAGGCATCCAGGAGGCATCCGGAACAGATGCCCGAGCCACCTCAGCTGCTCCTCTCGTCATGGAGGAGCAGCGGCTCTACTCCGAGCTCCTCCCGTGTGACTGAGCTCCTCACCCTATCTCTAAGGGAGCGCCAAGCTACTCTGCAGAGGAAACTCATTCCGGCCGCTTGTATCCGCGATCTTGTCCTTCCGGTCATTACCCAAAGCTCATGACCATAGGTGAGGAACGTAAATTGGCCGGTAAATTGAGAGCTTTGCCTTTTGGCTGAGCTCCCTCTTTACCACAACGAAACGGGACATCGGCCGTATCACTGCCAACACTGGACCAATCCGCCTGACAATCTCACTCCATCCTCCTCTCACTTGTGAACAAGACCCTGAGATACAATACTTGAACTCCTCCATTTGAGGCAAGCCATAGCTTTCCAAATAGGAAGTGAGCATGGAGGTGCTTCCGGCTCCATTGACTCCAGTTTCAATTCACTTCACTCACTGCTGCAGTCAGGCTCCTCATTTTGGTCTTAAAATGTTCATATTAACCCGTTGTACATGATCCTGGTGTCGCAATTTTGTCTGTAAATAAACCCCTATTCCTAAAATGGAACTGGCTCCAAATTTGCCCCTATAACTGCCAGCCTCAGTGAGCTTCCACACTCCCTTAGTCCACTTCTTTATACAGTCTATGATGGGAGTTCAAACAAGTATTTATGAAGAAAAAGTAATATCGTTGTCCCTCTTGAGATGAATGGGTTTAATCTTTACCCTGGAACATTCTAGACAAAGCAATAACATCTCCTTGAAAACAAAGCAGGCAATGGACCCTTGACCTGCTGCTCCTTTTGGAATATTGACTTAACTGATTTCAAAAACAGTATTCAGATCAGATGCCTACCTTTAAAATCTTGATTAACATGATTTCATTACAAAGTAGATTTCTCTTATTCATCAAAATTCTATCATGAGTTTTTAATATTTATTACAGTTTTACCAGTTTTATCAGAAATTGCTTTTTAACACTTTGACATGTCTTTGCCAAGTTCACCCCATAGTACTAGTATAATTCACTTCCCTCATATAATTCACAGTAAAAGTGAATGATTTGAGTCAGTAAAAAAGTCAGTTAAATGTCTCATATTCACTGCTGGCTGTTTCCAAAGATTTCTGAGCAGAATAAAAAGACTAAATGAAAGTTGCGTTTCACGGATAAGAATAGGTTTTTATTTTGTGTCTTGTTGACTGCTGTCTGTGACCTGCGCATTATTTACACTTCAAACATGACTCCCCCACTGCAGACCTGAGCAGGTTCTGACTGAAGGCTGTCTGGATCAACCATGTGTTTCAGTGAGGCACAGAGTAAGGGCAAGTTAATGCTAATGGAGGTAGACAACAAAAACAACAACAACAAAAAGTCACCAATATATTGCACTTTATATCAGCTCCAATGGATAAATGGATAAATGATAAAAGTGCAATACTGAAAAGAAAAATAAAGTAAACAAAAACACAAACCACAGTTTATCTAGCCATCCTGATTAGCTGCACGTTCTGCTTAACTGTGTGTGACTGCATTGTCCACCACACATACACACACACACACACACACACACACACACACACACACACACACACACACAAATAATCGATTAATTCATTAATCTAAAGTCGACTGACCTTATCGATCGACTTACGATTAATTGATAAGCTGCGTTTTTCACCTGAATTTTAGTGTTTCAATAGGGTTTTTAAGAATATAAGCTATAGTATACATAACAATGAGTCAAAAAATATATCATAGTATTATTATATTGTATATTCCTCAATTAATTATTCCTTTGCTTTTAAAAAGCAGACAAATGTATTGATGCTGAATAACAAAATACAGTAATCCCTCGCTCTATCGCGGTGCGCGGATTTATTATTATAAACATTTTTTTTATAGTGTAAAATTTTTTTATAGTGTAACATTGTGTTCTGCATCCTGATTGGCTAAGAGACTAGACCAGGAATAAACGTGGACTAAGCCAGGTCTAGACCAGAACTAAACCAGGTCTAAACCAGGTCTAAACATGGACTGGGCCTGGACTAAACCAGGATTAAACCGCCACGTGCTGCTGCTGGTTTCGTGCGGCTGGTTTGTGGCTACGCATTCCGGGCGCCACGGTTCGATCTCATGCTCAGCAGCCCCGGTGTACGCACGCGCGAGGCCCGCTGCTGAGCCCCGGTGTACACCGGGGCTGCTGAGCAGTGCCGTTGGCACCTGCGGCCGGTGTACTGTCGATATGGGCCGCCTCGTCAGAATGAGCCCACCACTGACCTATTTTGACGGCGATGTCTATCGGGTTACGCTCCCCCGTCGAAATAGGCCGCCTTACGTCGAAATACGCCGTTTTTCGTTTACAGTTGTATGCGTGAGTTGTTTACAGTTGTATAGATTCAAAGCTAATTATTTGTAAAAATACAAATAATTATAGATAATTATTTGTATTTTTAGGATTGGTTGAGTGGGAGGGACCATGCGTGTCATAATATCTCCTTTCAATGGGTCTTTCTGGCGAGATTAAATTGATTATTTCTTACTCATTAACAACTATTTAATATATTTCTAACTCATTAACAAATATTTGTAAATGTTTTGTAAAATAATTAGTTCATTATTTACTAAGTGTTACTAATGCTTTATAAGCGACCGTTATTATAAAGTGTTACCGAAACATTTTAAAAATTATAACAGTTTTGTGCACATTTTGAACATTGCACTCAATGACATCCAAAATTGTGGCGTTTGTACTTGACAAATACGTACTACGACAAATACGTCTGCAGTTTTAGATTAGATAGGATTAGAGAGTTGTATGCTGTTTGCTGTTTGCATACGGTGTCTTTAGTATGTAAAATTCCAACTCTTTTATAATGGGCATGGACAGTTCATTTCGACACGCTTATATTATCTGTCAAATAAGGCTTGTCTCTTATTCATGATTAATGAGGACAGGAAAAGGGACAACAGAAGAAACATTTACAAATATATTTATATTTACAAAAATATCAATCAATCAATCAATCAAACAATATTTATAAAGCGCTTTTCATACACTTTTTCATTTTCCCCTCAGCTGGCATGTCAATAGGAACTTCGGACGGGAAAACTGGGTATTCCCCACTTGTCAGGAACTGAAACACTTGCTTGGATCTCTCCATAGTTTTGTTCACAAATGTAAGAAACTGTAAAAGACAAAATAAGGCTAATTATACACAGCGCCTTTCTAAACAAAGTTACAACGTTTTCTACGTTCACATAGAAACAAAATAACAAAATACGATGTAATAAAAACCATAACGATGCAGTCAAATGTTAAATCCAAACTATTATCATTTGACGTAGGTATCTGCCGCAAATTATCATTCCTTACGTGCGTAATTGGTTATAACATACAATAAATCCAATACATTGTTAAATGTAATTGGTTGTATGTTGGTTGTAACATACAATAAATCCAATAAAATGTTAAAATGTTACTTACTTGCGTTGCAATTGTTGAAAACAAGTCCACTTCTGTAGAAAGCAACTCAACTTCTGCCTCTGGAGCCAAGCTCGATGGCATTTAAAGGGAACAACACTCAGGGGTGGTTTGCGCATGCGCGCGCATGCGCAGTAGCGCTTGGAGCTCATTCTGACGGGGCGGCCCATTTCGACGGGACACCGGCTGTGAGTCGAGCTTGGCGCAGCGCGGTGCGCGGTTGCCTTGTTTTGTGACCACGCGGGTGCGCGTGTCCGCGATTAGCGATTAATTGCAATTAATGCATTTTGATCGACCAACGTCTTGATCGACAATTAATCGTAAGTCGATTAATTATATATATAATTAATTATATATATATATATATACATAGACACACACATATATACATACATATATATATATATATATTTTCTGACTTGATAAAGTGACTGTACCTGACTTTCTTCCTATTTATTTGAGCAAAAATTGTCAGTACACATATATTGTATGAGCAGCTATAAAATGTCTGCTGTCTGCATCATATTAGAAAGAGGTTGTACCAACACAGACGTGAGAGCCAGGGTGGACCGCAATCTGCCGTACATCTCCACTTAAAAGCCACGGGCCACTCCTTTGAGGACAGTGAGGTACAGATCTTGACCAGAGAAAAGAACTGGTTTGAGAGGGGAGTTAAAGAGGCTATTTTTGTCAAGAATGAGAATCCTTCCTTGAACAGAAATGGAGGTCTCAGACATCACTTGCCTCCCACTATAACTCTATCCTCAAACCTAAATAAAAAATAAACAAAGAAAACAATAGGGCAGAAAACATAGGGCACATAGGGTGTGAAAACACCAATTATGGCCCTGAATGGTTCTGCTAACAAGACCCCACACTCCCATTGCAGATCTAATAGGCCCACCTAACAAACAAACTGTAAACAAGCAGGTGTGGCAGTTTCAAAGTAATTTCATTGTAGTTAGCTCCTCCCTTCGGGCGGATATAGGCCCGAAGGAAATTGGATGAGCTGCGAAATGTATTTGACCAAATAAACTTTTGTCTAGTTGACAACTTGAATTTCTCCTTTTGCCATGGATTCTACCTGGACGACTGAGGGATTCTACATACATATTAGAAAGAGTTTTACTGCCTGTTAATCAGAAAGTGGATGGTTAGCATGCTAGTTATTGTTAGCATTAACATTGTGGTGGCAACGGTCTGGTCTGGCCTCTGAAAGTTGTGAAAAGTGCTATAAACTCATTTGCGGTGATGCTCAGAATGCATAAGGTAAGTGAGGAATAACTTGTGAAAACTTGTGTGTCTTCTTATTTACTTATTTTATTATTATTATTCCTTATCTTGTCTGTATGCACTTTTTTTGTTCTAATTTTCTTTTGCACTATGCGGCCTGTAGCTAATGTGGCAAGTGAATGTGTGAGATCAATAAAGTCTCATCTTATCTTGTGTGCAAACTGTGAATGAGTTGTTTTTCACGTTTTTAAGACAGTGACAATGAGCGCCTTCAAAACATACCCTTTTACATATATAATTTAGTTGTTCAATATGTAATAATACATTTATTTTAACAGATTCAGAAATATTCAAATAAACTTTGCCACAGCCAATATTTATGCAGAAAAGAAAACATGATAAAAAGTGAACTGAAGATGTTCCAAAGTATACAAACATCTTATTAGACTCTGATTAAATTTCCTGTTCATCAAAGGGAGTTTTTGTTTGCCTTACCCTCTGTAGATAATACCATTTGGCTGTATAGCTTTTGATTTGATTTGAGTGTATTTACATTTCTGTAGATGTTTTATTCCCAAGGAAGAATGGATTCATCTGAAACAAATTTTGCTCTAAAATCACTGCTTTTGATACTAGAAAATTATTTAGCGAAAAAAGACTTGACAGAGGAACACTGAGCCCCATTTGCATATAAGAGAAATGCGTTCGCACTCACATAAGCATAAGGCTAGCTTTCATTAAAACTGGATTATAAAGCATCTTGTGTAGGAAAAATGTGTATTTAATCAATTTAAAGTGGATACATGGCCTATATTTTCTCATACTTATTCAATACAAGAACATAGACTTGGAGCCTAATGTTTCATTGTCAATATTTATTCTCCAAGGTAAGTACAGAATCTATATGTATTGTACTAAGGTCTGCATATATCATGGTTTATAGGTTTCCTGTTCAAAGTGTCTAAAAAAATCAGTTAATTGTGTACACAGGTTTAGTTTTAAACCCCAGAGCAATACATATTGGACTGTATTCATCTGAGAAGTTTTGTTTCTCATGAGTTTTTAGTACTAAACTAACATGCATCATTCTTTTGTCATTCCTGTCCATTGCAAAAGGAGAAATTCAATTTGTCAACAACAAATTGAATTTCTTCTTTTGCCATGGATTCTACCTGGACGACTGAGGGATTCTTTACACAACTTAAAAACATTCGACCAAATAAACTTGTCCAGTTGACAAATTGAATTTCTTCTTTTGCCATGGATTCTACCTGGACGATGGAGGGATTCTACACACATTCCTGTCCATTGACTTCCTGTTCAAAGTCACAGAAGTGATAGGGCCCATTCATTGTGACTAGGGGTGTGCAAAATAATCGTTATGACAATGCATCGTGATACTAACTTTCACAATATACTGCATCGATTCTTGATGCCAAAAATCGATTACAGTGAACCCTCGTTTATCGCGGGGGTTAGGTTCCAGAAATAGCCCGCAATCAGTGAAATCCGCGAAGTAGGACAATTTTATATTTTACAATTATTCTACATGTTTTAAGGCTGAAAACGCTTCACCAGACACATTATACACCTTTCTGAGACTGGTATTAACATTTTCTCACATTTTTCTCTTGTTTAAACACTCAAACTTTTGTAGATTTTCATTAAAATATATTAATAGTGGGGGGGGGGGCACGTGACACGCGGACACGTGCGCGCGGACACGTGCGCGCGGACACGTGCGCGCGGACACGTGTGTTTGTTTTGGTACCACATATCCATGCCATGTGCGAAAGTCGAGTGGAAAGCGACCTGGATATCATTTTGGGCAAGACTCAAGCCAATGCTAACAGTGCCAAACTG
Source organism: Paratrypauchen microcephalus (assembly GCA_036785185.1). Lineage (NCBI taxonomy): Eukaryota > Metazoa > Chordata > Actinopteri > Gobiiformes > Gobiidae > Paratrypauchen > Paratrypauchen microcephalus. The sequence continues at coordinate 11,890,138 of JAVJIX010000012.1, forward strand.
CTAACAGACGCCTCTGAGCACCAGTCCTCACCACAAGACCAGGTAAGACCAACCTGCGCTCACAAGAGTTGGTTGCATTTCACCCCGGGTCCAAAATCAGACCGCTATCAATGCGTCGCCAATACTCCACAGCTCTCTAGGACGGGGTCGGGTTCGTCCTCTCGGCGTGACGGGGAAGAGCCACTGTCTCCTCTGTGCGCGCGAGTGTCCTCCCCCCGCTGCGGCTCCCTCGAATGCGGCTCTCCCCGCTGCGGCTCCCCCGGCCCGTCCATGTTGATTCTTGGCTCTTCCATGGTCCGGCTCGCACTCTCTTCCATGGCTCGTGCAAGTAAACAAAGGCCACACCTCCTGTCACCCAGGCGCTCTCGTGAAGGACATCAGAGACTCTGTCCCTACCATCCCTGGTCTAGACCTGGTTTAGTCCTGGTTTAGACCTGGTTTAGTCCTGGCTTAGACCTGCTTTAGACCTGGTTTAGTCCTGGTCTAGTCTCTTAGCTAATCAGGGCGCAGGACAGAATGTTACACTGTAAAAAAAAAAGTTACACTATAAAAAAAATTGAAAAAAAAAAAAAAAAAAATTGGAAAAAGAAATCCGCGAAACAGCGAGGCCGCGAACAGTGAACCGCGATACAGTGAGGGTTCACTGTATTAATTAATAATTTAATATCATTTTTTTGTTTTAGAAAAAATCCTATGCACTTTTTTTGTTATTGGTTTGGTTTATTTGTTTTTGTTATTCAATAAATTCAGATATGAATTGAGTTGCTCAGAGTTATGTATCAATTGAAGACACTACCCAGATACACAGGTACTGATATTTAAGTTATCCTCTTTTTTTTGGTACATTTTCACTGAAGTATGTCGACTATATTGCAATTCATCGCAATAATTCAAGTATCGTGATGCATCGTGATAGTATCGCATCGTGGCATATGAATCGTGATTCGAATTGAATCGTGACTTCTTTGCCAATACCCACCCCTAATTGTGACATGTCATAGTGAAAAGCAGCCAGCTCTTATTTACTTCAGTTTTGTTTTTTTTTTTTTGTTTTTTTTTTGGAAATTAGCTATGAGATCTATTTGTATGACCCCAGAATAATAAACGCAAGAAATAAATAAATACTAAGCAGTGGGCAAAGATAGGAGGTAGTTGAAAACACAGAGCCTTGAATGCAAGACAATACAGGATTACCCATCCAATCAATTAAACTACAACTCTGAGCAAATTACTAAGGGAACACTGTTAAGTTTATAAAAATGTATAATTTTCTATAATATGTTCCCTTAAGTATCTCAATGCTAGTTTTTAACGTGCCTGCCATATTCGCCATACAACGTTTATCCTAAAACCAAAAAGATGGTAATTGTTTGATCAACCATTTCTTCTTATATTCGTCTTATATTACATAAAATGGAGGCTTGTGAGTTTTAAGTCATGTTATAATATTGTTACCTCTTCAAAAACATACCCAGAGTTGTGTTTTGTTTCACCACATGTTTGAGTAATCCTTTATTATACATCTGTTTACATCTGTAAAGCTCAAAATGCTCTGTTCCACCTTGGTATGTCAAGAAGCTGCAGTTTTCAAGCTAACTTTCAGCAAACTTTTAACTTCTGTTTCATAGAGATGGGCAATTTCACGGTTGAAATGATTCAAAAGATTCTAGTAAAGGCGTGTAGAGTTTAAATACACAGTGGAGAACGTCCTGTATAACCACATCACATCACATGAAACAAAACACAACCGCTGGAGGGACAGAGGAGCTTATTCTTAAAACAGGCTCCTACAGCTCCGCTCAAACAGTGAGAGATACAGGACTACATACATACCATACTCCATACAACTGTACAACAACTCATCTTTATGTAACAGATAATACTCCCTACAACTGTACAACAACTCACCCTTATGTAACAGATATGCCTGAGTTTCTGTCAATCATATCATCTTTGCACCGTTTCCTTATGACCTCTTGTATACAACTGTGATAAACTATTTATATAAAGTGTCTAAGTTTAAGGGCCAATCCCACTCATACCCCTCCGTTTGGAGTGTGCATCTGAAAAATCTTGGTTTGGAGAGGTATATAGGCCTACCACTTTCCCCTGGGAAAACCCTGGGAAAGTGGTAGGACACCCCTACCCCTACACGAGAAAGCACAAAACAGAGGGATAGGGGAAAGTGGTATGGCCAAGGGGTGTAATGGGATCCAGCCTAAGTCTAAGGCTGCATCCCATTCCTCTGTCTTACTGCTTCCCCTACCCCTTTATCTGCATCATTGCCTTGCCCCTCAATACCGAGCTGAGAGGGCTAGGAGTACGAATGTTCCCCTAAGAAATGGGGCACCGCTCGATTACCGTTTGCATCATCATCCCTTGCTATGTCAAGGATTATCGGGTACGTCAGCTCGACAAAAAAATAGCTCGTTTATACATAAAGGTTCAATGAAAACGATAAATAAACACAGACCGCAACAACGGTTCACTAAAAGTAATGTAGAACATAAGCGTCATAATTGTAAACCATGCTAAACAGTTAACTGATAATTACAACTGCTGAAAATACATTTATGAGACTCCTTGGCTCCTCGATGTTACGCTGCCATCCTGATCCCAAAACCTGCCTGAGCTTGTAGGCGTACTCCTTCGTTTCAAGGGGTATGTAGCCCTCAGTCGTGGCCCCAGCCCTTGATCAAAATTACTGTAGAATCGGGACACCCCTTGTCCTCACATGAACGCACAAAACCAAGGGGTAGGGGTAAGACGAAGGGGTAAGACAGAGAAATGGGACACAGCCTTAGTCTAAGAAAACAACATTTGAGATCATAAATAGCCTAATATAGGCCTAATATAGCCTAATATAGGCCTAATATAGGCCCTTTAAAGGCCCTTTATAGGCCCTTTAATATAGGCCCTTTAAATTGTATAATTCTAACATATAGGCCAGACGTGCAATATCCTCCTTTTTCATGTTGATGCTTGTTGTTACTATTATCATTATTACTATTTTTCCATTATTATTATTATTATTACGTATTACTATTTGTATTATTTATTACTTATTTTATCCCCTCCCTGCCTGCATGCACTTTTTCCCTCTTGTCCAAATGTCCTGGAGCTACTGTGGCGAGTAAATTTCTCCTGTGTGAGATCAATAAAGGCTTATCTTATCTTATCTTAAAGATCCCATGACATGGTACTTCTTGATGCTTTTATACTGTATAGTGCCTTAGTGGTTCCCTGATATTGTATGTGAAGCCTTCTTCTCCAAATCAAGCCTTGATGCATGGTATAGCCTCTAGGAGGCAGCCCTATGGAAAGTATTAGTTTTCACAACCCGTTCTGGGCGTGTCGCTTGAATGCAAATGAGGAGGATGGAGACGGGCCAGTGCAGGCGGGTGGGGCTTGCTACACTATAATAGTAGTGATGCTTTTATGTAGAGGCAAGAGATTTAGTCACAAGACAAAGGTGGTGTTATAAAGTCCATTTCCAGTCTGAACTCAATTTGACAGAGTATGCAGTTATTGCTTTTAGCTTTGTACGGCAGACTAGCCTGCTAACCGAGCTGATAGCTGTTAGCTGCACAGCTAATGCAACACATTCTATCAGTAATAAGCCAAAGGCGACCGTATACAGCACAGACACAATATCATGTAGTTTTACAGTTGACTGGCATCTGTAACTGATGCGGCGTGGAGAACTGGTACTGACCCAGGCTTCAGTTTCAGTCGATTTGCAAGTCCAGTTCTGTATTGTCCCATGAAAAAACACTTGTCCGTGTTTGGTGCAGACATACAATGTTTCCACAGACAATAAAATTAAACCACTGCTGTTTCAGAGGCTTGGATGAAGGAGCTAAAACACACTCTTTTCTTCATCATCACATCATCACAGGGACAGAGCATTTGCCGGGCTTTCGTTTCGGAGCCCTGACGTCTCTCCCGGAGAAACAAACCGCAACTAGTAGCTAGCAGCTAGCAGCTCGTTTGCGCAAGGGCCGGTCCAAATTGTCTGGGCGTGATTTCCCGAGAAAGGGGGTGGACATCCAGACAGAGGGGGTGGAAACCTTTCCCCTTATGCCGTCATAAACTGTGTTTTTGCTGAAACTTCCCTATGTTCTACTATCAATTACTTGAGAACCGAAAAGGTTAGATACATAATTTTTTTCTAGGTGAAAGAAGAGAGTCCACACTTTATTTTGATGTGTGCCATGTTTATATAGTCAAAGAACTCAGTATTCTGTGGGTCTTGGAAAATCAGTAAAAATACACTAAAACGTCCGGCACTCTGGGGGATAGAATTCTGAAAACAGGCTGGCACTCAATGAGTTAACCTTCAAACCTCAGAAAGTGAAAATACCATGGGTATTGTTAGTAAGTATTGTTAGCTGCAGTAACTATATGGCATGATGTTGCAGATTCCTGTAGCAACACAACACAAAATTAGACCTGCTACAGGCCTCAAAGGACAAATAACTTTACATTGTTATTTATATAGTTCATTCAGAGGTATACAACGTTGCTATTAATACCCCTCTCACAGGCTTGGTTTAACAGCATCTGAAGATGATGTGGCCACAGTAATTACATCCATTTAGCTTGACATATTGGAAAAGCTCTCAGATTTATATGGCCAGGCTAATCTATAGAACCGTGAATGGAAATCTGCTGGAGTGAGAGGTGTGGAGAAACCCAAGCCACAATTACCTCCCACTGATGTAAACTGATAATGTGTGGAGCAATATAGTGTATCAGGCCAGACTGAAGTTCAATGTTTTTCATCTCCTCTGAGCCTGGGTCTATTTCAGATTCCCTCCTATGGTCATAAAGTCCTTGGAATTTATGACCATAGATGGCTTCACTCTGCTTTTATTTCTAAAGCCATTGGAAAGAGTGGTACAGTCTGTAACCTGCCTCCCAGAGTCTCTATTGAAATACAAAGAGCTCTAAACTGGCTGAGAAGTACATGGTATAAACGGTAAATGACAATGACAGCTAATTACCAAATATTTTACCGCAATTAATTAAGTTTAGTGCAAGAGCATTGAAAGGTGATGATAGCTTTTTCTTCTATTACAGTTTTGTTTCGCATCATGTTAAAGGGGGTGTATTTTACTTCTATGGAGTATTATGTGCTAATACAGGGGTCGGCAACCTTTAACAGTCAAAGAGCCATTTCGACCTGGTTTCCACGGACCAGACAAGACTGGGAGATGCAAACACTTTTTGACATCTCCTCTGGTACTAACTGCTAACTAGCTCAATGGAGGAGCAGAGCGAAAAGCGACCTGCGCACGCGGTGCCCTTCACCCCCCTGCTCCTCATCTTCGTTGCGGTTCGGTTACGCCGCGGACACACCGCCCGGGCCGGTGTCCAGGGCTGTTTTTTAGCCCCACTCCGGCCCTGTACATACATACATCTTTACACTTGTAAAATAGTGTGTTGCTTATGAAATCCATGCAGTCCATCCATGTTTCAGAAAATTAAATGTTATTTATTAAATGAACACATTTTGAACTCTTACAAAATAAAAAAATAAAAGTCGCAGAGTTGAAGGCTTCTTTCAATAGAATTAAAAAGCTGAACTTAAATCATTCATCAAACAAAAAGGCTGTGAACCATCATCCTTTGGGCTTTAGGAGCGTGTAGCGGTGCCTTGACCTGAATTTAAAAATACAATGGAAAAAAGAACTAGTGAACAATGACAATGACTGAACAATGAAAATAAATATTTGCAAAATAACTGCCTGAATATTTATTTTACCTGGTTGATGTGACTTCTGCTCCTGAACCTCTGCACACAGTGTCTTTAAATCAGGGCTGTAGGAAGTCACTTTCATCTTTACGGACTGTAAGCTGTCATCTGTGAGGCGTGAGCGGTGTTTGTTTTTAACATAGTTCATGGTGGAGAATAGTTGCTTGCATGCATATGTGGATCCGAAGATCGATGGTGCAAAGTTGCTGGATATTAGTGGGAGCTGGTACACGCTGTCGTATACGCCGGTCAAGCACATCCCAAACATGCTCAATGGGTGACATGTCCGGTGAGTATGCTGGCCATGCAAGAACTGGGACATTTTCAGCTTCCAAGAATTGTGTACAGATCCTTGCAACATGGGGCCGTGCATTATCTTGCTGAAACATGAGGTGATGTTCATGGATGTATGGCACAACAATGGGCCTCAGGATCTCATCACGGTATCTCTGTGCATTCAAAATGCCATCAATAAAATGCACCTGTGTTCTTTGTCCATAACAGCCTTTGAAGAGTAGTGGACCAACATTCCACAGGCCACAATTGATAATCTGATAAACTCTATGCGAAGAAGATGTGTTGCACTGCATGAGGCAAATGGTGGTCACACCAGATACTGACTGGTTCTGAGTCCCCAGACCCCCAATAAAGCAAAAAAAAAAGCACATTTCGGGGTGGCCTTTTATTGTGGGCAGTCTGGGGCGCACCTGTGCACTGGTCATGATGTCGGATCAGCATCTTGATGTGGCGCACCTGTGAGGTGGGGTGGATTGTCTCGGCGGGGCAGAGGCGCTCGCTGTCACACATTTGGACAGATTTGTGAACAATGTTTGAAGGAAATTGTAGTGTTGTGTATCTGGAGTGAATTTTGGATCTTTGGGTCCATTTCAGGAAAAATGGGAGCAAAAACAAAAGTGTTGCGTTTATATTTTTGTTGAGTGTAATTTTGTTAGGGGCTGTTCGGTCCCTGTATGACTGGAGCAGGAGCTGTGTTCGCATTGCCGGTAGTAAGTCGGACCTGTTTCCGGTGCATGTTGGACTCCGCCAAGGCTGCCCTTTGTCACCGGTTCTGTTCATTATATTTATGGACAGAATTTCTAGGCGCAGTCAGGGGCCGGAGGGGATCCGGTTTGGGAACCACAGGATCTCATCTCTGCTGTTTGCAGATGATGTTATCCTGATGGCTTCATCGAACCGGGACCTCCAATGTGCACTGGGGCGGTTCGCAGCCGAGTGTGAAGCGGCTGGGATGAGGATCAGCTCCTCCAAATCCGAGGCCATGTTCTCGACCGGAAAAAGGTGGTTTGCCCTCTCTGGGTGGGTGGAGAGTCCTTGCCTCAAGTGGAGGAGTTCAAGTATCTCGGGGTCTTGTTCACGAGTGAGGGGAGGATGGAGCGTGAGATTGACAGGCGGATCGGTGCAGCATCGGCAGTGATGCGGTCGTTGTACCGGACCGTTGTGGTGAAGAGGGAGCTGAGCCAAAAGGTGAAGCTCTCAATTTACCGGTCAATCTACGTTCCTACCCTCACCTATGGTCATGAGCTTTGGGTAATGACCAAAAGGACGAGATCGCGGATACAAGCGGCCGAAATGAGTTTCCTCCGCAGAGTGGCTGGGCGCACCCTTAGAGATAGGGTGAGGAGCTTGGTCACACGGGAGGAGCTCGGAGTAGAGCCGCTGCTTCTCCACGTGGAGAGGAGCCAGCTGAGGTGGCTCGGGCATCTGTTTCGGATGCCTCCTGGTCGCCTCCCTCGGGAGGTGTTCCGGGCATGTCCCACCGGGAGGAGGCCCCGGGGAAGACCCAGGACCCGCTGGAGAGACTATGTCTCCCGGCTGGCCTGGGAACGCCTTGGGGTCCCCCCGGAGGAGCTGGAGGAAGTGTCCGGGGTGAAGGAAGTCTGGGAGTCCCTGCTTAGACTGTTGCCCCCGCGACCCGGCCCCGGATAAGCGGAAGAAAATGGATGGATGGATCCACTTCTTGAACTGATTTTTTTTTTTTTTTTTTTCATTTATATAGCGCTTTTCATGACATGCCTTTTCATCCCAAAGCGCTCCACAGTTCACCATTCATCCACTCCACACTCGGCGGTGGTAAGCTACTTTCTGTAGCCACAGCTGCCCCGGGATCAGCCTTCCGTATCAGTTCCGAAACAGCTTTTTTTCTGTCTTCTCCCTCCGGATATTTTTCAGCAAAGGCTGCGTGTTTATTCTGGAAATGACTTTCTACATTTGACCTTTTATTGTTGGCCAGTTTTTCGCCACAAATTAGGCATACTGGTAACCCGCTCGTGCCAGAGGTAAATGCAAATGAATCTGTCCAGGCATCATTAAATGTTCTATTTTCCTCAGCTATTTTTCTTTTCTTAGATTTCTCCATCTTGGCCTACCTGGGGTTGAAATTCTCAATAAATGTGCGTCGCTTTGGCGGGCAGTCGGAGAGTGTGACGCATTTTCTGAGGGATGAAAAATAATACAAAATATAATATATAATTTTATTTGAATATTTCGAGATCACAGTAATCTTACAATTTACAACTAAAATTAAACAAATGAACAAACACAAATAAAATACTTTGTTCAGATATTGTGCAGTTTTAGTGTCGCAATTTATTTTCCCAAGCCACGCAGAGCCGCAGCGTAAGGATCAAAGAGCCGCATGCGGCTCCGGAGCCGCGGGTTGCCGACCCCTGTGCTAATACATCATACATTTAGATCACCATGTTACATTTTATTGTTTTGAAAATGCCATATTTGCCAAAAACAATGCATTAACATGTTTTATAAGGTGTAGTTTTCTTCACAGGACTATCACAACACAATCAGCATACATCCTGCTAATGAAATGACTGCACATCACATCATGTTTGTATTGTTTTGTAGTTTTGTATATTTATGGAGAATTGTCATGTGGGAGTATGGATGATGTAGGCTTGTGAGCTAACAACAGGATGCCATCTAAAACCTCTTTAGCAATGTTTTTGACGAGGGAACATTATAAAATGATTAATTTTTTTTTTTTTTAAGTCCAATGAGAAAATGACTCCATACTTGATATTCTTGTAAACTCATCCCCAATGAGAATGCTGAAATGTGCTAAGAAAGTGAGGAATGAGTTCGGAGCAGGACTATCTGTGTCTGTCACTCTTTGAAAAGTTAAAATGAAGTACAGACCTTTAAAGTATCTGGCTTAGTTCCTGACTATTTGAATACATTACAATGGCTTAGTGAACTGAAAAGATTTAAAAGAGCTACGGTGCGTCATCCAATTAAATTATAAAACTTTCTGCATATGAAGATTCAGGATTTTTTGTCTCATGGCTCGTAGCTTGTAACTAGAAGGTTGCCAGTTCAAACCCTGCTCTTGACAGCGGATGTTGCATGAACTAAGGGAGTTGTGCTTTTCCATAGGCGCCTATTGCCAGTTATCCAGGTTTGGGACTGACACAAAAAGCATGTCTATACACTTTGCAAATAGTTTAATATCTGTTAATTTTTACATCCTCTAACTGTGGCATCATGTTGCTGATGTAAATCAAAGAACATGCTAGAAAAATGTATAGAAATGCATGCTACTAAAAGAATCTTGTTCTTTTTGTATTAGAAAAAGATCTGCATTTCTTGGCATTCACTGGGGGCGTGATGCTAACTTTAAGCGCTGTTCTGTCTAAGGATTTGTTACACTTTAATCTCAGCTTTATTTTAATACAATCTGACCAGAAAGATCTGAATTAGTTGGAACTACGACAGGCAAGATGATTTTTACTATTAAGCAAGTCCCTCTCAAATAATGATGTTTTTTTTAGTTAATTACTCACCTTTCTGTTCAAAATGAAACACCTAAACAAGGTCAAAATACTTGTAATGAGCACAGACTCTTGAAAATCTGTTGGTTAAAGCCAGTTTGTATCCATTCTGTAGTTTTCAGACCATCTTAAACTTTTTTTTGGCAGTGTTTGCTAACGTGTGAATTATGTCTCTCCATGGAAACCACCATACCTGCATACATGCAGGACAACCCCAATGTGATGTCACTGCAAACCTGTGCAGCTTTGAAATGTATCATTGAGTAGTTTATCGGTTCATTTGGGAAACAGTTGATGACGTGATTAGATTCACTCTTCAGTTTTAGAATCACTCTTCAGTTTTAGATTCACACTTCAGCCTTAGATTCACTCTTCAGTTTTACATTCACTCTTCAGCCTTAGATTCACTCTTCGATGGCTGCGAATAAAGAGCCCCCGAAGCTGTCGGCTGTCATTTTACACCACAGTGGAGCCGTTGCAGACCTAGGGAAGGCACTACATCAGAAGGTGACACAGAAGGAACTGTACCATCTCCAATCTGTGGATACCCACTGACGCTCGGATACCATCGCAAATATGTTTGTGGAACTGTGCGAAACAAGCGGCTCAGTAGGGCTGGGTATCGATCCTGATTTCCTGGATCGATTCAATTTCGATTCACAAGGCCACGATGCGATTCGATCCACGATCTGATCTGATTCGATCCGATATCGATCTACTTACATATTGCTGAATTGTCTCTTTAAAGTAAAAACTGTCACCATTGACAGGAACAGCCCCATATGTGTTTGTGCATTTATCTGTGTATGTGTAAGAGGAATATACACAGAGACACATCAGCCTTCAAACCAGGAGGTGATTTTAGCTGTGCATCTCCACCCATCTCGCAAGGCGCGTTAAGTTTCAGTTTTGTTCAACGGCAACCGCCTTTTATAGCTCTCCTTCCGCGGTCGAGAAAATAGTGCCTATAACCATTTGGAAAAGATCGATCCGCAAATTTTTGAATCGATATCGTATTTTTTTATAGTGAATCGATATTGTATCATGGATCGATCTTTTGAACCCAGCCCTACGGCTCAGTATGCAATCATCGCTACACGCCAGGAGGGAGGACTGGAGAGTCTCAACGGCCCGGCTTGGTGGCATGAAGTTAGGGACTTTTCAGCACCAGGTTTTGGACCAATTGTCCGTTCATCTGAGTTCTAAAGTGTATCGATTATGCGCATTCTCCCCTGGTTAATTAATTTTCTTCCAGAGAATCTACAATAAACAGGACTGCTGTGTTTTGTCTATATTCTGCTACACTAGACATTCCAAGGACGCACAGCTGTGATAACAACAGCTCACCATGATACACAAAATGAATAGAACACAATGACATGTATTTATAAAAACACTCAGCCCTTCTCACATAGCCCTCCCCCTCAGTTTGTCAATAATATATTTATCTGTATTTCACTCTCGTTTGCCCCATCCCGTAATGTATTTCCAAACAAAAAGATGCCTCATGTAAAACTGTTCCACTGTATTATGTCGTATGTGTTTGTGACTACTGTTATTGATTATATCGGTTTTTCTATTCTGTTCATGTTCTCCTATCGCTGATGAGAGAGGTGAGATGTTAGCGCAACATGTCGGCTGCTTTAAAGGGATATGCCACCCCCAGGTCAAATTTGGGCATCTCCCCACAGTCCAGAGACTAAAATAAGTGGTGGAAAGCGTTTTCCTGCTCACCCAGCCATTGTCCGAGTCTGTCGCCACTGACCGCCGCGGTATCTGCAGCTACTCCGCCTTAGACTGGAGTCTAACGTCGCCAGAGAAAGATTTCGGCCAAAAGGAATTAACACGCAGCACGCTGCCAGGGGAATCCCTGTTACGCACCGGGAAGGGAGTTCCCCTGTTGCACAACGTGGTGCGTGATTCGGCTGTATTCTTCCGCACTGGAAAATAGTTTCCACCCAAAATGACCAAGTGAAGCTCTCCGTGTTGATTTGCACATTTATTTGCACTCGATATGAATGCGCACTACACAGAAAGTAATTGGGAAACGCATCGAGCAAATTAATTCCTTTTGGCCGAAATCTTTCTCTGGCGACGTTAGACTCCAGTCTAAGGCGGAGGAGCTGGGTGAGCAGGAAAACGCTTTCCACCACTTATTTTAGTCTCTGGACTGTGGGGAGATGCCCAAATTTGACCTGGGGGTGGCATATATGTCAAGAGACCCATCCATTTCCAATCTCATCTTGTTGTATAACAATGACGATTAAAGCTTCCATTCCATTCAGCTTTAGAGTCACTCTTCAGCCTTAGATTCACTCTTCAGTTATACATTCATTCTTCAGTTTTAGATTCACTCTTCGTCTGGTACTGTGGTTCCGAACTGTGGCCTTCATCGATCTCAGTGCGCCCTCATGAATTACATATGTCCAACTGCCTCCTCCATTCAACACACACTTTTGCCAGTATTTGAGTATTTATGGAGATTTTATTTTAACATCTCCGACCTAGTTCTCATTCAGGCCGAGGTAAACTGCTCCAATTGGTCAAATATTGGCTCAAGGCTCCGTTTACACAATGCATTCTGGAGCGTGCCAACTATTATGTTTTTCAGTGAGGTTTGTGATGAATGGGCATCAGTGCACAATGAGGGAAAAGATAAACAATGTGGAAGAACTACTCTAAAATGCAACAGAAAATACTTTAAAAACATAATAGGTGTGGGATCAGCTGGGCTCTGAAGGTACCAACTCAGGCCAGTGGTAGTGGCACAAACCCAAAGATCAGGGCCTATTGTTGTGTTCTTAGGCAAGACACTTCAACCTCCTTGCTTATGCTTATGAATGTGGTCCGAATGTGGAATTCGAATGTGGAAATCGAATATTATTCAAAACTTTTCAGATAACATAGCACTTACTCACTTACTCTTCCTGAAAGCGATCGGAAAACGTATAACATGACGACTACTTGAATCTGATGGGTCGAAGTGTCACAATAGTGGAACAAGCTAAAAGAAAAATCAAACTTAGAGAAGCACAAACATCTTCCCTGTCCACAAATGCACTGAGCTTACCTTCTTTCACAAACAAAATAGTCCATTTTGATGCAAACATAGTCTGAAGTACATCTGTCTGCAGCGCCATGTTTGTTTTGGTTGTTTGGTTACTTTGCCTTTGGCTTCCGCACAAACTTTAATTACAGATCGACTGATATGGGATTTCTTTGGCCAAAAGCGAGTTATGTGTTCAAGGAGATAATCATCCGCTAAAAGACAAAAATGAAAAACACACACTAAACATGTGCACAGTTTTAATCAATTCAAAAACAAAAATACTGATCAAACAATTAAATCGATGCCAAAGTAATATGACTACATAGCATAAATAATGATTGATAATAGTGATTTCAATATGACAATTTGATTGTGATAATAATTTAAGTGTTTTGATAAATTACATTTTTTTTTACAACTTTACAAAATTACAACTTTCTGAGTCAGGAAAATAAGATTTGGGTTTGTAATTTTGATTTTGATTTGAATTTAACAAATTTGAATTCTTTGAATGTACTATAAACAAAATGCATGCTCTTAAAAAAGTGAATATTTTACACATTTCAAGATCTCCAAACTATACACAAGCAAAGAGAAACATGTAGCCAAATATAAAAAGAAAACTGGTCATGACCCTTTACATAATCATAGATACTGTGCAAACAAAGCTGTTGAGTATGTAATTAAGCTCTTATAAAAAAGAAGCTTTAATCTCATGAAAACAAGAAGCCGTGTTCAAAGGAGGATTTTCCTGAATGAATAAAATGAATGCGACTCAACCAGGCCAGTGTGTGTAATGAGAGGGATGTCTCCTAACCTTTGCGCTCTTATTGTGAAACGGCACGTGCAGCTCAGGCCATTAAGCATTTATAACCTTTTTGTTGCCAATTTGGAGCAGAAGATATCGACTGGACATGCCCCTCACTCAGCCCATAAACTTCTGATAGATTTAAGACGTCATGGTCAATTACACCAACCAATAAAAAGCATGGATTAGGTGAGAATAATGCCACCTGTTGAATAAAGAGGGAAATCTTAGGCTACGTTCAGACTGGAGGGTTTAATGCTCAATTTGGATTTTTTTTGTGTGAAATCCGATTTTTTTGCGAGGTCGTTCACATTTCCAATTAAATGCGACTTGTATGTGATCTCCAGTGTGAACTTTAAATGCCCCAAAAGTGTCCCGCATGTGCCTTGGAGGACACGACGAGGTCACATGCAGCGAGCGTGCTCAGTGTTTACAGAAGTAGCCTAAACATGGACACTAGCATTGAGCACCTGGAGATTTTAAAGTTGCTGTCGTACCAGAGCCAGAACATGTATAACTTTTAGGGAGTTTTCGGGAGGAGATTGGGAAGGACAAGGTTTTTGGCTTTGGTGTTTTGTGAGGCACTGGCAGCAACATCTGTAGAAAGGAACGTGTGGGTGCGGAGTCACAGCCAGGAGGGGTGGGATTGCTATGTGCTTCGCTGCTTCACTGACATGGACTTCATACACAATTTTCATATATGACGTGAAGAACGTTTGTGTACATTTGTGAGCGCCTACTTGAACCACTTTCGCTTGTTGATGACATGTAGGTCGAATGAATGCGACCTGGCCGTTCAGACTGAAGTCGCATGTCAAAAGATCGGATAGGTATCGGATTTGGGACCACATATCCAAGTGGTCTGGATCGCATTCGAAAAAATCGGATCTGTGTCGTTCAGACTGTCATTAAAAGATCAGATACAAGTCGCATAGAGGCAAAAAAAAGTCAGATTTGGGTCACTTCAGGCTGCAGTCTGAACGTAGCCATAGTCTGTGGTTGGACATTAGATCCTCTTGGTGCATTATGGGTCAATTGTTAAATAAAATCATGAAATACACAAGAATGCATGGTAAACCAAAGTGTATATTCTGGCTCAAGTACAACTGTAAAAATGCTCCAAAATAATCTGAATAAAGAAAAAAACTTCAACATTTTTCCAAAGAATAAGGTCATATTTCAGCACTTACATTCACGTTTGTAACACATCTGGAGCGCTTCTGTGATGGCTTGCAAAAACATCTAATTTCACATATTCACATTTTTGCAATCTCTAAATCTAAAATTTAACAATGCAGTAATACATGTTTCAAAATATAGTCATCTGGACAAGGTTTTACGCTGAAGTTTCAACTCCCACCCAGAATGAAAACATAAAAGATGCACTATGTAATTTTTCTGAGGCAAGGACCACCCCTGCACGTCTCCATGGAGATGATATTCCTTTGCCTAACTTTGGCTACGGCCACTAGCCACAGTTACAGGTCAGATCTATGGACCCCACAGTTACGTGCATAAACCTGTAATTGAACAAAATGTCAGTTTTATGCCATACTGTGGAACATTTCTGGAAAGCAATAACTATTCAATGGATTCTTTGGTCATGTTCCTTAGAAGTGAAATTTATTTTTTCCTCTTTGACAACATATGTGTTTTCCCATCATTTCCGAAAAATCCTCTGTAGATTCTATAACTTTGAGTTGGTAGAGAGCAGTCCCCAGAAGGAGCATGACTAAAGTTTTACACCACAAACTTTCTCTTGTTATCTCAGTTCAGCGTTATTGTCAGATGCAACACCGGCCACTGTGATTCTAACTTGTCCCCGAGAAGTCAAAGCAACAATCTCTACAACAGGACTAAAATACCCAATGATGCAAAAGTTGCTACATGAGGAAAATTTCAAGTTAGTGGGTACTTTTTCTGTCATCATTTATTATTACTACATTATACAGTCAGATCTGTGGTAAGGCGACCCCTCGGACAGTTAGAATGCAGGTTTTCATACAATTTTGCTAATGAAAGTTTTAAGATTTATTTTGGTAATATCTTAAAGCCCCAATGTGTAGGATTCGTGGCGCATAGGTGGATGGTGCTATTGCACTTTCTGTTTTAGCTACGGCAGACCTCGAGGGTCACCCGGGCGTGCGCACGAGCCGCGCGCCGCTACTGTATAAATAAAACGCGGTCCCGTTTTTTTTTTTTTTCTCATGAAAACACACATTCCCGATCATGTATCTACACATCAAATGAAACCTTACAGTCTCCTCTTTTTGACTATGCAATTCATTTCCCTGCACAATAATCACTCCCCGAGCACATGGGGCTTTTATACGGAAAAGCACAAAATGAGGTTAGCTTACCTTAGAATGCTTTGCACAGGTCAAACTCTGTATTTCACCATAAACTTGCTCTCAATTTGTCCGTAAGGATCCAACGAATAAAATCCAGTAAAACAATTTAGTCGAAAACACGTGTTAGATCCATTATGATGTCTGATCCGGCAGCATGCTTGTGTTGTTTACCCAAAACCACGAGCCTTGCCGAAGGCGAAGGCGGAGCCCAAATGTCCTTCTGCGGCTCTCGTATTCAAAATGGTTGCCTCTGCATGGGGAAGATCCCCCTTTTATGTGACTATATCCAAGTCCAAAAGAATACTTTGATTTCATGATGGAAGTGAAAAGGCTTGGAAAACAATGTATTTTTGAATGGGTATCTTCAATTTCAGTAATTAACGGGTAAAAATCTTACACACTGTCCCTTTAAAGCACTGACTTTTTGTTTTCATTTGGAATGTTTTTATTGCACTGAAAAACATGCATCCATGGACTTGCTTCTCCATAAACCTGACATTTTTTGGCCAGAAAGAAGACGTTCACCTGCTTGTCTCCGTGGGATATTCCACAGTATGGCATTAAAATATCTCTCTTTCCATGGAGAATGTTCATACATTTTTAACAAATTCAATCTTTTATTTATTTGTGGATCTGCTGTGTCAGTTGTGTGCATGGTAAACTTGAGCCCTGTGGAGATCTGACCTGGTTTTGACTCAGAATCCCCTACACTGTATTGATCCAGCTTATGTCAACTCTTATGTTTAAACATGATAAAAGACAAAACCTTCAAAGATATTTGTTTTTTATACTTGCTCTTTCCAATTCATAAGTTTTCAGGTTTTACAGTTGGCTGAACTTCACAGTCTTCACTCCATGTGCGTTTTGATTTGTCATTCTATTCATCTTTATCGCTGCTGTTAAGTAAGTGACCAGTTGGGAGCATTAAAGAGGCCTTCAATTTCAACAAATGTACTTATTTGTATCTGAAAAACAAAAAAAACAAAAAAAAACACCAATTTATAACTTATGACAAAACAGGACAGCCTCATGATAACCTACCACCTCCATAGACTCTAGAATAGACATAGGAATACAGGATTAAGGCTACGTTCACACTGCAGGGCTTAAAGCTCAATTCAGATTGTGAAATCCGATTTTTTTGTGACGTCGTTCACATTTCCAATTAAATGCGACTTGTATGTGATCTCCAGTGTAAACTTTAAACTCCCCAAAAGTGTTATGCATGCGCCTTGGAGGATACGACGAGTGTCAGTATTTACGGAAGTCGCCTAAACATGGACACTAGCATAGAGCGCCTGGTGATTTTAAAGTTGCTGTTGTACCAGAGCCAGAACATGTACAACTTATTTGTTTTAGGAAGGAGATTGAAAGGCAAGGTTTTTGGCCTTGGCGTTTTGTGGGGCAGTGGCAGCAACGTTCGTAGAAAGGAAAGTGTGGGTGTGGAATCGCACCCAAGAGCGGTGGGATTACTATGTGCTTCGCCGCTTCACTGACACAGACTTCATACACAATTTTCGTATGACGAGAAGAACGTTTGTGTACATTTGTGAGCGCCTACTTGTACCACTCTCGCTTGTTGATGACGTGTAGGTTGGATGAATGTGACCTGGTTGTTCAGACTGAAGTCGCATGTCAAATGATCGGATATGTATCAGTTTTAGGACCACATAAGTGGCCTGGGTCACATTTGGAAAAAAATCAGATCTGTGTCATTCAGATTGTCATTAGAAGATCAGATACAGGTCGCATAGAGGCAAAAAATTGGATTTGGGTCACTTCAGGCTGCAGTCTGAACGTAGCCTAAGCGTTCGGTTGCAACCAAATGAAGCTCATCGAGGCTAGCAGTGATAGCGACTAATCTGTAGCATGAAACCAAAGAGCCAATCAGGAGCGAGGCTGTTGAAACTACACTCCCCCTCCCCTCCCGCCCGCACAGTTGGTTTATGTGGCTGTCAATCAAAAAATTACATAGTGCAGATGTCATTTAAAGTATTCTATGTAACTTTTCTGGTCGAGTGTCCGCCACCTGCTTGTGTCCTTAGAGAGAATTTTGCTTTGCCAGAAATGTTCCACAGTATGCTATTTGAGACATACTGATAATGTCACTAGGCCAAGTTACAGGTCAGATCTATGGAGAGGCAACCAAGCTCACAGTAACAATGCATGTTTTTCAAGAGGAGGAATAAAGACACCTGTAATTGTATAAATAGCAGATAGAATTGTTTGATGCCATACTGTAGAACATTCTATATAAAGCGATATCTCCATGGAGACAAGCAGATAACCCACCACCAGAAAAAGTTACATAGTGCACAAAAGGGAACCACTGCCATTGAGGAACATATTTTTTCTGTTGCTAACTCTAGCAAGAGAAACAAGCCCCGGATTAGTCTGTAATTGATGTTCTTGTCTTGATATACAGACAAAAAAGGTGCACTGTGTAACATTTCCGGTGGAGGTTCCAATTTTTTTTGGCTATGTCATTGCTTTGCCTGGAATGTTCCACAGTTTGACAGCTGTACTTTGCATTTATTCAGTTACAGGTGGTTTTAGAGCTCAAAAATGCTTAGAAAAACAAGCACTCTGACTGTGACCGGGGTCGCCCCGGTCCCCCCCGGGGATCTGACCTGCAACTTGGTCTCGTTTGGTCTCCATGAAGATAGAAAGGTTTAATGCCATACTGTGAAACATTCCAGACAAAATAATAACATCTCCCTGAAGAAAAACATTTGACAGACCCTCCACCTGAAAAGTTACACAATGCACTTTTCAGTTTGTGTAAAAGATTAATTTCTCAAACATGCATAAAGATACTGAGAAGATCCACAATGTGTAATCAACGATCACTGAACTGCAACAAATAAAAGTTATAGGTATATGCAACACATGTACCACCTAACAATCCAACTGCCAATAGCTTATGTAACTTTTATATAAATCTGTGATCAATATGGGAGGGAACGGTCAGTGTGGAGAGTCTGACATATGGGGAAGAGGATGTTAAAATATGGATGCTTTAGCCTTTGGTCTGGACACCATAAAAAACCCATGAATAATATATGAAGATCCTATAGCTTCACCTTTGTAGTTTGTGTCTGTGTCAGGTTGATCAATGTTACGTGTTTATTTGTATCACATTAGCTAAAGTGAAGTGAACAAAATACATTTCTATAAAAATTAAAAAGTTCATATTAGGGTATTTTTGATCCATGCTATAATGTAGTTTCCTCATCACATACATCCATGGAGTTCTGTTGTGTTTCATTCACACATGTTTAACACACAAATCCTGCATATTTAGGCTGAATCACATCTTCTCACAACAGAAAACACTCTGTTCCACCTTGTGATGTCATGTGGTGATACAGGAAGTGCGCCACTGTGCTTTTAAACGTAATACACCTTCCCTAGAATAATTTGGATAATTTCAACACAGGAATGTCCAGTGTCCACTGAACAAAAGCTAAAGTAGAGCATTAGAGCAAAACAGCATTTTGAGCTTTGGAGATGTAAACAGACTAATGTGTGTAGAATCCGTCGTCCAGGTAGAATCCTTGGCAAAAGGAGAAATTCAATTTGTCAACTGGACAAAAGTTTATTTGGTCGAATACGTTTTGTAGCTCATCCAAGCTGCTTCTTCATTTCTGGTCAGATGCTGCTTACAACTACCTGAAGGGAGGAGCTAACTATAATCAGGGCTCTCAAGTCTCACGCATTGAGAGTGTGACACACGCAATTCGACGTGTTCACACGCTCACACGCGGCATTTCTCACGCTTATTTCTTTCTTTTTTTTTTTTTCTTTTTTTTTGTGCCCAGAAAATCGGTCTGTGTGGCTTAGTTTATGCAGCCTCCGCGCGTTTTCAGCGCCGCCCCCCGTCCCCCGGGGGAGGGGGGGGCGGCGCGTCTGTTCCCGACCGTGCGGTCCGAGCGGAGGCCGGAGCAGACGCGCCGTCCCCCGGGCACGTCCTGAGCCTCAGTCCCGGTGCCACGTCTCCTCTGAGACGCACCGATTCCGGTCCCGGTGACTCGGTGGCCCAGAGCCGAACTGCCCATGGTGAGCCGCGGTGAGACGCGGGCCTGGTGCATTAACCAGACTCTTACATGAATCCGTTAAAAATGTCCCGCTCCCCCCCGCCCCGGTCCCTCCTCTCCGCCCCTCTCACTGCGGTGATGATAAAACAAACTGAGAACCATCAGGTAATAACTTCATTTATATAACTCTCATTAGTTGCTTTGTAGTTTAACTTTGCTCTTTAGACAAACAGGGCTCTCAACACGCAATTCACACGCTCACACGGCATTTCTCACGCAATTCAATGCCCGCCCCCCCCTCTCAAAACTTGAGAGCCCTGCTATAATGAACTATGAATTACTATGAAACTATCACACCTACTTGTTTTCAGTTTCTGTTAGTTAGGTAGACCTATTCAATATGCAGTGGGAGTGTGGGATCTTGTTAGCATAGCCATTCAGGGCCATAATGGGTTTTTTCACACCTCTGGACCTGACCTGCTGTCCTATTGTTTTCTTTGTTTTGATTTAGGTTTGAGGATAGTTATAGATGGGAGACAAATGATGTCTGAGACCTCCATTTCTGTTCAAGGAAGGATTATCTTTCTTGACAAAAATAGCCTCTTTAGCTCCCCTCTCAAACCAGTTCAACAGACTAATAATAAAGCGTTACTCAAACATGCGTGAGTGAATGAAACAAAACACAACTCCAGGTACGTTTTGATGACGTAACAACATTATAACATGGCTTAAAGCTCACAAGAGTCCATTTTGATGTTATTGCTTTGCCTGGAATGTTTCACAGTAAAGCATTAAACTTTGCACCTACAGTATCTTCAGAAGTCAATCAGGCGAAATCTCCAAGCAAAGCTGCAGATCAGATCTGTGGAGAGGTGTAAGAATGTATTTCGTTTTAAGGTACATTTGAGCAATACATTCAAATCAGACCAATAACATCACTATGGAGACAAGCAGAAATGTTACGTAGAATACCTTTAACTAATTCTCCACTGTTTAACCCTCAAACAGCTGCAAAAACAGGCACCAATTTAAAATGTCGTGGTCCTCAGAGTTAAAGTTAAGGGGAGAGCTGTCTGACTCTGAGTTTGTTTTTATAAGCTGAACAGTGCCAAGTTGCAAAGTGTGTTTTAATAGCTGCCTGTTTCACCCCACTGTCACATCAGAGCTTTGAAGAATACCAATTTGAACGTGTTAAAAAGACACGCACCACAACAAAGAAAACAGATTGGTCTGACAGTTAAAGAACATTACAACATCTCAAAACTGGAGGACAGACTTGGCTTATCCTCTGACATCAGGCATTTTAAGTTCAAATTGTGACTGGGTCTGTGTGCTCTTAATATCTTAAAGGTGCACTGTTACTAGATGTTACTGTTTTGCCTGTATGGAAATAAACTTGGTAATCACAATAGAGACAAGTTAATGGTCACATCTATGAAGAAGCAAACCTGCACATAGCAATTCATGTTTTCTAGGTTTTTATGAGATAAAAAAACACCTGTAACTGAATAAATGAAAGGCAGATATTTTTAATGATATGGATTTTTCATATATCCCAATACCGGTGAGTATGTGCGTACAAAACGTTGGGAACGTCGCGCCGAGGGACACTGTTTGAGAAGGGGACTGTTCTGCAGTGGCGTGAGAGCGGTGGAAGCTCAGTGTGTGTTGAGTGGAGAACAACATGAACGGAGAAAATGTTACAGATACAGAGGAACTTATACCAAAAAGAGGAGCCGTGTCAGTTGTGTGAAAGTACCTCGGCTTTAAAAAATCTGACGCTGATCAAACAACCGTATTCTGTAAATGTTGTCGCTAAAGTTGTAGCCGCAGGAGGCGACACGAGCGATCTGCTTCACCACCTCCATCACAAACATGTCCTGGAATATGAAGAATGCACGAAACTAAGATCTGCATCCTCTTCCACGTCTGCAGGGGGCGTTCAAGTTGACGCGACTCAGACGACTTGTGGCCATACGCGTTTGTCAAAGCCTGATCTCGTCAGATCTCAGAAGCTAAGCAAGGCAGGGCCTGGATAGTACTTGAATAGGAGACCAGTGGGAATTCCAGGTGCCACAGTGGGGTGCCAGTCATAAAAACTGTTGTTGTGTCCTTAGGCAAGACACTTCACCCACATTGCCTAGTATGAATGTGGAGAGTGTGTGAGTGTTGGAGGTGGTCGGAGAGGCCGATGGCGCAGATTGGCAGCCTCACTTCCGTCACCATCAAGTGTGGAGTGAATGAACAATGAACTGTAAAGCGCTTTAGGTGTCATGAAAGGCGCTATATAAATGCAATGAATTATTAGTTATTATTATTATCAGATGTCACTCAAAGACGCGTTTGCCTAGGGGACTGCCTACGACAAGAAAAGCAAACGAACGATATTACCAACGCTATTACTGTTCACTTCGCCAAAGACATGGTACCACTTAGTACTGCTGAGAAAGGTGCTTCAAGGAGGTGATTAAACCAAATTGAATTATTCTCTAAATTATTAGGAAATGGGGTTAACACCTAGTCATGCATGAAAAAAAAAAAAAAAGTCAAATACCATGACACCGATATAAAAAAATACAGTGATATCAATTTTTGGTCATACCGCCCAGCTCTACTCTCCATGAAGTCACATAGTGCACCTTTAATCTAGACCAGGGCTTATCTCGGAATTAGGATAAAATCAATTTACACCAAATTAAAAAAAAAAAAAAGTCATTTATGGACATCTTCCAGCCTCTGCACTTCCGCTACAGGAAACAATAGTCACTAAATTGACTTCATCAATCATTCTACAAGTTGTAGTATAGTAAGAATATATACTCAACAAAAATATAAACGCAACACTTTTGTTTTTGCTCCCATTTTTCCTGAGATGGACCCAAAGATCCAAAATTCACTCCAGATACACAACACTACCATTTCTCTCAAACATTGTTCACAAATCTGTCCAAATGTGTGACAGCGAGCACCTCTGCCCCGCCGAGACAATCCACCCCACCTCACAGGTGCGCCACATCAAGATGCCGATCCGACATCATGACCAGTGCACAGGTGTGCCCCAGACTGCCCACAATAAAAGGCCACCCCGAAATGTGCATTTTCTTTGCTTTATTGGGGGTCTGGGGACTCAGAACCAGTCAGTATCTGGTGTGACCACCATTTGCCTCATGCAGTGCAACACATCTTCTTCGCATAGAGTTTATCAGATTGTCAATTGTGGCCTGTGGAATGTTGGTCCACTCCTCTTCAATGGCTGTGCGAAGTTGCTGGATATTAGTGGGAGCTGGTATACGCCGGTCAAGCACATCCCAAACATGCTCAATGGGTGACATGTCCGGTGAGTATGCTGGCCATGCAAGAACTGGGACATTTTCAGCTTCCACGAATTGTGTACAGATCCTTGCAACATGGGGCCGTGCATTATCTTGCTGAAACATGAGGTGATGTTCATGGATGTATGGCACAACAATGGGCCTCAGGATCTCATCACGGTATCTCATTGTGCATTCAAAATGCCATCAATAAAATGCACCTGTGTTCTTTGTCCATAACAGCCTTTGAAGAGGAGTGGACCAACATTCCACAGGCCACAACTGACAATCTGATAAACTCTATGCGAAGAAGATGTGTTGCACTGCATGACGCAAATGGTGGTCACACCAGATACTGACTGGTTCTGAGTCCCCAGACCCCCAATAAAGCAAAAAAAAAAAAAGCACATTTCGGGGTGGCCTTTTATTGTGGGCAGTCTGGGGCGCACCTGTGCACTGGTCATGATGTCGGATCGGCATCTTGATGTGGCGCACCTGTGAGGTGGGGTGGATTGTCTCGGGGGGGCAGAGGTGCTCGCTGTCACACATTTGGACAGATTTGTGAACAATGTTTGAGAGAAATGGTAGTGTTGTGTATCTGGAGTGAATTTTGCATCTTTGGGTCCATCTCAGGAAAAATGGGAGCAAAAACAAAAGTGTTGCATTTATATTTTTGTTGAGTGTAGTTGGAGTCTATCAAATGCTTTTCACCATGTTGATATTGATTTGTCTGGAATATTTCACAATATGGTATTGAACCTTTCTATCGTCATGGAGACCAAACCAGACCAGGTCAGATCTGTGGAGAAGCAACCCCACTCACAGTCAGAATGCCTGTTTTTAAGGTATGTTTAAGCTATAGCACCACCTGTAATTGAATAAACGTAAAGTAAGCTGTTTAATGTCATAATAAATGGGAACATTCCGGGCAGAGCATCATAGAAACAAGCAGGTGACGGACCCTCAAACAAAAAGTTACATAGTAAGTTCAAGTTTGATATGCTCGTGGCCAAAATTTCCTGACAGACACTTACATCTTTGTCTCTACATGTGACGTGTGGTCAGAAAAAGCAGGTTCCAGTAAACACGTTTCCATCCTGAAAGCAACCGTCCCAAATGTGTCTTGGAAGTGTCTTTATCGATTAACGCTTGGCTCCGGCTCCAGTTATCATTATATCTCTGCTCCCCTCTAGCCTCTGGACACATTTTCCTCTGTGTTCCTCTCAAAGACTCAATGTGTTTCTCAATCTGATTAGACCAAACACAGGGTTTATCTGCAGTCAGAGGATATGACCTGGGCAGCAGATATAGTGTTCACTGGCCCACAAGATAAAAGACTTTTGAACTTCCATGAAAAGGAGATTAAAAGACTGAATAATAAAAGATAAGAGTTTTCCAAGATTGCTCCAATCTTGGAAAACTTTTATCTTTTATTATATCATTTTATATATATATATATCATTTTTATTTTTTCCTTGGCCAATATAATATGTTTTTTGTGTTATATAGGACCTTTAGCACCTTTAAAGGGCTACTAAACACCAAAATCACTTTTTTTCTACCGATTAGCTGTGTAAATGGGTCTAAAATCGGAATGTATATCTATCCATGGCATTTGTTTTGGCATTTAGTGAATATTTGTTAAAAATCTGACTTTTGGGTTAAAAGCCCTGTCTGTCCTCTTTAGAATCAACTATGGCCACTACATTTGAATTTTCAGGTTGGACGAACAGCCGCCAGTGAGTCAGATGCAGGTTATTACGTGGCGTGTGCAGACACTCACGGTCAGCTCATGGTCTACGGGTGGTACGTGAGGAGGCCCTCTCAGCCCCGCCCCTACCTGGCACCGCCGGGCACTGCGATGTCCCGCCGTGTCTGGAGAAAAGGTAAACGGCGTGATCCGAACACAAATGTCCGCTCTGTTTCAAAGTTTGGAGCGCACCGGTCCGCACCATGTTGGGTTGTTGTGGCTGTCGGTTGGCTGTCAATCATCGCTCCAGATGATGTTACACAGTGAGTCATTAAACTTTGCATCTCCAGAAGTCACTAGGCCAAGTTCCAGGCCAGGTCTGCGGAGAGGTGTAAAAATGTATGCCTTTTTAAGTTGTTGTTTTGTTTTGTTTTGTTTTTAACAATACAGTACATTCAAGTCAGAGTGATAACATCACTATGGAAACACACAGAAAAGTGACGCAGTATAACTTTAACCAATTGTCCACGGTTTACCTCTGAAACAGCTGCAATAACTTTACAAAGTTAGTGCAGTTTGACACAAAGACTGTTTAATATAAATGAAGGACATGCAAAAATGTCTGTACTGGTCTGTACATTTAGCTACTGTATATTTGCTTCATATTTATAATTTTTGTAAAGTTTATTTCTCTGCAAATACATTCTACACAAAAAGTCCTATCAACTAGGACTACATTCATGCTCCTTACAACTGTACAACAACTCACCCTTATGGATCAGATAATACTCCCTACAACTGTATAACAACTCAGTCTTATGTAAAGGATAATCTTATGTCAGGTGATTAAAAAAAATAATCTGATTAATTACAGGATTTGTAATTAATTAATCGCATTTTAATTGAGAGAGTGAGAGAGCGAGAGAGAGAGAGAGTGAGAGAGCGAGAGAGTGAGAGAGCGTGAGAGAGAGAAAGTGAGTGAGAAAGAGTGAGTGAGTGAGAGAGAGCGAGAGAGAGTGAGTGCGAGAGAGTGAGTGAGAGAGAGAGAGAGCGAGAGAGAGTGAGTGAGCGAGTGAGAGAGCAAGAGAGAGTGAGAGAGAGGGTGAGAGAGAGTGAGAGTGAGTGAGCGTGAGAGAGAGACAGAGGAGAGACAACCCACTTTACGACTGAGTTTGTTTCCCAAATTCTGCAACCGTGGTTTAGCGAAGTGCGCTATCGTTAACATTATCTCCGGTAACGATGGAACTTGTCCGGACGTGGTTAGCTACAAATCACTGCGTTCTTGCTGACAGTCCCGTCTTTGTTTTTTTTAATAAAAGGCCCAAGCAAGGATTTGCTCACCTCACACCCCTGAGTCGAATCCATGTCAGTTTCCACCAGGCTTTAGTAGTTGATTAGCGACGCAGGTGGAAGTGACGTACCACTGCCAAGTCGTCTACAGGTCCTTTAATGGACCAATTTTAAAATGCACGCATTGAACTGCCACTTATAATTTCTTGTCTCTTGTATATAGCTGTGATTTAATATTTTATTACTTATTTTTCTATTTTATTTTGACTTGTACATATACATTTATTTATATAATTATGTCTTATTTGACGCCTGTCTCTTGCTATCTTTTTTGCTACTTTAGAATTTATTATTACCATTTACCTTCTATCTTTTACTCTTTGTTATTATATTATACTATGATGAGTGAGCGTCTGTGTCCAAATAATTTCCCTTGTGGATCAATAAAGTTTGTCTAAGTATTTAACTATAATGGACTTTTCTAGTAGAGAGTCTGTCACCTTCTTCGTTTCTATGGAGACTAGGGATGCAAATTATCGATTAATTCATTAATTGATAGTTGATTGACCTTATCGATCGATTAACTGATAAGCAGCGTTTTTCACCTGAATTTTAGTGTTTCAATAGGGTCTTTAAGAATATAAGCTATAGTATACATAACACTGAGTCATAAATATATCATAGTATAATAATACTATTATAATATTGTATATTCCTCAATGAATTATTCCTTAGAAAAAGCAGACGAATGTATTGATGCTGAATAACAAAATACAGTAATCCCTCGCTCTATCGCGGTTCTTTTTTTTTTTTTTTTTTTAATAGTGTAACATTGTGTTCTGTCCTGATTGGCTAAGAGACTAGACCAGGACTAAACATGGACTGGACCAGGTCTGGACCGGGACTCGACCGGGTCTGGACCTGGACTGAACCAGGATTGGGCCGCTGCGTGCCGCTGCTGGTTTCGTGCGGCTGGTTTGTGGCTCGGGGCCCGGGCCGCAGGCCAGCCGCGTGGGACTCGGTGCCCGAGCTGCGGACCAGCTGCGCGAAGCTCGGGGCCCGGGCCACGGGCCGGCTGCGCGGAACCAGCAGCGGCACGTTGCGGCGCATTCCTGAGCGCCGCGGTTCGATCTCTCCTCGCGCGTACACCCGGGGCTGCTGAGCAGTGCCGTTTGTGCCTGTGGCCGGCTGTGAGTCGAGCGGTGCGTGGTTGCCTTGTTTCGTGACCACGCGGGTGCGCGTGTCCGCGATTAGCGATTAATTACAATTAATGCATTTTGTTCGACTAACGTCTTAATCGACAGTTAATCGATTAATTGTTGACATCCCTAATGGAGACATCATTCTGCCTGTAATATCCCACAGTATGACATTAAACATCTCTACCTTACATTTATTCAATTACAGGTGATTTAATTCTGACTGTGAGCAGGGTCGCCTCTCCACAGATCTGACCGGTAACTTGGTCTGGTTTAGTCTCCGTGAAGATAGAAAGGTTTAATGCCATACTGTGAAACATCTCCATGGAGAAAAGCATTTGACAGAAAGTTACACAATGCACCTTTAATGATTTTGTCATTTACAGCAGTTTAATATATTGTTAAAATATATCAGTTTTCTGAGAGTAAAGAAGTTTTAATGAGACCACTTCAAATGCAGCTGGTTGCAAAGTTTATGTTGACGTTTGCACATGCACCAAAAATTGTGCCTAAATTGGAACAAAACATGGACTAAACCAGGACTAGACCAGGACTACATCACTGGGATCAAACCAGGACTAAATCAGATGTGAATGGAGTTTTCTGTTCTTATTGAGAAGGAGTATGAACTAATAAAACACAGAAGCGCAGGTACCATGGCAACCACTACAATCACTGAAATTCAATATATAATTTGCTATTATTAGAATCTCATCCCTGATTATTAGAAACACGGCAAATGGAGAAATAAGTTAGCCTATTTTGGTGTTTCTTTTGTTTATAAACATGAAATCAATACTTAAAAGTACACTATGTAACTTTTTGGATGGGGATATGTCACCTGCTTGTTTCTATGGATATTATATTCTCTGACTAATGTTCCACAGTATGACATTAAACAGCTCTACCTTCAATTACAGGTATAAGCCATACTTAGAAACCAAGCATTCTGACTGTGAGCGGGGTCGTCTCTCCACAGATCTGGCCTGTAACTTGATCTGGTTTGGTCTCCATGAAGATAGAAAGGATACTGTGAAACATTCCAGACAAAGCAATAACGTCTCCACAGAGAAAAGCATTTGACGGACTCCACCACCTGCAACTTTAAACCCATTTTCATTTTGTTTTTAAAAAAAGGAAAACCAAAAATCAAATTGATAATCAAACTCAGAACAGTGAAATTATCATCATCAGTATTAGTAGTAGAAAAAAATGCTAGTAGTAGTGGTAGTAGTAGAAGTAATTGTAATATTAATTATAATAGTAATAGCAGTAGTAGTAGTAGTAGTAGTGTAGTAAAAGTAATAATAGCATTAGTAGTAGTATTAGTAATTGTAGTAATAGTAATAGAAGACTTAGTAGTAAAAGTAGTAAAAGCAGTAGTAAAAACAGTACTACTACTAGTAGTAGTAGTACTAGTAGTAGTAGTAGTGTAGTAAAAGTAGTTCTAGCATTAGCAGTAGTATTAGTAATAATAGTAATACAGTGGTACCTCACCTTACGAAATTAATTCGTTCCAGAAGTGGTTTCGTAACGTGAAAAATTCGTAAGTTGAGTAGCTATTTCAATGGAAAAAGCCTGATTCGTTCCAAGGCCCCGATCCAAGTTTTTTTTTTTTAGTGTAACATTGTGTTCTGCGTCCTGATTGGTTTCTCAGACTGGATTTGGACTTTTCTCGCGTTTGTCTCTCGTTTGGACACTCAAACTTTCGTGGATTTTCGACAGGGTGTGTGGTGGCGCAGCATGGCCCGGCGCGGGGCTGCCGGCAGGTCTGGACATGGACTGAGCCGAGATTGAGCCTGGACTGAGCCTGGACTGAGCCTGGACTAAACCTGGACTAAACCTGGACTGGACCAGGACTGGACCGGGTGGATTGAGGCGCCGCGCACGCCTGTTTCCTGGTTTCGTTTCGGGTCGCGGCTGGGGCGAGCCGCTGCTCTAGACCTGCCAGGCACGGAGCCCCAGACATCCAGGGACCCAGGGGGAAACTGCCAACCCGCCTTAAGAGCTCCCTAAGCGGGCAAGGGTCCGGGGATTGTCCCGGTCACCGGCCTGGAGGTCTTGAAGAGGCCGACCTCACGGTTCTATCCAGGCCACTCTGTGAGCACCTTACGCGGGCAGGTCTGGAGTGGGTCTGGACCGCCGCAGCTCTTGCGTGCGAGCGGCGGCTCGCCTCGGCTGTGGCTCGAGGCGAGGCCAGGGGGTGGACGCGCGCGTGGCGCTTTGGTCCACCTGGTCTAGTCCTGGTCTAGTCCCGGTTTAGTCCAGACCACTGCGGCTCCTCCTGGTTTAGTCCAGGTTTAGTCCAGGTTTAGTCCAGACCACCGCGGCTCTTGCATGGGTCTCGTTCATGCGCTCAGACTGCGTGCAGTCCTACTCGCTGCTCCCCTCAGCTGTGACTCGAAACGAAACCAGGAAATAGACCCGCGCGCGGCGCTTTAATCCACCTGGTCTAGTCCTGGTCTAGTCCTGGTCTAGTCCTGGTCTAGTCCTGGTCTAGTCCTGGTTTGGTCCTGGTTTGGTCCTGGTTTGGTCCTGGTCCAGTCCAGACCTTGGTCTAGACCTGCTGGCAGCTCCGCGCCGGGTCATGCTACGCTATCACACGTCCGCGCGCAGTCTTCTCCCCCCTCCTGCTTCCCCCCACACTTCACTATTGATACGTTTTATTGGGAATCTGTGGGGGTTTGGGTGTTTGAACGGGGGACAGGTGTGAGAGGGGTTTAAATCCAGTCTGAGAAAAGCTATAATGTGTGTGGCTGAGCGCGCATTACTTGAATTTTTGAGATTTCGCGTTTCGTAACTTGAATTTTCTTTCGTATCTAGAGACCAAAATTTACCGTGAAGGCGTTTCGTAACTTGAAATTTTCGTTTGTTGGGTCATTCGTAAGGTGAGGTACCACTGTAGTAATAGCGGTAAAAGACATAGTAGTAGTAATAAAAGTAGTATTAGTAGTAAAAGCAGTAATAGTAAAAGCAGTAGTAGTTGTACTAGTACTAATAGAACTAGTAGTAGTAGAACTAGTAATAGTAGTAGTAGTATAACTAGTAGTAGTACTAGTAGTTGTAGTACTTGTAGTAGTAGAACTAGTAGTAGTACTAGTAGTAGTACTAGTACTAGTTGTAGTAGTAGTACTAGTACTAGTAATAGTTGTAGTAGTAGTAGTAGTAGTAGTAGTAGTAGTAGTAGTAGTAGTAGTAGTAGTATGCCACATCGCCCAGTCCAGTCTTTGCAGCATGAAATATGCAAATCTCTGAAGATATCAAAAGCTAAAACTTGTGTGTTTCGTTCTCAAAAACACAGATACAGGTCAAATGTTCCTTTGAGCCTTGAGACCATTAAAAGAAATACATCAGAGGCTCTTTTAAATACTATATTTTAGGTTCTTTCTCCCCCTGTTCCTCCAGGTTGTACTGAACGATGTCTCAAAGCCGTCCCATAAATCCCAACTGTGTATTCTCCCTCAGAACAGAGATTACAGCCAGTGGCAAGGTCTTCACTGATTAGTGCGCAGTGGTTCATTAAAATGGAATGAGCCCTAAAGGTATCTCAAGACAACAACATAGTACAGAACAGTGACGAGATTCATTTCAATTTAGCTTCGACTTTTAACCATTAGTACAGTAGAAACTTGAGTGTGCTGTAGTAATCTATGACAAGCATGGATCAGTGTGTTATCATTTTAAATAGAAAACTGGGATTTGATCAGTCATGTGGTGTCTTGATAAGAGATTAAAGATACCTTAAACATGCATGAATCACTCCAAATACAACTTTAGGTGAGGAAATGGAGACTGGAAACAACTAGAACATTTCAAAGCTCAAAAACTCAATTCTTCCTTATACATCTGCTTTAAGGGTTCACTATGTAACTTTTCTGATGGAGTGTCTGCCATGGAGATGCCTCAGTAAAAATGTTATTGCTTGGCTTGGTTTGGCATGTTCCACAGTATAGCATTATTTAGTGTCACACCAATTTACAAGTCAGATCTGTGGAAAGACAATCCTACTCACATCCAGGATTCCTGCTTTGGAGAGGAGCAATATAAATCAGTTACTCATTAAATGCAAGATAGTCAAGTTAAATACAGTGGTACCTCACCTTACGAATGACCCAACAAACGAAAATTTCAAGTTACGAAACGCCTTCACGGTAAATTTTGGTCTCTAGATACGAAAGAAAATTCAAGTTACGAAACGCGAAATCTCAAAAATCCAAATAATGCGCGCTCAGCCACACACATTATACGCTTTTCTCAGACTGGATTTAAACTTTTCTCACATTTGTCTCTCGTTTAAACACTCAAACTTTCATAGATTTTCAACAAAATTATTAATAGTGAAGTGTGGGGGGAAGCGGGAGGGGGGAGAAGACTGCGCGGACACGTGTGATAGCGCAGCATGACCCGGCGCGGAGCTGACAGCAGGTCTAGACCAAGGTCTAAACCTGGACTGGACCAGGACTAAACCAGGACTAAACCAGGACTAGACCAGGTGGATTAAAGCGCTGCGCGCGGTCTATTTCCTGGTTTCGTTTCGAGTCACAGCTGAGGGGAGCAGCGACGAGAGGACAGCACGCAGTCTGAGCGCATGAACGCATGAACGAGACCCATGCAAGAGGTGGTCTAGACCTCCTCTAGACCTGACTAGGTGTCTAGAGGAGGTCTAGAGGAGCCGTGGTGGTCTGGACTAAACCAGGACTAAACCTGGACTAAACCAGGAGGAGCCGCGGTGGTCTGGACTAAACCAGGACTAAACCTGGACTAAACTCCTGGCATGGGTCTCGTTCATGCGTTCATGCGCTCAGACTGCGTGCAGTTCCCTCCTCGCTGCTTTAATCCACCTGGTCTAGTCTTGGTTTAGTCCTGGTTTAGTCCAGGTTTAGTCCAGGTTTAGTCCTGGTTTAGTCCAGGTTTAGTCCAGGTTTAGTCCAGGTTTAGTCCTGGTCCAGTCCAGGTTTAGACCTTGGTCTAGACCTGCTGTCAGCCCAGCGCCGGGTCATGTGCGCTATCACACGTGTCCGCGCAGTCTTCTCCCCCCTCCCACACTTCACTGTTAATACATTTTGTTGAAAATCTATGAAAGTTTGAGTGTTTAAACAAGAGACAAATGTGAGAAACACGCAGAACACAATGTTACACTATAAATAAAGTTACACTATAAAAAAATAAACTTGGATCGGGGCCTTGGAACGAATCAGGCTTTTTCCATTGAAATAGCTACTTAACTTACGAATTTTTCACGTTACGAAACCACTTCTGGAACGAATGAATTTCGTAAGGTGAGGTACCACTGTACCATAATGTGAAACAATTAAGGTAAAGCAATAACATCTCCATGGAGATGAGAAGGTGGCAGGCCCTCTACCAGAAAAGTTACATAGTACTGCTTTAATATGTTATGCTAGAAGTGGTATAAGAGTCTAAAAATTCACCATTTCTATGCAAAACAGGCCCCAGACTCTCATAATGTTACAATAAAAAGTTTTATGACAAAGCGCCTGCAAGAATAGATTAGTTTGACACAGAATCAAACCACAGCAGCCGTGATATAAAAGAAATCATTAGAGATTTTCATTTTACATAAAATTGTGTGATGTTGTTTACTGAAAGCTCAGAGAGACAAGATGTGAAAAGGGGTAAAAATGTACCAGAGACCAGCAATGTTTGAGCTGGAGAAACTGAGGGCCCATATTACACAAAATTGACTCTTGTGAGTTTTAAGCCATGTTATAATGTTGTTACCTCTTCAAAAACAAAGTTGGAGTTGCGTTTCTTTGATTCGCACGTTTGATTAAACTTTTATTATTAGTCTGTCTATCTCCACAGCTCATAATGCTCTGTTCCACCTTGTGATGTCATGTGGTAGTTTTCAAGTTAACAGTTACCTTTTACTTTTATTTCAGTAAAGATTATGGAATTCATAATCGGAAATCATCCAAATTATTGTAGTGAAGGTGTGTGGAGTTTGAAAACACAGTGGGGCACTTCCTGTATTATCACATGACATCACAAGGTGGAGAGTTTTCTATTTGAGAGAAGAACTCAGCCTAAATATGCAGGGTTTGTGTGCTAAACGTATGAATTACCATACTTTTCGTACTATAGAGCGCACCTGACTGTTAGCCGCACCAAGCTAATTTTTAAAAAAATTAAGATTTGTACATATATAAGCTGCAGGTGTCCGCATTCTAACTTTCTATTTACACAGAAAGATGGTACACAAAAGGATTTTTTAATTTTATTTTAATTAACGTAAATACCGATATGTTCGAACAGCGCCTACGGCAGTAACACGGCAGTAAAACAACTGTAAAATGGCCAGCCTGTAGCCTCTGGAAGCCTTAAAATAAAGTTTCAAGTTAAACCCCCTGAACTCAAGCTCACGGAACTGTTGATACCTGTGTAGGAGGTTTTAAAGGGATAGTGCGTTGTTTTTTTTTTATGTTAATCTGTATGGGTTTCCTTCTAAAACTTACGTGTGTTGACACCGGCTTACCTTTGAGTCTCATCTGATCCCGGTTATGCTCGCGTTCTGGAGCCCACGTAAGTAGGTCTGGTAACTTCCCTGGAACATGAAATAAAGCTTGTTTTTCTTCTCAAAACAAATCATTTGTCCGAAAGGTGATATATTTGCATCCCAAACATTTGTCCACGAAATATCCATCAGTGTAGATTGCGTTTGCGTATTGTGTCTCCCGACTCGTATCACTGCGCGCATATTAGCTGCATTAGCCCGTTAACCTTTAGCGGATGTGTACGGCAGATGCGGTCCGCCGTAAGAGGAAGTTTACAAGTGAACAGGCTAATACAGCTAATATTCGTGCAGTGAAAATCCTCCACTCAGCATCCACTTTTCTCATTTTTGACATTTTACTGATGAGGGTGTCACGGTCAACAGTCAAAATGATGGTCCTTTAAGAGCGTTTGGAAAGAGGCAAACCTTCATTTGTGCTCCTCTGGTGGGAGGGGCCACGCATAGAGGCGCTGGAGACGCTGCTAGGCTAAACTGCACAGAAAATGACCAATATTTTAATAGAAAATTAAAATATAATTAAAATATTTGAATAGAAAATCAGCTGAGGGCCAGATTAAAGGTCTAGGAGGGCCGGATCTGGCCCCCGGGCCACATGTTTGACACCCCTGGTTTAGATAATAAAAAATAAAACAAGATAGTACAAGATTACAATGGAAAATACAACTGCTGCCATTACTACTGCGCTCCCTCTGCAACAATATTAGAAAAATGTAAGATTTCTCAGATTTATAGAGGTAGAGTTTTATATCTACCAGAACATAAAGTATAACAGTTCAGGGGTCAGGGGGTCACACTCAGACATATTACACACATACATTACCTATGGGTTTACGATGAACAGGCAAAAAACAGAAGTTTACGAGCCCTTTGTGCAGAAAGGGGGAAAAACTATGAAGAAGTTGCACAGCATTTAAAGGGCCCATATTATGGTATTTTCTGATCTGTATTATAAGGTTTCCTCATCACAAACACACCTGGAGTTGTGTTTTGTTTCATTCACACATATTTAATACAGACATCATGCATATTCAGAGTTTTTTTTTCTCAAACAGAATACACCTTGTGATGTGATAATACAGGAATAGCTCCACTGCATTTTTAAACTTCACATACCTTCACTGGGATCATTTCAGTCCTGGAATTTTCAGTCTCTTCTGAACAAAAATTAAAAAGTAAAACTAAAGGTAAAAAGTAGCTGTTAACTTGAAAACTTCCGCTTAATGACATCACAAGGGAGCACACCAGAGCATTTTGAGCTTTGGAGATGTGGACAGACTCAAACATGTGTGAATGAAGAACAACTCCAGGTATGTTTTTGAAGAGGTAACCACAGGGCTTAAAGATCACAAGAGTCAATTTTGTGTAATTTGGGACCGTTAAACATTTAAATATGAAATCATTACATTCACTAAAATACATTTTTTCTTACAATTAATAAAACATAAAACTTATTCTGCATGTTCTAGTCTTTAAACCTAAACTATACGTTCTTTCTGAAATGGTATAAACAGCTCTGGAAAAAAAAAAAAAAAAAACGACCAAGACCAGACCAAAGGCCACTGCATTTTTTTTTTTTTCTTCTGAAATCAGCATCTCTACATGTATTACAGCCATTCCACTCCAGCGTCTGTTGAATTCCAACAGAAACACAAAGCTCAGTTCTTGCATCAGGAGTGGAATAAAGTCACCCAAGAACGATGTGAAAGACTTGTGGAGAGCATGCCAAGACGCATGAAAGCTGTGATTAAAAATAAGGGTTATTGCACCAAATATTGATTTCTGAACTATTCTTAAGTGTAAACATTAGTATTATGTTGTTTCTTTGCATTGTTTGAGGTCTGAAAACATGTATCTTTTTTGTTATTTTGACCATTTGGGATTTTCTGCAAATAAATGCTCCAAACCAGGGGTCGGCAACCTTCACCACTCAAAGAGCCATTTGGACCCGTTTCACACAGTAAAGAAAACACTGGGAGCCACAAAACCCTTTTGAAATTAAAAAATGAAATAACACTGCATATAACGGCTTTTTTGCCTTTGTGCCATAGAATTACATTTTGAAAATGAATGAACTAAAATAAAATACATTTTAATTACAGTGGTTCCTCGCTGTATCGTGGTTCACTTTTCGTGGCCTCACTGTTTTGCAGATTTTTTTATTTCAATTTTTTTTTATAGTGTAACAACATGCATTTCTGCGTCCTGATTGGCTAAGGGACTGTAGACCTTTGCCGATTCAGTCATTCTCCTCCGTGTCTCCTGTACAGAATGCGTTCAGTTTGCCAGATTTATATACATGTTCAATCGCAATCTGACTCTGAAGTGCTGTATGTTTGCAAGTTTTCTCCTCGACAAAACCTGACAGTGGATTGGCGTCAGGACGAAGAGGCTCGGTTATAAGAACTGTGAAATACACAAGAAATACACTTTGGTTTCGTTCTATAATACTGTGCTTTTTTGTTAAAAATCTATGAAAGTTTGAGTGTTCAAACAAGAAAGAAATGTGAGAAAATGTTAATACCAGTCTGAGAAAAGTGTAGAATGTGTGTGGTGAGGCCTTAAAACATAATTGTAAAATATAAAGCTGACGACTTCGCGGATTTCGCTTATCGTGAGTTATTTTTAGAACGTAACCCCCGTAATAAACGAAGGACTGCTGTACTGAGCCGCATCAGAGGGGTTCAAAGAGCCGCATGTGGCTCCGGAGCTGCGGGTTGCCGACTCCTGGTCTAAACGATCATATTTTTATTTGGAATTTGGTGGAAATGTTGTCAGTAGTTTATAGACTCAAACAAAAATCTTCCTTTTGTCCAAACAGATACCTATAAGTAGTAAAATCAGAAAAACAGATAATTTTGCAGTGGTCTCTTTTTTTTTTTTCCAGAGCTGTATTTATTCTCACCATTGGTTCTGTGAATTTGAGAATTGTGAATCAAAAATGCACAAATAATTCTCACAATTTAAAATAATGATTGCAGTAGAAATACCCATCTAAAAATGAATACAATTTGGCATAAATAAAATAAAATAATGTTGATAGAGGAGGTTTAGCTTTCAATTTTGATCTGAGCTTTATTGATCTGAGCTACGCAGCATCTGATTCCTATAAACAAGTGGCCATAATGGTCATTTTACACCATTTTGCTGTATCAGGTGTTATTCCACATTTTTCCACATGTAACATTTGTACACTGTCACTTCTAACCAAGCACAACTCAAACACAATGTCGGACACAGATCACTGGGAAACTACTCACTGGACACACTTACAGGGCCGTGTACGAGGAGCTGAGGTGCTGAGCAGGCAGTAAAAGAGAGTGGGTGGAAAACTATTGACACGACAAATAACAGCGTTTACTCTGCTTCACTGGCTCAGTACAGAGAGAGGCCCGAGTGAAGCAATTACTTTAAACTGGACAAAGAAAACACACTGGGGTAATAGAGTACAGGGCTAGTATGAGAGGTCCACTTGAGAAGAGATTGGAAAAGCGGAACCACTTAACTGTGAAACTAAAAGGGAATGTTGGAAAGACAGGTGAAGAGCAAATAAGATACTTTTTTTCAATTAGGGCTGCAGGATTAATTGCAATAAAAAGGAAATTGCAATTTTAAATGAAGCAATTAGCAAATCCCAAAGGCTGCAATGTTTTAAAAGGTGCACTTCTCCGGTGGAGGGTCTGTCAAATGCTTTTCTCTGTGGAGATCTTATTGCTTTGTCTTGAGTGTTTCACAGTATGGCATTAAACCTTTTTATCTTTATGAAACCAGATCAGATCTGTGGAGAGGCAACCCCCGCTCACAGTCAGAATGCTTGTTTTTCCAATTTTTTTGAGCTATAAAACCACCTGTAATCTAATAAATGTAAAGTAGAGCTGTTTTAATGTCATACTGTGGAACATTTGAAGTAGAGCAATGACATATCCATAGAAACAAGAAGGTGACAGACTGCTAAGTGAAAAGTTCCCCAGTGCACCTTTAAATAATATTTAAAGGTGCACTATAATATTCTCCACAAACAACTAAATATTCTGTTATTCTATATAAAATGCAAACCCAGTTGTTTTGATTGATGCAAACATGTTCTGAAATGTAATTCTTGTATTAGTTTGTCTGGTCATATTTCAGTCTTTTTGTTTGTTGCTTTTGGATGTGTTTAAAACTTTGAACTAGCGATGTCACAGTATCAAACTTTTGAGTTACAATTATTGCGAGAAAAACAATAAGACCTTTCTCCAGGCCAAGTAAGGGTTAGGTTTAAGGAGCTGCAAGCCCGCTCACAGTAAACTCACAGTAAGGACGCATGTTTTTCTGTATTATACAAAACTGACTCTTGTGAGCTTTAAGCCATGGTAGAATGTTGTTACCTCTTCAAAAACATACCTGGAGTTGTGTTTTGTTTCATTCATATGTTTGAGTAACTATTTATTATTATTAGTCTGCCTACATCTCCAAAGCTCGAAATACTCTCTTCCACCTTGTAATGTCAGAAAGTGGTAGTTTTAAAGTTAACAGCTACTTTTTACCTTTAGTTCAATAGAGACTGGGAATTCCAGAAATCAACCAAATTATTCTAGTATATGGAGTTTAAACTCAGAGGGCCCTGTCCTGCTCCCAAACCTGG
The DNA here is from genome assembly GCA_036785185.1 of Paratrypauchen microcephalus. NCBI lineage: Eukaryota > Metazoa > Chordata > Actinopteri > Gobiiformes > Gobiidae > Paratrypauchen > Paratrypauchen microcephalus. The sequence continues at coordinate 11,928,590 of JAVJIX010000012.1, forward strand.
CACTAGGTGCTAGCGTTAAGAAGGGGGCGTGTCCAGGTCGGGTTGTACTTGGCTGCTGGGGGGCTAGAGTTGGATGGTACAAGTACATACAGTACATATGGTGATGACATCTCAACCAATCTGTGACCATTGTAGCATTTAAAAGCACTGCTGGTGTGGGTAATGTCTGGAATCTTTGCTCCGTAAGAAGGTGTGAGGAAAAGTTATGGATACAATAAAACTACTCCGGAGTCCCACGATGCAACAGTAGAGGCACCAGGAATATAGAATTTTAGATGGGCCATGACAGAACTGACTCTGCACACACACGCTTCTCTCTCACTCTCACTCACTCACACTCTCTCACTCACACTCTCTCACACACACTCTCTCACACACACACACACACACACACACACACACACACACACACACACACACACACACACACACACACACACACACTTTTTAAGTTTTCTCTGTGTTGGTAGCCCACCTACTGGCGACTAACTTTATAAACTAATCAAAGCGGCACAATGGGAATAATTTGAAATTATCATGAAATTAAATGGAGCTGATGACAGAAACGACACAAGGATGTGAGAAAATCTGACATCACAGCATTAGGACCACAAACAGGATAAGAAAACACACTTTAGGACCTCGCTGTAAATATCCTCATGTGAATGAGCAGTTTTTGTACAGATCCAGATCAAACCAAACTATAGAGCAATGCTACAGGAAGTGGGCGAGGGGCTGTGCTCTGCTGCGGGAGGGCATCCGGACGGTGTACCAATATGAATATTAAGCATTTATCATCCTAATATATTTAAAAATAAAATAAGCCTTGAGCATGTTACACATTGTTTTTCAGTGGACTAGTTTAATATTTATTTTTACAATTCTGGTAAATCACTGAACGCACCAAACCCGCCCCCCAGTCTGCTCCATTCCACGGCACACCTCTTGTTAAAAGCTCCACGCCCGGGATAGGGCCCAGAGTATTTTTTGGGTTTCAGAGGGTTTGCATGTTGAATGAAACAAAACAACATTATAACAGATCAGAAAATAGCATAACATGTGCCCTTTAAATTGGTGTTATTATAAATTGTCTTTGTGACAGATACAGCCTCCACCTCCAAGTCATTTTTTATTTGTGATGTTGCTTACTGTCTGAGTGGGCTGGTGAGATGCAGGTAGACCTAAGTTGGATGGGCCCTTTGAAAAATGCTTTTAAATATTTCAGATCTCAGTGATGGGATTAGATGTGGGTCATATAGATCTCAGGCTGTAACCCCACACCAAATCAAAGCAAAGCCGCATTTACTTTGAACTTCACAGGCTTCTGCAGCGTCTGACCTTGAGACCACGCCTGAAACATCCCATTGTTATTGAACATGTGACAGAGATAGCCCAGACACAGGCCGGTCAAATCCAATCAATGATCTCTCTCAGCTTGGTTTCCTATTTTGCATCATGGTCAAGATTTCAAAACTGTCTCACACACGCATAATATTACCTTGATGTTACAAAAGGACAATCTGATGTACAGACAAAATGTGGGGTGATGGGAAATGCAGATATTCCAACATCCACACTATATGTAACATTTCTGGTAAGGCAATGCTTTGTCTACTGCTTTGTTCCCCAGAATGGCATTAAACTAATTTATCGCGCATTTTGATTACATTTTTAGTCTACTCTCCACTGATCTGACTATTGGGGCCACCTGTTTGTTTCCATGGGAATAAATACATTATAATGTTATATTGTGTAACATTCTAGACAAAACAGTTCAAAAGCAAAGTTCTCGATATGTTCAGTCTACGCTCCTACCCTCACCTATGGTCATGAGCTTTGGGGAATGACCAAAAGGACAGGATCACAGGTACCAGCGTCAGAATTAGTCGCCTCCGCACGGTGCCTGGGCACTCCCTTAAAGATATGGTGAGGAGCTCAGTCACATAAGAGCTTGGAGTAGAGCTGCTGCTCATCCATGTGGAGAGGAGCAGCTGAGGGTCGGCATCTTTTCCTGAGGTGGTGTTCTGGGCATGTCCCACTGTGAGAAGGCCCCAGGGAAGACCCAGGATATGCTGGTTTATGCTAATTGACATAGTTAGTGTGCTGCAATTAATATGCAGACAATAAACTCAATTACTGTGGTAATTCCAAAGGCCTGTACCCGATTTCACACCACTGATTTGAACTTTGAGCTCTTACTGCTGCTGTGATATTGCACCATGAGGGAGAAACAACTGTTTTGGTGTCCATCAGCACTCATGCCTCAGGTTCTGGGTTCAATCCCTGGGTTGCCTGGGCCTTTCTGTGTGGAGTTTGCATGTCACTCCAGTTTCTCCTAGTTTCTTCCGGTTTCTCCCATCAACCCAAAAACATGCACCATAAAAAATCCTCCAGCTGAGGTCCTGACCAAAGCCAAGCAATAAGATCATGGAGATGGGTCCCCGGGCGCCTTCATGTGCTGCCCAATGCTCCTGAAAGGATGGGTGAAATAGGACAATTTCCCTACAAGGATAATAAAAGTAATAATAATAATAATAATAATAATAAAAAGAGTCTTAGTAACAATGTACCTGATGGGCATAAAATATAATCTATTCTGTGTACGTAGCATTTTCTGAGGTAATGAGTATTACAGAAGCTCCAGACAGGGTCACCTTTTGGGGGGCTGTTTAGCAGCTTTTACCAGACAAGAACATTTCTCTTTACAAGAATAAATTGATATCTAATTCAGGTTCTTGCACTGTGTAACTTTTCTGGTGAAGGGAGAGCCACCTGCTTGTCTCCACAGATATGTTATGACTTACAGCATTGATAATTGTATGGAAATAAACTTAGTTATCACAATGGAGACAAGTTAGTGGTCAGATCTATGGAGAAGCAAGCCTGAACATAGTAAGGTTTCATGCTTTTCAAAGTATTTTGGAGCTATAAAACACCACCGTACTGTGGAATATTCCATGCAAAGAAATAACATCTCCATGGAGACAAGCAAGTAGCAGACCCTCCACCATAGAAGTTACACAGTGCAGCTATAAGCAAAAAGCTCAAAGTTAGAATCATTATAACAACATTTTATAGTATATTTTATAGTGTCCCTGTAACATGATTCATATGCATTGAGTTCAGTGCACCCCAGAGCCATGTTTAATAAGATACATGTACCTAAAACTCTATGGTGGGTTTATGCTAATATTGATCCCACTTCAAAACTATCACGTCTTCAGATCTGTTCCCAAACACACTGTTTTTCTCGGTCTCTCTCTCTCTCTCTCTCTGGTGTGTTCCCATGACGTTCTCCCTGGACACAGAATCAGGTCGAGAGGTCTTAATTAAGAACTGCAATTATCTCATCTCATCACATCTGATCAGGACATGTCACATTTGTTGTTCTGGCTCTCCTCAGTATCATCAGGAACTCATTAACAGTCCTTGAAACTAAAAACAGATGCTGGGATCCAGTAGTTCATAAACGTGACTTAACAGCTCATAAACTTCGGAGTGTTTAAGCAGTAAGATTTGATTATAATACACGTTTTCAGACACGTCTTAATAGAGCCAAATTATTTTTGGAGGGAAAAAAAGCAACAAATCATATTGCAATTTCAGTGTGATTTCATTTAAAGGCTCTATATTACCCCAAACTCAGCATTTGTGTTTTGTTTCATTACCACGTTTGAGTAACACTTTATTATTTGTCTGTCTACATCTCCAGAGCTGCTCTGACCAAAATGTTCTGTTCCACCTTGTGATGTTATGAAGCTGTAGTTTTCAAGTTAAGAGCTACCTTTTACTTTAGTTCAGTAGAGAATAGCAATTCCACAGGTCCCTCCATCCATCCATCCATCCATCCATTTTCTTCCGCTTATCTGGGGCCAGGTCGCAGGGGCAACAGTCTAAGCAGGGACTCCTAGACTTCCCCAGACACTTCCTCCAGCTCCTTTGGGGGGACCCCAAGGCATTCCCAGGCCAGCCGGGAGACATAGTTCCTCCAGTGTGTCCTGGGTCTTCCCCGGGGCCTCCCCCTGGTGGAACATGCAGGCATCCAGGAAGCATAAAGAACAGATGCCCGAGCCACCGCAGCTGCTCCTCTCAACCTGAAGGAGCAGCGGCTCTACTCTGAGCCCCTCCCGTGTGACTGAGCTCCTCACCCCATCTCTAAGGGAGCGCCCAGCCACTCTGCGGAGGAAACTCATTTTGGCCTTTCGGTCATTTCAGAGTGGAGGAGTTCAAATTCCAGGGGTGAAATGATTTAAATGATTGTAGTGAAGGTGTATGAAGTTTAATATCACTGTGGAGCACTTCCTGTACTACCACATGACATTACAAGGTGGAACAGAGTGTTTTGTGTTTGGGAGAGGAGCTCAGCCTAAACATGCAGGTTCATATGTTTGTGATAGGGAAACTACATTAACAGATCAGAAAATAATGCAATATGAGCACTATTCCCCGAAAACTTCTTGCTCTTAACAATACATAAAACTTCCCTAAATGTCTACAATTAAATCTGAACTATATTTTTCTGGTGAAGAGTCCACCAGCTGTCTCTCTCTGAGATGATGTTCCACAGTAAGGCTTTAAACATATCTAGTATTTAATTGATTATAATGTTTTTATTCTGAAACATGCATAAGCAAAAACATACATTCTGTGAGAAGGGTTGTCTTTCCACTATCTTGACTTCAAACAGATTAAATACCTTACCTAGTTAATTTGTGGAATACACCAGACAAAGCTGGAGACAAGCGGGTGAGGGACCCTTCACCAGAGACGTAAACATAGTTCACCTTTAATTACCATCTCCTTCTGACAACAGAGCTGTGTGCTTGTCTCTCTGGCCGAGACTCAGAGAGAAACGTGTTCCTGTAACAGAAATAAAAGCCCTCACAGTTTGTAATGAGGCCCCAGTGGAGTCCAGCTCATTGGGTCTGCACCAACAACCTGCACAAGAATAAGAACCAGCCAGGATGATCTCTGCAGAGGTACTGTAAGGAATACTGTGTACTTTTACTGCATTTACTCAGAAGTGGGTTTAACTTTACTACTGTTATTAACTGTACACAAACAGGCGGTGTTGGAATGTTTTGGGGTTTATTGCTCTCTGATTGGATAATTGTCTTGAGAAACACTAAATTATCACATAAACCACCAGCCATCGTGTCCAATGTTTCTATAACTAAAAATACAAGTGTTCTCAGTAAAAGCAATATTTGATTTAAACATGAGATCCAACCCAACTTTATTTATACAGCACATTTTACCAACACCAAGTCTCCAAAGTGCTGAGGTAGCTTGAATCTGGGGCACAGACTGTATAAAGAAGTGGACAAAGGGAGTGCTGACATCACCAAATGAAGCTCATCGAGGTTAGCAAATACTTCCGTATTTGGAATTCCAACCATGGGTATCGTAGTAATCAAAGAGCCAATCAGGAGCAAGGTTGTTGGAGGTAACGCATTTCCCACTCACATTGGTCTGTTCTTTACTTTTCATATCTTGATATACGGACAAAATAACTAAATAAAAAACCCAGGATCACAGAGTGGGTTAATATGAACATTTTAAGACCAAAACGATGAGACACTACAACAGTTTTAGAAAGAGGGGCCACAGTTTTTCAATATAAAGTGAACAGTGAAGAAAATTTGAATTAATCAAGTTTTTAGGTGCATGCATATACACAATCATATTTCTATATCATACAACTTATAAACATTTATTTCTGTATTATTTGAATGAACACTGGAGATAAATGTGTTCTGCACAATGGGGGTTTTCTCTCTGGTTCCGGTTGGTGAGTGCTCTGTGGAGGAGGGGAAGACTGGAGCAAAGGAAGATTGCACGGATGCATCAGAAGAATGTGGGCAGATCCTGAATCAACATTATTTGCATATTGTATTTTATCTGTGTGTGAGGGAAGAGCAAGCAGTCAGTTTTGAAGCTCCTGGCATAAGAATTTCTACTGTAAGCTCCAGGGAAGGAGTAGTCACTTCTTTATAAGCGCTGGGTAAGTCGTGTGTAGGCGTACGCACCAGGGCAGAAATTTGGACCCAGAGCTCTGTATTAGAAATATTGTTAGGGAAATAAACTTTTGGTAAATTTGAACCTTTTTGAATCTTGGTCATCTCTTGATAAGAACACGCAATATACGTAGAACAATAGGAACCAGAGTCGATAGAGCCGGAAGCCCCCCATGCTCACTTCCTATTTGGAACACGGCGGTTAGCAGTGTTCCAACAGTCTATGATCTTGGGACGCAGTCAGATCTTACATGCAGTCCTTTAGAAATCAATGCATTTTCTATAACAGCGTCAATCCATCCTCACCACCATTTCAAATGCAAGATCGTGTCCAATTTTAGAGCCCCAAACCCCCAGTTTAAAATTACATTTATATGTAGGAAAGCCAGTGGATTCACCCAGTGGGGCCCTTAAAACAAATCTCTCCTCACTGCTAAAGTAATGAGAAAGAAGAGCCTACAACATAGCCGTCTATTACAGCTCGTCTATATCCTATAATCTCACTAATGCTGCTAAAACTGCTTCAGGAACAGCCATTACCGTTACGTGTACTACAGAATATGCCCCAACGATGACAGAATCCATCACCAAGGTGGGACTGCGCCGTGAGTTTTAACTAAATGAATTTCTTAATCATCCCTGGCCCCGAGTTGGAATTACTGCTAATCAATAGAGAGGCGTCTTAATCACATATTCATTACCGCGTTCACAACTGATTAAAAGTTGGCCGCAGAATGTCAGGTGTGGATTTTATAGGGCTAATATGAATCATTTTAGCATGTCCTGAAATGCTGCTAGCTAAAATTAGCAATCTTACATTTAACACTTTGAATTTTGAGTGTAATTGGAAGAGACGGTTGGGCGAATTTGGTAAAGAGGCTAATAGAGAGATTTGGGGGGAGTGCTAAATGTTCCCATGAGCTAGACAGACAGTATTTTGTAATGACTTACAGCATTAGTCATTACAAAAGGGCCTGAACACATTTTTTCTATGTATTTCAGCAAAATTAGTCTTGCCCCCGTAGAGATATACAGTATAAGCAGCTTTAGAGTTCAAAGTAAGTCTGCTGTGTACCTTCTGTATCAAATTAGTATTTTACTGGATCAGGATGTAAGCGGTTCGCATGCTAGTTGTTGTTATCAATACAGTGACAGCAAAACGTCACTCTAGCCTCTGAAAGTTGTGAAAAGTGTTGATATTTCAGCAAATAATTAGGATGCTCAGAATGGATTTAAGTGACGAATAACTTTGGTTTATTTTTATTTATTTGTTTTTAAAAGACAAATTCAGACAGTATTCATCAGTATTTCTGATGTAGTAGTTTTTAAGAAATACTTGCTGAACTGGTACAGCCGAAAAAATGTATTTCTGCAAAACAGGAACACAGTAGCTGCAGTTTTGGAGATGCTCTGTCCAAGTCAAGTTCTAACCTTATCTTGCCATTGCAATTTGTTAAACCAACTCACATCCTTACATTTTAAACTGTTACTCAACTACTTCTTTGCCACCACTTAATATAATAAACAATATAATATTTTAAGTTATTGCCTTGACTGGAACATTACACAGTATGACATTAAAATCCTCTATCCTGCATTTGTTCAATTGCATGTTTTAACTGCTCAATATACCTTGAAAAACTTGCATTTTTAGTGGCTTCACCTGGTTGTCTACATGCCGATAGACAAGTTTAGTGCCATACTGTAGAGCAGGGGTCTTCAACGTTTTTCAGGCTAGGGACCCCCAAACAGATGGCCAACTGGGCCAGGGACCCCCTACTATATATACGGCATAGAATTGTGTTTTATATTATATTGAGCTTAGTGTCATGTATAAACATTGCTACTCTGTTATGGTACATCCAATACAAGGAAATAATACACAGGTTAATACTGTATTTTACACTATAAAATGATATTATTTTAAAGTGAAATCAAAAGATTTCGCGACCCCCCTGCAGTACCTCCGCGACCCCCCTAGGGGTCGCGACCCCCCTGTTGAAGACCTCTGCTGTAGAGTGTAGAACATTCTTGGCAAAGCAATAGTATCTCCATGAAGGCGAGCAGGTGGTGACTTCTCCACACGAAAAGTTGCAGAATGCACCTTTAATGTGAACCACTACTAACTAAGGCTGTGTCCCATTTCTCTGTCTTACCCCTACCCCTTGGTTTTGCGCGTTCATGTGAGGGCAAGGGGTGTCCCGATTCTAATTTTGATCAAGAGCTCAGGCCACGACCGAGGGCTACATACCCCTTGAAGCGAAGTAAGCTCTCGACGAGACTTGGAACGAAGGGGTACACCTACAAGGTCAGGCAGGTTTTGGGATCAGGATGGCAGCGTCACATCGACCAGCCAAGGAGTCTCATAAATGTACTTTCAGCAGTTGTAATTATCGATTAACAGTTTAGCAGGTTTACAATTATGACGCTTACGTTCTACGTTACTTTTAGTGAACTGTTGTTGCGGTTTTAATTGTAGTGATGTCTGTTTAGCCAACGTTATCGTTTTCATCGAACTTTCATGTATAAACAAGCAATTTTTTTTTGTCAAGCTGAGGTACCCGATAATCCTCGACATTTGTTTACGTTTGTTTGCGTCAATTGTTGTCGCCTCTGTAGACGTAGCAGCCAGGTAGAGGCAAGGGATGATGACGCAAACGTAATCGAGCGGTGTCCCTTTTCTTAGGGGAACATTCATACCCCGAGCCCTCTCAGCTCGGTATCGAGGGGCAAGAGAAAGACGTAGATAAAGGGGTAGGGGAAGGGGTAAGACAGAGTAATGGGACGCAGCCTAACTAACGACTACTTGCAGTATTTCCTGCGTGAACTGTGACAAATTGAATACATTTATTTTATTCCTTTCTGTTGCAGTCACTTCAACGCAACAATATGGGCTAAAAATAAGAACAAATTAAATTCTTGCATCATTTTGAGAAGGCCCAATATCAAAAACAAATACATTTTCCCACTCTATCGAACCCCTTAAAAGCAGTGCATGGTTGGATCCGGGCTTTAGAATGATTACACCAGTGGTCCACATTTCCATAACAGCAGTAATCAATCGAAATGCCCTAAAATCAACTCAAATTCACTTGTGTGCGTCTCGCTGTGTGCCTGCTGCTCACTCACACACCGCCATGTCCAATTGATGCTCTATTTTTATCCAAACGCAGAAAAGCTGAGAGGAAGAGAGGATGGGAGGACGGAGGATGGGGTCCTTTTAAAGCCCTGCCTGGAGGTGGACAACAGGAATAAAACTGCTATTTCCTATAGGAGAAATATAAGCTGCTGTCAGAGGTTTTAATGTATTTTAATGTATAATGTACACTCCAAAAACTGAAACATGGATATTGTTGGCATTAAGTAACTCTTATCATTTAAAAATACTTAATGTGTCTAATTTTGACGATGGAATCAAGAGTTTCTTTGTATTAACCCAATAACATCAATTGCTGTAATTAGAAGCTATTTAACACAGTTTTGTGGAACCATTTGACGCAACTTTTTTAATTAAATCCAAGGAAATATTTTTTTGAGTGATAGAACAATATTGACAAAACCTAAAGGTGAACTGTGTACCGTATTTTTCGGACTATAAGTCGCTCCGGAGTATAAGTCACACCAGCCAAAAATGCATAATTAAGAAGAAAAAACATATATAAGTCGCACTGGAGTATAAGTCGCATTTTGGGGGAAATTTATTTGATAAAATCCAACACCAAAAACATACATGTCATCTTTATTTATTTATTTTAAAATAAAAATAAAATAGAGAACAACAGGCTGAATAAGTGTATGGAATACTAACGTTACATGACAGACATGCCTGCTAATGTCAGTAACGACGTAACATATTAAGAGTTATTCAGATAACTCTAGCATAAAGAACATGCTAACAAGTCTACCAAACTATCAGAATATGACTTTCTTTTCAGTGCCATTTTTGTTTAGCCCTTCTCAGTTGTATTTAGAACGGCAGTGTTGAAATTATTAACACAGGCCTAGCGCGCCATCTTGCGGTTTGGTGTGAAAATAACATGTGAAATGATATAATTATCAACACAGGCCTATGGCGCCCTCTTGCGGTTTAGTGTGAAAATTACATGTGAAATGATATAATATCATTTCACATGTAATTTTTCACACATAAGTCGCTCCGGAGTATAAGTCGCACCCATGGCCAAACTATGAAAAAACTATGTCTCCATGGACATTCAATTACTAACTTAACTTAAATCTTATACTGAATACAATTTCAGGTGTTTTTATTGCTCATAAGTTAAATGAAAAACATGTATTCAGACTGTAAACATTGTAACATCTCCACAGATCTGACCTGTACTTGCCTGTTACCATGGAAACATACAGTTTTTCTGATTTTACTACTTATAGGTATGTGTTTTGGCAAAAGGAATATTTTTGTTTGAGTCTATAAACTACTGACAACATTTCCCCCAAATTCCAAATAAAATATTATCGTTTAGAGCATTTATTTGCAGAAAATGACAAATGGTCAAAATAACAAAAAAGATACATGTTTTCAGACCTCAAACAATGCAAAGAAAAAAGATCAAATTCATTTGAAAACAACATAATACTAATGTTTACACTTAAAGGGATATGCCACCCCCAGGTCAAATTTGGGCATCTCCCCACAGTCCAGAGACTAAAATAAGTGGTGGAAAGCGTTTTCCTGCTCACCCAGCCATTGTCCGAGTCTGTCGCCACTGACCGCCGCGGTATCTGCTGCTCCTCCGCCTTAGACTGGAGTCTAACGTCGCCAGAGAAAGATTTTGGCCAAAAGGAATTAATTTGCCACGCTGTGCAACAGGGGAACTCCCTTCCTGGTGCGTAACAGGGATTCCCCTGGCAGCGTGCTGCGTGATTCGGCTTTATTCTTCCGCACTGGAAAATAGTTCCCACCCAAAATGACCAAGGCAAGCTCTCCGTGTTGATTTGCACATTTATTTGCACTCGATATGAATGCGCACTACACACAAAGTAATTGGGAAACGCATCGAGCAAATTAATTCCTTTTGGCCGAAATCTTTCTCTGGCGACGTTAGACTCCAGTCTAAGGCGGAGGAGCTGCAGATACCGCGGCGGTCAGTGGCGACAGACTCGGACAATGGCTGGGTGAGCAGGAAAATGCTTTCCACCACTTATTTTAGTCTCTGGACTGTGGGGAGATGCCCAAATTTGACCTGGGGGTGGCATATCCCTTTAAGAAGAGTTCAGAAATCAATATTTGGTGCAATAACCCTTATTTTTAGTCACAGCTTTCATGCGTCTTGGCATGCTCTCCACAAGTCTTTCACATTGTTCTTGGGTGACTTTATTCCACTCCTGGTGCAAGAACTGAAGTAGCTCAGCTTTGTGTTTGTGTTGGAATTCAACAGAAGCTGGAATGGAATGGCTGTAATACATGTAGAGATGCTGATTTCAGAAAAAAAAAGTGGAAAAAAAGTGGTCTTTTATTTTTTTCCAGAGCTGTAAGTTGGCCTGGTGGCGTTACTTGCCTGTTACTATGGAAACATATAATAATTCATGTCACACTGTGGAAAATACCAGTCAAAGCAATAACATCTCAAAGAAGACAAGCTGGTGACAGACTCTACACCACAAAAGTTACACAGTGCACCTTTAATTTATAAACATAATTAGATGATATTTTCACGAACCATCAGAAATTAGGTTAGTCCATCGATTTTTTCCGCTTCATCCATGGCCGGGTCTTTTGACTCAGCTTCTTTACCACAATGGTCCACAAAGCACAAGCAAAGGACAAGAGACACAGTATTAAAATCGATACCCATTTTGATATCGCATTGATGATTTTAAAACACATTTTAAACGCATTTTAAAACACACAAATTTTAATACAAATGATGCACTATTTTCATCCAAAAGCACAGAGGATGTAGTGACCCTTTATAGCCCTGCCGGGGGGTGGATAATGGGAACATGCAAAGCTGAAATTCCCTGTAGGAGAGATATAGGTTTAACTTATCTAGGGCAAGATTGAAAAACAAAAATTACTTCACTATCCCATCAGTTTGTGTGTAAATATCTTAGTTAACATTTCATAGTAGATTATAATATGAAGAAAATATTTGGTACTCAGTACACATTTTGATAACACAATTATAATAAAACAACAAAGTGCTACCCAAATTAATGCAATTTTCAACACAGAAATCTTGTTTCTCCAACAAAGTGGTATATACAGATATACAGTAGAGTTGGGCGGTATCCAAATTTTGATACCGTTAAACCGTGTCCACATTTTCCCGGGGTATACGGTATTACCGTTGCTAAGGCTAAAAAAAAAACAAAAACAAAAAAACACTTGGTAGCACTACAGTGGAGTCGCCTCGCCAAATGGCAACTTGCACATATACCGTTCAGAAACAGAAGAGCAAGCATTACACAGGCCTAATGATACTGAAAACAACAAAACATGTACAACTTTTAGTTGACTTGTTTTGGGTGCACTATGGAGTGGGTAAGCCTGATTAAAATCAGGCTACCATTTACCGTTGACTTGCGCTAGCCTAGCATCTGAAAACTCTGCAGCTGGAAGGACTGCATGAAATTCACTAAAAAGTGTCTCCACATCTCTGCAGCACTCTGGCTAACTCGGAAATGAGCCCCCATGTCAAAAATCCTGGAATATCCCTTTAAATTAATTATAGTTAATATTATATTAGGGCAAGATTTTTTTTTTTTTTAATGACGGTAATGAATCTGATACCGTTGCTATTTTTAGATACCGCAGTATACCGTATTACCGTATTACCGCCCAACCCTAATATACAGTAGATGAAAAACAGTCAAAATTATCCAGCAAAGGTCCTATTGTCTTATTTATGCAAGAATCTACTGTAGTTATTGTAGTATTGACTATTTGTGTACAGGCTTTTTCCTAAAACTACTCCGAACAATAATGCAAAAATATCGGTTTTAGGGCTTGTTTACACAAGAACGCTTACGGGTAAAAACGACAAAATGTTTTATCGGAAGAGCCTTTCATTGATGGTGACGGCGTTTTGGTGGCTTAAAAATGCAAAAAACAAACCACCCTCCAAAGTGGAAAACTTGAATATGCTCCGCCATAGCATTTTTGTCTACACCCAAGACGCAAAACTCTGGTCAAATCTGCTGACGTCGCGTACGCGTTTACGTCACATCGGTCCATATATCAGTGTATTTTGTTTGGCAGGACTCCCAGTAGGGCGGTGCAATTAATCGAATTTTGATCACGATTTCGATTTTGGTGTCAAACGATCTCAAAATTCATATAATCGAGTCCAAACGATTATTTTTTTAATTTCTCTGTCGAGAGGGACGCCCACGCGCAATACATTCCCTTCCACGCGACTTACTGGCGCCTGCGGCCGGCTGCGAGTCGAGCTCACACTAGTTGCTACCAGGAATTGACCAATCACACGACAGGAGTTGCTACCACGAATTGACCAATGACAGCACGAGCTCCTACCAAGAACGCACACGCTCGCATATGAAGCCAAGAACACGGAAACTAGGGATGGGCGATACCAGTTATTTTTGTTTCAATACGATACCAAGTAATACCAGGGTTAGAATCCCGATATCGATACTTTAATACATTTTTTAATACTGCAGAAAAACACTAACCTGGCTCTAACTAGATACCTTGGCTTCGCAAAGCTCCACCAGGGGGCTTAGCTCCACACATTCTAACACCAGATATCTGAAAAAAATTAATTGTATCCTCAATTGTATCCTTACATAATGAAAATAATTTTGAAACTAAATGTAATTTGCAGTGCACAACCCCACTTAAAATAACAGGATGTTACTGGCAAAAATGGCAGGATTTTTTGTCAGGGGTAAACACGTCACCTTTCATAGGCTTACTTTACACTACTCTTAGTCTTCTACATGGTTGATGGTTACCTGGATTCTCCCTCAAACGCCTCGGCAATTGACCTCTGTCGTACTGCTGTTGCTGCTGTGCTGAAGGGAGCTGCCTAACTAGCCTCCTGTCGCCGTTTGGTCAGTAGCATTTCGTCATGCTGAGGTTTATGATTTATGATCAAGTGTTTATTTAAATTTATGGTATTGCCACAATATCAGATCATTTTTTTGCACACACTGCACTTGGCAACATTGTCGTCCACGGTGTGGAAGTAACTCCACACCACACTTCACTTGCCGTCTCCCATGGCTCCCATGGCTCCCACAGCCCCGCGCCGCTTTGACTGAAATCTCACAGCAGTGAGTCTATTGCGGGATGACGTACTACCCCACGTTTGGTGAGAACGCGGAAGGAAAAGTACTGCCTGACAACTGGCAATGGTTGAATAATGAACAAAACACATATGAATTTGAACTAAATAAACTGAAAGTTAAGTCAGTAAGAAAGCATGACTTGGTATCGATAATTTAATACCAGGATCGATCCATATTAAATACTCCATCAGGATCGTTATATCGATACTTTGGTATCGATCCGCCCATCCCTAACGGAAACTACAGACGACAATAGTAAACAAAGTTAGTATAACGCAACATTGAATCACTTTTAAATCGATCGTTCACCCTCCGTGGTATTTACTATGAATACAACGTACAAAGACACACTTTACACGGGACTTTGTAGAGACACGCGATCGGCATTTTCAATAGAGGCGACGTGAATGACTTATCCCGGACAACACTTCATCTGGGAGCTCTTTCAGATTTGCTGGACAGTATTTCATCTTTGCTTTTGGTAAGTCATGTCATGAAATGTTTGTTTGTCATATCACTATTCTATTTTAGCGCTATTATATTATATTATATTATATTATATTATATTATATTATATTATATTATATTATATTATATTATATTATATTATATTATACTGAGGAGAAATCTGTGTGAGGAAAGTGAGGAATAGCTGTGTGTGATAACTTTTTGTTTGTGTGTGTGTGTGTGTGTGTGTGTGTGTGTGCTTGTGTGTATATCATAGCACCAGGCTATTTTATGTTTATATTTGTTAGGTTGTATTTTATTAAGTTTAGGGAAATCTGTAGAATAAGACAGAAGAGAGCAGCCCACTTTTTGTGTGTGTGTGTGTGTGTGTGTGTCTGTATGTATGTAGGTAGGGGATTTTGTAAAAAATCGTGAATAATCGTGATTTCAATATTGACTGAGATAATCGTTTTTTCCATAATCGAGCAGCCCTAACTCCCAGTCCACACCTTGTTGCGCCTTCGTTGCTTTGTAGTCTAACGTGGTCTGAAGCAATAGTTGAACTTCTTCCTGACCACACAATTGTTTTATTTTTTTTTGCTACCGGTAGCCATGTTTTGTTTTGCTTTTCACGGTGCAGATGAGAAGGATTCTATGCATGCGCATGGAAATAGTGATAATGTATCACAGCACCACCTAGCCGCCTGGCATGCATACTCAATCAAATTCCACACACTTTTGCATCACCGTATGCACACAGATTTGCTTCTGAAAACGCTTGTCTAAACAGGGAATAAAAAGTGATGACGTGATGCCACTTTTGTGTCTTCTGTTCAGACCGTCATGATATAAACGTAGCCTGAGTCTTGTTTGAAAAATGTAACTTTCAGCTCAGTTTGCATCTTTTTGGAAATATTCTTATAAACCACATATTTGATACAATTGGCATATCTTCAAAACTATACATTATCTCCACTTGAACTAGGGGTCAATGTTAGCCCAAAATCCAGTTTGTGGATCCAGTTTCTTCTTCATGACATGTTGCTTGAATAAGATAAAACTAAAGTGGGATTTAATGCAACTTTTTCAGGGATGACAATACTGGCACAGAACTGCAGCACATCACCTGAACACTGTAGACTTGGTAGGACAGCGTGCTTAACTTCTCATGGCATTTTTCCACTCTCCGCAACATGGGATAAATGTCAGACCTCATTTCTCAACAAAGCAGTGTTTCTTACCCGTCTATGGCTATGGATGAGGATATAGTCAAAAGTACAAAAGTAAGTTAGTAGTTTACACAAAAAATACATACACTTATTTATAGTTAGTTTGAGTTACAG
Organism: Paratrypauchen microcephalus; assembly: GCA_036785185.1. Classification (NCBI taxonomy): domain Eukaryota; kingdom Metazoa; phylum Chordata; class Actinopteri; order Gobiiformes; family Gobiidae; genus Paratrypauchen; species Paratrypauchen microcephalus. The sequence continues at coordinate 11,944,671 of JAVJIX010000012.1, forward strand.
TATAGCAACTGAACCTTTTTAAATATGGAAGTGTCTGACTCACCTAAGATTATAAATTAGAGTTACTTTCAGGCATTTTAACTTCAAATCTGCAAATTATCCCCAAAAATGTCAAGTTTAAATAAGTGGTGGGCAATCAAGCACAAGATATTACATTTTTTATTAAAACATACCTGATTTGTGTTTTGTTTCATTCAGATTTAGGCTGAATTCTTCTCTCAAATGGAAATGCTGTTCCACCTTGTGATGTCATGTGGTAATACACCAAGTGCTCCACACCTTCACTAGGGTTAGAGTTAGGGTTTGGGTCATTTCAGCCTGGGATTGCCAATCTCTACTTAACAAATAGTAAAAGGTAGCTGTTTATTTAAAAACTACCACTCCATGTCATCACAAGGTGGAACAGAGCATTGGACAGCACACAACTCCAGATTTGTTTTTGAGGAGGTAACAAAACATGACTAAAAGCTCAAAAGAATCAATTTGGCATAATATAGGTCCTATAAAGTTGCACTATGTAACTTTTCTAGTGGAGTGGAAGCAACCTGCTGGTTACTATGGAGATGTTACTGCTTTGCCTGGAATGTTCCACAAAATAGCATTACAGTGGTACCTCACCTTACGAAAGACCCTACAAACGAAAAATCCAAGTTACGAAACGCCTTCACGTTAAATTTTTGTCTCTAAATACGAAAGAAAATTCAAGTTACGAAATGCGAGATCTCAAAAATTCAAATAATGCGCGCTCAGATGCCAGCCCCGAAATGTAAACACACACGGGGTTAGGTTCCAGAAATAACCCGCAATAAGAGAAATCTGCGAAGTAGGACAACTTTATATTTTACAATTATTCTACATGTTTTAAGGCTGTAAATGCCTCACCACACACATTATACGCTTTTCTCAGACTGGAATAAAATTTTTCTCACATTTTTTTTTCAACAAAATGTATTAAATAGTGAAGCGTGGGGGGAGACACGACTCCGGAAGCAGCGCGGAGACAGAAGCACCGGTGCGCGACGAGCGAGGTGCACCGAGGAGCACCGTGCGCACCGCGCGCACCGAGGAGCACCGCGCGCACCGAGGAGCACGCACCCCTAGTCCTGGTCTGCACGACCGGCACCGGGTCTGCGAGCACAAGATAGAACCGCGGCGCCCGGATCGCGTCCTCTGGAGCCCGAGCCACAAACCAGCCACACGACACGTGGTGGTTTAATCCTGGTTTAGTCCAGGTCTAGACCTGGTCCAGTCCTGGTTTAGTCCAGGTCCAGTCCAGGTTTAGACTTGGTTTAGACCTGGTCTAGACCTGGTTTAGTCCACGTGTAGTCCTGGTCTAGTCTCTTAGCCAATCAGGACCCAGAACACAATGTTACACTATTAAAAAAAACAAAAACCTTGGAACAATCAGGCCTTTTCCATTGAAATAGCTACTCAACTTTCACGAAAAATTCACGTTACGAAACCAGTTCTGGAACTAATCGTAAGGTGAGGTACCACTGTATACTTATCTCCATGGAGACAAGCAGATGATGCCACTAAATTATGCTGCAGGTCAGATCTATGGAGTGGCAATCCCGCTCACAGTAAGAATGCATGACACTAGAAAAGTTACATAGTACACCTTTAAGATATAATTTCACTTCCAAGAAATAAATAAATTGATAAAAAAATCAATTAATATTTTAGCTGGGCATTGTATGCAATTGCTTTGTCTGGAATGTTCCACAGTATGACATTAAACATTTATTAATTACAGGTGGTTTTAGCTCAAAACTACCTAGAAAAACAAACATTCTGACTGTGAGCCAGGGGGTCTCCCCACAGGTCTGACCTGTAACTTGGTCTGGTTTGGTCTCCATAAAGAAAGAAAGGTTTAATACCACACTGTGAAACATTCCAGACAAAGCAATAATAAATTTGGTTTTCTCCATTATTTAAAACACAACTTGACCTAATAGAAAGTAGAAAGCTCAAATTTTAAATAATACTCCCTCTTTAAACCTGGTATAATCTGATAATTTCCTTTTTAATGGTCAAATATGTGAGATTTGAGGCCAGGGGTTTTAATGACAGGACCTTTTCATGTGTAGCCGGGCGACTCAGCGGGTGTGTGCCACTTCAACAGGGGCCTGCTGAGAGCACAAGGAAAACCTGCAATTCATGCAATTTATCTGAGAAATATTATGCAAAAAGGAGAGGCTGGGTATGGCAGGAGGATAAAAGGAAATCTCGGTTTTTGCGTTTGCCCTATAATTTCATCTCCATTGGGGGCAGGCTAAACTCTTTTTTTTCCCTTTTCGTCCACTCAAAGCTATTTTAATTTTAATTCAAATCCTAAAAGCATCATACTTATCAAAACATTTCATGGTTTCAATATAAAAACAATAAGGGCCTAACAGTACATAAGCATTTGTAAACGGCAGGGCAGTTTCTAAAACTCCTCCCTTTGAAGCTGGACTTGGACTTGGAGCAGAAACGTCTTGATGGCAAAAACAGTGTCCAGACGACCACTGCTGAAACCTTTTCTATACTGAACCACACCTGGACAAATGACGGTCTTGAAATTTGATATGTTAATACTGTAAATTTGTCTATAGCCGGATTATCTGTTTATCAACAGTGGATCATGAACATGAAGTTGCAGAGCTAGTGCTGAGCTAAAACAGTTTATGGCCGTGTGATAAAATAAGTTATGATTAGGGCTGTCAGTTTAACACGTTAATTGGATTAATTAATTACACTGCAAATTAACGCGTTATAAAAATTAACCCAATTAATTATAAGCGGCAATTCAATGTACACGCATTTTAAATTTGGCGTGTGGGGAGCAAATCAATGCCAGGGCCTTTGAACGGGACGATCAACAGGAAGAAGAAGAAGAAGAAGTGACTTTATTGATCTCACACTAGAGAAATTCTTCTCTGCATTTTAACCCATCCTATATATACTCAACAAAAATATAAATGCAACACTTTTGTTTTTGCTCCCATTTTTCCTGAGATGGACCCAAAGATCCAAAATTCACTCCAGATACACAACACTACCATTTCTCTCAAACATTGTTCACAAATCTATCCAAATGTGTGACAGCGAGCACCTCTGCCCCGCCGAGACAATCCACCCCACCTCACAGGTGCGCCACATCAAGATGCCGATCCGACATCATGACCAGTGCACAGGTGCGCCCCAGACTGCCCACAATAAAAGGCCACCCCGAAATGTGCTTTATTTTTTTTTTTTTTTTTGCTTTATTGGGGGTCTGGGGACTCAGAACCAGTCAGTATCTGGTGTGACCACCATTTGCCTCATGCAGTGCAACACATCTTCTTCGCATAGAGTTGATCAGATTGTCAATTGTGGCCTGTGGAATGTTGGTCCACTCCTCTTCAATGGCTGTGCGAAGTTGCTGGATATTAGTGGGAGCTGGTACACGCTGTCGTATACGCCGGTCAAGCACATCCCAAACATGCTCAGTGGGTGACATGTCCGGTGAGTATGCTGGCCATGCAAGAACTGGGACATTTTCAGCTTCCAAGAATTGTGTACAGATCCTTGCAACATGGGGCCGTGCATTATCTTGCTGAAACATGAGGTGATGTTCATGGATGTATGGCACAACAATGGGCCTCTCATCACGGTATCTCTGTGCATTCAAAATGCCATCAATAAAATGCACCTGTGTTCTTCGTCCATAACAGCCTTTGAAGAGGAGTGGACCAACATTCCACAGGCCACAATTGACAATCTGATCAACTCTATGCAAAGAAGCTGTGTTGCACTGCATGAGGCAAATGGTGGTCACACCAGATACTGACTGGTTCTGAGTCCCCAGACCCCCAATAAAGCAAAAAAAAAATGCACATTTCGGGGTGGCCTTTTATTGTGGGCAGTCTAAGGCACACCTGTGCACTGGTCATGATGTCGGATCGGCATCTTGATGTGGCGCACCTGTGAGGTGGGGTGGATTGTCTCGGCGGGGCAGAGGTGCTCGCTGTCACACATTTGGACAGATTTGTGAACAATGTTTGAGAGAAATGGTAGTGTTGTGTATCTGGAGTGAATTTTGAATCTCTGGGTCCATCTCAGGAAAAATGGGAGCAAAAACAAAAGTGTTGCGTTTATATTTTTGTTGAGTGTATATATACACATATATTAGGAGCAGTGGGCAGCACACACATTAGGGCACCCGGGGACCATCTCCATGATCTTCTTGCTTCGGTTTGGTCAGGACCTAAGCTGGAGGTGCATGTTTTGGGTTGATGGGGGAAACCGGAGTGCCCGGAGAAAACCCATCCAGACACGGGGAGAAACATGCAAACTCCCCAGAAAGGCCCAGGCGACCCGGGGATCGAACCCAGACCATGCATGCAAACTCCACACAGAACACACACAGAAAGGCCTGGGTGACCCGGGGATCGAACCCGGAACCTTCTTGCTGTGAAGAGCGCTAACCACTCAGCTACCGTGCCGCCAAAGAACGCGGTGATTTGGAGCTTTTGTAATAAAGACTTTTCCGATCACTGAAGCAGCTCCAGCCTGACGGATCATTTGAACAATAAACACGTCCAGACAAGTTCCATTGTTACCGGTGAGCGTGAGCTCACTTTGCCAAACCACGCTTGCAGAATTTGGGAAACGAATGAGCAAAGCGAACAGAAAAACTGACAAACTCAATTACAAAGTGGGTTCATTCGCTCACTCGCTCTCTCTTAATCTCTTTCTCTCTCACACACACAGATTAAAATGTGATTAATTAGATTAATTAATTACAAATCCTGTAATTAATTAGATTATTTTTTTATCGCCTGACAGCACTAGTTATGATGCTACATAAACATTAGTGAGTGGGATACGTCTTAATGACCCGTATGCGTTAAATGCAGGTGAGCGCATAAATGACAAGAAGAAACGTCTCAAACTTTAGTAGCTGGACATCCACTCATACCTGATCAATACACCTATCCCCGCCCCCGGGAGAGCCTGAAATCTGTTGAAATCCTACGAGACACTGATATGACGTGCAATATAGCGTGAAGTGGCGTAGTCTGCTAATCCCTCTATATGTCAACCAATTAATAAACCAAATTTCTGCATTTCTTCTGTGATTAATTTATTGGTCATTTCTGAAATTTTACGTTAGGTGCCTTATATATATATAAAAAAACAAACAAACCACAAATTCAACAATTTATAAATGTTAAAATATATTTAATGTATTTTATGTACTTGTTCTGACTGATACGGGTGCTCATTCGGCCTGGAACAAAGTCACAGTGGATGTCAAACATGAATCACAAAATATTACTAATAAATCATAATAAGTCCATTCTTCAGGTTCACTTTTCACAGAAGCAACCGGTTTAAATAATGGAGAATTCTGGGTTTAGTTCTTTAAAATCAAAATAGTTTGGAAAAAAAGGTGATTTCATTGTAATTACTTCAGCAGTCTCAGTGTGTGCTATTGTTGTAACAAGCCCAGGTCAATACTTAAGAATAGACTCGATATTCCATGCCAATTTTGATACCCAAATGACCATTTTTCAAGGTCTTTTTTAGACAATATTGTATTTTAACACAAAATAACAGTATCCATTTATGATACAATGTGGTCTTGCACTAGTTAAACTCAAACTCAGGAAAGGTCAAATGTGCTCCAGTTTAAATGACTATCTAGTTTCAATACCAGTTTTAGTATTGAATAGTATCTGATTTTTGATACTTTTGACAACCCTGCTAAGATAGGGCCAAATCCATCCACAGGGAATAGATCAGAGATACACGTTTTCAGTTTCAAAAGCAAAACAATAGCCTACACTTCTGCATAAAACATACCAGAGAATACTTTTCTTTTTAATTACCTCCTCCTTCAGAGATAAGGCCCCCCACTGCTTGTGTTTACACTGCACCACTCACAATTATACACACTAGCCAATAAATAAAGCATGAATCCACGAACGTGCAACAGCTCTGTGGTTTTAATATCTGCATTTCAAACACTTTAATCACAGGCTGAAGAAACGATCTCCAGGTTCCTGACAGTTACAGCTAAAAGGACTCAAATTCTCCCGGTAAAACCTGCTGACACCTGCAGTAATGAAATATAAAGCAAAGCAGTTTGAAAGATGATCTTGAATTTTTTCCAAAGGATTTTTAAAAACGGTTCAAGTGAGCTCGAGCAGGGGAAAAGACCTCGTTGCCACAAAACGCTTAATTTAAGGCTTAATAGAAGAAACACACAGTTCTATAAAGAGGAAAAGACGTGTACTTTTCTTTAGATTCCAGTTTAAAGGTGCACTGTGTAACTTTCCTGGTAGAAGCTGTTCCACTGTATAGTCCAGACGTGCAATATTGTTTTTCAATACTCTCCTAGTTACTGTTTCTTATTATTATTACTTGTATAACTCCGCTGTATGGTCCTAACGTGCAATATCGTTTTTCCAACGTGCAATATCATTTTTCAATACTCTCCTTGTTACTGTTTTATTATTATTACTTTTTCGAGTACTGTATTATAGAGCTGGGCGATATGGCCTAAAAATAAAATCTCTGATTTAAAAAAAAAAAAAACAGATTTCCGATTTTAATCGATTTTTCTCTGCCCTACTCAAAAAGAAATAACAGATGACAGACAAATGGCTCAAAACAATGCAACGTTCTTTTATAAAACAAATACATGACACCTTGCATCAATTAAGCTGTTATTGTTTAAAATATATATATATATATATATATATATATATATATATATATATATATACATTACATACATATACATATACATTTATTTATTTATTTCATTTGTTAAAACAAAACAAAACAAACAGATGCAACACAATTGCATCTATACAATTATAACTTAAATATGAATGAAAAGGGAACAGAAAGAAGCATAAGCTTATGCTATCTGCCCCTTATCAACTCAAAATGATATTACAACAAAATATATATAACAATAACAACACAGTTATATAAATATCTTTCTTTTATAAAGAAGCATTTTATGAAGCTAAATTATTCCCTGATTGTGGGAAAGATGGACTGGAGTGGGTAGTGTTGTGTTTTAGTTTTTCCTCGAGTGATGCAGAAAAGCCACTGTCTGTGTTCATGTATGTCTGCTTGTGCAGTCTGTATACAGCTGTGGCAACAAAAGAAAAATATTGGTAGCACATACTTCGGGTCCAAAACTTTCACCATGTTAATGAATCCGGGCTTTATGGGCACCATGTCTTTTACAACGTACATCATGTTTTTGGTAAAACATACAACAGCGTGTGTGATTGTTCGGTGGTTATTTTCATTCCGTTCGGACCTGCACTTCTCCCATTCCGCTGTGTGCAACAGCTTTCGGCACTAAGATACATTTTTTTCGTGCAGCAACAGCTTTTGAACAGCCCTTACAGCGAGCAACCGTTTGTTCTAAGTCCGACACAAGAAAACCGAACCAGACGCAATATAACAGATGTTAACACCTTTGTTTGGTACAAGCTCCGGCTTTAGCTCAATCACTAGCCGCGCTAACTCGTACAATGTTTGGGTACGCCCCGCTAACTTACCCGTGTAAAACGTGGCCGCGCATTAGTTACGCTCGCGTGTAAAAAATAACTAAAAAAACTATTTTCATAAAAACACATCGTCCTGAACTGTAAAGTCGAATTAATCGATTTAATCGATTAATTGCGCAGGTCTACGGTATTACTTATTTTATTATTATTACTTATCTTTATGCCATTCTTGCCTGCATGTACGTTTCTTTCTTGTTCAAACTGTCCCTACCTGGAGCTACAGTGACAAGTAAATTTCTCCTGCGTGAGATCAATAAAGTCTTATCTTAAATTACCTCATTCATTCAACAGGGCTTTTCAGTTGCTAAAAAGAGATTGTGACATCATGTCGCGAAGCATTATGGGAGACCACCTTCGACAAATGCCAGACCCTCCAGGAATTCGCGATGTTGCGATTTGCAACTTCAACGCAACTTCAGCCAATCCCCGCGAATTCAGGGCGGTGTTGCAATTTTGACCAATCACCGCAACTTTTCCGCAATTTTTACTAATTTTGACCAATCATCGGCGACGTATTGAACGCCGGCCAACTTCCTTCTGTGTAGGAGACATAACTGAGATGAGGTGCACGGTGCGTTTGTGTGTGTGTGTGCGGCAGAGGCGGTGGGTCACGTGAGTGTGGGTGTGTGCACGTACGGAAATGTGTGTGTGTAAAAGCGCGCGCTCACCTGTCACACAGAGGAGAGTCGGGGTTGGGGTGTAGCCGTATTTTTTGTTGACCGCAAACCATTCATTCATCTTTCACGTTAATCTGTTCATCCTGCTGGTTTTCATGAGTTCCATTTCATCCTGCTGCGCTGTCATAACTGTGTGCACTCTTTTTGTAATAAATGCACAAAACATATCTGGATCTCAGCGTATCTGTCACCATAGCCTCCTCTTTGCGCGTCACAAATTTGCGAGCCATAGGACCCAACCTCATATTCTCGGCGGCTAAAAGGTTTGAGTTTGGAAGCCGCAACATTCTGCCTTACTTCCATGTGACGAAACAAAACTGCGGCCGTGTCCCAGTTCCCAGAGCGCACAGCTTGGAGCGCGGCCCGAAGGGGGCTCAGACTGCAGTCAAGTCGGTGCACACTTGCTCAGCCCCGACTGCAGTCCGCGGACCGCTTAACGACTGCGGTCTTCGGACCACATGTTAACTGCGCATGGGACAAAAAAGAAGTGGGACAGCAGTCATCGCGCCGGTGTTCTGGCGAAATGTGTGACGCACATGCCCTTCGGGCCACGTTCCGAGCCGCGCGCCCTGGTAATTGTGACACGGCTTCTAATGGCAAAGAAACATGTCTGCGGCGCCATTTGTCCACAAAAAAAAAACAGCAAAAGACCGGGCGAAACAGTTCCCCTCCTAGTAGTAATTTATTTTCGATGTTGGTAAGGTTGTTTTAGGACCATATCTGTGATCTCTGTGTCTTTGTGATAACAGTAGAAGTTCAATTTGTCAACTGGACCAAGTTTGTTTGGTTGAAAACGTTTCGCCGCTCATCCGAGAGGCTTCGTCAGCTCTAATAAGAATACTGGTAAGACACTTGCTTATATCTTGCTGTAGGGAGGAGCTACCTAGCTAACTACTTTTCTGTGTCTTTGTATTATTCTTTGTCAGTAATAACTCAGTATTCAAAATATTATTCAATTTTAATTACAAAAAGCGAAAATCGCAACTATTTATCGCAACTTTCACTTCCTCCCGCAACAAAATCGCAACAAAAACCTTAAAAGCACCGCAACTTTCATAGCAACTTTTTGGAAAAGCTCCCGCAAATTCAGGCATTTTAGCCCGCAACAATCACAAAAAATGCCCACAAAATCCTGGGGGGTCTGAAATGCTAAAACTTCCATCAAAACAAGATCCTCATTTTTAATTCTAACATTCTGTAATATTAACTTTTTTTTCATAAACTATTCCTGGTTTGAGAGTTGTATACAGTGAACCCTCGTTTATCGCGGGGGTTAGGTTCCAGAAATAGCCCGCAATCAGTGAAATCCGCGAAGTAGGACAATTTTATATTTTACAATTATTCTACATGTTTTAAGGCTGAAAACGCTTCACCAGACACATTATACACCTTTCTGAGACTGGTATTAACATTTTCTCACATTTTTCTCTTGTTTAAACACTCAAACTTTTGTAGATTTTCATTAAAATATATTAATAGTGGGGGGGGGGCACGTGACACGCGGACACGTGCGCGCGGACACGTGTGTTTGTTTTGGTACCACATATCCATGCCATGTGCGAAAGTCGAGTGGAAAGCGACCTGGATATCATTTTGGGCAAGACTCAAGCCAATGCTAACAGTGCCGAACCGCTAACAGACGCCTCTGAGCACCAGTCCTCACCACAAGACCAGGTAAGACCAGCCTGCGCTCACAAGAGTTGGTTGCATTTCACCCCGGGTCCAAAATCAGACCGCTATCAATGCGTCGCCAATACTCCACAGTTCTCTAGGACGGGGTCGGGTTCGTCCTCTCGGCGTGACGGGGAAGAGCCACTGTCTCCTCTGTGCGCGCGAGTGTCCTCCCCCCGCTGCGGCTCCCTCGAATGCAGCTCTCCCCGCTGCGGCTCCCCCGGCCCGTCCATGTTGATTCTTGGCTCTTCCATGGTCCGGCTCGCACTCTCTTCCATGGCTCGTGCAAGTAAACAAAGGCCACACCTCCTGTCACCCAGGCGCTCTCGTGAAGGACATCAGAGACTGATGGTGTCCCTACCATCCCTGGCCTAGACCTGGTTTAGTCCTGGTTTAGACCTGGTTTAGTTCTGGTTTAGACCTGCTTTAGACCTGGTTTAGTCCTCGCGAAACAGCGAGGCCGCGAACAGTGAACCCCGATACAGCGAGGGTTCACTGTACGTTTTTTTTTTTTTTTTTTTTAGTACTGCGAGCAGGGATGCCTCTCCGCAGATCTGATCTGTTAACTTGACCTCATGAAGTAAATCAATAACATTAGCAATCTAAGATGTGGCAGACCCTCCACCAGAAAAGTTACACAGTGCACCTACAGCTCTGGAAAAAAATAAGAGACCACTGAAAAATTATGTTTTTGTTTGGGCAAAAGGAAGATTTTTGTTTGAGTCTATAAACTACTGACAATATTTCCCCCAAATTCCAAATAAAATATTATGGTTTAGAGCATTTATTTGCAGAAAATGACAAATGGTCAAAATAACAAAGAAGACACATGTTTTCAGAGCTCAAACAATCCAAAGAAACAAGATCAAATTCATTTTAAAACAACATAATACTAATGTTTACACTTAAGAAGAGTTCAGAAATCAATATTTGGTGCAATAACCCTTTTTTTTAATCACAGCTTTCATGCGTCTTGGCATGCTCTCCACAAGTCTTTCACATTGTTCTTGGGCGACTTCCACTCCTGGAGCAAGAACTGAAGTAGCTCAGCTTTGTGTTTGTGTTGGAATTCAACAGACGCTGGAATGGAATGGCTGTAATTAGGGATGCAAATTATCGATTCATTCATTAATCTATAGTTGATTGACCTTATCGATCGACTTACGATTAATTGATAAGCAGCGTTTTTCACCTGAATTTTAGTCTTTCAATAGGGTCTTTAAGAATATAAGCTATAGTAACATAACACTGAGTCAAAAATCTATCATAGTATTATTATAGTGTATATTCCTCAATTAATTATTCCTTAGTAAAAAGCAGACAAATGTATTGATGCTGAATAACAAAATACATTCTTTATTGAAAATAAATTGAGGACGTTTTTTGTAAAAGCTCCGTGATATGAAATGATAAAAAAATTAATTGATCGGGGAAAACATTTCACTCACACAGACGCACAGTCGCACACACACGGGCACACGGGCCGGACAGCGGGCTGCTTCCACTGCGCTTTCATGTGGAGCCTGCTACACGGCCCGGAGCGGTGGAGCACGTGCAGCGCGCCGCGCACGTGTTCACGCAGACAGCGGGACGCGGAGCGAACCAAGCCGCAAAAATTGGGTTCGCAGGAAATCATTTTGCACTGCTTCTAGATCCGGCCGCAGATGTAACGCTATGGTCCTTTTCGCGAGTGGGTTTGCATCTCGTGTTCACATTCCAGAGTAGCGCCCTCTCCTCTAGCGATTAGTTACAATTAATGCATTTTAATCGACCAACGTCTTGATCGACAATTAATCGTAAGTCGATTCATTGTTGACATCCCTAGCTGTAATACATGTAGAGATGCTGATTTCACAAACAATGCAGTAGTCTCTTATTTTTTTCCAGAGCTGTATATGCAAATGAATGAGTTTTATCCCAAAATACTGGTCAATATAGAAGTTTATTCAAGTTTACAACTAATAATGTACACAACTTTATATTGAATAAAGTAAGTAAAGCCATCTCCTTCACAGTGATCCACCTGACACTCACTCAGACCATGGCAAAGGTAAACCAACAGGAAAAGTCAGACTGGAAGTAGTTGAGATCTGTCTGGTATTGAGCATAGAGTTGCAATAAATTAAATTAATCATAAAACATGTGCAGTTTTTTCTTATGCTTGTTATCAATTATAGAATTTACAGAGAGAATGGTATATTTCTTAATAATTTAGTGACAAGGTTGGAGTAGGGTTGTCAAAAGTATAAAGAAAACCCCAGATACTAATATATACTAAGGGTGCATCCCATTACTCTGTCTTACCCCTTCCCCTACCCCTTTATCTATGTCTTTGTCTTGCCCCTCAATACCGAGCTGAGAGGGCTCGGGTTACAAATGTTACAAATGGGACACCACTCGATTACCAATTGCGCCATCATCCCTTGCCTCTACCTGGCAACAACAATTGACGCAAACAAACGTAAACAAATGTCAAGGATTATCGGGTACCTCAGCTCGACAAAAAAAATAGTTTGTTTTTGCATGAAAGTTCGATGAAAACGATAACATCGGCTAAACAGACATCACTACAATTAAAACTGCAACAACAGTTCACTAAAAGTAACGTAGAACATAAGCGTCATAATTGTAAACCTGCTAAACTGTTAATCGATAATTACAACTGCTGAAAATACATTTATGAGACTCCTTGGCTGTTCGATGTGACGCTGCCATCCTGATCCCAAAACCTGCCTGAGCTTGTAGGCGTACTCCTTCGTTTCAAGTCTGGTCGAGAGCTTACTTCGTTTCAAGGGGTATGTAGCCCTTGGTCGTGGCCCGAGCCCTTGATCAAAATTAGAATCGGCGCGTTCATGCCCTCACATGAACGCGCAAAACCAAGGGGTAGGGGTAAGACAAAGGGGTAAGACAGAGAAACTGAACGCACCCTTAAAGGGATATGCCACCCCCAGATCAAATTTGGGCATCTCCCCACAGTCCAGAGACTAAAATAAGTGGTGGAAAGCGTTTTCCTGCTCACCCAGCCATTGTCCGAGTCTGTCGCCACTGACCGCCGCGGTATCTGCAGCTCCTCCGCCTTAGACTGGAGTCTAACGTCGCCAGAGAAAGATTTCGGCCAAAAGGAATTAATTTGCTCGATGCGTTTCCCAATTACTTTCTGTGTAGTGCGCATTCATATCGAGTGCAAATAAATGTGCAAATAAATGTGCAAATCAACACGGAGCCTTGGTCATTTTGGGTGGGAACTATTTTCCAGTGCGGAAGAATACAGCCGTATCACGCACCACGCTGCCAGGGGAATCCCAGTTACGCACCGGGAAGGGAGTTCCCCTGTTGCACAACGTGGTGCGTGATTCGGCTGTATTCTTCTGAATGCGCACTACACAGCAAGTAATTGGGAAACGCATCGAGCAAATTAATTCCTTTTGGCCGAAATCTTTCTCTGGGGACGTTAGACTCCAGTCTAAGGCGGAGGAGCTGCAGATACCGCGGCGGTCAGTGGCGACAGACTCGGACAATGGCTGGGTGACCAGGAAAACGCTTTCCACCACTTATTTTAGTCTCTGGACTGTGGGGAGATGCCCAAATTTGACCTGGGGGTGGCATATCCCTTTAAACTATCAAAATTAGATAAAATATAAATAATGAAAAAAGTCACATAACTGGATCAGATTTGACCTTTTCTGAACAGTTTCATCTTGAGTTTTATAAGAACTATTGCCTAAAAATATAGTGCATTGTGTATAAAGTCTATTCTTTAGCACTTAAATCGAATAAGGAGTAGTAATAGACCTTCAGCTTGTCACTAATGAAAAAAAAAGTTGAATTGTGTAGATTTTGTGTTTATCTATATCTACGGAGGAATACTGCCTAATGCCCCCCCCCCCCAAAAAAAAAACAAAAACAAAAACAAAAAAAACATTTGCACATTCATCTGAAAACAACTAAAACTGAATTTTTTAAGTTTTCAAGAAATGCCCAAGTGCACTGTATTTGGTCTTCAAGTAGTGGGCAGTTTTAGGACAGTTTAAACCAATTAAAATAATGGCTGCAGCCTTCTTGACATGAAGGGAGAGTTGAAGTTTGTACTCGTTATAAAAGCACCAGAAACCCAAAACTTATCTGTAGAAAAACTCTAGTCCAAGCCTTGGTTTTATCTTTTCCAACACTTGAGGCCCTCGGGGTGCCGGATCAGACCTCCTGCTGTTTGACTGGATTCAGAAATCTGTCCTCATGATTAAAAAGCATTTTCTTTCTGGCAACAAGGGTACGCCGAGCCTGCTATGTTGGTTTGAGAGAAGAAAATAATTCTGCTTTAACTTTGCATGAAAAATGACGCCGTTTGCTCATTTTTATAGTGAATAAATTTGACAAGCTCACAGCAGCAAATCAGTGTGTAAATTGGAGCCATTGTTTTCGGAAAAATTTTCAATCTGAATTTTAAATGGATCGCAGGACATTTTGAGGTTTTATGATTGTAATCATAAGCTAAACTGTTTCACTGATTGTGAAGTTGAAGCTGACTAAATTCACACAAAGTCACATTGTTTTTATAGAGTATTTCAGTTTATTTCCTATAGTAACAGTGAAAGTCTAAACCAGGGGTTGGCAACCCGCGGCTCTTTGATCCCTCTGATGCTGCTCAGTACAGTGGTCCCTTGTTTATCGCGGTGGTTACGTTTTAAAAATAACACGCGATAGGCGAAATCCATGAAGTAGTCAGCTTTATATTTTACAATTATTCTACATGTTTTTAAGGCTGTAAACGCCTCACCACACACATTATACACTTTTCTCACACTCCTCTTCGCCTGGAGCCGCTGCACTGTCGCGGGTTTTGTCGGAGAGAAACATACAGCACTTCAGAGTCACACTGCTCGCGATCAAACATTTATATAAATCTGGCAAACTGAACACATTCTGTACTGTACAGGAGACGCGGCGCGGAGGAAAATGACTGACAAACCGGCAAAGATATATATAGATACAGTATATATAGACCAGCAAAGATATATATAGATATATATATAGTCCCTTATCAGGATGCAGAAATGCGCATTGCTACACTATAAAAAAAAATTGGGGGAAAAAAATCTGCAAAACAACACGGCTGCTGTATTTAATTAAAATTAGGGCTGGGAATATTAACGCGTTAATCGCGATTAATCGCGATAGAGTTTTAATCGCGAACAATTTTTTTAATCGCGATCAGAGTTTGCCAGCATTTTCCGCAATTCTACCATCCATATGCAGCTCATTTGGTTGTATTAATTAAACTCATTGTCGGTTAAACGCGCTATTTTGAGTTTGCTAGTATTTTGTTCCTTCTACGCATCCGTAGGCAGCTCGAGCGGGCTTCAATCATTTATTTACAATTTCTCAAAGTAAGCACTATTACTGGTTCATTGTTACTTTTTCCTTTCTCTGCACTTTTTTGAAATAAAAAGAAATGGTGAGAAATACTTTGCATTGTGAGTTTAACTTTAGATTCGAACGGTCTTACTGCAAGATATCAATTTTAAACATGCAAAATAAATCACGATTAATCGCGATTAACTATGAAATTTCTGAGATTAGTTGCGATCAAGAAAATTAATCGTTTGACAGCCCTAATTAAAATGTATTTTATTTTAGTTTGTTCATTTTCAAAATGTAATTCTATGGCACAAAGGAAAAAAAAAACAAAAAACAAAAAACGTTATATGCAGTGTTATTTCATTTTAAATTTCAAAAGGGTTTTGTGGCTCCCAGTGTTTTCTTTACTGTGTGAAACGGATCCAAATGGCTCTTTGAGTGGTAAAAGTTGCCGACCCCTGGGCTAAACAATACCAGTCAAAAGTTTGGACACACCCTCTCATTTAAATTTCTTTTTCTTCTTTATGTTTACTACTTTTCTACATTGTATATATAGACAGAAGACAGCAATTACCCTGGTCTACAAAGCAAAATGCTTCCGGAACAAAAGTAGTGAAATTTTTCTTGGTTTAGGTCACTAATAAAGAAAAAGTAAGTCAGAAGTGCTGATTGGCTATAG
Source organism: Paratrypauchen microcephalus (assembly GCA_036785185.1). Taxonomy (NCBI): domain Eukaryota; kingdom Metazoa; phylum Chordata; class Actinopteri; order Gobiiformes; family Gobiidae; genus Paratrypauchen; species Paratrypauchen microcephalus. Next base: position 11,960,615 of record JAVJIX010000012.1, read on the forward strand.
TTTCCAAGATATAGTATTGGATCAAAATAGGAAATTTATGCAAAATAAGGCAAAAACAGTAGTTTATCAGAAGGTACAGTGTGTCTACAAGCAACCAGGTCTATCTGAAAGCCTGTCTGCACATTACAATACATTCATTTTAATATGTCTAGAGTTTTAACATCAAATATTTTTTGACTTCACATAAGAGAGATGACTCGAAAGTGTGCGCACCTGATGTCTTAAGATGTTTCTTGTTTATTTGTTGACAGATAAAGAAGTGCAAGTTGAATATTTTCAAAATATAAGCAAAAATGCTTTAGGCATTTTTGCTTATATTTTCTATTGTATAAACAGATGTGATTTTGATGTAAAACAATATCATTAAATATCTTGAATACATTAGTTAACCAGCACAGTTATCAATTGATTTTCAGTTCATCTTATCAATATGAATGAGATTTAGCCACTTTTACCTCGGAAGCAGATCAAGTCCAAAAATTTGTAGACCAGTGTTACAGCTCTGGAAAAAAATAAGAGACCACTGCATTTTTTTCTGAAATCAGCATCTCTACATGTATTACAGCCATTCCATTCCAGCGTCTGTTGAATTCCAACACAAACAAAGCTGAGCTACTTCAGTTCTTGCACCAGAAGTGGAACAAAGTCACCCAAGAACAATGTGAAAGACTTGTGGAGAACATGCCGAGACGGGTTATTGCACCAAATATTGATTTCTGAACTCTTCTTAAGTGTAAACATTAGTATTATGTTGTTTTAAAATGAATTTGATCTTGTTTCTTTGCATTGTTTGGGGTCTGAAAACATGTATCTTTTTTGTTATTTTGACCATTTGTCATTTTCTGCAAATAAACGATAATATTTTATTTGGAATTTGGGAGAAATGTTGTCAGTAGTTTATAGACTAAAACAAAAATGTTCCTTTTGCCCAATATACCTACAGTACAAGTAGCAAAATCAGAAAAACTGATAATTTTGCAGTGGTCTTTTATTTCCTTTGCCTTGTCAACAGCCCTGCAAACCCCTGGCCCCCTCTCAATGAGCTTCATAACAAAGTCTCCTGAGATGGTACAGCTCCAGTCAAATGAAGCTCACAAAGGCTAGCGGTTATAGGGGTGAATTTGGAGCAAAGTTCCATATTAGGAATAGGAATTGATTTATTGACAAAATAGCGAAATAAAAACACCAGGATCAAGTAGAGAGGGTTAATACAGCAGCAGTTACGGAGAGAGGGGCGATGTTTTCTCAATACAAAGTGAACTGGAGCCAGAAATTGGAGTCGATGGAGCAAGAAACGCCCCTGTGCTCACTTCCTATTTATAACGCGACGACCAGCAGGTTAGCTATGTTCATTTATACAGTCTGTGGTGTTCATTCATAGGTTTAAGAATCTACAATGCAAATAATCATGGAAATAAAGAAAATACAAATTGAAAAGTGCGTCCAAACTTTCCTGGTAGTGTCATTTTCAATCGGATCAAAAAAGGAACTCAGAACTAAACCCGGACTATAGGAGAAATATGTTCCAATCAGGACTAGAGAATCCACTCAGACACATTAACATAAAGCGTAATTTCAGTCTGCTGGTTTTGTTTGCTAGCTTTGTCAGACTGAATCAGAGGTCTCTGGAGTTTCAAATATTGTGTGTGCTGTTCTGTTCCTATTTCAAACAGTCTTCCCAGTCAAAGACCAATATGGACCATTACTCACACAGTGGAGACAACGGTGACTCATGAATATAAATCACAAAGGATTTGGAGAAACATGAACTTGAAAAGAGAGAAGCACCAAAGAGGCACTGCGTGAGATGAGGCCAAATGTACGACACACACACACACACAAAGGCTACAAGATCTTCACTTTGAAATTCACAGTTTGATCCAGACCTCTGCATGATTTCTTTTTATATTTTGAGAAAGAACCCACCACTTATCTTCTCGTTCCCTCACTTTATTACTTCTATCATCGTTAAAGGTCCTATATTACACAAAATTTACTCTTGTGAGCTTTAAGCCATGTTATAATGTTGTTATAACACAAAACACAAGTCCAGGTCTGTGTGGACACAGACCTGGACTTGTGTTTTGTTTCATTTAAAAATGTCTGAATAATGCTTTATTATTAATCTGTCTACATCTCCAAAGCTCAAAATGCTCTGGTCCTCCTTGTGAATTCATGAAGTAGTAGTTTTCAAATTAACAGCTACCTTTCATCCAAATGATTCAGGTGAAGGGGCGGCAGTAGCTCAGTTGGATCAGCGTTTGTCCGCTGATCCAGGGGTTGGCGGATCGAATGCCGGCAATGTATCGTTGGTTGAGCGGCCGGATCCCAGCTCCCAAACTCACACAGATGAGTGCTGCTGTTGTGTCCTTGGGCAAGACACTAAACCCCACCTCGCCCCCAGTGTCTGTGCACACTGGAAGAGCCCCCATGACACAAGCACATCAAGGCCGGTGCATCAAGCGACGTGGGCCCACTGCCCACCGTTGCCTCTGCGACCCGAAATACGGAGAAAGCGGAAGAAAATAAATGGATGGATTCAGGGGAAGGTGTACAGAGTTTAAAAACACAGTGGATCTGTTTTACCACATGACGTCACAAGGTGGTTTGTGGTGGAGTGTTTTTTGTTGAGAGAAGAAGTAAAGAAATATGCAGAGTTTGTGAGTTGAATGAAACAAAAACACAACACCAGGTATGTTTTGGATGAGAAAACAGAAAATAACGTAATATGTGATACCTTTATCTTGCATCTGTTTTTAAAGATCCCATGACATGGTACTTCTTGATGCTTTTATATGGTGCCTTAATGGTTCCCTAATACTGTAAATGAATCCTTCTTCCAAATCAACACTCAGTGCATGAGAAAGACCCCTGTACACAGACATGGTCAAAAAATATCTCTCTGAACACCTCATTCTGGGCATTTTTGCTTGAATGCAAATGAGAAGGACAGAGATAGGTCAGAGCAGCGGGTGGGGGGTGGGGGGCAAATGCGCCGCTGGTTCCTTGTTTTAGCGGTGCGCTGGCCCCACTTCTGTGTTTTAAGAGCGGAGGAAGAAAGGAGAGCCGTTTCAATTAAAAAAAACACATTTTCACAGAAAATAAAATTAAACCACTGCTGTTTCAGAGGTCCAGAGGCTCAGATAAAGGACTTCTGAGCCTGGAAACACTCTAATGTGCCTCCAGGCAAATAAAAAAACGCATTTCACATTGCGTAGCTCATTCGCAGTCCAAACTCTCTGGGCGTGATTTCCAGAGACGGTGGGTAGACATCCAGACGGGGAATGGAGCTGCATTTTCCGTGTGACGTCAGAAAGTTTCCTTGTTCAGAATCGCCCGTTTGAGCTGTGTTTTTTTCAAACGCAGAAAAGGACCGCAAATGCTCAGTTTACACATTTCGCAACTTTTAGCCATGGGGGGAGCCCTAAACAGGGTAGGGGAGCTCACATTAACGTTCAAAAACCTCAGAAAGTGAAAATTTCATGCCATGGGACCTTTAAGACATGTCATGTAATTCTGCATATAGTATGAAATAGATTTTTTTTCTTGCCTTTTAATAATAATAATAATAAATATAGCCGCAAGCGGCGATGATCGGCCCTCGCTTGCACTCGCAGGGGGGGTGGCGCTAACGCGCCATTTTCCTATTCCCATGAGCCATATATGTACTAAATTAGGTGTGGCTACACCAAAGCTTTTGCCGGGCGTCCTAATGGCAGGGACAGCTGTTTGACCTGTTACCATGGCAACATGACGGGAGATGCCGCGGGGTCATCATTGAGATTTTTGATCGAGACCATGTCACGAATGTGTGGTCCATATTTGGTGTGTTTCTGGCAAAGTAAATTTTTCCTGTTCCATGCAATCTCCCTAGGGGGCGCTATTACGGCCAATTGAGATTTTTTTATATCAATCTGTTCAGGGCCGGGGTGTCCACCTACGATTAAAGTTTGAGTAAAATCGGCCAAAGTATGTGCGAATTATCACTCGTCGAAGTTTGACAGGAAATGGCACCTTCGCCACCAGGTCACATGGTCTATCCAAAATGGGTGGTTGGTTGCCTAGCAATGGTATAATATACTTTTTGTTTATCTTCCCATGATGCATCTGTGTACCAAATTTTGTTTGACTATGCCAAAGTTTTTCCAGAGAATCCTAATGACAAGGACAGATGTTTGGCCTGTTGCCATGGCAACATGATGGGAGATGCTACGGGGTCATCATTGAGATTTTCCTGTATTTCCTGGAAAATGTGTCTTTTTGAAGATTTGCCCACATTTGAGATTGTGGCTGTTTTAAAAGTTTCATAAATTAAAATATGGCAGAATTAGATGACTACATAAAATTAGATTATGACATTTGTCCCACATAATTAATCCAAGATGATGGACTTCCATTTTGGCAGGGGGTGTGGTCACAATATATATATTTTTTGTTCTTCTTACCATGATATATGTGTGTACAAAATTTTGTTTGGCCACACCAGTGTTTTCGTCAGGCATCCTATTGGCGAGCCTGTTGCCATGGCTACACGATGGGACATGGCATGTGGGCATCATTGACTATTTTGAGACCATGTCACGAATGTGTGTACCAAATTTTGCATGTTACATTTTATAATATTTTGTTATTTCATACAGTCTCCTTAGGGGCGCTATTGCGCCTATTTAAAGTTAATGTCCAGGGTTCCTTCAATCTGGTTTTGGCTTCTTAGACCTGGTTAGTTCTAGGTTAGACCTGGTCCTGACTATAGTTTTGTTCAGGGCCAATCATAAAGCACTAATAGACAGCCAATCAGCATGGTCCACACACTGTCTTGCGGTGGAATTTTGTGTGTTCTGTTGCCGTGCAGAGAAGAGAGTTTGTCCGGATCTGGTTTATTTATTACTTGTTTAGACCTGAAAATCCTAGTCCTGGTTTAGACCTGCTTTAGTCCTCCTTAGGCCTGGTTTAGTCTTTTTTTTATCTGATTTTGGCTGTATTATTTATTTATTTATTTATTTATTTATTTATTACTTTTTTTTATCTTTATCTATCTATCTATCTATCTATCTATTTATCATGCTGAAAATTGCCTTCGTTGTCAAAATACGTGTCTGTCGTAAATAAAATAAATAATCCAAAAAAAAGCCCGAATTGGGCAGGAAAACCCTCCTTCCTGATACATCATTATACGTCATTGTGCGCATGTGCAGAACACACAGAGCACACAGGGCACTCACGAGAGGAGAGGAGAGGAGAGGGGAGGGGAGGGGGAAGAAAGGGGAGGGGGGACTGCACACGCGGGGAAGGAGAGGAGGAGAGGAGAGGAGAGGAGAGGGGAGGGGGAAGAAAGGAGAGGGGGGAAGGCACATGCGGGGAAGGAGAGGAGGAGAGGGAGAGGAGGGGAGGGAGGGAGCTGCACGTGGGGGAGGGGTAGAGCCACACCCGAGCCACACCCAAGACACACACACTCAATCCATCTACACTTCTGATTGGCTGTTTGTGGCCTGGTAACAGCCAGACAGCCAATCAGCTGCACTGGTGGTGGTGTGACAGAAGAGTATAAGTAGGACCTAACAGGGTGTGGCCGACTGAACGTCTATGGTATCTGCTATAGCACGTTCTCCTCTGCGACTTGAGTGAATCCTTTTTTGGACAATTCAAGAAGCTTTCACAACTCTATCTCGGATTTTACATCTCCATCTTGTGTGAAGATCGTGTCTTGGACCTAGAAAAGAAGAATCTTCTCATCTTGTGGATTACAGCTCTCCCGGACTTCTCTTCAACACATCTAAAGGTAGGAAAAAATTATTTTCTCTCTGTCTACTTTAGCCGTGTTGCAAACTGATGAATATTACGATTGTTCATAATGTAAGTTGAAAGAATTGTATTTTAACTGCATATATTTAGATTTGTTTTGTTTTAGATGTGATATTGGTCTAGTTTAGTCCTGTTTTAAACTTGGTGTAGAGTAGACCCACTTTACCCCTGCTTTTAGCTTAAACCTGGTTAAAGATCCCATGACATGGTACTTCTTGATGCTTTTATATGGCGCATTAGTGGTTCCCTAATACAGTGGTACCTCACCTTACGAAATTAATTTGTTCCAGAAGTGGTTTCGTAACGTGAAAAATTCGTAAGTTGAGTAGCTATTTCAATGGAAAAAGCCTGATTCGTTCCAAGGCCCCGATCCAAGTTTTTTTCTTTTTTTATAGTGTAACTTTTTTATAGTGTAACAATGTGTTCTGCGTCCTGATTGGTTTCTCAGACTCGATTTAAACTTTTCTCACGTTTTTCTCTCGTTTAAACACTCAAACTTTCATAGATTTTCAACAAAACGTATCAATATTGAAGTGTGGGGGGAAGCGGGAGGGGGGAGAAAACTGCGCGGACACGTGTGATAGCGCACATGACCCGGCGCAGAGCTGACAGCAGGACTAGACCAAGATCTAAACCTGGACTGGACCAGGACTAAACCAGGACTAAACCTGGACTAAACCAGGACTAAACCAGGACTAAACCAGGACTAGACCAGGACTAGACCAGGTGGATTAAAGCGCCGCGTGCGGGTCTATTTCCTGGTTTCTCACGAGTCACAGCTGAGGCGGGGACCGCAGGCAGTCTGAGCGCATGTGAGCGCGGCTCCTCCTGGTTTAGTCCAGGTTTAGTCCTGGTTTAGTCCTGGTTTAGTCCTGGTTTAGTCCAGGTTTAGTCCTGGTCCAGTCCAGGTTTAGATCTTGGTCTAGTCCTGCTGTCAGCTCTGCGCCGGGTCATGCTGCGCACACGTGTCCGCGCAGTTTTCTCCCCCCTCCCGCTCCCCCCCCCACTTCAATATTGATACGTTTTGTTGAAAATCTATGAAAGTTTGAGTGTTTAAACAGAGACAAATGTGAGAAAAGTTTAAATCCAGTCTGAGAAAAGCGTATAATGTGTGTGGCTGAGCGCGCATTATTTGAATGTTTCGTAACTTGAAATTTCATTCGCATCTAGAGACAAAAATTTACCGTGAAGGCGTTTCGTAACTTGAAATTTTCGTTTGTTGGGTCATTCGTAAGGTGAGGTACCACTGTACTGCAAATGAATCCTTCTCTTTATTTTTTATTTTATTTTTCTACTTTATTCTGGGCGTGGTGCTTGATTGCAAATGAGGACAAAAACAGAGGACAAAGTCCCTGTGCCTTCTGTGAGTGTAAGAGTGGAGAAGGAGAGAAGCGATCGTAATAAACTTTTCACAAGACCAGCTCTGTATTGTCCCATGAAAAAAACACTCGTATGCGTCTGACATTTCCAAAGAAAATAAAATTAAACTACTGCTGTTTCAGAGGCTCGAATGAAGGAGCCAAAACATACTCTTTTCTTCATCATCAAGTCTAGGGACAGAGCGGGGGTTAGGGGAGCTCACATTAACATTCAAAAACCCCAGAAAGTGAAAATTTCATGCCATGGGACCTTTAACAAATGCTTTAAAACAGCTGTACACAAGCTTTAAAACATATCTGATTACTACATTACCGTATTACAATTTAAATGGTTCATTTTAACTTTCTTCAGATGCCTCGTGGAAAGTCATTCCGCCGTTCCCAGGCAGCTCGGCGAAGAATGGCAGAACGGCAGCAGCCGCCTGCTGTTTTTGAGCCTGACAAGAAGGTAAGTCCTTTTAACTCTAACAATATTACTACTAATAATAATTTTCTAGGGTTTGGCACTGGCTACCGCTTCCCAGTGCGTAACTGGCCAAAGTCTCTGGTCACTGGAAAGAGCCACAAGCTGGTGATACCTCCGGAGGACCCTGACAAGAAGGTAAGACCTTTTAACTGTAAATGCAGTTTACAAAATCTTAACTTTCTTAAATCTTAATTTTTTCAGTTTGTTCTGGTTGTCGGGGCCTCTCATCTGCGACACTTCATCGATGGCTTTGCCCAGATACCACAGGGGAAGATCATCTTTGGTTTCAGCTCCACCCCGGGAGCTGCAGCCGCGGAGCTTGAGAGGGAGATCAGGCACATACAGGTGGATCGTTCTCCCTCTCTTGTTCTGCTCACCGCTCCCTCCAACAACCTGACGGCCAGCAGGACAATCGATGAGGCTGCAGCCGACTTCGGTCGCTACCTTGCCACCGCTTGTAGCCGCTGGCCAAAGGTACCATATTTCCAAAATTGTTTACTCCATGCGTGAAAAGTCCCTCAGTCGTCCAGGTAGAATCCATGATAACAGGAGAAGTTCAATTTGTCAACTGGACAAAGTTTGTTTGGTTGAAAACGTTTCGCCGCTCATCCGAGAGGCTTCGTCAGCTCTAATAAGAATACTGGTAAGACACTTGCTTATATCCTCCTCCCTACAGCAAGATATAAGCAAGTGTCTTACCAGTATTCTTATTAGAGCTGACGAAGCCTCTCGGATGAGCGGCGAAACATTTTCAACCAAACAAACTTTGTCCAGTTGACAAATTGAACTTCTCCTGTTATCATGTTTACTCCATGCACAATCTTTTAAAAAAGTACTGTGTTGACAAGAGGGTGTTGGGGTAAATACTATTGAGTCAATTAAGTTGTGTAGATTAACAATTCTTAGACTAGTAATTAATTAAGATAAGGTGTACACGTTCTCCCGTTTCTTCTCATTAGATAGCCTACTAGTTTAGAACTGGTTTAATCAAGCTGTAATTCTGGCTTTAAAGGAAAAGTAACGTTATTTTACAATCTGAGCCTTCTTTCGGTAATAAAACAAGTCGTTTGACTCACCCATAGCACGTTGGTGTCATTTGGAGCTGTTTGGTAAAAGTTATGTTGTAGCGTATCCGTTAGCGTGAGTACTCGGGGCATTACTTTGCGGTCTCCAAATAACACAAACTTTAGCACTTTTCAAATCATAGAAGCCCGATGTCTTTAGTCTACGATTTCGTGTGGTCAAAAGTGGCCTGTAATCCGAGATTTAGCCATAGTTTCGAGTTGATGAGGATTGATTGATTGAGGTTGATGCTCTCAGCTCCCGGGACCCAAACATGAAACGCAAAGCTGTAAACTATGGATAAATCTCGGATTACAGGCCACTTTTGCTTCAAAAGAAATCGTAGATTAAGACATCGGGCTTCTATGATTTGAAAAGTGCTAAAGTTTGTGTTATTTGGAGACCGCAAAGTAATGCCCCGAGTACTCACGCTAACGGATACGCTACAACATAACTTTTACCAAACAGCTCCAAATGACACCAACGTGCTATGGGTGAGTCAAACGACTTGTTTTATTACCGAAAGAAGGCTCAGATTGTAAAATAACGTTACTTTTCCTTTAAACCTTGTTAGATCCTATTATAGTGCTGGTTTAGACTGGTCAAGTCCTTGCTTGAAACAGATTTGATTGCTTTCTACTCTCTCATTTTAACAAAATATTTAAACTAAAATATTGTTTTGAGGTCTGTGTCCTGGATTTTCCACCTCGCCTAAATGTTGAGGTGGATTTGCAAAATCATCTGCGCCAGGAGTACCATCGTGTGGCGGCACGCATGAGTACGTGTGTCTCTATGTGTCTTTATGAAATCTCTCGTGTGTATGTGTATAACATTGTATGTATAACATTCTTTCTTTCTTTTTTTTTCTTTTACTGAAGGTATCAAGTACTACTCTATTGTGGATTACTTTCCAATGAACCGCCTCAACCTGTGGTGTAGGGATGGGGTAAGTAATATTCTGAAATGCAAGTATCTAATATGCAGTGGAAATGATAATTGTTTTCTTTTGTATCATTTGCAGGTCCATCTCAGTGATACTGATGGTGGCATGGACATGCTTGGCCAGTTGCTTTGGACTGTCTCACACCTACAGTTGGAGATGGACACCCCCAGACCATCGCCACAAGCTCCAGTGCCCTCCCCACCAACCAGGCAGGTCAAACCAGTGCTGGTTGTGACAGGGCCTGCCCCTCGGCCACGGCCACCACCTCCTGATGCCAATCAGATGGTGGTGGTCACACGGAAAAAGAAGGTGAGGCTAGTGTCTTGTCATAACCTCATGAATGTACCTCATGAATTGTTTTTAAGATTGTTTTATTACTGCCCTTGCAGAAGAACCGACGTGAAAGCCCTGTGCACTCCCCAGGGGATTCTAAGAGGCTGGTTCACCAAGAGCAGGTTTGTTTGAGTGTGTGGCATTTTGGCAACACTTCCTAGAGTCTTGTGATGTATTTAGATCAAACCTAATTTTAACAGGTGGAGTCAGTCTTTTCGATCCCGCTTTCACCGGTGTATTTCAGCACCGCCATTTTGAAAGAGATGGAGAAGTTCATTCCATCTGACCTTGATGCTGAGTGCACTGCCTGCTTTTCTGTTGAAAAGAAGGTAAGGTTATTGAGTAGAAATGTTTTATGTTAAATAAAGTAAAATGTTTTTTGATCTGTATTTTATACTCAGTAATTGTTATTAAGACTGTTGTCATTTACATTTTATTACTGCTCTTACTTAAGGACCAGCCTGGAAGTTCTGCGCACTCCCCAGGGCTTCCCAAGAGGCGGCTGGTTCAGCAGAAGGTTTGTTTTCAGTGTCTGGCATTTTAAAAACACTACCTAATCTCATAATTTTGATACATTTTATATATAGAAATTTTGATGTATGGGAAATACTGTTTTATGCATTTATAGATATATTATTTTTTTCAGGCAACTCATGTCAGATGTTCTGAAGCTGCTGCCTCCAAGAGAAGCCAGCCCAAGCAGCAGGTATGTAAAATTCTGAAAAAAGAAGTGAAACAATTTCTGAATATTATTTCATCTTTGAATGGAATGTAACAAGACGAGAACTGTAAATAAATACATTTATAGGTGCTAAGGTTAAGACTGTGAAGCCTGCATCAGCTTCAGCCCCAAAGCTGTGATGTGCCTGGCCAGATATTTGCCTTTTATGTAATACTGCACAGGCAGTTGTTAAATAATAATATTTAATAAGAATTTGCTGTGTGGTCATAATTTTAATTTCTGGACATGGACAGCAGATGTGATACACTTTTGTCAACTTTGTTTACCCACAAACTATTATGATACATAATAATAAGTAATAAATAAAATAAATAAAGTAACAGATAGAAAACATGAAAACCTTTTGACTGTATTATCAAAGAGCCTCAAACCAAAATTACATGAATGACAACATGAATTTTCTTGTTTTTGTTCTTCAGAAGGAGGTTGAAGTGGTGGGGACTCCTGAAACATCACCTACCACTGCTGCACACATGTTGCGTGAGGATCAGGTTGGTATTGTTAAAGGTCCCATGGCATGAAATTTTCACTTTCTGAGGTTTTTGAATGTTAATGTGAGCTCCCTTACCCTGTTTAGCCCCTCCTTCCGGCTAAAAGTTGTAAAATGTGTAAACTGAGCAATTGCGATCCTTTTCTGCATTTGAAAAAAAGACAGCCCTTACGGGCGATTTTGGACAAGGGAATTTTCTGACATCACACTCGGGGAAAGGTTTCCACCTCCCGTCTGGATGTCACCCCCTGTGAGTGTTTTTTTCATGGGACAATACAGAGCTGGACTTGCAAATGGCTTCTCCATGTGAATTGGGACAGGGCTCATGTCTCCTTTCTTCCGTCCGCGTCTCCCGTTCCTCTGCTTACACACATGGAGCCAAACCAGGAAACTGTGTCTCTGTCTCTGTCCTCCTCATTTGCATTCAAGCAACATGCCCAGAATAAAGCGTTTAGAACCATATTTCTGAATAGGGCCTGAGAATTAAAATTTCTAATTAAAGAGATGAAATAATCACGTTCTACTTTTCAAGAATTATCAACACGTATGAGTGAGGGGGTACTCGAGGTATGACAAAAAGGCTCAGGGGGTACACAAGACAAAAAAGGTGGGGAAACACTGATATACAGTATTAGGGAACCACTAAGGCGCCATATAAAAGCATCAAGAAGTACCATGTCATGGGATCTTTAAGTTTGAAATGTAGTATTACCACAGTAATCATTTTTTTTCATGCATTTGACAAATTTACTGATGTAGGTGGAGCCAGGAGTTGTGGGGGTGACGCCTGGAGCATCACCCACCAGTGCTGATGTGGACGCGCTCCCTGATGTGTTGGCGAAGAACCTGGTTTGTATTTACAATGATTAGGTGCAGCTATGTATGAAACATGTATGAAAGATAATCAGTGACAATAGTTTCACAGCAAATTATCTGACATGGAAAAAATAAGTTGTATTCAATTTATCATATTTACCCACCACCACAGGTTCTCATCAATAGTAATTTTAGATATAAGATATTCAGGTCATTTTTTTTTTTCATAGACTGAGAAGAGTCATCACATTCCATCCAAGATGACCAAGAAGACGAAGAGGACCAAGAACAGCGGTCCATGCATCTGCTGCTCTCCGGGTAAAGACAAGCCAATTTGTGATGTTTCTTTTGGTGCTGGCTTGACTGAGAGGAAAGCTGATCTCAGATCAGAAGCAGATCTCCAGTCTGGTAAGTCTGTGCCTCAGAACATCAGTGGATCATTTCACCAGGGGAATGATCGCTTCATGTATCCTGGTTTTCAGTGTGCACCAATAGCATTAGTGAGTCTTGCAAAGCATGTAGCATGTCCTGTGTCTTCATGGCAGAAGCAGGACCTGGATAGAGTTCTTGTTTTGGGTGATGCATTGTATGTATACTGCAGAGAGAACAGAAAGATTACCCCGGGGTCTTATATGATGCTTGTCTCAAATCTGCCAAAGGAATGGGACATTGAAGGTCAGACATTTCACTTTCAGTACGGTGACTGTGTTTCTGGTGTTGTTGGTCTAGATAGTGGGGAGCTTATTGATCAAGAGGTTCTTGTTAGTTTGGGAAATGGTTTAGAGAGAATGTTGTCACAGTATGACACTTGTCTATTCACTTTATGCAAGACCACGTGTTCCATCATTCATGATAATGGTTTGTATGCTGTCGTTGATTCTCATTCTCGTAGCAAAATTGGCATTGTAGACGCAGATGGCAGTAGTGTTGTGTGTTATTTCAGGTCTGTTTCTGAATTGCATTCTCACTTTTGTCATTTGGCTCATGTATTTGACAGTAAAGATAATTCATTTGAAATCAGTGGAGTTGTTGTCACTAAGGCAGATACAAATGTGATCATTAGAAAGCGGGCAAGGTCAACAGATTGCAGTGAGCCTAGGGTTAAAGCAGGATCTCCAAAGAGTAAATGCATCCGCAGATCCAAAAAACACAGAACTGATAAATCCAACAGTGAGGAGGTCATTGAAGGTGTTCAGTTTATTGGCCATGAACAAACTCCATTGTATTTCAATCCAATTGAGAAGGACATTTGCCAGGCTCTCTGCCAAAAAATCAATGTGGCTTTTGAACAATTAAATACCTCCCAATTGACAACAAACAGCTTTTTAGGTCTCCCATGCAAAAATGAATCCATTGTTGCTGATGGCAATTGTTATTTTCGGGCAATTTCACTTGCAGTGACTGGAACACAAAAGAATCACCGTAAAATTCGGCTTTCAGTAGTAAAAGAACTTGAACAGAACGCTGTCAAGTACAAGAGTCTCTTGCGTCCTGGGTTTGTCTCTGTTGCTGAGTATATTGAAAAAAACAGAATGAAATATGTCAATAGCTGGGCTTCAGAGGTTGAAATTCAGGTAACAGCTGACTATTTGGGGTTAAGTATATTTACGTTTTTAAATGGAAATTGGCTGCAGTACAAGTGTAATGGCAAATTGTTGTCAGGCCAAGGTATATACTTGGAAAACCGCAATAACAATCATTATGAAGTCATAAAGTGTGTTAAAGATTCAGAGGGGAAAAGTTGTTGCGGCCTTTGTCAAACTGATATTAATCAAATTGGATACAGTTTTAGATTTCGGGAAACCTCTCTAGTAAATACTGAACATGCTAAACTGCTAAAACGCAGAGAGAAAGAGAGAGAAAAATTCAGAAAACGGTATGCACAGAAAGCTGTGTATAGACAGTATGTAAGATGTATAAATAGACAGAAATACTGGCAACAATTGAATGTTAGAAACAAGTTAAAAAACAGAATTAAAGAAATGTATAAAGCAAACAAACTGCACAGAGACAAACTCAAGGCCATGAGCATTCTAAAGTATAGTACCAATAAGTCCCTCCAAGCAAGCGTTAAAGCTTACAGTAAACAAAAATACAGTACTGATAAATCCCACCAAGAAAGCGTTAAAGCTTATAGTAAAGAAAAATACAGTACTGATAAATCCCACCAAGAAAGCGTTAAAGCTTATAGTAAAGAAAAATACAGTACTGATAAATTGCACAGGGATAAAAAAAAGGCCATAAGTAAGAAAAATTACCGGAAAAGTAATTTACATCGTGAGAGATTAAAAGCTGCAAGTAAAGAAAAATACAAAGACCCAGTATACAGAAAGGAAAAAATCATAAGTAGTAAAACCCGATATCATAATAGCGAAAACAAAAAGCGTATTCAAGAAACAATAAAAATGACCAAGAAACTCCACAAACTCAAATTAAAGGACTTAGAATATGTCATGGAGAGTTTCTTGACTAAAGTTGAGAAGGGCCCAGAATTCATCTGTTCTGTGTGCCATAGAATGTTTTTTGAAAATTCGGTTATACATTGTAACATGGATAACTATACAAAGAAAGAAAACTCATTAATTGCAGCTAATAAGTGTATAAAGGACACATATTTGCATAAATGTAGCAGTCACTGTGTCAGTCCATGCCCGATAAAAACAACTGCCAAAGGTAAACTCTGGATCTGTTATACCTGTCACCGAAAGATAAAAAGAGGTGACACTCCAGCTGAAAGTGCAGTTAATAACTTAGAACTAGACCCCATCCCAGAAGAACTGTCATGTTTAAACAGTGTAGAAGAACTTCTGGTATCCCCCAATGTTGCAATGATGAAGATAATAGCTTTACCCAGAGGAGGACAGAGAGCTTGTCATGGGCCAATAGTCTGCTGCCCTTCAAACCTAACTCAGACTGTAAACATTTTGCCGCGCTCTGACTTGGGTGGTGTATTGTTACCAGTAAAGCTAAAACGTAAACTGACATATAAAGGCCATTATGAATTTCAATTTGTTGATACAATCCGTATAAAACATGCCATTAAGTGTTTAAAAAGGATAAATAAGTTTTTTAAGGACATACAATTTGATGAATCATGGATAAATGAATTTTCAAAAGAAGAGATGGATGAAGTCTTTCAAGATGATATGAGCGAATTTTGTGAAGACGTAGACCCATTCCTTGATGACAAAATGCCAACTTCAGAGCAGGAAAATGAACAAACTGAAGACGAAGTTCTAAATGATGAACTCTTGCATGACCAACAGCGATACTGTGTATTTCAGGACACTTGTTCTTTGCCCCTGGATTTAGGTCAAGAAATATTGGATCAGTACTTGGATGGTATTTTAAATCTGGCTCCAACAGAGGGTAACAATCCAGTGAAATTACTCTCAGATCGTGAGAATGAAGCCAAGTGCTTTCCATGTCTCTTTCCCCTCGGTCAGTTTACGTTTCATGACAAGAGACCTGTACGGATAACTTTGATGCGTTATTTAAATAACAGAATAATGCATGCCGATGGACGATTTTCAGGGAGTTTACTGTATCTCTTTTATGCATACTACATATCCGTTCTTCAACAAGTAGTTTCAAGCGTATCCATTGCACTTCGAAAAGGTGATACAGTTACATTTTCTCAGGGCAATGAATCAAATATTAAAGAAACTCTGAGAACGATGCTGGAGCATGATAGTGGATACCGGTTTCTTAAACCTATAAGAGGAAGTCCAGCCTACTGGCAATCGGCGTCTAGTGATTTGGTAGCGATGGTGCGCCAGTTAGGGGTCCCAACCTGGTTCTGTTCATTTTCCAGTGCTGATATGCGCTGGAAAAATTTACTTAACACTATCCTGAGACATGAAGGTCGATTACAAACAGTAGAAGACCTAGAGTGGTCCGAGCGCTGTGAACTCTTAAGACGTAACCCGGTAATCGCGGCCAGGATGTTTGACTATCGCTGGCATATATTTCTTAAGGAAGTACTAATGTCTCCGTCACATCCCATTGGTGAAATTATTGATTATTTCTATCGGGTTGAGTTCCAGCAGAGAGGTTCCCCTCATGTACACTGTTTGTTTTGGGTAAAAAATGCACCCAAACTTCATGAAAACACTGATGAAGAAGTGATTGAGTTTATCGATAAATACGTCACATGTGAGCTGCCAGCCGAGGACGATCCTTTGTATGAAGTAGTCACGTCTGTGCAGCAACATTCTAAGCGACACTCAAAAACTTGTAAAAAAAATAAAACACAATGCCGCTTTAATTTCCCGCGTCCTATATCTTCCCGTACTTTCTTAAAAAAATCTGAGCCAAAACCCAAATGCCCAAAATGTCACCCTGCCAAAACTGATGTTAGTACACGTGATAATCAAGTGGAGTGTATCTGCCATACAACAATGCCTGCAGCACAAGGTGTGGAGATGGTGTCCAACGTGAAAAAAATCAGCCTGATGGATAACTGTCCTTATGACTGTCCTGATGCTGTATTTGAATCCCTTGGGTTTAGTCAGGAAGTATACGAAAAAGCATATAATTGTTTGGGAGGTCGCACACATATCGTTTTAAAGAGAAATATTTCTGAGATTTGGAATAATCAGTATAGTCCTTTTATTCTTAAAACGTGGAATGCAAATTTTGACATTCAGTATGTTGTGGATCCATACGCTTGTATTGTTTATATAATCTCATATATCTCCAAATCTGAAAGAGAAATGGGATTATTGTTAAGTATGGCCCAAAAAGAAGCCCGCAAAGGAAATTTAGATGCCAAAGGTGCCCTGAAAAAAATTGGTTCTGTTTTCCTTCATAACAGAGAGGTGTCTGCACAGGAAGCAGTTTATTTACTTACTAATATGCATTTAAAAGAATGTTCCAGAAAAGTTGTGTTTATACCCACAGGAGAGAACATAGTTAGAATGAGCAGGCCCTTAAATACAATTGATGAAACAGATCGAGAAGACGATATCTGGATGTTAAACATTATTGATAGATATAAGAACCGCCCCAACAATAGTGTGTTCAATGACATGTGTATGGCAACATTTGCATCTGAATATCGTGTACTAACAAAAGGTGAAAAATCTAAAAACTCAATCCCACTACAATTTGATCATGGATTTATTGTTAAACGCTCACGTACTCAAGCAGCAGTCATTCGTTATGCGCGTTTTTCAAAAACAAAAAACCCAGAACAGTATTACAGAAGTATGATTGAATTATTTGTGCCCTATCGTCACCATTTAAAGCCGGAAAGCTTTGCGTCGTTCTTGCAGTTTTATAAAAATGGTAATGTTCAGTTTTCCAATGGTTCAATGCGTAGCGTATGTTCTGTTGTAAAATCAAACAGGCGCAAATTTGAAACAGTTAAAGAAGATTTAGAGGAGCTCCAGAAAGAAGTTGACCTTAATCCAGACGTGGAAAATGCGTGGTCACGTTTATGCCCAGAACAAGAGTCTGAAAGAATGGACTGCATAAATGAAATGGAACATCAACGACTTGGAAATCTTGAAGAAGAACCACTTGCCATTCCTGATTTAGCTGTATGTCAGGAAGAAATATTCCATTTAGAAAAGCGTAGTAATATATTGAGTAGACAAGAGGGTTTGGATTTAGTTCGTACATTAAATCAAGAACAGTTGGCCATCTTTTATAAAATCCGTGCTTGGTGTTTGGATAAAGTAGCTGGTAATAATCCTGATCCTTTGCATGTATTTATTACTGGTGGGGCGGGGACGGGGAAAAGTCACCTGATAAAGGCCATACAGTATGAGGCAATGAGGTTATTGGCCCCTCTGTGCCGAAATCCTGATAGCATTAGTGTGCTGTTAACTGCACCAACTGGGATAGCAGCTTATAATTTAAACGCAGCTACTATCCACACAACATTTCATATTGGAACTTTTTTGAGTTTGCCCTACTCCCCTTTAGGTGAAGAAAAGTTAAATTCTCTGCGTGTAAAGTATTGTGATTTACAAATTTTGATTATTGATGAAATATCTATGGTTGATCACAATTTGCTCACATATATTCATGGTAGATTAAGACAAATCAAGCAAACAGGTGACTTTTCTCCATTTGGCAATGTAGCCATCATTGCTGTAGGAGATTTTTATCAATTGGCACCCGTTAAAGGGAAACCCCTATACAAAGACATTGAAGGCGTGAACTTCTGGACGAGTTTATTTTCATGTGTTGAATTAAGAACAATTGTCCGCCAAAAAGATGAAATATTTGCCAGTTTTTTAAACCGATTGAGAACTCGTTCTAGAACTACACCCATGTTAAGCAGTGACATTACAATTTTAAGACGCTGTGAAACTGGCGAGGAACCTGACACACTACACATTTTCCCAAGAAATCAACAAGTGGATGACTACAATGCCAAAAAACTTATCCGCACTTGCCCAGATTATGTTGAAATACATGCACAGGACTTTGGACTCAATAAGAAGACTGGGAAATTAGAGGCAAGGATAGTCCCCCATAGTGATGCGCCTTACACGTGCCTGTCAGAACAGTTGTTATTGGGTAATGGTGCGCGTGTTATGTTATGTAAAAATATTGATGTAAATGATGGCCTAGTTAATGGTTTATGCGGTACAGTAAAAGATATAGTGTGGTCTAATGAAAGGTTTCCGGTTGCCGTTTATGTTTTATTTGATGATGTCAATGTTGGTGTTCAAAAAAGAAAGCGGTATATACCCCCAACACCAAATCTAATTGGATGCACACGCATTGAACCAGAGGAAGAACGAGCAAATAAAAAAGGTGGCATTCGTCGTCAGTTTCCTCTCAGACTTGCTTGGGCCTGTACTGTTCACAAGGTTCAAGGCATTTCTGTTGATAGTGCGGTCGTGTCCCTCGACAAAATTTTCACAGCCGGTCAGGCTTATGTCGCGTTGAGCAGAGTTAGAACATTATCCGGGCTCATAATCCAAAAGTTTGATCAAAAATCCATTTATTGCAATGATCATGTTAAATTTGCACTCCATTATATGCCATCCTTCATGACAGATTACATATCTAGGCCCATCACTAGTGTACAAGACTTTACATTATTTTTGATGAATGTGCATGGATTACACAGACATGTGTCAGATTTGGCATTCGCTACACAGCCTTGGCAGCCTAACTGCATCGCTGTAACAGAGACGTGGCTAAGGGGTGACTCTTGTTTAGACACTGTTCAGATAGATGGATTTCAGTTTCATAGTCGTCCCCGTAGTGATAGTTATAAATGTAGTACTGACCCAGCACTTGTGGATTTATGTACGCAACAACACGGCGGAGTTGGTGTGTACTGTGATGTAAATGTAGCTTATGAAGTCACAGTACCTAATGTTGATCTAGAATGTGTAGCATACAACTGTTTAGCTTACAGTATTTTAGTTGTTGTAATTTATCGTCCCCCATCTTATCCCATGTCATTGTTCATCAAAAATATGAAAAAGTTATTTAATTGGATACATTATAAAAGTGAAACAATTGTTATTGTGGGAGACTTTAATGACAATATACAGAAAGCCTCAAAATGGTCTAAATTTATGCTTGATCAAGGGTATAGTCAGCATGTTGAATGTCCTACAACAGAGAGAGGAACATTAATTGACCATGTATTTGTTAAAACGACAACCTTTGAGGTTCACTCTGTGGTGGTGCCAACATATTTCTCTGATCATGAAGGGATTGCGTGTTTTTTTAAGTATTTGAATAGTTAAATTATGTATCGCTGTTGGTCATTTATTTATTATACTATGTATTTATATTTTTTCTGTGTATCTAATCATGTAATAATCAATAATATAATCCAAAAATATATATAATAATCATGTGATTATGCTAATGTGATTGAAGCTTTGTACTTTTCTTTACTTAAATATTGGTTCTGTGTTTGATCTTTAATTTGGTCCAAGTCTGATGCTAGTTTTGTTCTGCATCAGTCCTTGTGTGATCCTGCTTTAGTCCTAGTGTGGTCATGGTTTAGTTCTGTTTTAGTCCTGGTGTTGTGCTGGTTTAGTCCTGCTTTAGACCTGGTTTAGTCCTGCTTTAGACCCGGTGTGGTCGTGGTTTAGTTCTGTTTTAGACCTGGAGTGGTTTGGTCCGGCTTTAGTCCTGATGTGGTTTGACTTGGTCCTGATTTAGTCCTAGAGTGGGGCTGGTTTAGACCTGCTTGTAGACCTGCTTTAGTCCTGCTTTAGACCCGGTGTGGTTGTGGTTTAGTTCTGTTTTAGACCTGGTGTGCCGGATGAGTATGGTCCTTAGTGATGCTGTGTGCCTTACGCAGACCCCTGCTGTGGTAAATGTCCTGGATGGAGGGGAGACTGCTGCAATGATGACCTCTGCCGCTCGCACCACCCTCTGTAGTGCTTTGCGGCTCTGAGCAGTGCAGTTCCCATACCACACAGTGATGCAGCCCGTCAGCAGGCTCTCGATGGTGCACCTGTAGAAGTTTGTGAGGATGCTGGTGTTCATACCAAACTTCCTCAACTTCCTCAGGAAGTAGAGTCTTTGTCTTTCTTAACCACAGTGTCTGTATGTAGTGTCCAGGACAGATCCTCAGTGATGTGTACCCCAAGGAAGGCTTTAGTCCTGATGTGGTTTGACTTGGTCCTGATTTAGTCCTAGAGTGAGGCTGGTTTAGACCTGCTTGTAGACCTGGTTTAGTCCTGCTTTAGACCCGGTGTGGTCGTGGTTTAGTTCTGTTTTAGACCTGGTGTGGTTTGGTCTGGCTTTAGTCCTGATGTGGTTTGACTTGGTCCTGATTTAGTCCTAGACTGGGGCTGGTTTAGACCTGCTGTAAACCTGGCGTGGTTTGGTCCGGCTTTAGTCCTGATGTGGTTTGACTTAGTCCTGATTTAGTCCTAGAGTGGGGCTGGTTTAGACCTGCTGTAAACCTGGCATGGTTTGGTCCGGCTTTAGTCCTGATGTGGTCTGACTTGGTCCTGATTTAGTCCTAGAGTGGGGCTGGTTTAGACCTGCTTGTAGACCTGGTTTAGTCCTGCTTTAGACCCGGTGTGGTCGTGGTTTAGTTCTGTTTTAGACCTGGCGTAGTTTGGTCCAGCTTTAGTCCTGATGTGGTTTGACTTGGTCCTGATTTAGTCCTAGACTGGGGCTGGTTTAGACCTGCTTGTAGACCTGGCGTGGTTTGGTCCACCTTTAGTCCTGATGTGGTTTGACTTGGTCCTGATTTAGTCCTAGACTGGGGCTGGTTTAGACCTGCTGTAGACCTGGCGTAGTTTGGTCCAGCTTTAGTCCTGATGTGGTTTGACTTGGTCCTGATTTAGTCCTAGACTGGGGCTGGTTTAGACCTGCTTGTAGACCTGGTTTAGTCCTGCTTTAGACCCGGTGTGGTTGTGGTTTAGTTCTGTTTTAGACCTGGTGTGGTTTGGTCTGGCTTTAGTCCTGATGTGGTTTGACTTGGTCCTGATTATTCCTAAAGTGGGGCTGGTTTAGACCTGCTTGTAGACCTGGCGTGGTTTGGTCCAGCTTTAGTCCTGATGTGGTCTGACTTAGTCCTGATTTAGTCCTAGAGTGGGGCTGGTTTAGACCTGGTTGTAGACCTGGTTTAGTTCTGCTTTAGACCCGGTGTGGTCGTGGTTTAGTTCTGTTTTAGACCTGGTGTGGTTTGGTCCGGCTTTAGTCCTGATGTGGTTTGACTTGGTCCTGATTTAGTCCTAGAGTGGGGCTGGTTTAGACCTGCTGTAAACCTGGCGTGGTTTGGTCCGGCTTTAGTCCTGATGTGGTCTGACTTGGTCCTGATTTAGTCCTAGAGTGGGGCTGGTTTAGACCTGCTTGTAGACCTGGTTTAGTCCTGCTTTAGACCCGGTGTGGTCGTGGTTTAGTTCTGTTTTAGACCTGGTGTGGTTTGGTCTGGCTTTAGTCCTGATGTGGTTTGACTTGGTCCTGATTTAGTCCTAGACTGGGGCTGGTTTAGACCTGCTGTAGACCTGGCGTAGTTTGGTCCAGCTTTAGTCCTGATGTGGTTTGACTTGGTCCTGATTTAGTCCTAGACTGGGGCTGGTTTAGACCTGCTGTAAACCTGGCGTGGTTTGGTCCGGCTTTAGTCCTGATGTGTTTTGACTTGGTCCTGATTTAGTCCTAGAGTGGGGCTGGTTTAGACCTGCTTGTAGACCTGGTTTAGTCCTGCTTTAGACCCGGTGTGGTCGTGGTTTAGTTCTGTTTTAGACCTGGTGTGGTTTGGTCCGGCTTTAGTCCTGATGTGGTTTGACTTGGTCCTGATTTAGTCCTAGAGTGGGGCTGGTTTAGACCTGCTGTAAACCTGGCGTGGTTTGGTCCGGCTTTAGTCCTGATGTGGTCTGACTTGGTCCTGATTTAGTCCTAGAGTGGGGCTGGTTTAGACCTGCTTGTAGACCTGGTTTAGTCCTGCTTTAGACCCGGTGTGGTCGTGGTTTAGTTCTGTTTTAGACCTGGTGTGGTTTGGTCTGGCTTTAGTCCTGATGTGGTTTGACTTAGTCCTGATTTAGTCCTAGACTGGGGCTGGTTTAGACCTGCTGTAGACCTGGCGTAGTTTGGTCCAGCTTTAGTCCTGATGTGTTTTGACTTGGTCCTGATTTAGTCCTAGACTGGGGCTGGTTTAGACCTGCTTGTAGACCTGGCGTGGTTTGGTCCACCTTTAGTCCTGATGTGGTTTGACTTGGTCCTGATTTAGTCCTAGAGTGGGGCTGGTTTAGACCTGCTTGTAGACCTGGCGTGGTTTGGTCCAGCTTTAGTCCTGATGTGGTTTGACTTGGTTCTGATTTAGTCCTCCAAGTAGGTTTTTGAGTTCCTGACTAGGGGGGAATACCCAGAAGGTTATACCAAGTCTCAGAAGTTGAGCTCAAGGAGGCATTCTCAGAAGTTTACACTAAAGGGTAAGTAGGCAAAGGTGTGTTCAAATATATCCATGTCTCGGAAAATGTTGTTGTTTATCACTTTGTGATTGTTCACTGCAGATGGACAGCTCTTCTACGGAGATACTAGAAGAGTGATCCAAATAAGGGATGAAGCCAGATCACTGTTCATTGAATTCCATTCATCACCAATTGAGGGACATGCAGCAATATGCTCCAGATTTTACTGGGTTGGCATCTCAGTGGATATTGACAGATGGGTATGTGATTTATTTCTGTGTTATATTATGGACTCATTTTGTTCAGCCAATTAGATTAGGACATTATTAATTTGTTTATCATGACAATTTTCTTAAAGGTCTCGGAGTGTGGCAGATGCCAGAGAACTGGAAGATCTTTGGCTGTTGCACAGCCATTGCAAAGCAAAAGGTAAATGTATAGATGTAGTGCAATTGTAGTGTAAGCAAAAAAATGTTGAGATTCCCTTGTTTACAAGATGTATTAATCATTTTTTGCATTGGTGAATAAAAGTAGCCATCTTCACTAAACTACATTCACATATAATGTTTAATGACATTTGGCCTCATGTAAATGTACTAGGATTATAATGCAGTCAAGCCTTTCAGTCTCTGACAACTTTTTTTGTTACTTGTGATGGCCGTCACACCACAGCCACCTCCCCAGATAAGGTTACCAACTTAAAAGATACAAAGTGTGGTCTTCACATTCTCAAGTGATGGCTGTAAGAGACGCTGTGATGGAAGGAGACTGCATTTTAAGATTAAAAATCAAGGTATTATCCCAAGACCTAGTTTTGACTTTCCCTAGTTAATAACAGAAGGTACTGTTCCAGACGTATATTTGAGAGAGTGTATTCACACCCCTTTGTCTCCAGTCTTTGTCTCCAGGCCCAGGCTCCAGGAACACGTTCATCAGCTCAGTGCTCTGATAGCTGGATGTTTCTTCAATGGAACATTTCAGCGTCTTAGAAAAGTAATGTATTTGTTTTGTTATTATCTCGCCTTGGTGTTTTGTATGTGATAATAGTGCTGTCTTATTTCTTTTCCATGCACACTTCAAATGCGGCCTGAAAACCGCCCTCGTTTCCATGGAGATTGGGCCGTGAATGAAGGGCACATCCGAGCACATTTCGCACCGTCATATATCCCATCATGCACCGCGCGGCGGGAGACAGATGTTCGAAAATACGAAGCAAAAAGACCGTCCAGAGAGCGGAGAAAACGTGTGAGTACACGCTTTTAACTTCAGGAAATCATCACTAACACAACTGTAAACGAAAAAATACGTCCATAAACCACAAAACTATCAAATAAATTTGTTTTAATTTGTGTGAATCTCAGCTTTGAGCTAAAAGTTTTGCTAATAATCTACAGGTAACGTGATAAAAAGTCTGCTCAAACCTTCGTATTTGGACAGATTTACATCAAACACTAATAATGTTTTTCCTGTCAGAGGAAAAGAAGACCACGGAGGGATTAATGAAGCTTCGACGAGGACGTTTTCATGGAAACACATAAACACTTGGCCATTGTAGCTCTGAGGTAAGATAAAAACACATTATTTCATACATTAAACTTAAAAGACACAGTTTGACTATATCAAAGTTTATATTTATTTGTAAATCATGTAATATAAGCCTCCATCATATGCAGATAATAGATTATCTGTTTTTTACAATCTGTAAATAACACTGGACAGGTCAGATTTAAGATGGAAATTACGCTCATTGAACAGGTGCAGACACTGGTGTAGATACTAGACACTGTGTCTGTTATGTCCATCACATCTAATATAGCAATGAGAAAACAGTTTGAAATGTTTTATATGAATATTCTTTTCTCATTTGCAGCCTCCACTGCTGGGGCCACAGAAGTGTTGGCTGATGAGATGCTCATGATTCATGAAATGGGTCAAATTCAGATGACAAAGTAAAGCCAACAGTGCGCTGGAGCTGTGCTGGCCCAGACTCCTGCCCCTGATTAGGTATGTTACATGTTGCTTTATTACTCCAGTTATAATAAGGGCTGCAAATGAATCATGCTCATATTGAATTCATTATTTAAATTGTGAAAATACACCTTTCTCAAATGTGTGGGATTCCTCTATTAATTTATCTGTTTGATTTATATAAACGGCCTTTGGATCTGAATGTACATGTGAACATAGTTTTGTAGTTTTCTTAATGTGTGTGTCATTACAGGTTTTCACTGTGCAGGACAGGACTTTGAACCAATCAGACATAAAGCCCATTCTGCTCCACCTCCTCCAGAAGATGAGGGATTCATCACACTGAGTGGTCCAAGTACATTGGGTCATCTCTCCACTGTACACGCTGACTGTACAAGACCTGTGGGGTTTCCACTGACTGTACAAGACCTGTGGGTTCTCTGGTCACACCAGGCCTCCCTCCTGCTCGTGCTGTCTGCTGCTGTCCCTAATGTGTCCTAATAGTGATGTTTAGGTTTAACTTTTAATTTTCTGAAATAGTAAAATGGTAGTTTTTCATCTTAGCTGAGGAGCACCTAAACAGCTGAGTAAATGTCCCATGATAAATGTGGCCTTATATGACCTTAACAAGTGTGTGAGACAAAACTGAAAACATATCATTTGCTCATAAGTTTATTTGAATGTTTTTCTGTCTATTCAAACATTTGAATCATGGTGAAATGTGCCACTTATTTGGGTCTCTTGATAACACTGCGCTGGAGCTGTATATAGTAATTACATGTACTATGAGAATATACTATTGTACTGCAGTTAAGCAATGGTATTCCACCATATTTTGCAAAGATAATTTGTTCATTTTGGATTGTCACCTGCTTCAGCAAAAAGGGAGCATAATTTGAGAGTACACTGACAGCTGTTTTTACTCACCTATAATTGCCTTGTATGTGTGTAATGGTTAAATATTTGACTCTTCACATTATGATAAAGTATCTCCACAAGTTCCTTTGATTGTTTAATAAACCATTGTTTCTCAAAGGAGAGATGTCTTTATAAACTGACTTAAATGCATTCCTTGTATAAATGCTTTAGACGTGTGGTTTGGACCGGCTTTCGTCCTTATGTCCTGGTTTAGACCTGGTTTAGTCCTGCTTTAGACATGTGGCGCTGGTCCTCTCGCGCTCTCTATCTCTCTCTCTCTCCCTGTCGCGCTCTCTCTCCCTATCTCTCTCTCTCTCCCTGTTGCGCTCTCTCTCTCCCTATCTCTCTCTCTCTCTCCCTGTTGCGCTCTCTCTCTCCCTATCTCTCTCTCTCCCTGTCGTGCTCTCTCTCTCCCTATCTCTCTCTCTCTCCCTGTTGCGCTCTCTCTCCCCATCTCTCTCTCTCTCCCTGTCGCGCTCTCTCTCTCCCTATCTCTCTCTCTCTCCCTGTCGCGCTCTCTCTCTCCCTGTTGCTCTCATTTATTGACCTCGTCAATTTCTTAAGATGCAAAATGTTCAAATCAAGAGTGCACATGGTTTTGTCAAAATGTGTGCCTGAAATTGGGTTTGGCTACAACTAATGTAAGGGAGAGTTTCAGACCTCGGGACAACCCACTGACTGGTTGATATTTGAGCCATTTCTTCTGGGCAACAAGATGTGAGGTGGGCTGTGGCCTTTTTTTCTTTTTAATACAATTTTAAAGGTGCATATTCAAGGGAGAATGTGATCAATCCAAGGTGCATTACTGTTTGTCACAAATCATAATGTCGTAATTTTGTGCTTCCAAACATGTTGATAAATATGTGCAACAAATTCAGTTTGGTGACAACACATTTTGTGTTGGGGCATGGATGTGTGTTTTTGGGACATCACCATGTCAATACAGACATGGGATGTGGCAATGATTTACTTTTTCCATCAAGAGTCAATATCAATGTCATGAAGTGACAGTATGTGCAAATTATGATGATACAAAAACTTGCATTACAGGAGACATGAATGGTGCATCTATGACAAGCAATATGGCGTATGGTCATAAGCACAGTATATTTAGATTTTATAGGGGTGCTATCATGGTCTTCTGGTTTGGGAGGGGGGTGGGGCGTATTTTGCTTTGTTCCTATTGGTGGTTTGCAGATTCTAGAGTTAATTATATTACTTATTATTAGTTATATTTATTATATTAATAATTAATTATATTAATATTATATATTAGTATATTATATTACTATTAATTATATTGCACTTTCTTATGAAATATCAATAAGCAGGGTTTCTGCGGGGCATTAAAAAGCATTAACAGTCATTAAATGGATTCTGTTGAAATCAAGGCCTTATTAAAAAAACATTAAATAAAATTTCAAGCAGCATTAAAAATATATAGTATTGTGATAACTGGGCTTAATTGTGTTCTTTTAGCTACTGGTGTTTTATGTGTATGTGCCTTTAAGTGGTTTGCTGGTGTGCGCATGTGTGTGGGTACGAGAGTGTGTGTGCATGTGTGTGGCAAGTGTCGGTTAGAAGTTAACTAAGAAAGTTGCTAGGTTGTTGCACTGTGACATTAGGTGTGCTGTTAATGCTAAATGAGACTTGAGATCTGTTCAGCAATAAAAGGTTCCTGAAGAGTAGAAAAGCCTCAGGTCATTACAGTATACAGTGGTACCTCACCTTACGAAATTAATTCGTTCCAGAAGTGGTTTCGTAACGTGAAAAATTCGTAAGTTGAGTAGCTATTTCAATGGAAAAAGCCTGATTCGTTCCAAGGCCCCGATCCAAGTTGTTGTTTTTTTTATAGTGTAACTTTTTTTATAGTGTAACATTGTGTTCTGTCCTGATTGGTTTCTCAGACTGGATTTAAACTTTTCTCACGTTTGTCTCTCATTTAAACACTCAAACTTTCATAGATTTTCAACAAAACGTATCAATATTAAAGTGTGGGGGGAAGCGGGAGGGGGGAGAAGACTCACGTGTCAGGTCACGTGTGCGCAGCATGACCCGGCGCAGAGCTGACAGCAGGACTAGACCAAGATCTAAACCTGAACTGGACCAGGACTAAACCTGGACTAAACCTGGACTAAACCAGGTGGATTAAAGCACCGCGTGCGGGTCTAGTTCCTGGTTTCTCACGAGTCCGCAGGGAGGAGCGGACCGCAGGCAGTCTGAGCGCATGTGAGCGCGGCTCCTCCTGGTTTAGTCCAGGTTTAGTCCTGGCTTAGTCCAGACCACCGCGGCTCCTCTAGACCTCCTCTAGACCTGACTCTCTAGGGATCAATGCAATAAGTGCATTGATCCCTAACACAAAAGGTAATTGGTGGAATTAGGTTCAAAACACCAAATGATATTACAGTAAATAAGCTTTATAAATGTTTTGCATTATAATAATTATAGGTGCTTGTCATTTTGCTGAATTGTCACAAAATGATCACAGTTGACAAGATGAAAGCTTAAAGGTGCACTGTGCAAGTGTTCTGGTGCAGGGTCCGTCACCTGCTTGTTTCTTTGGATCTACTATCATTGCTCTGACTGGAATGTTCCATAGTATGACAATAAACAGCTCGAACTTACATGTATTAAATCACAGGTGGTTTTATTTTGTGTGTGTGTGTGGGTGCACGTGTGAGTTTGTGTTATCTGGATGCATGTGTGTTGAATGTCAATAATTTTAAGAGGAGGGTCAATCATAAGCCTCATCATAACCTCAATCCTCAGCCTCAACCATAAGTCATTGACTTTTTTCATTGACAACATGCCATGAATTTGTGTACCAAACCTTGTAGAAAAGTAAAATTTTTCTGTTCCATGCGATTACCCTAGGGGGCGCTATTACGGCCAATTTATATTTTCTTATATCAATCTGTTTAGGGTCAGGGTGTCCACCAACGATTCAAGTTTGAGTGAAATCAGCCAAAGTATGTGCGAATTATCACTCGTCGAAGTTTGACAGGAAGTAGCGCCGTCACCACCAGGTCACATGGTCTATCCTATATGGCTGGTTAGTTGCCTGGCAATGGCGTGATGTACTTTTTTGTTCCTCTTCCCATGATGCATCTGTGTACCAAATTTGATTTGGCGACGATAAAGTTTTTGCCAGGCGTCCCATTGGTAAGGACAGATGCTTGGCCTGTTGCCATGGCAACATGATGGGAGATGGCGCGGGGGCGTCATTGAGTTTTTTGATCGAGACCCTATCACAAATGTGTGTACCAAATTTGGTATGTCTACGACAAAGTAAAATTTTACACTTCCATGCAATCTCCCTAGGGGGCGCTATAGTGGCCATTTTTAATTTTTCTCATATCAATCTGTTCAGGGTCAGGGTGTCCTCCAACGATTGAAGTTTGAGTGAAATCAGCCAAAGTATGTGTGAATTATCACTTGTCGAAGTTTGACAGGAAATGACGCCTTCGCCACCAGGTCACATGGTCTATCCAATATGGCTGGTTGGTTGCCTAGCAATGGTGTAATATACTTTTTTGTTCCTATTCCCATGATGCATCTGTGTACCAAATTTGGTTTGGCTATGACAAAGTTTTTGCCTGGTGTCTCATTGGTGACGACAGATGTTTGGCCTGTTGCCATGGCAACACGATGGGAGATGGCGCGGGGGCGTCATTGAGTTTTTTGACTGAGACCCTGTCACGAATGTGTGTACCAAATTTGGTATGTCTACAACAAAGTAAAATTTTACACTCCCATGCAATCTCCCTAGGGGGCGCTATAGTGGCCATTTTAGATTTTCTCATATCAATCTGTTCAGGGCCGGGGTGTCCACCAACGATTAAAGTTTGAGTGAAATTGGCCAAAGTATGTGCGAATTATCGCTCGTCGAAGTTTGATGGCAAGCTGCAAAAACAAACCTGAAATTTGTGGCGTTGTCACGGAAACACCGTTCACTCTTTTAGAACGCTTTTAACAACTTTTAATGTCCCACTGGTCTAGATGATACAGCACAATTCTGGTGAGTCTGGGTCAAAAACCCTAGGAGGAGTTCGTTAAAATACGAGGACAGGAAAATGCGCCTTCAACTCCGGGTCGCGTGCTCAGGCCAATATGGCTAACTTCCTGTTGGTCGCCTAGCAACTGTTTAATATACTTTTTTGTTCCTATTCCCATGATGCATCTGTGTACCAAATTTGGTTTGGCTACGACAAAGTTTTTGCCTGGTGTCTCATTGGTGATAACAGATGTTTGGCCTGTTGCCATGGCAACACGATGGGACATGGCGTATTGGCATCATTGAGTTTTTTGACTGAGACCCTGTCACGAATGTGTGTACCAAATTTGGTATGTCTACGACAAAGTAAAATTTTGCGCTTCTATGCAGTCTCCCTAGGTGGCGCTATAGCACCCATTTCAGATTTTCTTATATCAATCTGTTCAGGGCCGGGGTGTCCACCAACGATTAAAGTTTGAGTGAAATCGGCCAAAGTATGTGCGAATTATCACTCGTCGAATTTGATGGCGAGCCACAAAAACGAACCTGAAATTTGTGGCGTTGTCACGGAAACACCGTTCACTCTTTTAGAACGCTTTTAACAACTTTTAATGTCCCACTTGTCTAGATGATACAGCACGATTCTGGTGAGTCTGGGTCAAAAACCCAAGGAGGAGTTCGTTAAAATACGTGGACAGGAAAATGCGCCCTCGGGGCCAGGTCACGTGCTCGGTCCAAAATGGCCGACTTCCTGTTGGTCTCCTAGCAACCGGTTAATATACTTTTTTGTTCCTCTTCCCATGATGCATCTGTGTACCAAATTTGGTTTGGCTACGACAAAGTTTTTGCCTGACATCCCATTGGCAAGGAGAGAAGTTTGGCCTGTTGCCATGGCAACACGATGGGACATGGCGTGTTGGCGTCATTAAGTTTTTTGATCGATACCCCATCACGAATATGTGTACCAAATTTGGTATGTCTACGACAAAGTAAAATTTTGCGCTTCCATGCAATCTCCCTAGGTGGCGCTATAGCACCTATTTCAGATTTTCTTATATCAATATGTTCAGGGCCGGGGTGTCCACCAACGCTTAAAGTTTGAGTGAAATCGGCCAAAGTATGCGCGAATTATCGCTCGTCGAAGTTTGATAGCGAGCCGCAAAAACGAACACGAAATTTGTGGCGTTGTCACGGAAACACCGTTCACTCTTTTAGAACGCTTTTAACAACTTTTAATGTCCCACTTGTCTAGATGATACAGCACGATTCTGGTGAGTCTGGGTCAAAAACCCTAGGAGGAGTTCGTTAAAATACGAAGACAGGAAATTGCGCCTTCGGCGCCGGGTCGCGTGCTCTGGTCAATATGGCCGACTTCCTGTTGGTCGCCTAGCAACGGCGTAATACATTTTTTGGTTCGTAACGACATGCCCTATCCACCACCCGAATTTCATTTGTCTACGACAAAGTTCATTTTTCGGGTATAGCCATAGGCCCAATGTATTTTGATTTTCTAGGGGGCGCTGTCGAGCCATTTTTTAAGATTTTTTAATACAGATTATTTGTAAATTCCTTTTTTGGCGTTCTTGAATTTTGTGCAAAATTTCGTGAGTTTTCGTCGGTAGGAAGTACCCGAAACCTGAAAAAAGGGGGGAGAAAAATAATAATAATAAGAATAAGAAAAACCAGAACAATAACAATATGGTGCCACCTATGGTGGCAATATATATATCAATGGAAAGGGCTCGCGTCCAGTAACGCACCCGTGGGGTCCATTGTCAATGACGAGCGCGTTGCGCTCGTCATTGACCTCATCGATTATACGTCAATACATATTTTTGACGTTTACGATGGTTAACGATTACAATTATGCCGCTTTCGCAGCAATGGGCAGTGCCAGTCTGTGCTATTGGATCCTATGAGTGTCACTATAGTGTGGCATTGAGTGTTTGGAAAAGGGAGAGCGCTTCGCGCTCTGGTTTTGTGGGCACACATGACATCGTGCACTGCGTGCACGATGTCATGTGTGCCCACAAAACAATTACAATTTTGGCGCCACGGGCGGTGCCACCGTGCCAGGTCAGCGGGCACCACTCGTTGACATGAGTGCTAGGTGCTTAAAAAGGGGAGAGCGCTTCGCGCTCTGCTGCGTGCGCAAAACAAAGCGCTTTGCGCTTTGTTTTGCGCATGCTGGTGGGCCGAGAATGTTTTGGGGTGAACAATTACAATTTGGCCGCTATCGCGGCCACAGGCAATGCCACAGTGCCAAGTCAGCGGGCACCAGTCGTTGACATGAGTGCTAGGTGCTTAAAAAGGGGAGAGCGCTTCGCGCTCTGCTGCGTGCGCAAAACAAAGCGCTTCGCGCTTTGTTTTGCGCACGCTGGTGGGCCGAGAATGTTTTGGGGTGAACAATTACAATTTGGCCGCTATCGCGGCCACGGGCGATGCCACCGTGCCATGTCAGCGGGCACCAGTCGTTGACATGAGTGCTAGGTGTTTAAAAAGGGGAGAGCGCTTCGCGCTCTGCTGCGTGCACAAAACAAAGCGCTTCGCGCTTTGTTTTGTGGACGCTGGTTCTGCAGTGCTTCGCACTGCAGAACAATTACAATAGGCCCTACGCTTTAGCGCTCGGGCCTAATAATAATAATAATAATAATAATAATAATAGTAATAGTAATAGTATTAATAGTTGTTGTTTGAATGAAGCGTGAAAAGTCCCTCAGTCGTCTAGGTAGAATCCATGATAAAAGGAGAAGTTCAATTTGTCAACTGGACAGTTTGTTTGGTTGAAGACGTTTCGTCGAGAGACTTCTTCAGTTCTGAAGAAGTCTCTCGGATGAGCGACGAAACATCTTCAACCAAACAAACTTTGTCCAGTTGACAAATTGAACTTCTCCTTTTATCATCAATAGTTATTGTTGTTATTATAGTCTAGCCCAGGGGTGACAAACTCATTTTGGTTCGGGGGCTGTATCCAACCTACTTTGATCCCAAAGGGCCTGGATCAGAAAACTCATGGCATATACATGGTCCGGAGGCTGATTGCCTCCATATCCCAAAAATAGCAGTAAGTCCAAATATTTGTGCAGAGAAACACAAGTCTATTACAGAAGTCTTTTTTATTTGATGACCTCTTTTTTACAAAATATAATATTATGAACAACCTGAAACTTTAAGAAAAATGCTATTTCAACACAAGCATACAGGTTTCCCATTCAACTCAGTGAACAAATAGGAATTAGTAAATTTTTCTCGGAAAATCCTGCACTCGGCGTCTACTTTTCTCATTTTTGACATTTTGCTGATGAGGGTGTCACGGTCAACAGTCAAAATGATGGTCCTTTAAGACCGTTTGGAAAGAGGCGAGTCTTCATTTGTGCTGCTCTGGAGGGAGCCGCTATGCTAAGCTGCGCAGAAAAGAGGCACAGAAAGTTACCAATATTTTAATAGAACATTTTTTTTAAGATTAGGCTTAAGCCTTTATTGGTCTCACACACAATGACACACAGTGACACACGGGAGAAATTTGACTTCTGCATTTGACACATCCTTTTCAGGAGCAGTGAGCAGCCATCTTTTTCGGCGCCCGGGGGGCAGTACCGTGAAGGGTCTTGCCCAAGGACCCACACTGGTTAGCTCATTGCCCGGGGGGGATTTGAACCTACAACCCTCAGGGGGAAAGTCCATGACTTACCAGTTGAGCTAACCAGCCGGTTAGCTCAATTAAAGTATAATTAAAATATTTTCATAGAAAATCAGCCGAGGGCCAGATTAAAGGTCTTGGAGGGCCGGATCTGGCCCCCGGGCTGCATGTTTGACACCCCTGGTCTAGCCTATCTTTATTTGGTATCTGCATGGATTATAGTACCAATATTTGGGGATGAAGTGTCTCCTGCTACGCTCAACAAACATGTATGAATCACCCTCTGGTCAACGGGCGAAAGCTTAACCCACTGCACCAGTCTTGCTCATAAAGTATCTTGTAGAAAACTCACCCTAGCGTCTGCGAGCCCAAATCGAAAGCCTTCTAACTCGAACAATGAATCAAACCAGTGAAGAAAAACTGATAAAAATGCAATGTAGCAGAGGGACTCCAAGGCTCCAAGGACACGAGGAAATGACTCAAAACTCTGCTGACTCTGCCTCTCCCATCAATCAAAATGAATGAGGGATTTGGACCATTGATTGAGGGTTCCCATAGGTGACCAATCTTTGTGCTGATGTCAGAAACTGTTGTTATCGGCTGTGTAAACATTGTAGAGAGACACAGGAAGGTTAACAACTTCAGTAATGAACAATGTACAAAAACTCTCCCATAAATCAATACAGAAATGAAATCCACTTGACGTTTATATATTATTCTCAAATTGGATCACTGAGCTTTTGGCACTTTTTAAGATTTGATAAGAAATAAATTTTAAAAGGTCCTATATTATGCAAAAATGACTGTGAGCTGAGCTTTTAGTCATGTTGGAATGCTGTTACCTCATCAAAAAGTTGTATTTTGTTTCATTCACACGTTTGAATGCTGTGTTCCACCTTATGATGTCATGAAGAGGTAGAGTTTAAGCTAACAGCTACCTTTTACCTTTTGTTCAGTAAAGATTGGTAATTCCAGGGCTGAAATTATCCAAATGATTCAAGTGAAGGTGTATGGAGTTTAAAAACACAAAGGAGCTCTTCTGTATATACAGCTGTGGAAAAAAATAAGAGACCACTGCAAAATTATTTGAGTCTAGTAACATTTCCCCCAAATTCCAAATAAAAATATCGTTTAGAGCATTTATTTGCAGAAAATGACAATAAAGATACATGTTTTCAGACCTCAAACAATGCAAAGAAACAAGATCAAATTCATTTTAAAACAACATACAGTGGTACCTCACCTTACGAAAGACCCTACATACGAAAAATCCAAGTTACGAAACGCCTTCACGTTAAATTTTGGTCTCTAGATACGAAAGATACGAAAGTTACGAAACGCGAAATCTCAAAAATTCGAATAATGCGCGCTCAGATGCACGCCCCGCTGTTATCCCCGCTCAAAGAGCACCTTTCTTGGCCTGTTAGTTCACAGTGTCAACCCCCCGGCTCTTGAATCGGATAGAACCAGAGCCAGCCCCGGGGAAAACCCCGCGGTCGTGCCCGCTCAAAGAGCATCTTTCTCGGCCGCTTAGCTCTAGCGCCGAACACTCAAGGAGCGCGGAGACAGGAGCACCGCGAGCACGACATAGAACCGCGGCGAACACGCAGTCATTCCCCGACCGGCGTCTCTCTCTCACTCTCTGGCCCCACCGCGCGCCTAGACGGCAGAGCACAGAGCGCTTCTCCTGGTTTGCGTAACCAGACTCTGATTCAACTGTTCCCTGCCTATAAACTGTTCTCCGTGATCTGGACTCTGTTTCCCTCCCTGGGGCGTACGAGGGTGCACACTTGGACAGTTGAATCAGAGTCTGGTTACGCAAACCAGGAGAAGCGCTCCGTGCTCTGCCGTCTAGGGGCCAGAGAGCAAGAGCCAATCAGGATGCAGAACACAAAGTTACACTATAAAAAAATGTTACACTAGCCTATAAAAAAAAAACCTTGGAACGAATCAGGCCTTTTCCATTGAAATAGCTACTCAACTTACGAAAAATTCACATTACGAAACCACTTCTGGAACGAATTAATTTCATAAGGTGAGGTACCACTGTAATACTAATGTTTACACTTAAGAAGAGTTCAGAAATTAATATTTGGTGCAATAACCCTTATTTTTAATCACAGCTTTCATGCGTCTTGGCATGCTCTCCACAAGTCTTGGTGCAAGAACTGAAGTAGCTCAGCTTTGTGTTTGTGTTGGAATTCAACAGACGCTGGAATGGAATGGCTGTAATAGCTACATGTAGAGATGCGGATTTCAGGGAAAAAAATGCAGTGGTCTCTTATTTTTTCCAGAGCTGTATGGGTGTTTTCAGTTTATGAGAAGAACACAGCCTAAATATGCAGGATTTGTGTGTGTTATGTGTGAATGAAACAAAACACAACTCCGGGTATGTTTTTGAGCAAGAAACAACATTTTAACACAGATCAGAAAATAGCGTAATATCGACCCTTTAACAGCTCATTAAAATCAAAATATTGACTTTACGTTGACTTTTACATGTTATTACCAAATTGGATCACTGAGTTTTTGACACTTTGATAAGATTTGATAAGGAAAAAAATGTTAAAGGATCTAAGTTGAGTCAGTGAAAGTAGCCGATTTTCGATTTCAAACGTAGTACTTCACTGCCCCCTACAGGCTGGTATAGAGAGTGCAGGCGCTTGTATCCCAATGTGAACCCAGTAACAATGAACTTTTTTTTTTTTAATAGCTTCGAGGTATGCATGATTAGACATACAAATAAAATTATTGGTGACCGCAAGCGCTTTTTAACAATTACTTCACGAGTTTCATGGTCATTTTATCACATTTAACCCAGGGATGTTTATGTGAGAAATAGGTTGTCACATTTCATTAGCGCATTTAGTGATAAAACAAAAACAAATGAAAAAATGATTGCTTCAAAACTTCATTGAGCAGGAAGTCAGGCTCACATTTTGTCATTAAAAAAAAGTCCTTACTGGTGAATTGTTTTGTAATAATTCATCATGGAAGAACAGTTTTGTCAACATTTAGAACAAAGATTTTGATCACATTTGACAGACTCGAACTTGAAAACATGCCATTCATTCTGAAATTTCATCTGAAAAATAGAGAACGTCTAGTCATTTTAAATTAAGATGTATTTAAAACAATTATTCAAAACAACTGTGTGGAGTTTGCATGTTCCCGTGTCTGGGTGGGTTTTCTCCGGGCAATCCGGTTTCCCCCATCAACACAAAAACCATGTTCCATAGATAAAATTTAAAAAAATCCTATAGCTGAGGTCCTGACCAAGCCTAGCAATAAGATCATGGAGATGGGTCCCCGGGCCCCTGAAAGATGAGCTGCCCACTGCTTCTGAAGGATGGGTCAAATGCAGAGAAATAATTTTCCTACAGGGATGAATAAAGGATAATAATATGTGATGAGGTTCCACCACCATTCCCAAGTCTCCATGGAGATATTATTGCTTTGCTTAAAATGTTCCACTGAATGATATTAAACTTCTCTATCTTACAGTCCCCTTACATGTTTGAAAATCATGCATTCTTAGATTATATCAGTGCTTCTCAAATAGTGGGGCGGGCCCCCCTGGGGGGGGGCGTGGCGTGATGCCAGGGGACCCTGGGAAACATGTTTTTTTGCTGTACTGTACTAGAACTAAGTGTAATTGCACATCAACAACAGTAGTTGGCAGTGGCGTTCTCACATGCGATTTACGCACAGTCTCACCATTAACAAAACATCCTCTGTCACAGAAAAAACACGTATATTCCACTGAGTCGTGTCCTTTAGTCCGACAGAAGCTGACGCATCAGTGGCACAAGGAGAGAGCGTTTTTTTTTCAGTGCTTTTAGCTTATGCAAATGAGGTGGTTTTAAGTTTCATTTCTGTAAAACGTAAACAAATGTGCGCAAAGCATTAAAAACACATTAATATTTGAGTCCTCAGTGCAGTCTTTGTTGTAAGTTTCTTTCTTTTTTTTGTTTATAATGTTAATAAAAGGATACAATGGTGTTCTCATAACAATTTTCTAGACAAATAATACTACTTTATAGTCGCGCGCAGGAAGGGGGGCGTGAAATTTTTTCTTCTTCCTAGGGGGCGCGTCACAGAAAATAATTGAGAAGCACTGGATTATATAAAGAAATGGACTAAGGGAGTGTGAAGTCATAACGTTGCGCTCCAGTCATATGAAGCTCAACGGGGCAAGAGGTTTTAGAATCAAATTTGGAGCTGAGTTCCATAATTGATTTACGAGAAAATAGGAAAATAAAAACACCAGAATCACGTACAGCAGGTAAATATGAACATTTTAAAACCAAAATGAGCCGTCTAAGAGTTAGAGAGAGAGAGGGGTGACGGTTTTTTGACCTTTTTCGATGTTTTTTCAATACAAAGCGAATTGGAGCTGGCGTCGCTGGAGCCAGAAGCACCCCCACGCTCACTTCCTATTTAGGATGTGGCAGCTAGCGGGAACGGTATGCCCATTTGTCTACGATTCTTACTGGGTGCTGGGTCGCTTTTCTGCAGACCTGTCTAGCGATGGGCCAAACGACTCGACGCGTCCACACACGTGTCGAGCTCAGCAAGTGACGCATGTGTCAAGATGTTTCACTGTGTGTATCACTTTATGAATAGTCAAGTGACCGATACATCGACCGTATCACTTGGTGTGGCTCGCTCAAATCACAGTGTCTCAGTTCATCACCACAGAACCGCATAGAAACAGAAGATTGGCCTGTTCTGTGTTGTCCTGTTTTATTTATTTGAATTAGGACAATGCATATTAATCAACATGACAACAAACAGCATCAATATAAATATGCCGGAATTAGCACAACAGCTACTTTACATCCGTTGTCCTAAGGCAGGTCAGATTCAGAACAGTAGAACATTTAGAGAAGTACGCAAAAGAGACGCAAAAGAGGTTCATTTTGATGAGTCTCAAGTGGAACTCACTACAGATCTACTAAAAGAACTACATTATCTTACTATTATTTTACAATAATTTTCCCAACCGTTCACTTAGTCATGTATCACGTCTTTGCTTACTTTATTGTACAATAGGCTCTGGTTTGCCTTAATGAGACTGCATTACCTGCTTGGTCAGTTCTTTCATTTGTTGGATATCAGAGCGCATCTATCACAAATGAGTGTTCACGTGTCTGAATGAACGAGCCCTGTGGTGTGTCAATGCTTCTGCACAGGAGGCAGTGTCAATAGAGCCGGAAATATGTTACGCACACCTTTATGCCTCATCTACCACTATCACCATCAGCAGGCTTGGGGAGTAACGGAATACAAGGAACGGCGTTAAGTAAAAGGATACAAAAAAAAGGTATTCTGCTGTATTCTGCTACAGTTACAAGGAAAGAAGACACACTCAGATTACAGGTACATTTAGTGAAAATTTACAATTTGAAAGCATTTTGTTATTTAATTTTTTCATTTAAAGCTGGAGATGGAGAGAAATCAGAACAAACTCTCGTACACTATGGCAGTACTAAGGAACAAACGCACAACTGGCATGGCTTCGACTGAGAAGAATGCATTTAGCGGGTGGAAATTTTGACATTTTATTTTTAAAGAAGACAAAGGGAAATTTTTTTCTTAATAAACTGTACTATGTAGTCAACACTTGTGCACTTTCACTGTAGGACAGGATGTTCAAATTAGCTTTCCTCAATTTCTTTTATAATGCACAAAATTTTATTGTTTTCTTGTTGTTATCGGATATTTGGTGTTAAAGTCATCCAAAAGTAATTGAAAGAAATCAAGTTATATTACTTTAATATTATGGTTCTTGGATTATGTTACTGAATACATATTTTAAGGGGTAACTAGTAACTGTAGCAGAATACATTTCTAAACTAACCCTCGTAACCCTGACCATCAGTAGATCTGACATGTAGTGTGGCCTGGCAGTGTCACTGTTGTCTGTCTCTATCAAAATATCCAAATATCCAAAATATCCAAATATCCAAATTATCCAAATATAAACACAAAATATCAAAATTCCAGACAAAGCAAGGGCAAAAGTTACACCGGGCACCTTTGAAATGAGACTTTCGGGTCGATTCTGACAGATGTGAAGGTTAGATTGCAGATTGAGAAAGAAAAAATTAGTTGTTTAACCCCCTGAATGGAGGCGTACAGGCAGAGCAGCTGTGGAGCTCTGATCAATAACCCTGAGCAGTTAGAGTGAGCAGCTTGTCTATGGGCTGTAAAAGTGTGCGGTGAATAAACCATGAGGAGACACGGGGCCAAAACTCATCCAGTCTGAAAATGCACTGAAAGGACATGCTGCGGTGAGAATTAAACAGCTCTCCTCCTCCAGAGTGTAACCCCGCTGCCACCACCTTCGTTTGACCCCGATTCAATATTCACGAGATTCAGAAAGGAAGAATTCAAAACAGTGAAAAACGGTTCACCTACGATCAATTAACATAAAGAAATGAAGAAGCCAGCAGGTCAGAACAGCAGAAAAGTGTATTCACAAAGCGCAATAAGAAATCAGGTTGTCAATACCAGTATATAATAAACATAAAAGATACGAGATAGGAGTTTGTAAGGGACTCAACCTTCTGGAGGTGGCGCGTCACTTGCAAGACTCCATGGAAACAGAAAGTTAAAACTAGGCCTGTCACAATAACACATTTTGAAGGACAATATACTGCTACAGAGAAAAATCTACCCACTATTGCAAAGACACTGTACATACAGCTCTGGAAAAAATAAGAGACCACTGCAAAATGATCAGTTTTTCTGATTTTACTACTTATAGGTATGTGTTTGGGCAAAAGGAATACAGTGGTACCTCACCTTATGAAATTAATTCGTTCCAGAAGTGGTTTCGTAACGTGAATTTTTCGTAAGTTGAGTAGCTATTTCAATGGAAAAAGCCTGATTCGTTCCAAGGCCCCGTTCCAAGTTTTTTTTTATAGTGTAACTTTTTTTTCTATAGTGTAACACTGTGTTCTGGGTCCTGATTGGCTAAGAGACTAGACCAGGACTAAACGTGGACTAAACCAGGTCTAAACAAGGTCTATACCTGGACTGGACCAGGACTAAACCTGGACTAAACCAGGACTAGACCAGGTGGATTAAAGCGCCGCGTGCGGGTCTATTTCCTGGTTTCTCACGAGTCACAGCTGAGGCGAGCAGCGAGGAGGGGACCGCACGCAGTCCGAGCGCATGAACGAACGCAGGTAAGAGCCACGGTGGTTTAATCCTGGTTTAGACCTGGTTTAGACCTGGTTTAGAACTGGTTTAGAACTGTTCAGACCTGGTTTAATCCTGTTTTAGAGGAGGCACGGTTTGAGCACGGGTCTCGTCCTCTCAGCCCCGCGCCGGGTCATGCTGCGCTATCACACATGTGTCCCCGCCGTGCACACTTCTCCACCCTCCCCCTTCCCCCCACGCTTCACTATTAATACATTTTGTTGAAAATCTATGAAAGTTTGAGTGTTTAAACGAGAGACAAATGTGAGAAAAGTTTAAATCCAGTCTGAGAAAAGCGTATAATGTGTGTGGTTGAGCGCGCATTATTTGAATTTTTGAGATTACGCGTTTCGTAACTTGAATTTTCTTTCGTATCTAGAGACCAAAATTTACCGTGAAGGCGTTTCGTAACTTGGAATTTTCGTTTGTTGGGTCGTTCGTAAGGTGAGGTACCACTGTATTATCGTTTAGAGCATTTATTTGCAGAAAATGATAATCCAGCCATCAATCTTCTTCCGCTTTTCCATTTCTGTGTCGCGGAGGCAGCAGTCCAAGCAGATCTGCTGCCCAGAACACAATACTGTGACTTTAAGCATCTACAAACATTGAGATAAAGCAAACCATCAAATTATATAAATGCCAAACACATAAACATCAATACCCAATCTTTCAATACGTAGATATAAACAGCTACACATGCTAAATTAATGTTAAATTTACACTTACCTCTTGTGTTTTAGTGGAGTTGCCGAGTTAAGTTGGTTTATCGTAATATTTTACCGCCAAATCTGCGATAACGTCAGAGTAACGTAAAGTATCGATCATTAAACTGTCCAATCCATGGTGTAAAAAGAGCTCTAACCAGATCTAACTTTATAACCTACTTTAAATAGGTGTAAGTAATTCCACAAAGATAAGTTTTATTATTAATCATCGATCCATCAACGCGTTCACAATCCGTCCTTACAGGTGTCCTCCCACTGCCTGATTAAAACCTGTTGATTTGGATTATTTCATTTTGTGACTAAACTAACACAAATTCCAATCTTATAGTAATCTTACAGCGAATATTAACTCTTATAGTTGGCATGTGAAATTTAACCATTTATAATTCATCACTAAATGTCCCGAGAGTTCAAATAAAGATTTTGATATAAATTATTGTCTGGCCTCAAACGTTAGTGGTGCAACACCCCCCTCTGCTGGAAGATTTAGATTAAAACTATACATACAGCTCTGGAAAAAAATTAAGAGACCACTGCATTTTTTATTTTTATTTTTTTCTGAAATCAGCATCTCTACATGTATTACAGCCATTCCATTCCAGCGTCTGTTGAATTCCAACACAAACACAAAGCTGAGCTACTTCAGTTCTTGCACCAGGAGTGGAATAAAGTCACCCAAGAACAATGTGAAAGACTTGTGGAGAGTATGCCAAGACGCATGAAAGCTGTGATTAAAAATAAGAGTTATTGCACTAAATATTGATTTCTGAACTCTTCTTAAGTATAAACATTAGTATTATGTTGTTTTAAAATGAATTTGATGTTGTTTCTTTGCATTGTTTAACTTTAAACGCTGAAAACATGTATCTTTTTCTAATTTCCTTCAAATAAATGCTCAAAACGATAATATTTTATTTGGGATTTGGGGGAAATGTTGTCAGAAGTTTATAGACTCAAACAAAAAAATGTTCCTTTTGCCCAAACACATACCTATAAGCAGTAAAATCAGAAAAACTGATCATTTTGCAGTGATCTCTTATTTTTTTGTAGACCTGTAGTTTTTGGTGTGTATTAAGCCATGAATTATGAAGGTAAACCACTACAAAATATGACAAAAACTGAATAAAAAAGGACCAAATCAAATAAAAAGGACCAAAACGCATTGGCATTTAGTTTTATTGTCTTTGTCTAAACAACAGATCATTGTAGAACAAATTTTCTTCATTAAATCAAGAGAAGCCACAACAATTTGCACTGAAAATACTTTTCTTATGACAATTTTAGACAAGCCTGAATAAAATAAACATAAATGTAAAGCTATTATTGCAATGTTACTCCATGTTACTCAACACGAATTACATTTTATCTGGTATCACCCTACTCTACTATATCATAGGCTTCATATCGGAACACTGAAATGTAATACAATATAAAAATTAAAAATAAAACCTATTATTCCTCCCAAAAAATCTGACACAGAGAAAACATTTTTGTTCCTCAAGATTTAAGGACAAATTGTTGTAGCCCTCAGTTGACACATGATTGAACACTGACTTCGTTATTGTGGATTAGTTCAACTGATATGTGATTAAAAACAGTCCTCTACACAGTGCAAACTAAAAACACAACATTATTAAAACGATACATAAAAAGTGCATTTAAAATCGTCTATTCTACTCTTGATGCAAAGTGTGCATAAGTCATAAATTATTAGTCTTTTTACAAGTATACAAACAATAATAAACAGGATTTCAAATACACAAATGTAATTAATTTCAGTCTTTTTCTGCGGTTTTCAAAAAAGTCAAGTAATTTTACATAAAGGAGCACTTTTCTGGTGGAGGGTGTGCCACTTGTTTTGTTCTGGAATATTCCACAGTACAGACATCTCTATCGCCATGGCAGCACAAGGCCAAGTCACAAGTCAGACAGATCTTGTTTTTCAAGATATTTTAGAAATTCAATCCCATGTAATTACATATGACATA
The DNA here is from genome assembly GCA_036785185.1 of Paratrypauchen microcephalus. NCBI lineage: Eukaryota > Metazoa > Chordata > Actinopteri > Gobiiformes > Gobiidae > Paratrypauchen > Paratrypauchen microcephalus. The sequence goes on from JAVJIX010000012.1 coordinate 12,003,943, forward strand.
GTGAAGTTCAATGCTCTATTGTGCAATATTCCAGACAAACATCTCCATGACGACAAGCACAAAAAGTTATAGTTCGGCTTTAAGATTCAAAATGTTTTATTCTAACTACAGCTCTGGAAAAAAAAAAAGAGACCACTGCATTTTTTTTTTCTGAAATCAGCACCTCTACATGTATTACAGCCATTCCATTCCAGCGTCTGTTGAATTCCAACACAAACACAAAGCTGAGCTACTTCAGTTCTTGCACCAGGAGTGGAATAAAGTCACCCAAGCACAATGTGGAAAAACTTGATTAAGATGTGATTAAAAATAAGGTTTATTGCACCAAATATTGATTTCTGAACTCTTCTTAAGTGTAAACATTAGTATTATGTTGTTTTAAAATGAATTTGATCTTGTTTCTTTGCATTGTTTGAGGTCTGAAAACATGTATCTTTTTTGTTAGTTTGACCATTTGTCATTTTCTGCAAATAAATGCTCTAAACGATAATATTTTATTTGGAATTTGGGGGAAATGTTGTCAGTAGTTTATAGACTCAAACAAAAAATGTTCCTTTTGCCCAAACACATACCTATAAGTAGTAAAATCAGAAAAACTGATAATTTTGCAGTGGTCTCTTATTTTTTCCAGAGCTGTAAATCTATTTCAAGATTCACGTGAACTTTTTATTGAAACTACTTTGACCTTCCATAACTCCCCACCCTCTTGCTAAGTTTTCTTCATGTTAAATACTGTCAGGTTTGAATGAGCAACTGTTTTCCTTTATAATCCATCTGTCGCTCTGCACATTACAGTTGTGGATGTGTCAGCCGTGTCAGAGGAACCCTTGTGGAGTCAGGTTTCGTCTGTGGAGCTCATTCAAAATCACATCACTGTTTGAGCCATCGGAAATACCACTGTCTGCATACACCGAGCCTGGAAGATAGAGAATTATGTTAGTCTTATACTTGTACTTAAATATCCTATATTAAGGAAAAATGTGAGCTTTTACCAATGTTGTTACCACCTCAAAACCACCTGGCATTGTTTTTGGTTTCATTCACACATGTCTGAGTAATATTTTATATAAAACAATGCAAAACCTATCTAAGGACAAAAATCTAAGAGCAATGCAAAGAATAAATACCTATTTACAGCTATCCGAAAATGCACAGTGTGAATCAATTTGCAATAGAATGAAAAATAAAGATAAAAATTAATGTGCAACAGTAGTAATTTCTTAGCTTGTGATGTCAGGTAGTGGTAGTTTTCAAATTAACAGTTACTTTTTACCTTTAGTTTAGTGGAGGTAGAGAATTCCAAAGCTGAAATTATCAAAAATAATTCTAGCGAAGTTATATGGAGTTTAAAAACACAGTAGAGCACCCATATTATCCCATCACAAGGTAGAACAGAGTGTTTTCTGTCTGTTTTTGATGAGGAAACAACATCATAACCGATCAAAAATAGTGCAATGTACACCCTTTAGTAATAAAAATGATCAGATTCAACATTTGTGAATTTGCCTTTTGGATATTTCATGTCAAAGTACGATGTAATCAATAGGAAAAACCTGCTCCGCATCTGGGATTATGACATCACATTCTAGACTTTATTTATTTATTTTTTTTACCATTGCTGCTGGAGTCGTTGAAGACAGCGTCGCTCATGATGGAGGTGTTACTGAAGGCATGGCCGGGTGGAGTCTGAGAGGTGGAGGTGGACATGATGCCGTACGATGAGGATTTGTTGTTGTGGGTCGCTGTTCTGCTCCAGTCTAGTTTAACAAGAGAGAATAAAAGAATATATTTGTTTATTTGCATTGGACAATAGGCTGTGTGCACAGTATCGCCTGGAAACCGCACTGTTAGCCTCACTGCTTCTATGTATCTATCTATGTATCTTCTATGGCGTTTTTGCCATTTTTGTGCTAAAATGCATTAATATTTAGACTTAGACTTAGACAAACTTTATTGATCCACAAGGGAAGTTGTTTTGGGTACAGTAGCTCACTCATCAAATATAATATATAACAGAGGGTAACAAAAAATAGATGGAATAGCAAAAAAAAGAGCAATAGACCAGTGTCAGATGAGACATAATTATAAAAATAATAATAATAATAATAAATAATAATAAATGTATATGTACAAATTGGAATTAAATAGAAGATAAGTAAGTGATAAAGTATAAAATACAATATCACATAAGATGTCCAGTCCTAGTTATAAACAGTTGTAGGGAGTATTATCTGTTACATAACTGTTACATACATACATAATATAATTTAAAGATGTTGTCCTTGACAGCATGTTAAAAAGTACACAAATAAAATAAATACTTCAGCATTAAGACTCTTCTGCATTTAGAAAGAGAGCTGTTTGTGTCTCAATGCTAACAATAATGGTAATTTTGGTTTATGTTTTATAGGTAACTAATTGTACCCCATCTAAGGCTTGTCTGTGCTCAATTTCTTACGACTGCTGAAATGAGTAGCTCTCTGGCACTTTCATTTTGTTAAAGATCCCATGACATGGTACTTCTTGATGCTTTTATATGGCTCTTTAATGGTTCCCTAATACTGTAAATGAATCCTTCTTCAAAATCAACACTCACTGCATGAGATATGACTCTGACAGTCTTCATGAGGCTAGATATGTGTCTAAAATGCTTTATTGTGGGTGTTGCTGCTTCAGTGCAAATGAGAAGGACAGAGAGATTGGCTAAGGAGCGGGGGGGCGGGTTTCCCCCGCTCGAAGCGCAGCTCGGCGCAGCGATCTCCTCTCTTCCGTGTTTAACACAGGAAGACAGATGGGAGACTTTGCAATGAAAAAAAGCATATTTACACAGAAAATAAAATTAAACCACTGGTATTTCAGAGGTCCAGAGGGTCGGGTAAGGGACTTGCGAGCCTAGAAACACTCGGACCTGCCTCCAGGCAAATAAAAAAACGCATTTCGCATTGCGTAGCGCATTCACAGTCCAAACTCTATGGGCGGGATATACAGGGACGCTGAGCGGAGACAGAGGGAGGGGCTGGAGCTGCATTTGCCGATCTGACGTCAAAAAGGTGCCTTGTCCGAACTCGCCCGTTTGAACACTGGTTTTGTGTAACGCAGAAAAGGACCGCAAATGCTCAGTTTAGACATTTCGCAACTTTTAGCCATGGGGGGGGGGCCTAAACAGGGTAGGGGAGCTCACATTAACGTTCAAAAACCTCAGAAAGTGAACATTTCATGCCATGGGACCTTTAAGGTAGGATACCAGAGGAAAAAGATCTGGAACATTCCAGGCACACTGCAAAGATCTAAACACTTCCATCTGTCAGAAAATGACTTAAAAGTAGTGAAATGATCTGTCCATGCAGCAAGATATTACTTGACAAGTTATCTTAACTACTTCTAGACTAGAATTAAGCAGTTTCAGAAATAGTAAGTAGATAATATATCTGAAAACAAGATGATAGGAATTTTAAAATCTTGGGCAGATCAGAGAATGTGCAGTGCAAAGCAGGTGGCTGACACTTCACAAAAAAGTTTCGTAGTGTACTTTTAAAAACTGATTTGAACATGAATAATACTTTAAGGACGTACCTGAGTTTTCAGGCAGTCTGAGTCTACCACAGCACAGATAGGTCCTCCACTGTCTCTGCACGTTCTCTTTTACAGCGCAGTGGAACACAAAGATAAAGAACCCTGTACAAATGATTTTAAAAAACACATTAATATCATTATGAAATCCTTGGATAAATCTGTCTAATGTATGCAAAAAATACATCAATAAAAGCTCAAAAGACAGTTATCGCTTTTTAAGTGTTAAGTCAAACCCACTGACCTTGTAGAGAGTTGAATATACAAAACAGATAGACAAAAGGCAGGTAGAGGGGTCCCCAGGCGAACAGAGCAAACCCCCAAGTGAGACCGAGGAGGATGACCAGTCCAAAGATGCTGCGGAGGTCAGAGAGCGTGCCCCGGTTTGGAGACTGGTTCTGAGGGTTCTGTCTTTTTATTCGGGCAAGTTGGACCATCACGACCACAAACACAACCAGACAAAAGACGAAAATCAGGAGGAAGTACGCCACTACTCCAATGTAGAACACCAAGTCGTTAACCAGCCAACAGCTACAAGAAGAATAAACGTATTATTAATGGCCAGTCAAAGTTAAAATATAGATTGATAATTGTCTGTGCACAACGGCGAATGGCGAGCCCACTGTTCCTGAAGGTCCTATATTACATAAAATCGATTCTTGTGAGCTTCAAACCATGCTATAATGTTGTTACCTCCTCAAAAACATACCTGGAGTTGTGTTTTGTTAGTCTGTCTACGTCTCCAAAGCTCTGTTCCACCTTGTGATGCCATAAAGCAGTGGTTTCCATGTTAACAGCTACTTTTTATCAGTAGAGATTGACAATTCCAGGGCTGAAATGATCCAAATGATTCTAGTGAAGGTGTATGGAGTTTAAAAACACAGTGGAACTTCTCGCATCAGATGACATCACAAGGTGGAACAGTGTTTTCTGTTTAAGAACAGCCTAAATATGCAGGTTTTAAACATGTGCAAATGAAACAAAACACACCTCGAGGTATGTCTGTGATGAGGAAACAACATTCTAACATAGATCAGAAAATAGTGTAATACAGGTCCTTTAAAGATCCCATGACATGGTAGTTCTTGATGCTTTTATATGGTGCCTTAATGGTTCCCTAATACTGTAAATGAATCCTTCTTCAAAATCAACACTTAGTGCATGAGAAAGACACATGTACAGAGTCAGAGTCAAAAAATAACTCTCTGAACACCTCATTCTGGGCCTTGTTGCTTGAATGCAAATGAGAAGGACACAGATTGGTTAGAGGAGCGGGTGGGGGGTGGGGGCAAATGCGCCGCTGGTTCCTTGTGTTAGCGGTGCGCTGTGCCTGGCCCCACTTCCGCGTGTGTAAGCGCGAAGGAGGAAAGGAGAGCCTTTTCAATGAAAAAAAACACATTTTCACAGAAAATAAAATTAAACCACTGCTGTTTCAGAGGTCCAGAGGGTCGGGTAAAGGACTTCCGAGTCTAGAAACACTCGCATGTGCCTCCAGGCAAATAAAAAAACGCATTTCGCATTGCGTAGCTCCTCCGCAGTCCAAACTCTCTGGGTGTGATTTCCAGAGACGGGGTGGAGATCCAGACGATGGTGGAACTGCATTTGCATTTCTTTTTTCGATCTGACGTCAATAAGGTGCCTTGTCCAGAATCACCCATTTGAGCTGTGTTTTTTTTCAAACGCAGAAAAGGATCGCAAATGCTCAGTTTAGACATTTCGCAACTTTTAGCCATTGGGGGGGGCCCTAAACAGGGTAGGGGAGCTCACATTAACGTTCAAAAACCTCAGAAAGTGAAAATTTCATGCCATGGGACCTTTAAAGATCAGGTACTGAGAGGGAGTTGTGGATTTCAGTCTTTTTTTTTGTCTTGATGCTAATGCTAATTTTGGCATAATAAATATTAAAATAATGCCACAAGCTGAAGTGATCTACAGAGAAAAAAAATCATGACTTACATTTTAATTGGTTGTTTGTTTTATATTTTATTTTGTTTTTAAAGATCCCATGACATGGTACTTCTTGATGCTTTTATATGGCTCCTTAATGGTTCCCTAATACTGTAAATGAATCCTTCTTCAAAATCAACACTCAGTGCATGGGAAAGACCCATGAACACAGACAGAGTCATAAATATCTCTCTGGAACACTCCATTATGGGCCTTGTTGCTTGAATGCAAATGAGGAGGACAGAGATAGGCCAGAGCAGCGGGTGGGGGCGTGGCCAAACTCTCCGCTCTTTCCTCTTTAGCGGTGCGATGTGCGCTGGCCCCACTTCCGCGTTTTTGCGCAGAGGAAGAGATGAGAAGCGTTCCATTGAAAAATAAACAAATTTCCACAGAAAATAAAATTAAACCACTGCTGTTTCAGAGGTTCGGAGGGTCGGATACAGGACATCCAAGCCTGGAAACACTCTCATGTGCCTCCAGGCAAATAAAAAAATGCATCTCGCATTGCGTAGCTCGTTCGCAGTTCAAACTCTCTGGGCGTGATTTACAGAGAGTGTGGGTAGAAACACAGATGGGCGGTGGAACTGCATTTGCATTTTTTCTTCAATGTGACGTCACATAGTTTCCTTGTTCAGAATCAGCTTAATGGCTGTTTATATCATATTTTATTGCACCATGTGTCTATGAAATTGCACAATGAAGTCATGTAGTAGATTCTTCTTGTATAATTCCCTCTGGGTGTGTGAACTGTGTAGAGACTTTGCTTAAATGTAATGTTTTTTGTTAGTTGCAGAAAGTTTTCATTGTATATTTAATTTCCATTTATTTAAATGTTCTAATTTGGTTTGACCGGATGTCTTTTAAATAGTTGTGCCTTTGTAAATTCCTAAGGCTCATGACGTTGTTGGTAAGGTAATACCATTCGTGCACTTACGGCAATGAAATGAAATACAATGAAAACTGTTTACTGAACTTACAAATCATCTGAAGTGCCGTCTGAGTATTTTCCATATGTGACCAGCCCATAGTTGTCTTTATTCACGGAGATTATAATGACCACCACAATCAGAGGGATACCTGCAAATGACACATGAATGACCAGATGAAAAAATGTGCATGCTTCTTGAACTAACATTTAGGCTGTTTAACACACGTGAGGGCCAAGCCACACCACATGATCTTATGGTTTTACTAGAAAGAGTATGTCCTCAAGGGTATAAAATGAGGATCAATATGATATTACTCCATGCAAATACATTGTTTCCATAATAACCAATTCATTCATTTCTTATACATCATTTGTGTTCAAATAGTGGTCATCTGGGCTTGGTCTTTACAGTAAAGAACAATTTACAGTAAACGTAAAGAGATTTCTATCCACACTCACCCCAGCCCATAATGGAGAACTTGGTCATGTATCTGCTGAGGTACGGGGTGAACACACGGACAATACTGAGGTACATGTGCACAGCCTCAAGCCCCGCCCACGTGAATGATGTCAACAGGAAGTAGTGCAGGAAGAAGGCAGTGCTAATACACAGTCCGTCCTGTTTGAAGAGGGCCAACCAGCCGTCAATCAAAAACACCAGGTTTAGAAGAAGCAGAGATATGCAGAGCTGGACCAGGATCTTGGCTGGAATGTCCCGCAATAGTTTTCTGAAAGACAAATTTGACATTAAAGTTTCTATACTGTGCAAAATTAATTAATGTGAGCTTTAAACTTGTGTTATAATCTCTTCTCTAAAACATACCTGGTGTTGTGTTTTGTTTCATTCACACCTGTTACATGAGGAATGCTTTATTATTAGTCTGTCATCTAAAAAAAGTTTAAAATGCTCTGTTCCACCTTGTGATGTCATGAAGCTGTAGTCTTTAAGTTAGCAGCTACAGTACCTTGTACCTTGTGTTTAGTAGAGACCGGCAATTCCAGGACTGAAATGAATGATTCTAGTGAGGGTGTATGAAGCACAGTAGAGCACTTCCTGTAATATGACAAGGTGGAACAGAGTGTTTTCTGTTTGAGAGAAGAACTCAGCCTAAATATGTAGGTTTTGTGTGTTAAACATGTGAGTGAAACAAAACACAACTCCAGAGGGGTATTCCACGAATGTCGCTAAACTTAGCCGCGACTAAGTGCTAAGTTCTCGCCTGGCTGAGACACAACTTAGACAAAAGCTTGAACCCGTTCCACTAACGCGTTTCAGCTGCGCCTAGTCAGAGCTAAGCTCAGTCTGGCCTAATCAGGCCGGGCCTCCGCGCGTGCACGGGGTAAATAAGAAGCCCTGAACAAGCGACTGTCGAAAACGCGATCATGTCGAAGATTCGGGCCGATTATTTCAGCGCATCAGAACAGAAGTTGCTTTTGGAACTCTACAACACATTTGCAATAACCAAGGCCAGAGACATGGCGTGGCAGAAGCTCGCCGAACGCTTAAATATGCAAGTTAAAGGGATATGCCACCCCCAGGTCAAATTTGGGCATCTCCCCACAGTCCAGAGACTAAAACGAGTGATGAAAAGCGTTTTCCTGGTCACCCAGCCATTGTCCGAGTCTGTTAGCACTGACCGCCGCGCGAGCTGCTCCTCCTCCGCCTTAGACTGGAGTCTAACGTCGCCAGAGAAAGATTTCGGCCAAAAGGAATTAATTTGCTCGAAGCTTTTCCCAATTACTTTCTGTGTAGTGCGCATTCATATCGAGTGCAAATACATGTGCAAATCAACACGGAGAGCTTGCCTTGGTCATTTTGGGTGAGAACTATTTTTCAGTGCGGAAAAAGAAAGACGAAGCACGCACCGGGGGAACTCCCTTTCTGGTGCGTAAACAGGGATTCCCCTGTCCGCGTGGTGCGTGCTTCGTCTGTCTTTTTCCGCACTGAAAAATAGTTCCCACCCAAAATGACCAAGGCAAATTCTCCGTGTTGATTTGCACATTTATTTGCACTCTATGAATGCGCACTACACAGAAAGTAATTGGGAAACGCATCGAGCAAATTCCTTTTGGCCGAAATCTTTCTCTGGCGACGTTAGAGCTGGCGGAGGAGCTGGCGGAGGAGCTGCAGATACCGCGGCGGTCAGTGGCGACAGACTCGGACAATGGCTGGGTGAGCAGGAAAACGCTTTCCACCACTTATTTTAGTCTCTGGACTGTGGGGAGATGCCCAAATTTGACCTGGGGGTGGCATATCCCTTTAAACTAGCGCCAACTGACGAATAAAGCCGGGCTTTGCGCTTAGTAGCTTTCGTGGAATACCCCTCAGGTGTGTTTGTGATGAGGAAACAACATTATAACATACATGTAGATCAGAAAATAGTGTAATATGGGCCTTTTAAATAATATACCAAACATGACCAAAATGATTCTCACTCGAATAAGAGATATGTGAGAATGGTGACAGATAGAAACACTGCAGAGACTCCACAGCCGATGTATGTGATAAAAGTGAGGAGCTGAGCCTGCTCACGGTCTAACATCTCCTGTCTGGACAAATCCTGGAAAGTAAAAGACATGATTCAGGCGTTTAACATGTGAACAGTTAGCTATGAATTTGAGAATATTTAAAATGAATATGATTTTCTTGGTACCAAAAGCACTGCGAAGGACGTGAGGTGGTTACAGCTACATGTTGTATCTTCTGCTGTAGCACTGACAACATGGCAGCCAGCACTGCTCCAGCCCCCTTTACCACCTGGATTAGTAAAAACACTATTTAAAATCTTACAATAACTATATAATGTTAAAATGTGTACAAAGTGCACACACAAAAATCTTCATGGAGATAGATACGTTTTATGCCATACTGTGGAAGATTATAGCTAAAGGAACAACTTTTCTATGGGAATAAGCCAGGCCAAATAAGTAGCTGATTTTATATATATTTTTAAATTGTACCAAAATGTGACACTACTGAATCCTAATCAAATGAATGACAAGAAAATAAGAAGTTAAAACAACTATAATATGGTGGAAAGCTCTGAAAAGTTTTTGCAGATTGAGTCTGATGATGATTATGATGACGATATTTGACTCACCATTTTCTGTAAAATTCCAAAACACACAGGAGATCGAATGGTTGGTCTAAAAGGAGGACAAAATAGTATGTTAAAAAAGCATGAAATCCCTTATGCAGCTCATGAAGATAAAATGATTGTAACCTACTTTTATGGGGTTGGTATTTCTGATGGTGAATTTGATGTTTTCTCTGAGGTTTCTTATGGACACATTGGCCACACTTGAGGCCAGGACTGGACTGATCACGGTTTTGTCATTTAGAGTTGTGTCCTACAAAAAATAAAAATATAAACCATTAATAAATGTATCATTAAAGGTGCATGCAGTCACTTTTTTGATGGATGTGCTTGTCTCCATGGATACGTTATTCATTTGCCTGCGTATCCATGGAGACAGCCAGGCCGAGTTACAGGTTATATCAGCATGATAACGCTTGTATTTCAGTGAAGTAAGGCATTAAAATATATACGCTATCGTTCAAAAGTTTGGGGTCACTTAATGTTCTTATTTTTGAAAGAAAAGCACTGTTGTTTCAATGAAGATAACTTTAAACTAAGACTAAACAAAGATTGGAAAAAAGTGTTATGGACGGACGAATCGAAGTTTGAGGTGTTTGGATCACACAGAAGAACATTTGTGAGACACAGAACAACTGAAAAGATGGTGGAAGAGTGCCTGACGCCACCTGTCAAGCATACCCATTATATCCATGGGTAACGTGATGGTTTGGGGTTGCTTTGGTGAAAGATTTGTTCAGGGTAAAGGGGATTTTGAATAAGGAAGGCTATCACTCCATTTTGCAGCAACGCCATGCCATACCCTGTGGACAGTGCTTGATTGGAGCCAGTTTCATCCCACAACAGGACAATGACCCAAAGCACACCTCCAAATTGTGCAAGAACTATTTAGAGAAGAAGCAGGCAGCTGGCATTCTATCTGTAATGGAGTGGCCAGTGCAGTCACCAGATAGCCCCATTGAGCTGTTGTGGGAGCAGCTTGATCGTATGGTGCCCATCCAACCAATCCAACTTGTGGGAGGGGCTTCTAGAAGCGTGGGGTGAAATTTCTCCAGATTACCTCAACAAATTAACAGCTAGAATGCCAAAGGTCTGCAATGCTGTAAATGCTGCAAATGGAGGATTCTTTGACCAAAGCAAATTTTGAAGGAAAAAAATATTTCAAATACAAATCATTATTTCTAACCTTGTCAATGTCTTGACTATATTTTATATTCATTTTACTTTTAACTCATGGTGGTAAATAAAAGTGTGACTTTTCATGGAAAACACAAAATTGTCTGGGTGACCCCAAACTTTTGAACGGTAGTGTAAATGCCATATTGCGAAAAATTTTAGGAAGAACAATAATATCTCCATGGAGACAAGAGATAGACCAATATTTCAGTTTGCCAATAGGGTCAACACTTTTTGGAGAAAAAAGACATTAACATTATATTGGTGAATAGTAGTGATGGTGAGATGAAGCCCCATGAAGCATTGATACTTTCAGTCAACTGTGCCGGCACATGTATAAACACTTCATAAGGATTAATTTACTCTATGGCGCCATCAACAGGTCAATAAAATGTAATACAGAGACTGTGGCAAACACACGCACGCACAAAATGGTTTATACTTTGTGAGCACTGAGCAGTGTAATTTTATAATTACTATATAAGACAAACCTTAATGGGAGTGATCAAGTCAAAGTACCAAACAGCCAATATCGCAAACGCAAACAGGGGAAAAGTTTCTTTTTTTTTTACCAGTTCCATCTTTTAAACGTCCCATGGCATGAAATTTTCACTTTCTGAGGTTTTTGAACGTTAATGTGAGCTCCTCTACCCTGTTTAGCCCCCCCATGGTTAAAAGTTGTGAAATGTCTAAACTGAGCATTTGCGATCCTTTTCTGCGTTACAAAAAATCGGAGCTCAAACGGGCGAGTTTGAACAAGGCACCTTATTGACGTCAGACCGAAAAAAGAAATGCAAATGCAGTTCCACCCCCGTCTGTCTGCACTCAGCGTCTCTGTAAATCACGCCCAGAGAGTTTGGACTGCGAATGCGCTAGGCAATGCGAAATGCGTTTTTTTATTTGCCTGGAGGCACGTCCGAGTGTTTCTAGGCTCGGAAGTCCTTTATCTGAGCCTCTGGACCTTTGAACAGCAGTGGTTTAATTTTATTTTATGTGGAAATGTGTTTATTTTTCAATGGAACGCTTCAAATCTCTCCCCCGTGCAAAAACAAGGAAATGGATCAGCTGTGGGCTCTGAACTCTGAGCGGAGAGTTTGGCCATGCCCCCACCCTCTACTATTGCCCATCTCTTTTCTCCTCATTTGCATTCAAGCAACAACGCCCAGAATAAAGAGTTTGAGAGAGATATTTATGACTCTTTCTCATCTTATCTCTGTTTCTCATGCACTGAATGATGATTTTGAAGAAGGATTCATTTACAGTATTAGGGAACGATTAAGGAGCCATATAAAAGCATCAAGAAGTACCATGTCATGGGATCTTTAAACACTCGCAGATACTAACCAAACACCAACCAAACCAAACCAAACACAAGACGTGCGGGTCGACTCCATTGCGTTTCGCCGTGCCTTATATTTCAAATGACACGCGGTTCACACGCCAAACCAGCAAACCACTTCCTGAATCAGTCACGTGGTACGGTGCTTCAGGAAGGTTCGTACGTCATCGCTTACGTCATCAAATCACGCTCCGAACCACACTTCGCCTGGATTTTTGCTGATTACTCGACACACACTTTGAAGCCTCGACACAGCCCGTAACATCACTAGTAAATAGTTAGTGATAGTGTATAGTACCATGAAAAGTATGCTCTTGGTGTAGAAGTTGAACTGCACTCTGTTGGCACACTGCTTCTCCTCTGGACTCAGAGCTTCAGTGAGAGACGAAGGCAAATGCACAGAACCCAATGGCGCTTCGGTCGATCTGGCTCTGCGTGCACTCATCTAAAACCAACAGAAAACAGAAATTAACATGGAAATTATTTACACCTGACATCATGACATCACAAGGTGGAACAGAGTGTTTTCTGTTTGAGAGAAGAACTCAGCCTAAATATTCAGGATGTGTGTGTTAAACGTGTGAATGAAACAAACCACTTCAGGTATGTTTAGTTTTTTTTGTTTTTTTAAACAACATTATAACACAGATTAGAAAACAGTGTAATATGGGCCTAAAGATGGTTTTACACTGACTTACCTGGACGTCACTAGTGCTGAAGATATCGGCAGTTGTTGTAGCAAACTGGTTCCCATCCACATTCTGCACAGCCAAAACCAGAGACGTGGAAGACAGGATTTCATTATCACCTGGCACCTCCAACTTCAGACCCAGGTTATCCACCAGACGAATCAACCTAAAACAATATTAAATTCATTAAACACTGCACAGAATACATGTAGATCATGTATTTAACGAGTAGGTCTTTACTATTTTTATTTATTTATTTATTTGAAAGGGACAGTGCACATTAATGAACATATAATATATATGTAAATATGACAGATTATAGCCACAGGCTAATTTCCATCTGTTGTCCCTGGACAGGTTGATGGTGCCAATTAAAAGGTCACACATACAATAAAACAAGAGAAAAATACATTAAACACACAGATTGGTGCTTGGATAAGCTCGTTTCCTATCTTTAGCTCTAATTCACCACCTTTCCTTTTCTGTTTTACTATAAGTTTGTTAATATTCTGCCAGATTAGTTTTCCATTTCCATTGGCGTTTTCCATTATCGTAATATTTTTTTTTTTTACTTTTGCCCTTCTCATTTCAGTTATTACCTTATTTCTCATTGTTTTATAATTTAATCTGTCTATGGACAATTTTGAACAAACACATTTCTTTAACAATTGATCTCTATTTTTCATAAGCTTCAAACAATTTGAATTTACCCATGGGACAGATTGAGATTTCTTTCATTTACGATTTAGTATTTTTGAAAACAACATGTAAACATCCTGTATTTCTTTGAGAAACACCTCAGAGCATATTTCAGTATCATCACACGATATTATACTTTCCCAATTAAATTTTTTAAGAGCATTTTCCAGATTTTGTTGTTCACTTTTGGGGACTTCCCGTATTGGCAGTTGTTTTCCTTCATTATTAGAAATTGCATTATCAAATCGCTGCTTGGTTAGTTTCCTTGTACAAAAGATAGCATTATGGTCTGAAAGACCAGTTAGCAAATTGTGTGTTTTTGTAATTCTCTCAGGTTTATTTGAGAAGAGTAAGTCAATTCTAGACGCAGAATGATTTGTAATTCTGGTCGACTTTTCAATTAATTGCGTAAAATTGAACTGATCAGTTATTAATTTTAAATTTTTCCTGTCCTTTTTATCCTCCCAATTTATATTGAAATCCCCAAATAATAATATTTCCTTTTCATGATTACACGTTTTAAGAAGATCTTTAAGTTGATCATAGAAATCACATTTAGTTGAAGGCTTACGATAAAGGCAGATTACAGATAATGACATTTCAGCAGAAAGAGAAATATTTACGCCAACACATTCTAATGCGTTACTGGGCCATACAATAGGATTACATTTGAATTTATCTTTGACATATAATAATACACCCCCTCCTTTTCCTTGAACCCTGTCCTTTCTAAAAACATTAAAACCCTGTAGGGATATTGCATACTGGTCAATGTATGTATGTACAAGTGTAATTCTCCAACTACAGTCAAATTTGGTCATGATATTTTTCAGAAAATCCAACACATATTTTTAGAAATATTTTGATTTGTTCTACTTCATCACAATGTGTAGAAACATTAACTGATCGTGGTTGTAATGAAATTACATAAATATTAAATAAATAATACTAAACAATCACAGTAAATAAAGTGATGGAAATGACAGTTGTGGAAATGACAATGTTTAGCATTTCTTTTAAAATCTCATGACAAATTAGCATGCTAATCTCTGTTTTAGAGTTAGCATAAAATATACTCAAAATACACAATATAAAATGGTATTTTTCCTCATTATTTGTCCATTCAAAGGAAATATGAAGTGCTTGGAAATGACGACCAGTAAACCTGCTCTTGGTTTTGCAAAACTTGACCTTGATTTTGTTCTTGTTTCCCTTCCTCCCATGAAGCTAACGCTGCTATGCTAACATGAGCTCCTGTCACATCACAACTGATGTGGTTCAAGTAGACAAAGGTTTAAAAAAAAAAGTTAAAAGTTACATTTTGTGGTGGAAATGACAGTGATCCCTAGGACAGGTGTTCTTTTTAGGAAAAAATAAATAAAATACTAATATATCACATAGCACATGATATTTTTCATTAAAATAAGGAATTTCTGTGCCATTTGTCAATGAAGTTACTGTTGAATCAAATTTAATTTCAGTCTTATGAGCAGTGTTGGGGAGTAACGGATTACACAGGGCTCTCAAGTCTCACGCATTGAGAGTGTGACACACGCAATTCGACGTGTTCACACGCTCACACACCACACATGGCATTTCTCACGCCGATTTCTTTTTTTTTTTTTTTTTTTTGTGCCCAGAAAATCGGTCTGTGTGGCTTAGTTTATGCAGGCTCCGCGCGTTTTTAGCGAAAAAAAACTGCTCCCCCGAAGCAGGGGGACACCGGGACGGAGACACCGGGACGGAGACACCGGGACGGAGACACCGGGACGGAGACACCGGGACGGAGACACCGGGACGGAGACACCGGGACGGCGCGTCTGCTCCCGACCGTGCGGTCCGAGCGGAGGCCGGAGCAGACGCGCCGTCCCCCGGGCACGTCCTCAGCCTCAGTCCCGGTGCCACGTCTCCTCTGAGACGCACCGACTCCGGTCCCGGTGTCTCCGTCTGTGCGTAACGTGTCCCCCCCGACGGCTTACGTGCGGAATACGCGCGGCCCAGAGCCGAACTGCCCATGGTGAGACGCGATGAGACGCGGGCCCGGTGCATTAACCAGACTCTTACATGAATCCGTTAAAAATGTCTCGCTCCCCCCCGCTCCGGTCCCTCCTCCCCGCACCTCTCAGCGCGCACTGACAAAGTGCGGTGATGATAAAACACACTGAGAACCATCAGGTAATAATAAAAGGAGAAATTCAATTTATCATGGAATTTATCATGGAAATTCAATTTATCATGGATTCTACCTGGACGACTGAGGGACTCTTCACGCATCAGGTAATAACTTCATTTATATAACTCTCATTAGTTGCTTTGTAGTTTAAGTTTGCTCTTTAGACAAACAGGGCTCTCAACACGCAGTTCGACGTGTTCACACGCTCACACGGCATTTCTCATGCAATTCAAGCGCCTAGACGGCAGAGCGCGTGGAGCGCTTCCCCTGGTTTGCGGAACCAGACTCCGATGCAACTGTTCCCTGCTTATAAACTGTTTCCCCATGATCTGGACCCGGTTCCCCTCCCTAATGCGTACGAGGGTGCACACTCGGACGCCTAGGGAGCCACATGTTCTTCCTACCTTCCGCTGTCTCCGTGCTGTTCGCCGGCTCAGGGGGCCAAACCGGGGCACTTCCTGGTCCTGCGCTAAATAGTTAAATAAGTCGCTTTGAGTTTAAAAAGCGTCTGCCAAATGCAATGTAAAGTAATGTAATGCACAAAACAATTATCACTATTGGTAGGCATAAATAGATTCCTGAGGGTCTAAGCTTTCAAACGGTTTGCCATATATATTTTGATTGAAGTTCTAAAACATTAAAATAATTATCCCCCACCTCCACCATCCCCTCCCGTAATATACCTTCTATTGCAAACAAGTTGCATACAGTAAATGCAGATTCTAAAGAATTAAGAGGAATGAGCAGATATGCAGCAGTGTAATGCAGAATTGGAGAGGAACACAGTGACTGGAAGGAAGAAGGGGAAGATCATCTTTGGACAATCTTTGGACTGCTGTGGGGGAAAAGCTCTTTCGGTATCTGGTGGGTTTGGTTGGTAGGCTCCTGCCGTGCCTCTAGAAGGATCTAGAATAGTCTGTTTGCCAGATTAGAGGAGTCTTTGAGAATGCTGCACACTCTGAGCAGGCATCAGTTCTTCGGCCTCCTCAAAAGAAGTGGAGTGCTTCTGATGGGTTGGGCAGTTTTCAACACATTCATGTAGTTTGTAAAAAGATGGTAATGTCAAGTAATCCAAAGTCATCAGATTACGTTACTCACCTGAAGTAATCCAATAGATTACGGTACAAATTACATTTTGGAGCATGTAATCTGTAATTTGTAACGGATTACATTTCAAAAGTAACCTTCCCAACACTGCTTATGAGGGAATGAGAGTCCAAAATCTGGCCAAGGGACAAAGGACATAATATAGCAAAAACACTCCATACCAAACCATACTTTATATAATAAAAATAGTAATTCATCTATCATAAATTTTTTGTAAGTTCATTTTTGTGTCTATTAAGTGCAGCATGAATAAAAAATGACAAACGTTTTTTTATTTTTCTTATTTCTGCCTGGGGCACACATTCTTTGATAGTTGGAGAATCACCCACAAATAAAACCATTCTTTACCAATTTCTGGCTTCAGCAAACGAGACAACAGGTATGACAAAATATTCTTAATGTCACTTCAAGTCTAACAATTCTGACAAAAATAAATAAATACATAAATAATAACTAATAAACACATTTTTACCATGTGTTGACTGATCACAATTCAGCGTTGCTTGCTATTTCTATTTTTTAATAAATGTAAATGTGTTTACATTTATAATTCATACACATAAACAAGTCAGATTTAAAGCTACCATCCGTAAGTTTATTTGATTTTTTTCACCAGTAGATGTGAAACCTGTGTTCTCCCCTCACTCATGCTCTCTGGTTTTCTTCTGTCAAACCAAAGATGGCGCACTATCAGGCAGCAGTAACATAGACAGCATCTAGTGGTGATATGTGAGAATGCAACACGGCCTAATTACAGATGGTAGCTTTAAGTCAGTACCATTTAACACAATAACTGCCCAATTTCACCAAAGTCTACTCCAAACACATGCTTTTACTGACAGAGAATTGGCTGTAAAGCTCAAAAAATACCAAGAATGTCATTGAGAATTTTAAATATTTGGGACTGATTGAATCCATTGATTGGTGGATAATATTGTTTGAAATTAGACAATATTGAAATACAGTAAATACAAGTAGGAAATCTAGATCCACTAATCTAGAGCTGGACGATAAATTGCAATCGAATCTAAAATCGCTATATCCTTGATTTTCCTGCATAAAAACTGTTTGTAGTTTAAATCCATACAAAGATGTTCTGAAATGTGATTCTTGGAGCAGTTTCAGTTTTGTTGTCAATTCTTTTGGATGTGATAAACAGAATCCCATTATTAAAACATAAACTAGAAAACCTAATGTCAATGCTTGTCAGGAAAGTCGCACCTAGATGTTTTTTTCAAAAATCTAAGCCTAATAAAGTTAATAAATCTAATATATAGGCTAATAAGCTCATGTTTAATGTTTGTTTGTCTATTGTTTTATTACTTATTTTACCTTCTGTACAGCGTCTTTGAGTGTCTTGAAAAGCGCTTTATAAATAAAATGTATTATTATTATTATTATTATTATTATTATTATTATTATTATTATTATTATTATTATTATTATTATTATAAACCTAAAGTGGTAAATATAAATAAAATGTATTATTATTATTATTATTATTATTATTATTATTATTATAAACCTAAAGTGGTAAATATAAATAAAATGGCTTGTTTCCATGGAGCTGCTTAGCATGGAATGTTCCATTAAACTCATTTATGCTGAAGCAGAAATGGCACTAGACCTAGATACAGGTCGGATCTACAGAGAGGCGTCTGAGTCAAGATATTTGGAGTAATAAACACATTATTTAACAAATGCAAGATAGATTACTTGTATGCCATGCTGTGGAACATTCCAGCAAAGCAATAACATCTCCATGGAATAGGTCTGCCAGATTAACTGCAATTGAAACAAAGTCGCAGTTTGAACCAGGCCCAGGTCCAGTCCAAATAAACAAGTTTCAAAGGGGGTGCATTTATAAAATTATTCTATTAAGTGTCATTATTTTATGCACCTGAAACACCTGTAGTACCATAATTTCCTCCACAAAAAACAAATATCCTGTTTTATTCTGCATAAAACCTGCTAACCCTATAGTTTAAATCTGTACAAACATGTTCTGAAACTTTTATGATAAAAGGAGAAGTTCAATTTGTCAACTGGACAAAGTTTGTTTGGTTGAAAACGTTTCGCCGCTCATCCGAGAGGCTTCCTCAGCTCTAATAAGAATACTGGTAAGACACTTGCTTATAAGCAAGTGTCCATGATTATTAGATTTATCATGGATTCTACCTGGACGACTGAGGGACTTTTCACGCATCTGAAACTTTTAGTTAATTCTGGACACATGAACAGAATCCTATCATTAAAAATTAAAGTCGCATTGCGTAACTTTTCTGGCGGAGGATCAGTCAAATACTACTCCCCTGCCTGGGAGAGATCACATTGTATTTTCAAGCAATAAAATCACTATAATGCCATTAATACTGCACTGTGGAACATTCCAGAAAAAGTAATCACATTCCCATAGAGGCAAACAGGTGTTGGACCCTCTACCAGAAAAGTTCCACAGTGCACTTTTAATACACGTTTGGAATTCCGCCTCTCACCTGTTCGCAGATGCGGCGAGAGCCTGTGGATCTGCGTCCATAAGGTTGCTGATTATATTTATAGCCTTTTTCCCCACAGCCTGAGAAACAGAGGGACCATCCAACAGACTCTCCAACTGCCCAACCAACTTCGATACCTGCAATGCCGAACCATGAATACGTTTATATACATTTAGGCTGCGTCCCATTTCTCTGTCTTACCCCTTTGTCTTACCCCTAACCGTTGGTTTTGCGCGTTCATGTGAGGGCAAGGGGTGTCCCGATTCTAATTTTGATCAAGGGCTCGGGCCATGACCGAGAGCTACATGAAACGAAGTAAGCTCTCGACCAGACTTGGAACGAAGGGCCTACAAGCTCAGGCAGGTTTTGGGATCAGGATGGCAGCGTCACATCGACCATCCAAGGAGTCTCATAAATGTATTTTCAGCAGTTGTAATTATCGATTAACAGTTTAGCAGGTTTACAATTATGACGCTTATGTTCTACGTTACTTTTAGTGAACTGTTGTTGCGGTTTTAATTGTAGTGATGTCTGTTTAGCCGGCGTTATCGTTTTCATCGAACTTTCATGCATAAACAAGCTAGTTCTTTTGTCGAGCTGAGGTACCCGATAATCCTTGACATTTGTTTACGTTTGTTTGCGTCAATTGTTGTCGCCTCTGTAGACGGAGCAGCCAGGTAGAGGCAAGGGATGATGACGCAAACGGTAATCGAGTGGTGTCCCTGGTGACACTGATGTTCTTAGGGGAACATTCGTACCCCGAGCCCTCTCAGCTCGTTATCGAGGGGCAAGACAAAGACGTAGATAAAGGGGAAGGGCAAGGGGTAAGACAGAGTAATGGGACGCCGCCTTACTTTCAAATATAAAGGAGCCTATGTATCGTCTCTTTCTATGAAAGTCGATTCAACTAAAGCGCTTGAGGTAGGGTTCTTATTCATTGTTTATATGCAGTGGTTTACCTGTGAAGAATTGAGCCGAGATGCGTTTTCAGTTTCAGCGAGGAGTCTATCAGCCTCTGCCTCCAGTTCTTGTTGAGATCTTGTGGTCTGCTCTGTTGTTGTGGTGGGAACCAGTCCAGCACCTTGGGGAAAAAATTAAAAGTAAAAAACTAAGAATTGCTTCTGATAATATTAAAGGGCCCACGTTCTAATCTATGTTATAATGTTGTTTTTAACCCGTAATATTTAGATCTTCTCAGGAAACACACTGTTCCACCTTGTGATGTCAGGAAGTGCTCCACTGTGTTTTTAAACTCCATCAATCAAACAATCAATCAAACAATATTTATAAGGCGCTTTTCATACAAAATTGTAACACAAATTTTTTACAACATACACCTTCACTAGAATAATTTGGGTAATTTCAGCCCTAGAATTGCTGATCTCTACTGAACTAAAATGTAGCTGTTAACTTAAAAACTATCACTTCTTGGCATCACAAAATGGAACAGAGCATTTTGAGCTTTGAAGATGTAGACAAGACTATTGCCATGTTTTACAGTATGGTATTACAGGTTAGATCTATGGAGGTGACCCCACTCAGAGTAAGAATGCATGTTTTTTATCAACGTATTATATGACTGACCCCAACCTGAAAAGTCACTTGGTGCACCTTTAATTTGACCTGTTTGTATATGGAAAATGTGAATATTGTTGTATTCAGTGAGGGAATCTTATTTTAACATGACTTTGATAACACCACAACTGTATGAAGTTTACTTTGCAGTGCTCATAAATAGGCCTTTTTCACATAAACAAAAACAGAAAAAAGTCTAATTTAAAATTGTCTAATTTTTTTCTGTGTTCACTACTTACTAGAGCTTGTGCCAGAGGAAGTGGAGGTCTGAATACTAGTAGTGCTTTCCTCGGTTGTTTGAAAGGCCATAGTAGTAAAAGGGGAAGTAGCAGCAGTAGTAGCAGCAGTAGTAGAAGCAGTAGTAGTAGCAATAGTAGTAGTAGTAGCTGTAGTAGTAGCTGTAGTAGTAGCAGTAGTAGTAGCTGTAGTAGTTGTGTTAATGCTAGTAGGAGAGGTTGTGGTCAAATACTCTGTAATGTTGCGTGTTGGAGATACCGTTGTCGTGACACCTTGAGTTGTATTTTGTGTTACATTACTAACGTGTGTTGTGGTCGTTTTGTTTTTCAATGGGGTTGTAGTCATTTCTGGTGTACTTGTGACTGCTACTGTAACATTGATTTGAATGGTCATATTTTGAGCTGTTGAAGTAGTAGTAGTATTTAGTATAGTAGTATTTTGAATTGCTACTGTTGTGAAATTGCTTGCCATGGTTGTGTTCAGTAGTGGTACACTTGTAGTAGAGACATTGTACTCCTTGGTGTCATTGTGAAGAGGTAGTGTTACATTGTACTCTGTTGTAATTGGAGTAAAAGTAGTAATATTAGTAGTAGTAGTAGCAGTATGCATTGCCGTAGTAGTGTTTGTTTCTTGTTTATCTTTAGTTGTGTTGACAATTGGCAGTGTAGTTACCGTACCTAACGTAGCTCCAATAGTTGTTGTATTGTATACTATTGAGTCAGTCGGTATTGGTGTAGTTGTAATATCAACTCTTGTATAATTACTGACTATTGCAGTAACTACTATAGAAGTATCACTAGGTACAGTTGTCGTAGTTACATTGTACTCCACTGTTGAGGGCATTGTAGGACTAGTAACAGCAGTATTTTCTGTATCAGTAGTATTTGGGGTGACGCTTGATACAGTTGCCGTGGTTGTTGTTGGACTTGGAGATGTAGTATCAGTAATTTGCGTGGTACTTCCTGGTTGCGATGTTACTTCAGTTTGCTGTGTAGTATATGGTACAGGCATTGTTGGACTTGAATTTTCTGAATATGTTTTTGCTGTAGTAATCGTAGTTGTGTAACTTGAAGTACCGCTTGTAATGTTCGCTTTATTAGTTGCGTTGTTGATTATGCTCGATGCAGTAGTAGTATTTATTACAATGGGTACTGCTGTTTTCTCTACTTCAGTTGTTTTCTCCACTGCTGAAGTAGGAATCTCATTTGTCGTTTGTTTAATTGTAGTATCAACTATATTCGCTGTAGGTGTATTACTACTAGTGAAACTATCTGTAGTGGCCTTTTCTGTCTCTTGTCTAGTACTTGCAGTAGTGATTTCAATTTGATTTGTTGTCCTGCTAACTTTCTCAGTATTATTAACTGTAGTAGTCGCATTTTTTATATTAATAACTGTACTGCTTGTTATTGAAACTTTAGTGGTATGGTCGAGTATTGTAGTTGTTGTACTTGCTGTTGTAGTATCCATTGAATTAGGAGTGGTAATTTGATGCACTGTGCTAACTGTTGGAGTAGCATGTGTTGTAGTAGCAGTAGTAGCAACAGTAGTAGCAACAGTAGTAGCAGCAGTAGTAGCAGCAGTAGCAGTAGTAGTATTTGTAGTCGATGGACTAATGCTTGGATCTGATTGGCAGGTGTTACTCAAAAGCACAGCAATATTTTCATTCGGGGCACTGGAAAAGACAAAGAACAAAAAGTTAAAAATCCTAAAAATTACTAACTACTATTCAAATTACTTTTATTATTTTTTGTGTTTTTTAATCTTATGGATGTTTTTGTTTTGCCGTGGTTATGCGTACATATAACTGGATAAAGTAACTTATAACATGCAAGATGTCACAGGCAATGTTTACAACTATAACATACAGAAGCCGACAGAGGCCATGTTCGTGATGATTATTTTGAATCTTAATAATGAGAAAATTAACTCGAGATCTCGAGAAAATGACACAATTATTTCGAGATCTCAAGAAAACAAAAAATTATTCCGTGATCTTGAGAAAACAAAACTGTTATCACGAGATCTCAAGAAAACAGCTGAGCTAGAAAACAGCTACTGCTACGCCCCCTTGTAGGCCAGATAACGAAGGCAGGAGACGACACGAAGATGTAGCTACGGACAATGTAAAAGATCAGCTGATCGATTATTATTCCAGACATTCTAATGACCAAAAACGCATCTATTCAGAATGAGAAATAGCCCCGAAGTCAGCCTGTCACAACGTGGCAGTAGATGTTTTAGTTGTTTTCTCGAGATCACGGAATAATTGTGTTGTTTTCTCGAGATCACAAATTAATTGTGTTGTTTTCTCGAGATCTCAAATTAATTATTTCGTAATCTCGGGATAACAAGGAAGGAAAAAATATTGCTTATGAATATGGCCTCTGTCGACTTTCGTAATAACAATACTAAATTACACAATTTAAATTTCACTATAGGTGTTATAGAAGGTGTGCTGCCCCTTTAAATGGGCGTTTGTTGAAATACATCATAGCCGTTTCCCAATTCAGCAAGTGCATGGTTCGGCGCGTGGTTGGAAGGAGATGTGCATCACATCCGACGCGACAACTGCTGTTCCATTTAGTTTTGGTGCCATGCACAGTTAACACGAGGTCCAAACACCGCAGTCGTTTCCATGGAAATTGGGGCGTGGACCAAGCGTGCAAACATGCACGATTCGCACACTCAAAAGCCCCAGCATGCATAGCGCGGCAGGATATATGACTACAAAGATGGACTCGCCAGCAACATCGCCATGTGACAGTTGCGACTTCACTAAATGTGTGTACTGGTTCACCTCACCTACAACTATGCTACATGAAACTCTTCATAAACTACACTAAACATGTCTGACGGTAGTCGTAACGGCATAGTTCATGGCACCAGTTCACATGCTTTTTCCCTTACCAGGGCTCTCAAGTCTCACGCATTGAGAGTGTGACACACGCAATTCACACGCCACACATGGCATTTCTCACGCTGATTTTTTTTTTGTGCCCAGAAAATCAGTCTGTGTGGCTCAGTTTATGCAGGCACCGCACGTTTTCAGCGAAAAAAACTCCCGCACGACATTCTTTTGTCAAAAAGAATTTTCCGTATGACAGAAAAAGTCAACGATGGCAAAACATAACCAATGCCATCGTTCATAGCCAAAGAGATGTTGCCGATGCAGTCAGACCTGCCAACATGTATGCATTTTGCGTAGCGGGCACGCAATTTCCTCGGGAAAAACTGCTTACACTTCTATATTTCCTTTGCTGTTGTAATGCTGGATATTCTACAGTATAGCCATGTCCCAATTTGAACTATTACTAGTAGTAATAGAATAATATTTTTGTCTTTAGGGAACAAGGAGCAGACCACCCGGCTCATTGAGCTGAGGCGGGACCTGTTCCATTTCGCAGACGGCCATGCGGTCCATGGACTGCACTCAGGGCTGAGCAAGTATGCACCGCCTTGACTGCAGGCTGAGGCCACACTCCGAACCGTGCACTCTCTGAATTGGGAAATGGCTTTTGTTTTTCTAAAGGAATTTGAAGCAGCAGCCATGTTTTCTATGCCAGCAAAGTAAAAACAGCGCTCTCAAGTCTCACGCTTTGAGAGTGTGTCTTTTGTTAAGCAATTCAAAACTGTAGCCACTGTTGACAGCGTTTCTGTGCCCAGAAAATCGGTTAGTTAATGCAGGCACCGCGCGTTTTCAGCGAAAAAAAGTCACCCACCTGACTTTACTTTGTTAGCCTATTCATGGTCATTGCTAATTCATTTGAGAAGCTAGCTAATGCTAATCTGTGTTAGCCTTTGCTGGTCACGTTTTTTATGTGACTGTGTTTAAATCGAAGTAGAAACTCATTGGATACTATGAAGAGCTAATATTATAAAATAAAAAAGATATAGGCCCAAATACTGAACACAACAGAGCATTACCATTTGTATTGAGTTTGCTCCTCTTCACAGATGTCAGATTTCCTTAAATCACTTGTAAACCACTGCAGATTGGAAGTCAGTAAAGCATCAGTATCTTTTTCAAAATTACCACACACCACTGAGAAATACAGAAGCAATATTATTAAAATACAATAAAACAAAGTATGCGCAATACTTTCTGAAATACACAGTTACCCATATGAGTTAGTTCCCCCCTTGTTGTGACTCCATCTGCATTGTTGATGAGTCTCTGTACAGCTGGGAGCACTGCACAGTCTGTGATCACTTTCTTGAATTCAATGATCATTTTGCAGCTATAAGACCTGGACAGACAGACAGTGAGCATTAAACATATTGTATTGACCGAGTGTATGATTTGACCAGTGGTGGAACGTAATGAAGTAGTAAAATACTGTAGTTAAGTATAAATGTTAGATATCTGTAGTTTAAAGATCCCATGACATGGTACTTCTTGATGCTTTTATATGGCTCCTTAATGGTTCCCTAATACTGTAAATGAATCCTTCTTCAAAATCAACACTCAGTGCATGAGAAACAGAGATAAGATGAGAAAGAGTCATAAATATCTCTCAAACTCTTTATTCTGGGCGTTGTTGCTTGAATGCAAATGAGGAGAAAAGAGATGGAAAATAGTAGAGGGTGGGGGCGTGGCCAAACTCTCCGCTCAGAGCCCACAGCTGATCCATTTCCTTGTTTTTGCACGGGGGAGAGATTTGAAGCGTTCCATTGAAAAATAAACACATTTCCACAGAAAATAAAATTAAACCACTGCTGTTCAAAGGTCCAGAGGCTCAGATAAAGGACTTCCGAGCCTAGAAACACTCGGACGTGCCTCCAGGCATATTAAAAAACGCATTTCGCATTGCCTAGCGCATTCGCAGTCCAAACTCTCTGGGCGTGATTTACAGAGACGCTGAGTACAGACAGACGGGGGTGGAACTGCATTTGCATCTCTTTTTTCGCTCTGTCGTCAATAAGGTGCCTTGTTCAAAATCGCCCGTTTGAGCTCCGATTTTTTGTAACGCAGAAAAGGATCGCAAATGCTCAGTTTAGACATTTCACAACTTTTAACCATGGGGGGGGGGGGGGGGGGGGCTAAACAGGGTAGGGGAGCTCACATTAACGTTCAAAAACCTCAGAAAGTGAAAATTTCATGCCATGGGACCTTTAAGGTGGATACTTTTTACTTTTATTACATTTGAGAGAAGGTGCTTTCTGTGCTTTCTACGCCACTACCATTTTGTACTGGACTGAAAAGTAAAATTATTGCTTATTATTATTGTCTGAGCCCTGCATAAAAAGCTGACGGTTTATTTTTAACATGGCCATAGGTCGAGCAAACAAAAAGATACAAATAAAAACAGTTTCAGCACAAATCTGTATCAAAATCACAACATTTGAAGCTTTATTAGACCTCAAAATCAGAGCAAAATAGATACAATTTTTACTCTTTAAGTACATTTAATACTTTTACTTAAGTTGATTTTTTAATCTGATACTTTTACTTAAGCAACAAAATGGAGTACTTGTTCCACCACTGGATTTGACTATTGCATATAACAATAATGCTATGCTAGTGTGCAGGGCTCTCAAGTCTCACGCATTGAGAGTGTGACACACGCAATTCGACGTGTTCACACGCTCACACGCCACACATGGTATTTCTCACGCTGAATTTTTTTAAAGCAATTCAAAACTGTAGGCACTGTTCACAGCGCTTCTGTGCCCAGAAAATCAGTAAGTTAATGCAGGCACCGTGCGTTTTCAGCGAAAAAAAGTCACTGGCACACCAGTACTCGAGTTGAGCGATCAGCTGTGAGGCCGATCGCTCACAGCTGATCGACCTGTTCGCCGATCAGCGAATGTTTACGTGGCATTTCCAAGAGAAGAAGAATCCTTAACTTGCTACGTAAGAAGGAACTCTCGCCTCGGGACACGGGATAAGTTCAGGATATGTCCTTTTCTCCGGAGCTCCGGATTATTAAAGACCGTGACACTGTGCATACATGGATACGAGTGACCGCGTTTTTATGGGTGAGTCATATCAGATTATTTCTGCATCTATTTCGGCACTAAACCAGAAGTAAACCAGGACTAAACCAGAAGTAAACCAGGACTAAACCAGAACTAAACCAGAACTAAACCAGGACTAAACCAGGTCTAAACCAGGACTAAACCAGGACTAAACCAGGTCTAAACCAGGACTAAACCAGAACTAAACCAGGACTAAACCAGGACTAAACCAGAACTAAACCAGGACTAAACCAAGACTAAACCAGGACTCAACCAGAACTAAACCAGGACTAAACCAGAACTAAACCAGAACTAAACCAGGACTAAACCAGGACTAAACCAGGACTAAACCAGAACTAAACCAGGACTAGACCAGGACTAAACCAGGACCTAGCCAGGACTAAACCAGAACTAAACCAAGACTAAACTAGGTCTAAACTGGGTCTAAACCAGGATTCAACTGGGACTAAACCAGGACTAAACCAGGTCTAAACCAGGACTAAGCCAAGACTAAACCAGATCTAAACCAGGACTAAACCGGGACTAAACCAGGACTTAACCAAAACTAAACCAGGTCTAAACCAAGACTAAGCCAGGACTAAAACAGGTCTAAACCTCGCACCGCCCCCGCTCCTCAGAAATCTCACTCCTAG
The DNA here is from genome assembly GCA_036785185.1 of Paratrypauchen microcephalus. Lineage (NCBI taxonomy): Eukaryota > Metazoa > Chordata > Actinopteri > Gobiiformes > Gobiidae > Paratrypauchen > Paratrypauchen microcephalus. Next base: position 12,031,587 of record JAVJIX010000012.1, read on the forward strand.
CAATCTTTAAAACTTGAGAGCCCTGCAGTGTGACAATGTAAAATTTAGATTTCTACCTTTCCTCTTCCTCTTCCTCTTCCTTTTGGCAGCTCACATACGTTTTCTAGAAAAAAAGGAAACAGTGAACCACCAGCATTAGACCTGTCACAATAACCTAAACATGCGCCATAGGTAAAATCCTCCAGCTTAGGGCCTGACCAAGACTAAATAACAAAACAAAATCATGGGGATGGTCCCCGGGTCAAATATAGAAACAACTTCTCCTGTGTGAGATCAATAAAGGTCAATCTTCTAATCCTTGACCACTGTAAGGCGCTTTGTGTTACAATTTTGTATGAAAAGCGCCTTATAAATATTTGATTGATTGATTGATTGATTGATTGAATAACAAACTTTGAAGTGCTATATATTCCTGAAGAAAATACAGATGATAAAACAATGAAACTAAATTATAGCACTGTTACAAGAAACGTGAAGTAGTTTAATCCCCCCAAAAATATTCTAAATATTTAAAAAAAACAAACTGCAATGAATAAATAGGAGACAAAAACACTTTAGTAATTAGTTTGTATCTATAATGAGTTATAGAAGTTATTTATTCAACTTTGTACAACTCAAATCTAATAGTAGGGATGTAACAAAAACCAAAATCATGAAATCATATCGTAAAGTCTCACATTAATATCATGGGCCATCACAATCGAATTGCAATTGTTTTTGCTTAAGTTATGTTTTTTTTTTTTAATCTGTAAAGCATTTGGAATTAGTCTGGTTAACACCTGACCATATCACAAGTGAGATATGGGTCTGGAAACTCGCTTCGAAAAATCCCGTAGCGGAGGTGTGGTTAGCAATTGCCAACGGCCGTTTATTGGGCGTTATGAATGTCTATCATTGAGTGTATACGTAAGTCCATAGCCAATCATGTCAGTTGTCAGTTCAAACTACAAGCTTCCGTTTGTCATGTAGTACGCGTCACCGTCTTGCCACACCTCCCCCGCTCTCTGATTGGGGCCCTAAATCTGGGACTCTCGCTTGGACGAGTTTCCAGGCCGCCTTCCAGTTCGAAACGAACGGAAGCGGCCTGGGAATTCCCAGGCTAATTTGGAATTGCTTTGTGTATGAATTGTGCTATACAAATAAACTTGCCTTGCTTTGCCATGGTGCACCACTAGCTAAAAACAAAAAACAAAAAAACCAAAACAGAGGGAACTACATAGACCATGATCCTTTGGTGTTTTGTGAAATAATTGTTATTAAGCACTTTTAAATCTTAATTCTTCATATTATAACCCTACTAAAGGTTTTTCCAAAACTTTTCAAGTGGGGGCCCCCACCTCTTGAACTGGCCCTGTGAGGCAATCCTCATCATGGCCTATTTTTCTAAATTACTTTTTGGCAATTAATAACATGTCTCCATCTCGTATTTTGTTGATTTTTTCAATTAAAAATGATATTTATATGAAATATTTATATTTAAATATTTATATGATGTATTTACATTTGCTGTCGAATTTAGTATTTTTTAGTGTATTTATTTTACAAGCCTATTTATTTGACTTTTATTAAGTGCTGCACACAATTATTATTAATACAATTGTTTATAATATTATTATTGTTAACATCAACAGGCCTACCTACCATTTTGTAATTTTTCACTCTCCTTTGCCAGTGTCAATCGCCACATGTTTCTTACCTTGATATTTCTTAACTTTGAAGTTATTGTGATTAGAAAATAAATAAATTGAATATGTGTGGTATTTCAAATTAAAACAAAGTGTGAAGTACTTATTACATTTGCAAACCACTAGTAACGATATGTGTTGATATAATATTGTGGATGGCTGTGCAGTGAGGCCTGCTGGTCATTTAGGTCTGGGTCAGCCTACCCGACCCTGCCCCCACACAGTCAGGAGCGATAATGTGGCCCCCAGAGGAAAAGGTTTGGGGATCTCTGATGTAGTTGTTACTGTGATAATGTATGAAACTACTGCATGTGAAGTAATGTTTGACATACCTTGAGTCCTTGGTTTTTGAGGACTTGTAAAGACTCTCTGCATTCTTCGCTGCAAGGAAAAATACAACTGTTATAGAAAGCAATAACAATCATAAGCTAATAATTATTTGTAGCAGGACATACTTTGGTTTAATGCCACAGTTTTCAATCACTTGTTTTGTCAACTATAAGAAAAACAGAATAATCAGTTGCAATCTTGGTCACAATAATACAACGGCAGGGCTCTCAAGTCTCACGCATTGAGAGTGTGACACACGCAATTCGACGTGTTCACACGCTCACACGCCACACATGGCATTTCTCACGCTGATTTTTTTGGGGTTTTTTTTTGTTTTTGTTTTGGTGCCCAGAAAATCGGTCTGTGTGGCTCAGTTTATGCAGGCACCGCGCGTTTTCAGCACTTCCTCCCCCCTCCGCCCCCCCTCCCCGCCCCACTCCCCGGAAAAAAATCTCAGTTAGCGGGTGTCCCTGTGTCTCCTCCTCTGTCTCCCCCGCTGTCTCCTCCTCTCCCCTGGTCTGTCAGCGGACCCTCAGCCCGCGGTGAGCCGGGAAAGGCGCTCGGAGCCCGGTGTACTGTACCGGCTGTGCTGCGGACACACGGAGCGACCTGCAGCTCCGAACAGGTGAATCACTCCCCGGACCGGTCCTGGTTTGGTCCTGATCTAGTCCTGGTTTAGTCCTTGTTTAGTCCTGGTTTAGTCTTGGTCTAGTCCTGGTTTAGTCTTGGTTTGGTTTAGTCCTGGTTTAGTCTTTGTTTAGTCCTGGTTTAGTCTTTGTTTAGTCCTGGTTTAGTCTTGGTTTAGTCCTGGTTTAATCTTGGTTTAGTCCTGGTTTAGTCCTTGTTTAGTCCTGGTTTAGTCTTGGTCTAGTCCTGGTTTAGTCTTGGTTTGGTTTAGTCCTGGTTTAGTCTTTGTTTAGTCCTGGTTTAGTCTTGGTTTAGTCTTGGTCTAGTCCTGGTTTAGTCTTGGTTTGGTTTAGTCCTGGTTTAGTCTTGGTTTAGTCCTGGTTTAGTCTTGGTTTAGTCCTGGCTTAGTCTTGGTATTCTATGTAGATGATTTTTTGTAATCAATAGGTATCCGATATTTGGCCTACCGCTGTAGCCACTAACGGATATTTCCTGTTTAAATTGACACATTTATTAAAGTTCCTCATGGACCCCCCCCCACCCCCACCCCGCTCCTCGGAAATTACGCAGTCTCACGCACGACCCCGCTCAAAACTTGAGAGCCCTGCAACGTTAATGGTTGCGGAGTTATAGGCCTACATACAATGCTTTGGAGGAAGTTCGCATCACCGTCAAAATTGGTGACATCCAGTTTCTGTGCATAGAAATGATCTATAAAACAGTATGAGTAGCATTAGTTGTATAATAAAAATACATCTTTAACCATGTATGATTAAAATATTTCACTGGCTTACTTTGATGGCTGCAAAAAAGTTCACAGTCGCAATACTCCTTTTCAACTGAAAAAAATAAGGTTATAGGTAACGGGATATATGTTGAAGGTACAGGATTTTCAGTTAATAATTATATATTAATACAGTGTAAAAGATAAGATTAAGCAGAGTAATGAATGGATTTTTACTCAACCACATTCTCAAATACTTCTGTTAGGGTCACACTACACTTTTATACATATGTTTAAATATATATACTCCCAGTAAAAAGTTTGGCGTCATTTTAAATACATTCAGAAGACACTAAATATAGGAAGCAACATAAAACATATAGAATTAAAGGTGCAAACTATGGTTCAAATCAAAGGGTAAAATCTTGAATCTAAAACAAATTTGTTGTTGTTTTGAGGTCTGTTTGCTACATTCCATATGCGTTCATTCATTTTATGCCTTCAGTGAGAATCTAAAATAATCCTGGAAATAAAGAAGAAACATAAATGAAAAACATGTGTCCAAACTTTTGACTGGTAGTGATTTTTTTATATTTACAATTTAAGAATAAACAGTCAGAACAGAACATGAGCGCTTGATACAAAGCCCAAAATTTGCAATAATAAGTATTTGGATTCCGATGAAGACAACATGTAAAATAAATAAATAAATCGTTATCCTTCACAAACTAGAGAAGAAAACCTCCACCATAAAACCACATGCAGGCAAGCCAGACAGAAAGAAAAATCAAGAATTTCCATGATTTTTAAAAACAATTTATAAAAGTTAACATCTGATAATAGGTTGCGTTCATGTGACATCGGAGCATTACAGAATCCCTATAGATTAAAGGTTGTATATTAAACAAAATTTACTTTAAGCCATGTTACAGTGTTGTTAAATCCTCAAAAACATACTGTACCTGGGTGATTCTCCAACTATCAAAGAATTTATGTCCCAGGCAGAAATAAGAAAACATATTTGTCATTTTTTATTCATGCTGCACTTACTAGACACAAAAAGGTAAATGTAGGTAGACCTATAAGGTAAATATTATTCAAATGTCTCCACTACATTTGACTAAATCCGCTCTGAAGCTGGGACTTTCCCTGTGTGCAGCGGTCAAAAAGGCTCAACAAATACATACAATATCTATGGGTGATTCTCCAACTATCAAAGAATTTGTGTCCCAGGCAGAAATAAGAAAAACAAACAAAACACGTTTGTCATTTTTTTATTCATTCTGCACTTAATAGACACAAAAACGAACTTACAAAAAAATTATGATAGATAAATTACTATTTTTATTATATAAAATATGGTTTTATATTGAGTGTTTTTGCTATAAGTCCTTTGTCCATTGGCCAGGTTTTGGACTCTAATTCCCTCATAAGACTGAAATTAAATTTGATTCAATAGTAACTTCACTGACAAATGGCACAGAAATTCCTTATTTTAATAAAAAATATCATGTGCTTGAAAGATATATTAAAAGAACACCTGTCGTAGGGATCACTGTCATTTCCACCACAAAATGTAACTTTTAACTTTTTTTAAACCACATCAGTTGTGATGTGACAGGAGCTTATGTTAGCATAGCAGCGTTAGCTCCATGGAAGGAAGGGAAACAAGAACAAAAATCAAGGTCAAGTTTTGCAAAACCAAGAGTAGTTTATTGGTCGTCATTTCCAAACACCTCATATTTGTTTTGAATGTACAAATAATGAGGAAAAATACCATTTTATATTGTGTATTTTGAGTATATTTTATGCTAACTCTAAAACAGAGATTAGCATGCTAATATGTCATGAGATTTTAAAAGAAATGCTAAACATTGTCATTTCCACAACTGTCATTTCCATCACTTTATTTATTGTTATTGTTTATTATTATTAATTTAATATTTATGTAATTTCATTACAACCACTATCAGTTAATGTTTCTACACACTGTGATGAAATAGAACAAATCTAAATATTTCTAAAAATATGTGTTGGATTTTCTGAAAAATATTACCAACTTTGACTGTAGTTGGAGAATTACCCACCTGGAGTTTTTTTTTTTTTTTTTTTTTTTTTTGAGTAACCCTTTATTATTAGTCTGTCTACATCTCCAAAGCTCAAAATGATCTTTGTGAAGTCATGTAGTGGTAGTTTTCCAGTTAACAGCTTTCTTTTATCTTAATTAACCTTTATTTAACCAGGTAAAAACCCATTGAGATCAAGACCTCGTTTACAAGGGTGACCTGGCCAAGAGGTCAGCAGCACACGTCCAGAGTAAAATAACAGTAAAATATCAAATGTAAAGTGCAATAGTTGTAAACAGTAAAATTAAGTGCAAATGATATTAAAAAGGTGCAAACAATTGTAAACACAAGCGATAAAATGCGTTAGTTAAAATGACAGTACATTTAAAAACACAGACACTGATTTATGTTTTTTATCTTAATAATATGGCCTAAAGCTCACAAGAGTCAATTTTGCATAATATAGGACCTTTAAGCTATAAAATAATAATATGCTAATAATATGGCAAATTTATGGAGCTATTACCAAAAAAATTACAGTTCAACATTTGTGGATCATAAATTTGGATACTTCTTTTCAAAAACTTTCAAAAACCCCATTAGATTTATAAAGTCTTCTGCCCTCCTCATTTCCATTATTATTTCTAACACGTGAACGCAACCTGCTGAATTAAAATGCTCACAGTCAGTTTGTCTTCTGTGCCTATGCCGTGACAACCCCCTGTGGACTTCAACAGACATCCAAGAATTAACATGCAGCATGCTCTAAATACACTGTTATTAGAAGTTATACAAGAAAAGTCATGTGTTAGTACAAGTAGGAATACTATGGAACCACTTAAGTAAAACATCTCATTTTACTACTACTACTATGTTCAATGGACATAACAATAGCACTTACTGTAAACAACTAGGGTGTGGCAAAATTCACTCCTAAAGGTACACTGTGTAACTTTTCTGCTACCTGGAGACATTATTGCTTTGCCAGGAATGTTCTACAGTATGACATTAAAGGCATCTAACATTAATTTCATTGTGTGTCTTTTTATTGCTCAAAAATACGTTACTGTGAGCAGTGTCGCCTCTCCACAGAGCTGACCTGTAACTGGGTTGGTGGTGTTACCTTTCTTGACCAAGTTACAGGTCAGATCTGTGGAGACGCAACCCCGCTCACAGTCAAAAAGCCTGTTTATTGTAGGTATGATCTATAAAACCACCTGGAATTGAATAGGCCGAGCTGTTTAATGTCATACTGTGGAAAGTTACATAGTGCACCTTTAATTTTAACTTGGCTAGAGTGTACTTTTTGTAGTGCCGACCTGTTCGAAGTAAATAGTACACTCTTTATACAGTAAACAACATATATTTACCACAGGGTAGATCGAGGTCCCTCTCTCGGGCCCTGGCGCTGGTCACTCCCCAGTATTCCGATGACCAGCCAATCACAGAGCCGTCCTCGCAGGGCAGATGCTTTCCCAGGTCTGCCCACACTCTGAACATGTAGAGCTCCACTCGCCCCGGGGCAGATGTGGCGCCTGCGTCCCTCTGTCCACAGCCCAGCCACAGGGACCCGTACGAGGAGATGGCCTGGGCTATCACCACCCTGTGTCCCACCCCCCGGTTATCCACCTGATGGGAATAAAGATGTTATGATGTGTATGGAGCAGTACGGTAATGAGCTTTTTAGATGATTTCAAGTAGGACTGAGTGATTTGAGGGAAAAAATATCAAATCTAATCTTTCTAAAAAGTATTTTAAGGTCCCATGGCATGAAATTTTCACTTTCTGAGGTTTCTGAACGTTAATATGAGCTCCCCTACCCTGTTTAGCCCCCCCGCATGGTTAAAAGTTGCGAAATGTCTAAACTGAGCATTTGCGATCCTTTTCTGCGTTACAAAAAATCCGAGCTCAAACGGGCGATTTTGAACAAGGCACCTTATTGACGTCAGATCGAAAAAAGAAATGCAAATGCAGTTCCACCCCCGTCTGTCTGAGCTCAGCGTCTCTGTAAATCACGCTCAGAGAGTTTGGACTGCGAATGCGCTAGGCAATGCGAAATGTGTTTTTTTATTTGCCTGGAGGCACGTCCGAGAGTTTCTAGGCTCGGAAGTCCTTTATCTGAGCCTCTGGACCTTTGAACAGCAGTGGTTTAATTTTATTTTCTGTGGAAATGTGTTTATTTTTCAATGGAACGCTTCAAATCTCTCCCCCCATGCAAAAACAAGGAAATGGATCAGCTGTGAGCTACAGTGGAGAGCGGAGCGTTTGGCCACGCCCCCACCCTCTACTTTTGGCCAGCTCTTTTCTCCTCATTTGCATTCAAGCAACCAATTATAGAGCAAGCACCATTATAGAGTGTTCAGAGTGAGAAAAATTACTCTTTCTCAGCTTATCTCTGTTTCTCATGCACTGTGTGTTGATTTTGAAGAAGGATTCATTTACAGTATTAGGGAACCATTAAGGAGCCATATAAAAGCATCAAGAAGTACCATGTCATGGGACCTTTAAATTGCAGTTTTAAAGGTCCTATATTACACAAAACCGACTCATGTGAGCTTTAAGACATGTTAGAATACTGTTAGCTCATCAAAAACATACCTACAGTTGTGTTATATTTCATTTACGCGTGTTTGAGTAACCTTTTATTATTAGTCTGTCTACTTCTTGACAAATTTACAAAATGCTCTGATCCACCTTGTGATGTCAGGAAGCGGTAGTTTTTAAGTTAACAGTTACCTTTTACATTTGGTTGAGTAGAGGTTGGCAGTTCCAGGGCTGAAATCATCCAAATGATTCTAGTGAAGTGTATGGAGTTTAAAAACACAGTGAAGCACTTCCTGTATTACCACATGACATCACATGAGTGTTTTCCTTTTGAGAGAAGAACTTAGCCTAAATATGCAGCGTTTGTGTGTTAAACGTGTGAATGTTTGTGATGAGGAAGCAACATTATAACAAAAAATAAACTAATATGCGCCCTTTCATATTTTAAATGCATCCCGAAGAATTGCCAAAAACCAAAAGGAATATTTAAATCTAATATACGAATCACATTTTAGAACACTTTTGTACAGATCTAAACCAGTGTTTCCCAACCAGGGGGCTATTTATAAAACAGCAGCCTTTGCTAATTGTGTTCATGTAAATTGCTGTATCGATTTAATTGTAATTCATTTTGCCTATCAAATATTAAAATAGATGAAGTAATTAGTCTCATAATTACAGTTCCTGCTTTGTTGTGATGTTAATTTTTCGTCAATCATCAATGACTATTTTCAGTTTAATTTAGGTTTAATGAAATCTTGTGTATTATTTTATAGCCGTTATCTACAAACTTATAAACTCCTAATAGTTGATCACACATAACATTTAAAATGTGAACTTTGAACATTTATTAGGGCCTATTAAAGCTACATTATGTAACTTTTCTGGTGGAGGGTCTGACAAATGCTGGTCTCCATGAAGAAAAAATGATTGCTTTGTCTGGAATGTTTCACAGTATGGCATTAAACCTTTCTATCTTCATACAGACCAAATCAGACCAAGTTACAGGTCAGATCTGTGGAGAGGCAACTCAGCTCACAGTCAGAATGCCTGATTTTCGATGTATTTTTTAGCTATAAAATCATCTGTAGTTGAATAAAAGTAAGGTAGAGCTGTTTAATGTCACACTGTGGAACATTCCAGGCAGAGTAATGACATATCCATAGAAACAATCAGGTGGCAGACCCTCGGAAAGAAAAGTTACACAATGCACTTTTAAAACAACAAATCGCAAATCTAATCGCAATCGCAATGCTTTGTCAGAAGATCGCAATTCCATATTTTGTGTTTCTCACTAACTGTGTGGTCGCACTATTGTATTTACCCCATTATTGTATTTACCCCTCTTACCTCCAGGCTGAAGGAGCTGCTCACCACGTCTCTCCGCAAACACACTTGGTGCCACTCGTTTTGCGTCAGTGTCAGCGGGAATCTGTGTTTGACGCGGAGGAGCCACGCGTACAGGGCCCCCTCGTCCCCCTCCAGCCCGAGCTCCGGCATCAGCCCGTGCACCGAGCTGTACGTGAACGCGATCCATGGCCCTGGCGCCACCACGCGGATGTTTACACACACGGTCATCCGGTCCAGGAGCGTCAACGCGGCCGTGTCCTGCAGAGTCCAGTGGTCCTCACAGCCGTCCAGAACCGCCTTGATGTCGCCCAGGAAGAACCCAAGAACTGCGAAAGAAAAGATAGAAAAGAAAAGACTGCATATAATAATAATAATAATAATAATAATAATAATAATAATAATAACCAAATTTCGGTCCCCAGAGATTCTCAGGAGTGCCCAGATCGTTTCTTAAAATTATGTCTAGACAGCTTCAGATTGGTTATAATTAAGTATGGACGTGTTAATTACTTTCAGGGAGGCATATTTTATAATTATTATCTTACAGGTTATGTAACATCTTAGCTAACCATAAAATAACTGCTATATTGCCTATATTATATACATATGTTTGCATCATGATACATATAGACATGTATAAGGTATCTCAACAGTGATCACCTGCTCTGGTTCCAGAAATTTCCATTCAGTTTTCCAATAGACTTTTTCAAAAATTCTAATATTAAGAGTTCAAAGACATCGCAGAGGCTAACGAATGTCCATTATGAGGTAGTTTTAAGTCCAAAAAAGTCCATTTAAAATGTGAAATGTTTAAATAATCTTTAACTTTATAAGGTTTCAGAAACAGATTTCAAATAAAATGATAGATCAGAAACACTATGGGAAAAATAATGAGAAATTAACTTCCGGACTGGGGTGTGGACAGCCACTGTTGAGCATCACCGACAGGTACGAGAAGAATGATGAGTCCCCACCGGATCCACGGTTAAAACAGGGGTCAAATGTTTGGAACTACTACTGTGTACTACTACTGCACAACGGTACTTTTAACACATCTACTACTACTACTACTACTACTACTACTACTCCTACTCCTCCTCCTCCTACTACTACTACTACTACCTACCTATAATCAATAAGATATTGTTTAATTCTAGGATACTTTGTGTACATTTTCACTATTTCTTTACAACTTGCTAATTTATTTAATTATTTATTTTTTTGATTATCATTGAGTAAGATTAGGTTGCAAACTATTGTATAACAATTGTCTCTGTGTTAAGTGTCCGTGTGGTAAATTTTTCCAGAAGTGGTATCATAATTGTTTTTCTGTTGAATAAACACGTGATAACATCTGATAAAATCTGAACTGAAAAGAGAACGTACCTAAACTTAATGACGTCCAAATAACAATTAGTTGGGTATGGAGTAAATTATCCAACTATTGCACAGTGTTTCCTGTTTTATGTAACATTTTGAGGGCTTTTTCCCATTTAAAAAGATATCATATTTTGTTTTAAATGAACCATTTTCCATCATTATGAAACTCACAAATAAAGGAACTGACCAGTAAGAGTAACATAATTTATCAAGACAACAACTAAAACATGTCACAAATCACAAATGTAGTTAAGTTGGTCATACAAATCTAATAAGTTTAGTTCTAATAAGTTTAATTTCAAATAAGTTTATATCCAATAAAATAATTATAGGGTAAACCAGCAGTGACCAAGCTTTTTAATGAGAACCGCATACTGAAACTTACATGGAGCAGAGTGCCACAGACACAAGACAACAAATTCAATGAGTTGAAATGTTGACATAAGTTTGACTAAGCCACAGAAGCTTTAAGCATTAAGTCTGCACAGGGCTGGACTGGGACAAGAAAATGGCCCTGGCATTTTTGGCTTTGACCGGCCCCTTAGAATTAGCGAAAAACAACGGACTAATTTATGTATGTGTTCCCCGAAGTAAAGTATTTTACTATTGTTACGTCTTGGCACAGGGGAAACCAGGGCGCCAAAAGTTTGTAATTTAAGTTACAACAGCAGAAATGTAAAAATAAATAAATACTTTTTATAAAATAAAAATGCTGTAAAAACTACAAGCAACTATCATTATATCAGCGTATCTAAACTGTCATTAGGGTTAGGGTTAGGTAATTACTGGACCATATGGAACAATACAATACAATATTATTATTTAGTGGCATGAACTTCAATGCTACATCTGTCACCACACATAAACAAAAGTAAATATTTTTTTCCCACATTAGCTCAGAAAACGGCTCCATTATACAACCTAAAGACGGGATTGTTGTCAGTTAAAAGGACATAAAGCCAAAAATTGAATATGACAAGCTTGTGGAGCCAATACCAAACAAATAATGATGAGGTTCAACATTTGTGGAGCAGAAGTTTGGCTATTTCTTCCAAAAACAGTGAATCTCCCATAGTGTTACATAGCCCCATAACATCATCATATTCTAGAAAGTGAATACAACCTCTTGTTTTAAATTTAAAGCCAAAGTATTATTTAAAAATCCCATATTACGATATTTCCTGATATCTGTTCTAATGTTTCCTCATCAAAAACATGCCTGGAGTTGTGTTTTGTTTCATTCATTTATCCAATAACATTTTAATCCTGCATATTTAGGACTTAAAATATTCTGTTCCACCTAGTGATGTCATGTGTGTATACAGGAAGTGCTCCACTGTGTTTTTAAACTCCATACACCTTCACTAGAATCATTTGGATGATTTCAGCCCTGGAATCGCCAATCTCTGCCAATCTAAAGCCAAAAAAGGGTTATCTGAAAATGTGTGAATAAAACAAAACACAACTCCAAGTATGTTTTTGAGGAGATAACAACATTGTAACATGACTTAACACTCAGAATGGTCAATTTAGTGTAATAATGGGCCTTTTAATTGTTCCTCCAGTCCTCTCTTCTTATGGTTTGATACAAATCCTAATCCTGGTTCAGTTCTAGTTTAGGACTGTCATAGACCGTTTTCACATTTTAGTTGAAAGTTCAAAAACAACTGCTTTGATAGTATTATTAATTCAATTCTTACCACTTAGCCGAGGATTTGCCAACGTCAAAATCCATAAAACTGGAAGAAAATGCCCCTTCCAAGTGCGTGGTCCTTTTTGATATTGCCTTAACATCCTCCTATCGAAAAAAAAACAAAACATACTTCAGCTCTCACTTTTATTCATCCCTTATCTTCTCTGTTCTGGGCCTGTTCAAGTACATATAACTGTATCTATTGTAGACTTTATCTTCTTATTTGTATGTGCAATAGCTGATTTCCATATTCCCAAAACATGTCGTGCGGATGACCGAACAGGCCTTTGGGAGGGCGCTAAAATCGTCATTGAGCTGGTGGTAAACTAAACCTTGCCAATATTGTCTGTGCTTTTGTGTCTGGCTCTTTGACTCCAGGGAGAGGGGCCACAGTGGAGATAGAGTTACCTCATTCACTTCTTCATAAGTTACAATGCAGTGAGACATGTTTGGTTAAAGGGCCCATATCACGCTGTTTTCTGATCTATGTTATAATGTGTCCTCATCATAAACACACCCGGAGCTGTGTTTTGTTTCATTCACGCAAGTTTAACACACAAATCCTGCACGTTTAGGCTGAGTTCTTCTCTCCAACTGAAAATACTCATACTCATACACCTTGTGATGTCACGTGGAAGTGCTTCACTGTGTTTTTAAACTCCACACACCTTCGCTTGAATCATTTGGATCATTTCAGCACTGGAAATGCCAATCTCTACTGAAATAAAGGTAAATCGTAGCTGTAAACTTGAAAACTGACGCTTCATGACACCACAAGGTGGAAGAGAGTATTCGATTTTGATTACTCAAACATGTCAATGAAACAAAAGACAACCCCAGGTTTTGTTTTGAGGAGGTAACATCATTGTAACATAAAAGTTAAAGTTCACAAGAATCAATTTTCTATAAACTACTGACAACATTTCCCCCAAATTAAAAAAAAAAAAAAAAAATCGTTTAGAGCATTTATTTGTGGAAAATGACAAATGGTCAAAATAACAAAAAAGATGCATGTTTTCAGACCTCAAACAATGCAAAGAAACAAGATCAAATTCATTTTAAAACAACATAATACTAATGTTTACACTTAAGAAGAGTTCAGAAATCAATATTTGGTGCTATAACCCTTATTTTTAATCACAGCTTTCATGCGTCTTGTCATGCTCTCCACAAGTCTTTCACATTGTTCTTGGGCGACTTTATTCCACTCCTGGTGCAAGAACTGAAGTAGCTCAGCTTTGTGTTGGAATTCAACAGATGCTGGAATGGAATGGCTGTAATACATGTAGATGTGCTGATTTCAGAAAAAAATGCAGTAGTCTCTTATTTTTTTCCAGAGCTGTATTTTTGATTAAATACTGCGTAACTTTCTAGAGGTGGCAAATCATCTGCATGATTCCATGGAAATAAAAAAAAAGTAAAGTTGAGATAGTTTTATGCCATACTGTAGATTATTCTAACCAACAACATTTCCATGGAGACAAGAAGGGAGAGGCTGTAACCAGGTCAAGTAAGGGTCAGGTTTATGGGGAAAAAAAAACATTAGTTTATATTATTATTTCTTTATAATGTTGTTGCCTCCTTAAAAACATACCTGGAGTTGTGTTTTGTTTCATTCACACACGTTTGAGCAAATGTTTATTGTTTATCTGTTTATATCTCCACAGCTCAAAATGATCTGTTCCACCTTGTGATGTCATATAGTGGTAGTTTTAAAGTTAACAGCTACATTTTACTTATACTACAGTACAGATAGGCAATTTCAGGGCTGAAATCATCCAAATGATTCTAATGAAGGAGTTTAAAGTAGAGCACTTCCTGTATTACCATGTGACATCACACAGTGGAACAGAGTGTTTTGAGAGAAGAACACAGTCTAAATATGCAGAGTTTGTGTGTTAAACATGTGTGAATGAAACAAAACACAACACCATGTCTTTTTTTGACGAGGAAACAACATTATACAACATGATCATAAAACAGCAGAATATGGGCCCTTTAAAGTGACCAACACAAACAGAGGAAATTACACCGAACGGGACTTCTCCTTTAAATGTATTTGAGCAGAGCCGTACACCTGGCCCTCATTTCCTCTCTGTGGTACATAAGATTCGTAAACTATTCTGACTGACTTCATATTTGTACTGGATGTTCTTTATACTGTACTTAGACTTTGATAAGTCATAACTACTGTAACTTATTTTGTCTATAATGTACAGTGCCTATTTATGATGTTTTTTTTATCTTTATGCTTCTGTTTTATTTTTATACTTCTGTAGCCAGGAGTCCGTCAAAATTTCGTTATGCTGCATAATGACAATAAAGAATCTTTAATCTTAAATAATAATAATAATAATAATATGTGAATGAAATAAAACACAACTCCAGGTATGTTTTTGAGGAGGTGACATTATAACACAGGGGTGGGCAATTATTTTTTACATGGGGCCACATGAGAAACAGAAAATATTGTGGAGAGCCGGGCCAAAATGCTTAACTCATAATTCTGTATAATATTAATTGTATTTCTTTATAAAAAGCAGTAAATAGCATTGTTTTGACGTGCTGGTAAGACTTTTAAGAGTGTACAGTATATTATGAATAAGCAATGGAAAAAGTGAGATTGCCGTACAAAAAATATCATAAAAAAACATTTGTAAAATAAAAGCAATGTGGCTTTAGTACACGCAAGAGGTAAAATTATAAAATATGTTTATTTTGTATTCCATATTAGCTTAAACAAGCCAGTCAGAGTCAACCAAAGGGCCATATTTGACCCGGGAACTGTACAATGCTCAGGTCTGTTATAACATGACTTAAAGCTCACAAGAGTCCATTTTGTGTAATAGGACCTTTAATCAGAGTCTCTAATGCAGAAAAATCTGGGGCGTGACTCAAAATGTGGTTTTACTGGTAGGATTTTCTTTCTTAAAAGGTCCAATTATCACACCTTTCACTTCTAGGGCCTATTTTCTGACCTATTTTTTAAAAACTTTACAGCTGTTTACACTAGATAATGTAAGAACTGGCTTTACATTCATTTACATATTATCTAAATGAATGCAAAGTTGCTCAATTGTTTCAATTCAAAGGTGCACTGTGTAACATTTTGGTTTTTTCTATGTCTATGTCATTGCTGTGCCTGGAGTGTTCCACAGTATGACATTAAACTAGTCTGGTTAACACCTGACCATATCACAAGTGAGATATGGGTCTGGAAACTCGCTTCGAAAAATCCTGTAGCGGAGGTGTGGTTAGCGATTGCCAACGGCCGTTTATTGGGCGTTATGAATGTCTATCATTGAGCGTATACGTAAGTCCATAGCCAATCATGTCAGTTGTCAGTTCAAACTACAAGCTTCCGTTTGTCATGTAGTACGCGTCACCGTCTTGCCACACCTCCCCCGCTCTCTGATTGGGGCCCTAAATCTGGGACTCTCGCTTGGACGAGTTTCCAGGCCGCCTTCCAGTTCAAAACGAACGGAAGCGGCCTGGGAATTCCCAGGCTAACATTAAACAGCTCTACTTTACATTTACTCAATTACAGGTGGTTTTAGAGCCCAAAAATACCATTAACATTCTGACTGAGCGGGGGTCGCCTCTTCACAGATCTGACTTGTAACTTAATCTGGTTTGGTCTCCATGAAGACAGAACGGTTTAATGACATGCTGTGAAACATTCCGGACGAAGCAGCAAACTTTTTCTTCATGGAGAAAAGCATTTGACGGACCTTCCACCACAAAAGTCAGACAATGCACCTTTAAATATAGATCACACTAAATTTTTCCTTTTTTTTTCCTGTGTGAAAGCTGTCAGACCTATAGACTACTGTACTTGATAAATTGTTGTAATGGTGGAGGCATTCGAAACAGTATCTCTACACCTTAAGGCTACATAAACTCCAGTTATTGTCATTATTCACATGTTCTCATTGCAAACTGTTAGGAAACACAGAACAGCCTATACTTAAAGTGCCTATGACATATTTATTCTCTAATTTGATGGGTTAATACATGTTGTAAGTATAAATTTTAGTTTTCCACCAATCAGGAAGCAATTTGCAGTGGTTGCTAGGTAAAGTTAAGGGAATTTCTTAGCCCGATATCATAATTTCCATTCAGGTAAGCGTTTATTTTTAACAAAATATTAAATATAATGATCTTAACTGTGTTTTAGTAAAATGATAATCTAACACTTTAAAGGTACACTATGTCACTTTTTCTGAACATACCATCATACACATACATTTATTCTCTAATTTGATGGGTTAATATATGTTGTAAATATAAATTATAATTTTCCACCAATCAGGAAGCAATTTGCAGCAGTTGCTAGGTAAAATTATGGAATATATTAGCCAGATATCATAATTTCTAATCAGGTAAGCAAGAATTGTAAATCTATTTTTAACAAAATCATAAATATAATGATGTGTTTTAGTAAAATGATAATCTAACACTTTAAAGGTGCACTATGTAACTTTTCCATGGAGACAAGCTGGTATTATTAGGTCAAGCTATAGGTCAGATCAGTGGAGAGGCAAGCCCCCTCAAAGCAGGAGGTTTTAGAAGGTACTTTAGCTATAAATAAAATCTGTAAATTGAAAAAATGTAAGATAGATCCAAATTAATAGCATCTCCATAGAGACAAGCAGCTGATGGCATACCCCCTTCAGAAATGTTACATAGTTCATCAGTCAATCAATCAATCAATCAATCAAACATTATTTATAAAGCACTTTTCATACAAAATTGTAACACAAAGCGCCTTACAGTGATTAAGGATTAGAAGATTAGAAGAAGATGATTGACTTTTATTGATCTCACACAGGAGAAATCGTTTATTTTGTTGTTTAGGCTTGGTCAGGAGCCAAGCTGGAGGATTTTACCCATGGCGCATGTTTTGGGTTGGTGGGGGAAACTGGAGCACCCGGAGGAAACTCACCCAGACATGGGGAGAACATGCAAACTCCACACAGAAAGGCCCAGGCGACCCGAACCTTCCTGCTGTGAAGCATGAGTGCTAGCCACTTAGCCACCGTGCCGCCAACAGGAAAAAAACAACAACAAACACAAACAAACAAATGAACAAACAAACAAACAAACAATTAACAAACAAACAAACGAACAAACAAACGAAAGAACAAATAAACAGACAAACAAATTCAATCAAAGGCCAAGCTAAACAGGTGAGTTTAGGCAGGCAGTAGCTCAGTTGGTAGAGTGTTTGTCCACTGATCCAAAGGTTGGCGGTTCAAATCCTGCTCTTGACATAAGAAACATCAGTGGTTGAGCGGTCAGATCCACTGACCCACAGGTTGGTTGGTACGATTCCAGCTCCCACAGATGAATGCTGCTGTTGTGTCCTTGGGCAAGACACTTAACCCTCCTCGCCCCCAGTGTCTGCGTACACTGGTGTGTGAATGTGTGTGTGAATGGGTGATTGGTTCCTTGTTGTAAAGCGCTTTGGGTGCCTTGAAGGTGGAAAAGCGCTATATAAAGATGTGACCATTTACCATGACCATTTCCATAGACGAGGGCCGTAGTCCACCTTTAACTTCTAAATGATCTTCACAAAGTCATAGTTTGGAGGGCATATTTCCGTATGAGTCTGTATAAATGGGTCATTCATTGACAGTACATGTTACAATATTGTGAAAAGCTGTGGACAGAATAGTCGTAAAAGGTCGTATATTATGCAAAACTGACTCTTGTGAGCTTTAAGCCGTGTTATAATGTTGTTACATCCTGGAGCTGAGTTTTGTTTCATTCACACACGTTTGAGTAACCTTTTATTATTATTTTGT
This sequence comes from Paratrypauchen microcephalus, assembly GCA_036785185.1. NCBI lineage: Eukaryota > Metazoa > Chordata > Actinopteri > Gobiiformes > Gobiidae > Paratrypauchen > Paratrypauchen microcephalus. The sequence continues at coordinate 12,049,793 of JAVJIX010000012.1, forward strand.
CTACATGTCTAAAGCTCAAAATGCTCTGTTCCAACTTGTGATGTCATGTAGTAGTTGTCAAGTTAATAATAGAAATTGGCTGAAATCATCCAAATGATTCTAGTGAATGTATGCAGAGTTTAAAAAACACAGTGGAGCACTCCCTCTATGACTACATGACATCACAAGGTGGATCAGAGCATTTTCAGCCTAAATATGAAGGTTTGTGTGTTAAACATGTGTGAATGAAACAAAACACAGCTCCAGGTCTGTTTATGATGAGGAAACAACATAACACAAATCAGAAAATGGTGTAATATGGGCCCTTTAAAGTACAAAACCATACATGGATATGGAAAAATCATAATTCAAAAATGCTTTTTGCTAATTAATAACATAAGTTTAGTAAAACAGATTAATGTTATTGTGTATTGACTAGAATCCCTCAGTCGTCCAGGTATAATCCATGGCAAAAGGATAAATTCAATTTGTCAACTGGACAAAAGTGTATTCGGTCAAATACGCTTTGCAGCTTGGATGAGCTGCCAGACATATTCGACCAAATAAACTTTTGTCCAGTTGACAAATTGAATTTATTCTTTTGCAGCTGTCGCAGCTATCCACAGCTCAAAGTTCAAAGCTTGTGATGTCATGATGTGGTATTTTACAATTTGACAGCTACCTTTTATTTTCTGTTCAATAAAGACAGATTATTTCAGTTCTGGAATTGCCAATCTCTACTGAACTAAAGGTAAAATGTGGCTGTTAACTTGAAAACTACAGCTTTATGACATCACAAGGTGGAAAAGAGCGTTTTCTGTTTGAGGAGAACCTAAATATGCAGGATTTGTGTGTTAAACATGTGAACAAAACAACTTTTTGGTGAGGAAATAACATTATACAGATCAGAAAATAGCCTATGGATCCTTTAAGTATTTTTATTACCCAGTTTTATGTCTATCAGTGTTAATATTTTGTGTAGATTTCCAGTTGGCTACTTTTTCCTCTTGCAAAACTTTTACTCAGCATTGTACATACTGTACAATGAGTCACTGATAATCCCCTATGTATAACTTAATTGTTTGTAAAAGTATTAATAACAAAAGCCAAAATACATCTTACCTGATGTCTTGTGGGAGCCTCAGAGTGCGCTGAGTTCCTCTTCTTAACGCGGTGGGGTTGTTTCTTCAAATATATTCTCAAAACACTTTTCCATCTTTCTCATTACCAATTTCAACTCCATTTTATTGATAAAGACATAGCTCCTTCCTTCTTGTCCTTATCTGCTCTTGTCTGTTGAGTTCACCTGCTCCCCCTCTCTCTCTCTGTTTTTCTTCCTCCGTCTCCCTTTCTCTCATTCGTCCGATCTTCCCTTTGCGTGTTCAGGAAATCACTGTTTGAAAAATGCCTTCAGGAGATAGAAGATGACACACCCTCGAATGAAACTGGAGAGCGCCAAGTTAGACAATAAAGACTCATCTGCAGAACCACTTTATGAATAATGAGGAAGAAGAAGTGCGGTACTCAAACTACATCGACTGTAAACATGCATTGTGTATTTACTGTGTGCGAGGCTTAAAGGTCCTATATTACGCAAAACTGACTCCTGTGAGCATTTAGCCATGTTGTAATACTGTTACCTCATTAACAAACGTACCTGGAGTTGTGTTTTGTTTGAGTAATCCTTTATTATTAGTCTATTTACATCTCCAAAGCTCAAAATGTTCCCACTTGTGACGTCATGAAGTGGTAGTTTTCAAGTTAACAACTCCTTTTACGTTTTTTAGTATAGACTGATGAAATTAGTCAAATGGTTCTAGCGAAGTGGTATGAAGTTTAAACACAGTGGAGCACTTCTGTTTTCTGTTTGAGAGAGGAACTCGGACTAAATACGCAGGTTTGTGTGTTAAACATGTTTGAATAAAATAAAACACAACTTTGTGCATGTTTTTGATGAGAAAACAACATTATATCATATCAGAAAATAGTGTAGTAATAGTCATTAACATTCCTGGGTGTGTGATGTTAAATTAGTGCACTCCTCTGTCTGAAGCTTTTATTATATTTGTTGTAACACAATCTGACCAGAAAGAGTCATAGTCATAGTCATAGTTCGCTTTATTGTTGAATTCTACCACATGTGCATGGCATACAGTGAAATCAAGCAGAGACAGTTGATAGAAAAAAACACAGCTGTGACCTTGGAAGTGTTGTGCGGGAGAACAGAGTCAAAACAACAAAGAGTCCTGTTGATACAGAGATTTTTTCAAGGAGATTTGATTTAATTACACCACGGGCACTAATTTAGCATAATCAATACATTTTAGAGACCCAGGCAAACGGGCAATTAGCCAGAACCCTGGTTTTGCCAGACCCCCATCTTCATGTCACCTTGCAGAGTTGGTAGAGACGTAGACAGTTCCTCCTGGCATACAGCAGTGACCGCAGACTGCGCTGCGATGTTTCTGCACAGTTCTGTCAGCATGCTCATGATGGTGTCCAAACATCAAGATGTATCTTCTGGTTGGAGATGTTTCTCAACCTGTATCACTTTCTGATGTAATCCCTTCCCTAGCAATGGCTCCACTGTGGTGCGAAATTACAGCAGACAGCTTGGGCGACTCTTTGTTTGCTGCCAGCTTTCCAATTTTCCGATAGATCATGAACAATCTTAGGCCAATCAACAGATGTCCAACTGTCAAAAATCTGAATAGGTAAATGTCCTCCACGTCCTCTAGGAACAGCGGTGCCAGACACACAACGTTCCACTTGTACCAAGTGTCCCTCGTGTATCCGCCAGCAAAAGTACCATCAGGACACCCCGGCTTTCCAGGACTGGTACTCCTCCATGAAAAAAGTGTGTCAATTGCATTGAGGGACCAGCTTATCAATTCCATAATTTAGGATTTTGAAAAAATCTGCTCCAATAAGGAGAAAAGAGACGAGACGAGAGTCGAACACCAGACACAGAGCAGCTGATGAGGGAGGAAAAAGATTTCAGAAAAAAATGCAGTTGCTGTGGGTGTTGAGTCTACTAAAGCAACTGTAGACTTAACAAAGCAACAGTTGCTGTTGCTAGTATGCAGAAACTAATAGCAATACTTTACTTTGTGTCAAAATACAGCACAGATTAAAGTCTAATAAAGCCTCAGACAGAGCAGAGCCTTCAGTTAGTATCACACCCCTAGGGAAAGTTGATGGCGTCAGCTGCAAAGCATTAATACTACAAATCAGTATCTATCAATTTATTCTCCATAGCTTTATGTGTTGCTACTACCTCCAGTGCATGTCCTTACACAAGTCACAGGTCTTGTCATAATCTAATCATTTACAATTATTAATCATTGATTACTTCAGAAAATACGTAATATGCAAATAATGATTAGCATAAAAATAATGAGGCTAATAATGACAAGGCTTTATTAAGTTTGACTAAACATTAAACTATTAAGACTGACGGAGATAATTTCTCTCATATCGTTTTATTCATAGTAGATTACTGAAGTAAAAGTATGTCATGTACAGAGTATTCAGTATAATCATATTAAATATATGTATATATAAAAAAGCATATAATTTTGTGAGATAGTGTAAGTAGGCCTATTACTGTTTACTATTACTGTGCCCATTTTCTGCAGTAAAAAAAATCAGGTACATTGCCTTTAAGATTAATACAATACAATATACAATAATACAATAATTTTAAAACGAAACTCATTACTTTAACAAATGAGTTAAAATAAAAATTCAATGTGATCTGTGCGTGTCAATTTTGGTGTTTTTTTTCCCTCACAATAATGATAACATTTGGAAATAGTATAAGCACCTTTACCATCTGCAGGTTGAATACAGATTTTAGAGTTTTGACCTTTCTGATTTTGACTTGGGGGCAACAGCTGGTGTCCCGGATGTGGGTCCAGACACTTCCTGGATTCTCTGGAGTTTTACAGACTCGGTGAGGGCATTTTTCTCTTTCTATGCATCATCTAAAAGTCTAAACAAACACGCAAATGACTTTAGGATTTTTGTGGTTAAAACCAGTCAGACTTCCCATATAAACAGACTTAGACTCTTTGTGAAATGACACAAATACAATAGTGAAGTGAACGTGAACAAGAGATACTCACCCCCAGGCCAAAAGTGTCTGAGTGGAGTTGTAGTTCATAAAATGACCACCAGAGGACAGTAAAGACGTATCAATTGATTCATTAAAGTGGCAGTAAAAAAAACAACTGTTCAGAGGAGCAAAGTGACACAGCAGATTTGAGGAATACACAACTCAGTATTTTGGGTTAGAATTATAATATCTTTTTAATCAAACTATTTCGAGATATCTTGTCAGTGTATTGTGATATTTTCTGATCCACAGCTCTGGAAAAAAAATAAGAGACCACTGCATGTTTTTCTGAAATCAGCATCTCTACATGTATTACAGCCATTACATTCCAGCGTCTGTTGAATTCCAACACAAACACAAAGCTGAGCTACTTCAGTTCTTGCACCAAGAGTGGAATAAAGTCACCCAAGAACAATGTGAAAGACTTGTGGAGAGCATGCCAAGACGCATGAAAGCTGTGATTAAAAATAAGGGTTACTGCACCAAATACTCATTTCTGAACTCTTAAGTGTAAACATTAGTATTATGTTGTTTAAAAATGAATTTGATCTTGTTTCTTTGCATTGTTTGAGCTCTGAAAACATGTATCTTTTTTGTTATTTTGACCATTTGTCATTTTCTGCAAATTTGTATTTGGAATTTGGGGGAAATGTTGTCAGTAGTTTATAGACTCAAACAAAAATGTTCCTTTTGCCCAAGCACATACCTATAAGTAGTAAAATCAGAAAAACTGATCATTTATTTTCCAGAGCTGTATGTTATAATGTTGTTTCCTCATCAAAAACATACCTGGAGTTGTGTTTTGTTTTGTTTCATTCACACATGTTTAACACACAAATCCTGCATATTTAGGCTGAGTTCTTCTCTCAAACAGAAAATACTCTGTTCCACCTTGTGATGTCATGTGGCTCCACTAGGTTTTTAAACAACATACGCCTTCACTAGAAACATTTGGATAATTTCAGTCCTGGAATTTCCAATCTCTACTGAACAAAAGGTTAAATGTAGCATCACAAGGTGGAACAGAGCATTTTAAGCTTTGGAGATGCAGACAGACTAATAATTAAGGATTACTCAAACATATGCGACTGAAACAAAATACAACTCCAGGGAGTAGGCTGAGAGCAAAGTCATAGAGTTACAAAAAGTCTGAGAAAATATGACAAAACTAAAAAAAAAACCCAAAATCTTTAAAAAGGAACCAAGAGGAGTAAGTGACAAACTGGTAGTGAGTGGAGGAAGAAGCTTATATAAGAAGGAGTTGATGGAGCTCAGGTGCGTGATTGAAACAGACTGCGGTTGGTGTGGGTGGGGTGACTCCTGCAGGTGGGTGGGCAAACTACTCCCAGGTGAGTGACGCAGACAAACAAAGGGAGGGAGAAGGGAGAAACTGCAGCATCATTCCAGTTATTGCCTAGCCCGGAATCCACCACAGTACGGCATTAAGCTTATCTGCAGTATCTCTGTGAAGACGAGCAGGAGATGCCACCGAGCAAAGTTACACCTCTGATCTGTGGAGAGATCCTGTTCAAAGCAAGAATATGTTTTTCTAAGGTATTTTCTTGGCAATAAAAACATCTGCAAAATAAACACAAGGTAGTTTATTCTATTTAGAGGCACAGACTGTATAGAAATGGAAATGGACATACTAGCTAACCTGCCAGCCACCATGTTCCAAATAGGAAGTGAGCATGGGGTCGCTTCTGGTTCCAGGCCTCCATTTAATTTTGTATTGAAAAATTGTCAGTTCAAGTATCTCGGGGTCTTGTTCACGAGTGAGGGGAGGATGGAGCGTGAGATTGACAGGCGGACTGGTGCAGCGTTGGTTGCTGTACTGGACCGCTGTGATGAAGAGGGAGTTGAGCAAAAAGGCAAAGTTTTCAATTTACCGTCAATCTACGTTCCTACCCTCACCAATGGTCATGAGCTCTGGGTAATGACCGAAAGGACAAGATCGCGGATACAAGCGGCCGAAATGAGTTTCCTCCTCAGAGTGGCTGTGCACTCCCTTAGAGCTAGGGTGAGGAGCTCAGTCACACGGGAGGAGCTCGGAGTAGAGCCGCTGCTTCTCCACATCGAGAGGAGCCAGCTGAGGTGACTCGGGCATGCCTCCTGGACGCTTCCCTCGGGAGGTGTCCTGGGCATGCCCCACTGGGAGGAGGCTCCGGGAGAGACCCAGGACACGCTGGAGGGTCTATGTCTCCCGGCTGGCCTGGGAACGCCTTGGGGTCCCCTCAGAGGAGCTGGAGGAAGTGTCCGGGGTGAAGGAAGTCTGGGAGTCCCTGCTTAGACTGTTGCCCCTGTGACCCGGCCCTGGATAAGCGGAAGAAAATGGATGGATGGGATGAAAAATTGTCACCCCTCTCTCGTTGTTTTGGTCTTAAAGGAAAATTAACGTTTCTGAGCCTTCTTTCGGCAATAAAACAAGTAGTTTTACTCACCCATAGCAGTTTGGTGTCAATTGGAGCAGTATCGCAGAACTTATGTTGAGCCGTTCTGTTCTACTAATGATCCCGTATCCGTTAGCGTGAGTGCTCGGGGCATTACTTTGCGGTGTCCAAATAACACAAACTTTAGCACTTTTCAAATCACAGAAGATCGCTGTGTCAGGGTAGACTTTTAGTGGATTCCAAAATGGTCTGAAACCCGATATCCAGCTATAGTTTCATTTGATGACGTCATCAGAGAGGACAGTGCGCATGCGTGAACTCAGCTGTTTTGTAAACACCGCTAGTCCGAAAGAAGCTAACACCGCTCTGAACTTTACTTTTCTGTACTTATCGGGTTTCAGGCTGTTTTGGAATCTACTAAAAGTCTACCCTGACACAGCGATCTTCTGTGATTTGAAAAGTGCTAAAGTTTGTGTTATTTGGACACCACAAATCAGTGCCCCGAGCACTCACGCTAACGGATACGGGATCATTAGTAGAACAGAACGGCTCAACATAAGTTCTGCGATACTGCTCCAATTGACACCAAACTGCTATGGGTGAGTAAAACTACTTGTTTTATTGCCGAAAGAAGGCTCAGATTGTAAAAAAAACGTTACTTTTCCTTTAAAATGTTCACATTAACCTCCACATGATCCTGGTGTTTATATTTCGCAATTTTGTCTGTTAATCAATTCTTATTCCTAACATCAAACTCTGCTCCAAATTCACTCCATTTGACTGGAGCTAAACGCTATGGGCGACATCACACTGCCTTGGTTCGCTCTTTGTACAGTCTATGATTACTTTACCAGGAAAGTTACGAAGTGCACCTTTAACCATCCCTTTTGGTACACCTTTCATTGATCTCCACGCAGATACCCTTACCCCAGGCCCCTGTGGTTGTGTAGGAGGCGGCGGAGGGCGGACCGTGGTCCTGTGATACTGACTGTAGTGAACAATGCATTCATTCAGCCAAATGTCAGAGCCAAGACGAACAATACGACCACCCCCACACACACATACAGCCTACATCGCCATACCAACCAATCCAGGAAGAGCCCGAGATACCAGGATGATCACAGGATGATCACACAAAAGGGGCTGAGGTAACAATCCAGCCGTTCATAGGTACAGTAAGGACTAAAAAGGAAATGTAACATACACTAGTTAAGATGATGTAAGCTGATGTAAAAGTGAAACGTGGTTGTGGCATTGATAAAACAGGTGAAGTAAAGGCCCGGTACCAGATTTTTTCCATGCATTTGCTCAAAATGTGTCTTTCCCCAGTAGAGATATACTGTATAAGCAGCTCTGCTCAAATAGTGAGAGATACAGGATTACATTCATACCATGCTCCATACAACTGTACAACAACTCACCCTTGTGCAATAGATAATACTCCCTACAAATGCACAACAACTCAATCTTAATTAATGGATAACCTTATGTTCTGTCAATCAGTACATTATTGCACTGCCGTTCTTGTCTCCTGTATAGCTGTGATTTTATTACTTATTTTTCTATTTTATTTTGACCTGTACATATACATTTATATATTTTTTTATACTTATGTCTCATTTGACACCTGTCTCTTGCTATCTTTTTTGCTTTTCCATCTATTTTTTTTTACTCAGTATATTTGATGAGTGAGCTACTGTATCCAAATCATTTCCCTTGTGGATCAATAAAGTGTGTCTAAGTCTAAATAAGTCTGCTGTTCCGTCTGCATCCAATTAGAAAGCATTATATAGTGTGATAATCAGGAATTGCGTGTTAGCATGCTAGTTGTTGTTAGCTTTACTGTAACAGCCAAACTGTGCTTAGATCTCTGAAAGTTGTGAAAAGTGCTTATAAACACATCGCGGTGAATAATTAGGATGCTTAGAATGTATAAGGTAAGTGAGGAATAACAGCTTAAAGAACAATGTTAAAGACTTGTGGAGACTTGTAGACTCAAACAAAAATGTTCCTTTTGCCCAAACACATACCTATATGTAGTAAAATTAGACAAACTGATAATTCTGCAGTGGTCTCTTATTTTTTTCCAGAGCTGTATGTTGTTCAAATCTGTACACAGTATTTGTACCATATTTGCCATTCTCACTGTAATTTTAAAGGTGTACTATGTCACTTTTTGGTTAAGGGTCTGTCACCTGCTTGTTTCCATGGATATGTCACATGAGTGGGGTTGCCTCTCCACAGATCTGATCTGTAACTTGGTCTGGTTTGGTCACCATGAAGATAAGTTGGAACACAGGATCATTTACACCTGCACCAGGTTTCACGCAATACACTCTGACAGGTACGGCTGTGACTGTCCGGTACGCGGTAAGGCGCGTGAAGACCTCCTCCATCTGGCCGCGCGGTGTCCTGTCGCGGTTCTGGACTCGACCACTGGACCTTCTCGCTCGGTGGCTGGCGTTGAGGCTCCCGCCACTCCAAACATCCTGTCTTCCCTGGACCCTGTCGTCTGGACCTTCCATGGACACTGCATCGCCCTTGCTCTCCCCCAGGCCCCCTTTCTTCACCTGGGGCAATCCCTTTGGTCCTCTACACTCCCCCTGTTTCTCTTAGCCCTTGTGCCCAGTGGTGTTTATTCCCGTGCCCACATCCCCCGATGTGTTTTCTGAGTGCTTTGCGAATGTTATTGTGGTGTTAAAATATGTATTATTATGTACCTGAAGTGTGTATTATTGTGTACCTTGTAATAATAAAAGATTTTTTTTTTAAAAAGATCGAAAGGTTTAATACCATACTGTGAAACATTCCAAATAACATCTCCATGGAGAAAAGCATTTGACAAACCTTCCTTGCACCTTTAGGTTTTAGTTTTCATTTGCTTGTTCTTTGTTTTAAGGACTATTTTTTTTATCATGTAATCTATGAACTAGTGTGCCCAAGTAATTTCCCTTGTGAGCCAATACAATAATTCTATACAATATCCCACTTGAGCCTCCGTCTTACTGTTTTCCATGTTTGAAAGAAGAATTATGTCTTGATGTTCCATGCTTGGATAAGACCGGACAAACAATACCGACTGACTGTGTACATATAGCAAAGGAATGGTCTCAGTTCAAATAAGGCAATAATCACAGGCCTTTGTTAACTCAAGTGATTTTATTTGAACATCGTTAATTAAAGTATAAATATTAGAGTTATACATAATAAGAGTTTGTAGCTTTAAAGGTCCCATGGCATGAAATTTTCACTTTCTGAGGTTTTTGAACATTAATGTGAGCTCCCCTACCCTGTTTAGGCCCCCCCATGGTTAAAAGTTGTGAAATGTCTAAACTGAGCATTTGCGATCCTTTTCTGCGTTACAAAAAATCGGAGCTCAAACGGGCGAGTTTGAACAAGGCACCTTATTGACGTCAGATCGAAAAAAGAAATGCAAATGCAGTTCCACCCCCGTCTGTCTGTACTCAGCGTCTCTGTAAATCACGCCCAGAGAGTTTGGACTGCGAATGCGCTAGGCAATGCGAAATGCGTTTTTTTATTTGCCTGGAGGCACGTCCGAGTGTTTCTAGGCTCGGAAGTCCTTTATCTGAGCCTCTGGACCTTTGAACAGCAGTGGTTTAATTTTATTTTATGTGGAAATGTGTTTATTTTTCAATGGAACGCTTCAAATCTCTCCCCCCGTGCAAAAACAAGGAAATGGATCAGCTGTGGGCTCTGAGCTCTGAGCGGAGAGTTTGGCCACGCCCCCACCCTCTACTATTGGCCAGCTCTTTTCTCCTCATTTGCATTCAAGCAACAACGCCCAGAATAAAGAGTTTGAGAGAGATATTTATGACTCTTTCTCATCTTATCTCTGTTTCTCATGCACTGGGTCTTGATTTTGAAGAAGGATTCATTTACAGTATTAGGGAACCATTAAGGAGCCATATAAAAGCATCAAGAAGTACCATGTCATGGGATCTTTAAGGTTGTGCAGCTTGATTTGAGCAGCGAAAGCCAAACAATGTGATCAGACCTGAAGCTTGTGGAGAGATAAGAGGAGGGCATCTTTTTTCTTCTTTCATTTGGCCTCAACATTTCACAGTGAATAAAAATCCAATATCTGAATTGAAGGGCCCATATTAGACTATTTTCTCATCTACCGTTTTGTTTCATTCACACATCTTTAACAGACAAACCCTGCATATCAAGACTGTGTTTTTCTCTCAAACTCAAACCTGTTCCACCTTGTGACATCACGTGGTAATACAGAGTGCTCCACTGTGTTTTTAAACTCCATACACCTTCACTGGAGTCATTTGGACAATTTCAGGTCTGGAATTGTCAATCTCTACTAAACAAAAGCTAAAAGGCAACAGTTAACTTGAAAATAGGGCTGTCATTTTAACGCGTTAATTAGATTAAGTAATTACACTGCAAATTAACGCATTATAAAAATTAACGCAATTAATTATGAGCGACAATTCAATGCGCGAGCATTTTAAATTTGGCGTCTTTATAAAAAGAAGGAAGACGGGATGATCAACTAGAACGCGGCGATTTGTAGCTTTTGTCAAAAAGAATTTTCCGATCACCGAAGCTGCTCCAGCCTGACGGATCATTTGAACGATAAACACGTCCGGACAAGTTCCATCATTACCGATGATAGAGCGAGCGTGAGCGAACTTCAACAAATCACCAAACCAACAAACCCCGCTCACAGAATTTGGGAAACGAATGAGCAAAGTGACCACAGAAAAACTGACAAACTCAATTGCAAAGTGGGTTGCCTTTCTCTCTCTCAATCTATCTCTCATGAGATTAAAATGTGATTAATTAGATTAATTAATTACAAATCCTGTAATTAATTAGATCAATTTTTTTAATCGCCTGACAGCACTACTTGAAAACCAATATTAAATGACATCGCAAGGAGGAATTAAGCGTTTTGAGCTTTAGAGATGTAGATAGACTAATAATACTCAAACAAAACAACTCTGGGTCTGTTTTTGATGAGGTAACAACATTATAACATGGATAAAAGCTCACTAGAGTCAATTCTGTGTAAGCTAGGACCTTTTAACAGATCTTTCTTCTTTGTAGTATAAATGTATTTTTCCTCACAGAGAGATAAGATAAGATATGGCTTTATTAGTCCCACAGTGGGGTCACTGGTCTGTGCAGTCCTGATCAAACCTATTTCAACCGGAGCCATAGCATTTATATCCTCTTGACTTCAGGCCTATTCTCTCACTGTAATGATTGGATTTGCGGCTCTCCTCAAGATCTCCATTTCCCCCCTCCACACGGACCACTCCGGTAAGTTCACAATCCCTTCTGGCCGTCACCATGGAGACCCCTGTCCAGAGCGCCAACGTCTGGAGACTAACCAGCAAAGACCAGGGCTTCTCAGTGTGTGTTACAGGTACTAAAGTAAGTTTGTGGATTCATTTGATTTAGACAGGTTAAGAATAAGTTATGTACTTTAGTCCTAGGCAGTGGTGGAAGAAGATTTATATTTATTTATTTATTTTTTTTAACTTTTTTTGTTGCTTAAGTAAAAGTAGATGCTGGAATAAAAAAAATAATCAGTAAAAGTAAAAAAAAATCACATGAAATAATGTATTTTTTAAAAATGTATTTATATTTTTAAAGTTATTAAAGTACCTGTTTAAAAATGTAGTATTTCACGCATATTTTGAGGTCTTCTAAAGTTTCAAATGCACTGATTTTGATAAAGATTTTGTGACAATTAAGTCATTTTTTCCCTAACTGTTTTTTTGTTTATTTTAGTTTGCTCAAACAATGAACTTTATCAAAAGAACCCCTCAGCCTTTTCAGTATTTTTCAAGCTATAATAAAAAAAAATACTTTTACTTCTGTCCAGTTAAAAAACCTGCTCTGAAATGTAGTGAAGGAAAAGTAAAAAAGAATCTAAAGTACCTCAAAAGTATACTTCAGTACAGTACTTCACTACTTTTACTTCGTTACATTCCACCACTCTTCTTGGGTTTCAAATGACATCAAAATAGGCCAATTGATTTAATGCAGATGGGGGGAATTCTAAAATAATATTGCTGAAATCCAGATTTTTGTTGTAATACAGTGAGTTCTTGGGTCTTGTCACTAATTTGTGAGCACCTTTTGGATATTTCATGGTAAAGTACAACGTAATCAATGGGAAAATCTGTCTCTTGGCCCCCATCTGGGACAATGGCATCATCACATTCGAGAAACTGAAAACCACTAATTCCAGATGTTATAAATCAACCTAATTTTGGTGTTTATCGGTACATACAAAGCTGGATCATTTTATAAAGGCACCATACAGTATAAGCACACACTGGTTTACATTTTTTCAGATTATGGCTTTGTTAGTCTTGGTTTGATTAAGTTCTGTTTCTCAAATGGTGTTACTGTACTTTTAGACCTGGTTTAGCCCTAGATTAGACCTGGAATAAATACAATTTAATTTAGTCTTTGTTTCTAAATTCTTAAATTAGTCTTTGTTTCTAGTTAGGCTCCAGTGTTGTCATTAAAGAGGCTTAGCTGGGGCTTACATGGATTATTCCTCATCAAGTCGAGGTTAGTCTGAAGCAGATCTAATCCATATACTGTATATCAGAGGTGTGGACTCGAGTTATGTGACTTCGACTCAAGTCAGACTCGAGTCACGAATTTGGTAACTTTAGACTCGACTCGACAAAATGTACAAACACTTGCAACTCGACTTGGACTTCAATATCAGTAACTCGTGACTCCACTTGGACTTAGGCCTTTTGACTTGTGATGACTTGCTACATCCAATGAAAAAAAACTCTAAAAGTATGTTGATAAGGACCGCACTTGTTGTACTTGTGAATCTGCGAAAATGTGCATGTGCGTGCGGCTTGCACAACATCCAATCACAGTAGATCTACGTTGCTTTCATTCGACCGCATCCAAGGCAAATTGCACAACAAATGATGCGGAAACAAGCATCCACGCGCCAGTTTGCAAAATGATGCCGAAGGTGATTTCGTTTGGTTATAAAAACTACGAAGTTGTTAACAAAAAACAAACGGCAATATGCAGAACGTGCACGTCAAAGATTACAGACGGAGCTTCCACAACATCCAATTTTGTTCGGCACCTGAAGCTGCACAAAAACTGAAATCACTGTCATAAGTTTTCGGACCTTTTTGTTCAGTATTTAGTAGAAACACCGCTTTGAGCTAATACAACCATGAGACTTTTTGGGAATATTATAACATGTTTTTCACACCTGGATCCTTTCATTTTTTTCTAATGTTATTTGATATGGTGTAAAAAGGTCAAATGAATACAGATCTTGCAGACATTACATGATTTGTAGAAATTTTATCTCTTTGTAAAGGGGACTTGAAATGACTCAAAACTAAAATGCTAGGACTTTGGACTTGACTTGAGACTTGTGAGCTTTGACTTCGGACTTGACTCGGCACTTGGATACTCTTGACTCGGGACTTCACTCGGACTTGAGTGCAAAAGACTTAGACTTACTTGGGACTTGCCCAGCAATGACTTTGTCCCACCTCTGCTGTATATATAATAGGACAGAGCTAACCCGCTAGCCGCCGCATTTCAGATAGGTGACCATGAGGGCACTTCCGGCTCCATTGACTGTTTCCAATTGGCTTTACATTTTAAAAAAATGGTCACTCCTCGTCATTTTGGTGTTTAAATGTTCGCATTAACCCACTCTTTATGATCCTGGTGTTTTTAATTTGCTAATTTAACAACTATCCACTGTGAGCTTCATTTTACTGGAGCTGAACGCCATGGGTGACGCCAAACTCCCTTAGTTCACTTCTTTATACAGTCTATGGTTTGATTCCATTTAGATAGAGACTGCATCTGAAAGGCAAAGTCAAAAACAAACATCCGTGGCAGACCAGATGTGATCCTGGTTGAAATCTGGTTAAACTTGGTGTAGTCCTCGTCTAGTCTAGAATTTATTTTAGATCAGATCAAATATTGGTCAAATCTAAGTTTGCAGGTTTGCGCCTGGTTTAGTCCTCCTAGATACTATACTACTATACTATATATACTATAGCTTTTCAGCAATGCAACATCAGCCCTTCTTTTTAACCAACACAATGGTATATACTGTATTGTAGTACAGATTCATGGTTATAGTAGCCTCTTTGATGATTGTATAGGATAGAATACTTCCAAATATTTCCTTAAAGGTCCTATATTACTGAAAATTAACTCCTGGGAGCTTTAAGCCATATTATAATGCTGTGATCTCATTAAAAAATACCTGGAGTTATGTTTTGTTTCATTCAAACACGTTTGAGTAACCCTTTGTTATTAGTCCGTCTACATCTCCAAAGCTCGAAATGCTCCACCTTGTGATGTCATGCAGTATTTTCAAGTTTTTACCTTTAGTTCAGTAGCGATGAACAATTCTAGGGCTGAAATGATCCAAATGATTCTAGTGAAGGTGTATGGGGTTTAAAAACACAGTGGAGCATTTCCTGTATTACCACATGACAACTCCGTCTAAATACAGTTTGTGTGTTAAACATGTGTGAATGAAACAAAACACAACTTCAGCTGTGTTTGTGATGAGGAAACATAACAGATCAGAAAGATAGATGAGAATACAGTGGTCCCTCGCTGTCATGTGGTTCACCTTCCGCGGCCTCATTGTTTCGCAGATTTTTTTTTATCAATGCGCATTGTGTTCTGCGTCCTGATTGGCTAAGGGACTGTAGACCTTCGCTGATTTGTCATTTGTCATTCTCCTCTGTGCCGTGTCTCCTGTAGAGTACAGAATGCGTTCAATTTGCCAAATTTATATATGTGTTTATAAGTGTTTGATCGCTTCAGTGTGACTCTGAAGTGCTGTATGTTTGCAAAACCCACAATGCCAATGAAATGTCAATGAAACGTTTTCAAATATAATCGAAGGTGGCATGTCTGTTTATAAGAATCTTCTCGCCCAAAAGAAAAAAGAGCGTCAACAACTCCCCATAACCAGAGTTCTTCACATGGAAAAAGACGCCTGCACCAAGGTGGAGCGGCATCAGGACGAAGAGGCTCAATTAGAGGAACTGTGAAATACACGTGTCACTATTAATTTTTTATTTTTTTTTGTTGAAAATCTACGAAAGTTTTTACCTGGCCAGCCAAATGATATCTCTCTGTATTTCCTATACACCGCGATACCATTTGGACACCATTGCTCCACTCTCGCTCCTCCGGTTAAAAACGGACTCCGCGATTCTGATTCGTTCAAAGATGGTGACGTCAGTGCACCCGCCTTTGCCCGCAAAGTCACTCTTAGGCAGCGGAAGTTCCTCCTCAGTTTTGAATCAAGATGGCGCAATCTCTGATTGGTTCACTTAGCTGTCTGTCTACGCGCAACTGCAGCGCATTTTGGACCAAGCGTTACCAGACTCACTCGCTGGTACAGCGATGAGTCATGGATTCTTCCAGGCAACGAAAGTTTGAATGTCTAAACGAGAGAGAAATGTGAGAAAATGTTAATGCTAGTGTAAATAATGTGTGTGGTGAGGCATTTACAGCCTTAAAAAATGTAGAATAATTGTAAAATATAAAGCTGACTACTTTGCGGATTTCGCCTATTGCGAGTTATTTTTAGAACGTAACCACCGCGATAAACGAGGGACCACTGTATTTTGAACTTCAGACAGTAGTAATCTGGTCGACCACTCTTGTACTATCGTTCATCTCCACGCACTCCACCTCTTGTCTGTCGTGCCCCTCTGGGTCTGAATGGTGTCCTGGTTTGTTTTTGGAGGGGGGCAAAAACGTAAGAAGTGTGGGCAGAAAGGCTAGAGTGTGCAAGGCCGAACAGCAAGCGGTAATCATCAGGCAACGAAAAAGTGTGCTTGTCAAATTTGAACGGACAGACCCGAGCGGGACTAAAGATGCGCTATAGCAGATTAAGGTTTGTAAACTTGGGATTCCGTGTCTTTCTAGGGCAATTCTAACCCAGCGAGTTCTACTTTCACCTCTTCCTGATGCGAAACAGCACAGCAAGGGGGCGCTACAGTCCACGGAGTGCCCCATAGCTGAGATTAGGCACAAAATTGACATGCAATCCATCTCCACACCACATAATGTCATGAATCCAAGCACACCGAATTGTACTGATAAAATTGTTAGCCCGAGCCATATTGCGACTAAAGGTTCGACGAGTGCTAACGAAGAAAGAGCGAGTAAAAAAATCACAGCTAGTAACGAGTGCCTAAGAGGAGAGCTAACGGCTGTAGAGTAGCGATCCAGATAAACAAAAGATGGGTTAAAAATCAGAAAGCGCACTCTTGACGTTAGGGAAAGACGGCGTAGCGTATCCAAAAGTATTGACATCTCCTCGCGCTTATTTTCTGTAGTTTTCGCGATGAGGAAAATCCTGGAAGCTGCCACATCCGGTTCCTCGCCTTGCCCGCGTTCTGCGAAAATGATATCATCGGCGAAATGCTCAAACTCCGGCTCTTTTAAGAAACAGTGGCGTAACGTATGCGTAAAGTTCTCCCGTGGTTGACTTGTAGTTTCGTTGTGGTCTGACAGATAGTTGAGGTACGCTTCAAGCCAGCTGATTCTCTGGAAGCCTTTAGCGTATTCGAGCAGGTCGTGTTGTACGGAGGAGTTCCAGTAGGGGGCGCTCTCGTAGATGTAGAATCCGATCACGGGGGAGTAGGAGCTGAAGTAGCGCTGTTGAGCTCGTGTGTACAAAACGGTGGCGGTGTCCATGGCAACCAGCGCACTGGGGTCGGAGCCCTGGGACACCTGCGGAGCAAACATATTATTAAAGAAAAATACAATTCAATACAAGTTCAAGATGGAGGGACCATGTCTCTCGGCTGGCCTGGGATCATCTTGGGGTCCCCCTGGAGGAGCTGGAGGAAGTTTCTGGGGTGAAGGCCGCGACCTGGCCCCAGATAAGCGGAAGAAAATGGATGGATGGAATACAAGTTCAAATTTAGTCTAAAATTCAGCGTTTTTCAGGCCAGGAACCCCCAAACTGAGAGATGGAACAGGGACCCCCTACTATACAGCTCTGGAAAAAAATAAGAGACCACTGCATTTTTTTCTGAAATAAGCATCTCTACATGTATTTCAGCCATTCCATTCCAGCGTCTGTTGAATTCCAACACAAACACAAAGCTGAGCGACTTCAGTTCTTGCACAAGGAGTGGAATAAAGTCACCCAAGAACAATGTGAAAGACTTGTGGAGAGCATGCCAAGACGCATGAAAGTTGTGATTAAAAATAAGGGTTATTACAACAAATATTGATTTCTGAACTCTACTTAAGTGTAAACATTAGTATTATGTTGTTTTAGGTCATTTTCACACCAGGAAAGTCTGATAGTTCAGTTGCTTTGGTCCGGACCAAATTTTAAAAACTTTTTTTAAAATTTCGGTGCGGTTCGCTTTCACACTGCAGTTTTTCCCCAAGTGGACCAACATCTATAAACAAAACCAAGTGTGCTGAGATCGCTCAGCCATTGGACAGAAATGAGCCGTGTCAAAACGCCGTGTCCAAACACGTGAAGGAGGAGAATAACGGTGTTACGTGCTGTTTTCAATCTAGCCTTAGCGATATGGTTTGCTCAGTTTTTACAGTTCACACAAATATTTGAGCAGCATCGTGAAGTTTACACTATTTTACAATCAATTTCCAAACGACGAAGACACAAGGCAAGACGGCTATGGAGGACAGCGCTCATGTGCGCATCAAGTTCTGACTCTTGCTCTTCACGCAAAATGTAAGTAAGCCTAGTTTAGTTTAGTTTAGTTTCGTCAGCCTCGGTTTCCCATAATGCTCGACATACGACAGGAGCTCGTTAAGTACAAAAAGCCAACTTGTGTCGGATCGAGTCCGGTCTGCATTCTCACCTCAAACGAACCGCACCAGAGTTCGAATGGAACCGCGCCGAGACCCAGCTTTTTAGGTGTCTGGGTTTGCTTGTTTGCTCCGGATCAAGATTTTGGTTTTTATTCACACCAGCCCAAAAGGTCCGAATCAAAGGAGCAAACAAACTCTGGCAAGTGTGAAAACAACCTTAAAATGAATTTGATCTAGTTTCTTTGCATTGTTTGAGGTCTGAAAACATGTATCTTTTTTGTTATTTTGACCATTTGTCATTTTCTGCAAATAAATGCTCTAAACGATAATATTTTGGGGAATTTGGGGGAAATGTTGTCAGTAGTTTATAGACTCAAACAAAAATGTTCCTTTTGCCCAAACACATAACTATAAGTAGTAAAATCAGAAAAAACTGATAATTTTGCATTTTTTTCCAGAGCTGTATACTGACAGTATTTTTAGCAACCAGCTACAGTGAGCTAGTAACATTCAATCATTTATGTAACAACCCCCAAAATAAAAGGTTTCTCCAGCTATTTCAGATTTGACATTAGCGTTAAGAAAAAAAAAAAAAAAAAAGAAAACCTGACCACCCCACCTCGTCGATCAATATGTATAAAAATATTCATAACACGGGGCCAGTTCTCGAAGAAGCTGGTGGCAAATTAGCAAGTCAAATAGCCCCAGAACCTGCGGTGAATTTCAAACAGGTGAAATGAGTCTGGTGACCACAGCGGTTTAAAGAGGTCTGCAGTGTGACGGCCACAGGCTACGATGACCTTCTACGGCATTCAGCTGCATTTAAAGCAGAAGCAAGCACAGGGCTCGTGGCATATTTAAAACCATGATGAATCCATGGAAATATACGAGAAAACACGACATGTGGGTTGGTTTTCTCTTTTGTCTAAATGCACCAAGAACCAGATTTCCATATTGATTATATTGTATTTTTCCACGAAATCTGTGTCTCCCAAAGAACAGAACTCCCCAAAGAACACCAGAATCCCCCAACTCCCCCTTGCACTATATGCCTTTTGCACTTTTTACCATTTATTATTTATTTAGTGGGATAGTGAGGAACATCATTTTGATTCTTTGTATGATCTCTGTATAAAGAACTGACAATACACTTTGAACTTGAAAAGGTGACTCTGATGATGAGTTTTTAAACTGATTAACTGCGTTTTAACAGTACAAATAAAACATTTTCTTTTGTATTTAAAAATGCAACATGTAACTTTTCTGGTGGAGAGTCTGGTCTGGTCTCCGTGGAGATGTTATTGTTTTGCCTGGAATGTCCCAATGGTGTGGTAATAAACGTAATCTTTTGTACCTTGAAAACATTCTTACTGTGAGTGGGTGTTCTCCAGGCTCAGTGCCATACTTTGGAACATTCCAGGCAAAACAATAACATCTCCATGGAACAGGTGGAAAAGTTACATAGTGCACCTTTAAAGACTTTGCAAGAGGCTAGCTAGGGAGATAAATAAAGAGTTAGATATTGGCCTTTGAGACGCTACAGGCATTTTACACCATATGTGGCAGCAAAAGACCTTACAGAGAAAACAGACCGAAACATTCCAGAAGAAATACTTAGAGGGAATGGCCCATTTCATCACCAGAAGAGTAAGATGAGGCCTTTCCTATTGTGTTCGCCTAGTTCCCCCTGGACGCTGCTGTGATGATGCAGGACAGAGGTGGACACTTTTGGCTCTTCCTCTCCTCAAACTGCCCTGTCACAGATCTGCTGACCCGACCTGGCCAGTCCTCCTGTTAAACTGCACTGAGACTGAGACACAAAGGTCACTAAGAAGCTCAGTGTAAATGTGAACTTTCATTTCCATCGGCCTTAATATTTCGATCAGCTGGCAGCTGTGTATTTTATATTATCCTGACTTGTACTCATTGACCTCTTTAAATAGTGCGATATTCTTCTCTGATTATAAGACGCCATCTCCTTTTGCACTGGAAATCAAAAAATGCCTAATACAGCACTCAATGGATTAATTAAGTTATGTCCTTTTTGAAAGTAGAAAAGATTAGCTACTCAAGAAAGGTAAAATAAAAAAACAATTTTAGAATGAGGCAACCATTTATTGACTTTTTTGAAACAGTCTAAGCCAACCCCCCCTTTCCTTTTTTATTTAAATTTTTTTCATTATTATTATTAGTTTTATTTAATAATAATAATAATAAATATAGCTGCAAGCAGCAATGTGGGACCAAGCAGTGACCCAGCCTAATTTGATGACGTGCGTTGGATCAGTCTTTGCCCAAAACACATTTTTGCATGTTGTAGCGCCCCCTAGAGGCCAATGTGCACCAAATTTGGTATGGCTAATTCTGTATGGATGGTACATTGCGCACCAAGTTTCATTGAGAGAGCTGAAACGCACGTCAACGCACGTCAATTTTTACGTTGGATCAGTCTTCGCCCAAGGATCCCAGGGATACCAAGTTTTTGAAAATCGGACTTACGGTTCAAAAGTTACAAGCAGAAATGAGGGAGGAGAAGCATTTTGAGTGTTTTTCATAAAATCCAAGATGTCGGACATTCTATTCTGGCGGACATGACGTCATAGGATGCATTGGATTCGTCTTGGCCCAAGGATTCTAGGGATTCCAAGTTTTTGCGAATCGGGCGTACGGAAGGAATTTTCAGGTACATTTCTGTGTGTAACTTTTGAACCGTATGTCCAGTTTTCAAAAACTTGGCATCCCTGGACTCCTTGGGCCAAGCCAAATACAACACACCATATGACGTCATTTTCCGCCATTTTGAATTTTATGAAAAACACTCAAAATGCTTCTCCTCCCTCAATTTTGGACCAATTTTGCTCAAATTTGGTACATAGCATCTTTGGACTGAGCCTCATCTCTTATCGTTTTGTCATGACAGCCAATCAAACCTGCAACTTTGACCTGCTGGTGGCCCTAGAGGTCAACTTTGACCTGCTCGTGGCGCTAGAGGGTTGGGGCTGGGGGCCTATAATTTGCTGTGGGTAATGAGGAGACTGGCTGGAATGTGCATGCAAAATTTCACAACTTTTTACCAGACGGTTCTAGGGGTTGCTGCTGGTCGCTGCTTGGCCCCAATAATAATAGTAATAATAAATTAAAGCCGCAAGCGGCGTTGGTCGGGACCTCGCACCTGCGTTTGTTCGTCTTACTGAGACGCACACCCATACGAAATTTCGTGTGCCTGGCACAATTATCTCACTTCCTGTTGGGCGTGGCCATGACATTGTAGATACCCTGTCAGAACAGACCCTGTCAGACCCTGTCAGACCCTGTCAGACTCTGTTAGACCCTGTCAGACTCTGTCAGACCCTGTCAGACCCTGCATGTGGCCTACATGCTGAGGCCTACATGAACCTTCGATGCTTGTCCCCACATTGCTGCTTGCAGCTATATCAGATCAAAGGTACAAAGATCAAAGACCTTTGATCAGGGCGTTGCCTAGCAACAAATACCTCCCATTCATAACTCATCACTCCCATTCAATAAATACCTAACTTTATCGATCCGCCGTATCGTCATATTACCGCCTATTTGAAAATCCTTCGCAATTTAACATCTCCAACGTCTTAAGATTATGTTCACCAAAATTTAAGCCTATCTGAGGTACGGTGTAGGAGAAGTGTTTCAAATTCCATACCTAACTTTATCGATCCGCCGTATCGTCATATTACCGCCTATTTGAAAATCCTTCGCAATTTAACATCTCCAACGTCTTAAGATTATGTTCACCAAAATTTAAGCCCATCTGAGGTACGGTGTAGGAGAAGTGTTTCAAATTCCATTCTATGTCCAATACCCAAAAATCACACAAAAGCCCAATTATCTCACTTCCTGTTGGGCGTGGCCATGACATTGCAGTGAGGCGTTTGTTCGTCTTATTGAGATACATGTCCCTACCGAATTTCGTGCGCCTATCTTAAACGGTATGCCAGCCCCGAAAGACAACGCGCTAGGGCGCTATCGAAGCTCCTGGGGGTCACTGGGGGACGGGACTTTGTGTGGTCGTACTGGCAGCACTTTGTGATGCCCGTGCAAAGTTTCGTTCGTTTTGAAGCATGGGAACATGCTCAAAATTGCCCCAGCGAGTGTGAACAAGAACAAGAATAATAATAATTAAAGCCGCAAGCGGCGTTGGTCGGGACCTCGCACCTGCGTTTGTTCGTCTTACTGAGACGCACAGCCATACGAAATTTCGTGTGCCTGGCACAATTATCTCACTTCCTGTTGGGCGTGGCCATGACATTGTAGATACCCTGTCAGAACAGACCCTGTCAGACCCTGTCAGACCCTGTCAGACCCTGTCAGACCCTGCATGTGGCCTCCATGCTGAGGCCTACATGAACCTTCGATGCTTGTCCCCCACATTGCTGCTTGCAGCTATATCAGATCAAAGGTACAAAGATCAAAGACCTTTGATCAGGGCGTTGCCTAGCAACAAATACCTCCCATTCATAACTCATCACTCCCATTCAATAAATACCTAACTTTATCGATCCGCCGTGTCGTCATATTACCGCCTATTTGAAAATCCTTCGCAATTTAACATCTCCAACGTCTTAAGATTATGTTCACCAAAATTTAAGCCCATCTGAGGTACGGTGTAGGAGAAGTGTTTCAAATTCCATTCTATGTCCAATACCCAAAAATCACACAAAAGGCCAATTATCTCACTTCCTGTTGGGCGTGGCCATGACATTGCAGTGAGGCGTTTGTTCGTCTTATTGAGATACACGTCCCTACCGAATTTCATGCGCCTATCTTAAACGGTATGCCAGCCCCGAAAGACAACGCGCTAGGGGGCGCTATCGAGCTCCTGGGGGTCACTGGGGGACGGGACTTTGTGTGGTCGTACTGGCAGCACTTTGTGATGCCCGTGCAAAGTTTAGTTCGTTTTGGAGCATGGGAACATGCTCAAAATTGCCCCAGCGAGTGTGAACAAGAACAAGAATAATAATAATAATAATAATAATAATAATAATAGGGAAACAAAGCAACAACAATAGGGACCTTCGTCCCCCTTCGGGGCTCGGTCCCTAATTAAAGCCGCAAGCGGCGTTGGTCGGGACCTCGCACCTGCGTTTGTTCGTCTTACTGAGACGCACAGCCATACCAAATTTCGTGTGCCTGGCACAATTATCTCACTTCCTGTTGGGCGTGGCCATGACATTGTAGATACCCTGTCAGAACAGACCCTGTCAGACCCTGTCAGACCCTGTCAGACCCTGCATGTGGCCTACATGCTGAGGCCTACATGAACCTTCGATGCTTGTCCCCACATTGCTGCTTGCAGCTATATCAGATCAAAGGTACAAAGATCAAAGACCTTTGATCAGGGCGTTGCCTAGCAACAAATACCTCCCATTCATAACTCATCACTCCCATTCAATAAATACCTAACTTTATCGATCCGCCGTATCGTCATATTACCGCCTATTTGAAAATCCTTCGCAATTTAACATCTCCAACGTCTTAAGATTATGTTCACCAAAATTTAAGCCTATCTGAGGTACGGTGTAGGAGAAGTGTTTCAAATTCCATACCTAACTTTATCGATCCGCCGTATCGTCATATTACCACCTATTTGAAAATCCTTCGCAATTTAACATCTCCAACATCTTAAGATTATGCTTACCAAAATTTATGCCCATCTGAGGTACGGTCTAGGAGACCCCCCACTGGGGGTCCCCCAGTGGGGGGTCTCCCAGGGCCCCCCAGGTCCCCCAGGGACGAGACTTTGTGTGGTCGTACTGGCAGCACTTTGTGATGCCCGTGCAAAGTTTCGTTCGTTTTGAAGCATGGGAACATGCTCAAAATTGCCCCAGCGTGTATGAACAAGAATAATAATAATAATAATAATTAAAGCCGCAAGCGGCGTTGGTCGGGACCTCGCACCTGCGTTTGTTCGTCTTACTGAGCAACTATAGCCATACCAAATTTCGTGTGCCTGGCACAATTATCTCACTTCCTGTTGGGCGTGGCCATGACATTGTAGATACCCTGTCAGAACAGACCCTGTCAGACCCTGTCAGACCCTGTCAGACCCTGTCAGACCCTGTCAGACTCTGTCAGACCCTGTCAGACCCTGCATGTGGCCTACATGCTGAGGCCTACATGAACCTTCGATGCTTGTCCCCACATTGCTGCTTGCAGCTATATCAGATCAAAGGTACAAAGATCAAAGACCTTTGATCAGGGCGTTGCCTAGCAACAAATACCTCCCATTCATAACTCATCACTCCCATTCAATAAATACCTAATTTTATCGATCCGCTGTATCGTCATATTACCGCCTATTTGAAAATCCTTCGCAATTTTGCATCTCCAACGTCTTAAGATTATGTTCACCAAAATTTAAGCCTATCTGAGGTACGGTGTAGGAGAAGTGTTTCAAATTCCATACCTAACTTTATCGATCCGCCGTATCGTCATATTACCGCCTATTTGAAAATCCTTCGCAATTTAACATCTCCAACGTCTTAAGATTATGTTCACCAAAATTTAAGCCCATCTGAGGTACGGTGTAGGAGAAGTGTTTCAAATTCCATTCTATGTCCAATACCCAAAAATCACACAAAAGCCCAATTATCTCACTTCCTGTTGGGCGTGGCCATGACATTGCAGTGAGGCGTTTGTTCGTCTTATTGAGATACACGTCCCTACCGAATTTCGTGCGCCTATCTTAAACGGTATGCTAGCCCCGAAAGACAACGCGCTAGGGGGCGCTATCGAGCTCCTGGGGGTCACTGGGGGACGGGACTTTGTGTGGTCGTACTGGCAGCACTTTGTGATGCCCGTGCAAAGTTTCGTTCGTTTTGAAGCATGGGAACATGCTCAAAATTGACCCAGCGAGTGTGAACAAGAACAAGAATAATAATAATAGGGAAACAAAGCAACAACAATAGGGACCTTCGTCCCCCTTCGGGGCTCGGTCCCTAATAATAATAATACGGAAACGAAGCAACAACAATAGGGACCTTCGTCCCCCTTCGGGCTCGGTCCCTAATAATAATAATAACAATAATAATAACAATAATAATAGCTATAATAATAATAGCAATAATAATAATAATAATAATAATCATATTGTTATTATTATTATTATTATTATTATTATTATTATTATTATTATTATTATTATTATTATTATTAATTATTATTAGGTTGTTAATAATAGTAGTATATCTACTATCATTGTATTGTTGTTATATTGTATGACACTATTACTTGTATTTCTTCATATTTCCTCAAGGTTTGAGTGATTTGTTTTTCTTTGTTGGTTTTGTGGGTTGTTTTCTTTGCATAAAATGAAAACGATGTGTGTACATGTGTTGTCTGAATGACATATCTATATCTGTTTACACATGAATAAAAATATATGAAACATCAATAGTGCGATATTGACACTTTTCCTTACAATGAGTTTTCGTGTCCTTTTTCGCCCCCTCTGCAAAACTCAGCACAACTGTCCTTGTTAAAATCAAGAGGAAAAAGATCTATTTCTCTAAGAACGCATCACTGAGAGCAGGTTTTAGAAGGGCAACTGTAAAAAGATTTTTTCTGTACTGATTAGAAAAGCAACGATCAATAATGTGTCCTAAGAGATATACAGTGCTATGGCTAATCAGATTAAGCAGCTAATTAAATAAATCTTTTGCCCCTGTATTTGTTTTGGATGAAAGTTGCAGTAGTTCTTCCATTGTATTATTACTATTATTTAGTTTTATTTGTGTAAATTATGTACATTTTCAGATGTAAGGTCCGCCACCAGCTTGTCTCCATGGAGATGTTATTGCTTTGCCTTGAATGTTCCACGGTATGGCATTCAACTACCTCAATGTACACAAACAGTTGGACCCACCAGGCTTTATTTATTCCTTTCATGAATATGCACTGTAGTAAAGTAAGTAAGTAAGTACAGCTCTGGAAAAAAATAAGAGACCACTGCATTTTTTTCTGAAATCAGCATCTCTACATGTATTACAGCCATTCCATTCCAGTGTCTGTTGAATTCCAACACAAACACAAAGCTGAACTACTTCAGTTCTTGCACCAGGAGTGGAATAAAGTCACCCAAGAACAATGTGAAAGACTTGTGGAGAGCATGCCAAGACGCATGAAAGCTGTGATTAAAAATAAGGGTTATTGCACCAAATATTGATTTCTGAACTCTTCTTAAGTGTAAACATTAGTATTATGTTGTTTTAAAATGAATTTGATCTTGTTTCTTTGCATTGTTTGAGGTCTGAAAACATGTGTCTTCTTTGTTATTCTGACCATTTGCCATTTTCTGCAAATAAATGCTCTAAACGATAATATTTTTATTTGGAATTTGGGGGAAATGTCAGTAGTTTATAGACTCAAACTAAAATTTGCCCAAACACATACCTATAAGTATAAGTAGTAAAATTGTAATATTTTAATAATTTTGCAGTAGTCTCTTATTTTTTTCCAGAGCTATAGACCTGTAAGTAGTTACAGGTCAGATCTGTGGAGAGGCGACCCTGCTCAGAGTAAGATTGCCTGTTTTTCACAGTATTTCTTCATAATAAATGCACCTGTACTTGAATAACTGGAAGAACTTTCTAGAAAACAACAAGGAAACAAGATGGTAGAACCTCCACCAGAAAAGTTACACAGTACAACTTTAAATTTGCACTTGTCTTTATAAAACATCTGAGTCTTACCTGTAAGAACCCCATTAACCCGAATGAAATGTAAACCAGGTAGAGCAGCACCACAAAGGGCTTGACGTATGTATTTGTAATCCAGTCTCCATAGCAACGCCGCATGCACCCTAGTAACAGGTGGGAGTCCAGGGGGTGGGGGTCCAGACTCGTGGGGTTGGGAGGTCCGAACGTCGAATTGGCTGATTGGTGCGAATGCCCACTGTGCACTGTGGAGTTATTCATGGTCAGCGGGTGGGAGTTAACGTGATTTAAATTGGAATTGTTGCTAATGGGAGGGTTTTGCGTTTCATCTTGGTACCGAGTGTACATTAGATAACGATACCACGCTGGTTTGGAATCTAATCGATCTTGCTTGGGTACTCGTCGGCAAAAACAACCGTGTCTATACCCCGTTTCGAGATAACCCGTGAATACAAGGCACGAGCTATAGAACGAGAGAGTATAGATGTAGCTAACGGCCACAGCTAGCGTAGCGGTGCGGCAGAAGAGTCGTACGGCGTCCATGTTGGTGAGGGGGGAGGCGGCCAGGCCTAGAGTGAGGAGGTGGATGAGGGTGGAGCCGGAAAAGCGGAGCATGACATCTTCAAACACACTGGCCACGCGCTCCTTCACATGCTGATCCTCTCTGGTCCTTCTCCAAGACGACAACATCTCGAAGGAGCCGAAAAGACCGTGACCTGCAGAGAGTGAGAGAGAACGGAGTTATGAGTAGATTTTCACCTTATTTTTAAAAAGCTTAACTAAAATTTCTGCTACTTAAATTTCAAGATTTTTTTTGAACCCTTTGGAGCACAAACAAATGTCTGGGCTCTTTGAGAAGCTGTGAAGCCTCAACAGCAGAGGCCAAATCCATTCTAATTAAAAATAGTGTTGTCACGATACTAAAATTTCAAACTTCAAAGTTCAAAGTTAAAAGTCAGCTTTATTGTCAAAAATCATATGTACAGGTTGCACACACAGGATTTGAAATTGCAGCGCCCCCTAGGCCCACAGTGAACATAAAACATCTGATAAACAAGACAATAAACACCATGACTAAAACATCACATATACCCTTGATTTTGATAGTAAGAAACAGGCTCTTGTGGTCTAATGTAGAGCAATGACATCTTCAATTTAGTAGGGATGCACGATATATCGACATTAACATAGGTATCGGCCGATAGTGCCCAAATTTGTAACATATCGGTCCGATGTGTAAAAGTGGGCCGATATTAACGACCGATATTTGTCAGTACAGTAATCCCTCGAATTAACATTTTCTCACATTTCTCTCTCCCCTTTAAACACTCAAACTTTTGTAGATTTTCAACAAAATGTATTAATAGTGAAGCGTGGGGGAAGGGTGCGTGCGGACACGTGCGCTCATCGTGCTCAAATCCGCAGCATGACCGGCGCGGGGCTGCGAGCACGAGACCCGTGCCCAAACCGTGCCTCCTCTAGACCAGGTCTAAACCAGGATTAAACCACTGCGGGCTCTTGCCTGCGTTCGTTCATGCCAAGGTTTGATGTGCTCGGACCTCCCCTCGGGACCGCGTCGCTGCTAGCCTCAGCCGTGACTCAAAAACACGACTAAGAGCAAATCAGGCTGGAAAAGAACAGGTAGAGATCATTTACAGAGGGATCCATATGCTGGCTGCATTTCCACAAACTCACTCGCCTCTGTTCCGTTGTAAAGGCTCAGGGTACACTGGTGAAGCTGCTGCTGCTAATAGCAAACCAGGAAATAGACCCGCACGCGGTGGTTTAACCCTGGTTTAGACCTGGTCTAATACTGGTTTAGTCCAGGTCTAGACCTGGTCCAGTCCTGGTTTAGTCCAGGTTTAGTCCTGGTCCAGTCCAGGTTTAGACCTTGTTTAGACCTGGTCTAGACCTGGTTTAGTCCGCATTTAGTCCTGGTCTGGTCCTGGTCTAGTTCCACTCTGGTCCCGCCCCCCCGCGTCCCTCATCTATAACATCAATCGGCAAAGGTCCCTTAGCCAATCAGGACGCAGAACACAATGTTACACTATAAAAAAAAAAGTTACACTATTAAAAAAAATAAAATAAAATAAAAATCACGAGTCAAAACATGTTTTGAAAATAAAAGCCTGCCTAACGACCTTGGAAGTTAAGGTTGTTTGTTTGCACTTTTAGATTTTATTTTATTTTTTCTTACTTTTTTTCTTACTTTAGCCATCCAATTAACACTAGCTATGTTTTTTTTTGTGCGTGTGTGTTTAATTTGAAACAATTTCCCTTGTGGGTCAATAAAGTTTGTCTAAGTCTAAGTCTAAAGGTATGTGTTTGGGCAAAAGGAACATTTTTGTTTGAGTCTATAAACTACTGACAACATTTCCCCCAAATTACAAATAAAAATATTATTTACATAATAATACATAATTACATATTATTTAATATTTAATATAATATAAAGATAATTGAATATTATTTATTGTTTTGAGCATTTTTTTGCAGAAAATGATAAATGGTCAAAATAACAAATAAGATACATGTTTTCAGACCTCAAACAATGCAAAGAAATAAGATCAGATTCATTTTAAAACAACATAATACTATGTTTACACTTAAGTTAAGATAAGACTTTATTGATATTTCACATAGGAGAAATTTACTTGCCACAGTAGCTCCAGGCAGGGACAGTTTGAACAAGAAGGAAAACATGCAGGCGATGCATAAAAGAATAAAATAAAATAAAATAAGTAATAATAAAACAGTAACTCGGAGAGTATAGAAAAAAACAGATATTGCACTTTTGGACTATATAGTAGAATTATACAGTCTGATGGCGGTGGGGAGGAAGGATCTGTGGTAGCGCTCCTTCTTGCACTGGGGGTGCCTCAGTCGGCTGCTGAAGGAGCTGTTCAGCTCCTCAACAGTCCGGTGAGTGAGGTAGTGGTCTCCTCCTGTCGATCACCAGCTCCTTTGTCTTACTGGTGTTCGGGCTCAGGTGGTTGCGCCCACACCAGTCCACAAAGTCACAGATGACCGAGCGGTACTCCAACTCGTTCCCCTCAGACACACAGCCGACAATGGCTGAGTCGTCAGAGAACTTCTGGAGATGGCAGCTGTCCGTGTTGTGAAGTCCGAGGTGTAGATGGTGAAGAGAAAGGGTGAGAGGACAGTTCCCTGGGGGGACCCAGTGCTGCAGACTACCACCTCTGACTCACAGCCACGCAGCTGCACATTAAGAAGAGTTCAGAAATCAATATTTGGTGCAATAACCCTTATTTTTAATCACAGCTTTCATGCATCTTGGCATGCTCTCCACAAGTCTTTCACATTGTTCTTGGGTGACTTTATTCCACTCCTGCTGCAAGAACTGAAGTAGCTCAGCTTTGTGTTTGTGTTGGAATTCAACAGACGCTGGAATGGAATGGCTGTAATACATGTAGAGATGCTGATTTCAGAAAAAAATGCAGTGCTCTCTTATTTTTTTCCAGAGCTGTAAGTTGAAAAGATTATATTCAAATACATGTTATTCAATCAATTATTATTATTATTATTATTATTATTATTATTATTATTATTATTATTATTATTATTATTATTATTATTATTATTTAGCACAATGGAGCTATAACACTTATATTTTTGTGTTTTTAAATTTCTTATTCCATTTGGTAAAAATTGTTTGTCAGAGTTGAGTTGCAAAACAAAGTTGCAAAAGTACACAACACAACACTTAGTGCCCTGTGCTCTGTAGGGTTTTGTTTCAGTCTCGTCTAAACTAGAGAGAAGTGTGAAAAGCTGCTGAGGCGTGAAGCAAATACTGATGTGTTTGGGGCTGTTTGTCCCTGGCTCTTTAAGGCCCTGTCCCCACGACAACGTTCCTGTTTTTTTTTTTACCCGGGGTGAAAAAAAGTCTCGTCCAGACACGTGTTGGATCAGAAAACATGCGCGTCAAGATGAGCACGGAGCGCTGAGTGAAAACGATGTAGTACATATGTCACACCGATAAGTGGCGCTGTAAACCGGAAAGAGCCAGAGCCACCAGTAACGCAGGACTACAAAGAGCACATGCGCAGAAAGTCCTTTCTCTTTCATAAACAAGCAAACACGTGTACTTTAGGGGCCGTCAACACAAGCGAATATATTTTGTCCCCCTGCTCCACCAATGTAGCAGCGACTCACTCCGGTAATGTGAAAATGCTGACCGTCCCTAACATAGACAGATGCCACAGAACGAAGATTTGCGCTGCGTGAGCAGAGTTTTTGCCTATAAATCGATAGTTAGCATTACTTGCTATCGTTTTATTAGATAGACATTAACAAGTAGAACTCTCGTTAACCTTGGGCGTGTTATTTAGGCAAAATGCTTGTTTGGATCTTACTACGGGAATGTTAAACATACTCGGACATTATGTTGGCTTTTCGGCGAGAATATACAACCGGGGACCATCACCAACGGGCAGCTATATATTTTTGTGTGTGATACTGCATGTGCCTGTTTGTAAAAGGTAAATTTTCATTTAATAAAAAAGACAAGAAATGGTTGCTCTTTCTCTTTATTTACAGCACACAACACACTCAAATTGGTATGTGCTCCTCATTGTCCACTATCTGCCTTTCCAGCGATGGGATCTTTCCAGTTTTAAAATACGTGTTTAGCTTTGAATTGGCAAACACCCGTGCGTCGTGCGTACTGCCAGGCCACTTCACAGTAACGTCCATAAACCGGTACCTGTAGTCACACACCGCTTGTATGTTGAGGGGATATGTCCCATCGATCGATCCCAAACATTGTGGCATGTCATGCACACGGAGGAAGCCCGAAACAAGCTCCTCTGCCTCCGGTTCCGTGAAAGGCGTAATTGTGCATGGTCCTCTGCTGTTGTCGCAATGCATTGCATATGAACAGAGTTTGATGCAGCATTGCCAATAAACTTCCAAAAGTCTGCAAAAGATACTGAAGTCCATTGTCCGCCATGGCTGTTGTTATCTGGTTGTTACCTGCGGAAGGCGCCGGGTTCCACCCTCTGGTCACCGGTCACGTGATGATTACGGCAGCGCGACGTCATCATTTTCTCACCTGCCGCGCTTTTTTGCCGCCCACATTCCAACGCAACGGGGGGCGTTCTCCGACTTCTCCACTCTGGAAGCCGTTTTTGAAAAACTCCGTTCTCGCCCCCAAAAACGCCGGCGCCGTCTGGACGGCAGGCCCAAACGCACCCAAACTTCTCCGTTTCCTCCAAAAAACGTTGTCCTGGGGACAGGGCCTAAGATTAACAGTCAGTTTAACCAGGGAGGTAGCTCTATTTTTTGTTTATTAAAATCCACACATCTTAACTAGAATCATTTGGATGATTTCAACCCTGGAATCTCTAATGAACAAAAGGTCAAAGGTAGCTGTTAACTTGGAAAGCACCCCTTCATGACATCACAAGGTGGAACAGACCATTTTGAGCTTTGGAGATGTAGACAGACTAATAATAAAGAGTTTCTGAAACATGTGAGAATGAAACAAAACACTACTCTGGGTATGTTTTTGAGGAGGTAACAGTATTTTAACATGGCTTAAAGCTCACAAGAGTCAATTGTTGCATCATAGAGGACCTTAAAAAACACCAACAATATAAAAACAAACAAAATAATAATAATAATCCTGCTCGTCCAAAAATGTATGCTGATAAAACACAAAAAAGGTTCAAGATCTCATTACATCTAACC